>CM063106.1:72475843-73697843 GCA_031841125.1 Acanthococcus lagerstroemiae | reverse complement strand
TCACAAATTTCCGGTCTGTCGTGGAACCAGACTTTAGAAAATTCTTTCATAGTGGTATCGGATTCCTTCATCGTGGCTTTCATAATTCCTGTTGCCACGGTGATGGAAATGAGAAAAAATCTTCACAAAATTGATAAAGGTTCACTGGATCCCTCGATTTTGACCATAGGTATTTTAAAAAGTGATGAAACGATAAAGTGTCATCTGATGTACGTACCCATATATTTAATTGCGATTATCAATAATTTGAGTCGCTTGCGACGCTCATCACTATGCGCCACGTTTAAGGAATTTCTGTTGGTAAAATCTCTTGTTTCCAGCACTTTTCTTAAATTAAACGGCAATCCATTCAGAATCCGCAAAAAATTATATGTGCACACCACCTGACTAATAAAAATACTTCAGGTTGGCTATTCTAAGTGCAAAAATATTTACTCTGTGTCTGTTTTCTGACTGGTTCAAATTTGAGCACGGTGAAGGACAAAAAAGCGAGGGACACGTTTTCAAATATGGCTGCACTGATTCTGACCGAGTCTAAAACACGTACTACATTGCCAACTTATTCACTATACTCACAAAAACTGTACACATGCATCAGTTTATCCAAACACGCAGCGATAATATTTACAAAAAATTTTTTGAAGTCCAATCCATGGTGAGGGACAGCCACGTTAAAGGAATTTTTAAGCATCACGCGCTACAGCTATTCAAGTTTGAAAACCCCAAAATTTTCGGCAAAGTCACCCCGGTTTACGGTAGATATTATATCCTATTTGCATAACGCAAGTCACATCAGGAACGCCCGCATAATTACATTTTAATGAATGGCAGTATTTATTCGAGTATGCATTTATTTAAAATTTTCATGCCGACGTCATTTTTCAACACCTCCCCCGCTCCCTCTCTCTCCTTCAAGCCACATTCATAAAATTTATTTGGTCTTTAGCAACTTGACTCAACTCTGTGTTGGCTCTTCCATGCCCATGCAAAAAAAAAGCTAGTTACATACTGACTCAGCCACGCGATAAGATCAGTTCGCATTATCCCGCGTCCACATCTCTCTATCGCCATTCATTTCTGTCTCTCACGAAGACAGCTATAAAATCCAAAATTCATGTTACAAATATGTAAAGGCATACACATGGCAGAAAAACAATGGTCATAAGTTATTGTGGGTTAGGGGTAGCAGCTTCCTTTGAGGCAACTTCTTCTGCACTTGTATCATCATTCGGAGGAACGGGGAGAAAATCTTCTCAAGCAAGGCACGTAGTGCCATCGCCTCACCATGAATGCGCGGGTCATGTAAAGTAATAGCTTGCACCTGCAATCAGTGCATAAGAAAATAAAACTTGGATAATACAGTATACAGTGAAGAGGTCAGAATGTTACTCAAAAGGAATTATATAAAAAAATATTGTACGGTACGAGTGGGTCAAAAACGCGTTTACGGTTGTTCTGTTGCAGAAATTGGCTTTTCCTTGGTCTACAACCAACCTTTTTCCCCACTAGTACCGTAATATTAAAAGTAGGTACATTCGGCATGTAGTTACTCACCTCGCCGATGCAGTCACAGATGCAGTACGCAGCAAGGTGAGATGGGTTATTGATACACGAACAAGTAATCTGCGGAAATTAAGCACAATGTGTAGTCTGATAGGTGCCACTGTATAATGCATGTGTACTCTGTTATACGTTTCGTACACAGAAATATACGGAAAGCGTTATTACTTATTACGTTTGGCATATGTAGTACTCACCTCTTTGAACGGCAACGGTGTAGAATCTGACAACCTTCGAATTGATTCAATTTTTCACTTATAATAACGTATGGGACACAACGATTTCAAAAATTTTTCTTACACACAACACTCGTATCTCGGAAAATAAAAACTACTGAACTTCCACGTGACTCAAGTCTTGAGCGGTCACGGGTGTTTCAGCATGTACCTGCATCGTATGGGCATAATGCCGAGTGCACACACTGCGAACGAGGAGCGGAGACACACCATGGCACACACATTATTCGAGTGTGAGGCCTGGGAGCAGAGAGACATGGGGCGGTACCGATCGATCCCGGAGAAAGGAGGACGACGATGACGGCGCGATCGGCAGTCTTCTGCCGGATACTCTAGTCCCGGGGATGCTGAAGAGTCGAAGCGGATGGAACCGGGTGCCGGCCTTCGTTTCGGTCATCATGAAGAAGAAGATGTAGACAGAGTGGTTGAGACAGAGGGCTGACGGATGAGGTAAAGTTGCTGCTGCTGCTGCTACTGCTGCTGCTGCTGCGGATCCCGTTCGGCGGAGCTCGCACGTAGGCAAGAGCTGGAGCGGAGAGAGTACGAAAGCTCACGGGAGAGGTGAGTGAAGAGACAGCGCGTCCGGCTGTGGGGGACCTGAATTCCAGGTGAGCACTCAGGGAGTGCGGACCTCAGTCAGTAGGGAACCCCATGGTGGCCCTGGCAGGGCGCGGCTCGGGCCCGGCCCCAAAGCGTCCCTCCGGCCACTGATACGATACTCTAAAGAGTAGTTTCCAGGGGTTGGGTGCGGTTTCACAGGGGCCACTTTGGCATGCGTGCATCGCCATACGTTCCACCACACCAACTGGCGGCCTACGCAATTAGTTATCCTTTAGTTACCCGTGGCGGAAAAGTTACCCATTTGTTACCCTCGGTTACCCTCTCATTACCCTTGTTCCCCTTTAGTTACTCGGGTAACTTGTGAGATTTTGCGCATCGGGAGTGTGGACAGATTAATACGAGGTACTTGGCCTAGTAACCATTCCATGGCTCTGTTCATTGGCCGAACTGAATGAACTGAAAACCTCGACAACCTGTTCGACGAGGTCTCGGTTTCTGTTTATCTCCATATCTATCTGTAAAGTTGTAATTTTGTCTTCCAGTTCATAGGTAATTGCTGTCTGTCTCGAAAGTTCTCGAGTTTTTTTTGTTTTTTCCCCTCACGGTAGCGGAAATGAGGCTATAATAATGAGGTATGTGGTATAGGAGAAAAAAATCAATAGGAGAATCGCTTAAAATGCTTTCTCGATTACCTACTACTACTTTCATTCCGTAGAACTTGTATAAATATTACGAACAATTTTTCACATGAAAACTATTTAATTGTCAGTCTAAAATCGCAGTTTAGTTTTTTCATTGATCCAGTCTATGAATGCAGCTACTCTGGTATACACTCCTGGGTAGTCAGGATCGGCACAGTTATATCCGAAAGATACGATTCCACCAAGGTAAAATCGGTCTGAATCAGGCGAGAACATAAGAGGACCTCCAGAGTCGCCCTGCATTACACACAATACATTTATCACACCTTAATATTAAACAACTCAGAAAGAAATGTTATAGTAAGTATAGGTAATAAACAGTTTCTACCTGGCAAGTATCAACTCCCGGCTCTCCAGCGCACATAACTTTCTGATTAATAGTTGTAGGACTTGCTTGTCGAGAATACGCGGTAGCACACTCTGTGGTACTCACAAATTTAATTCTAGCTACCTGCAGTCTTGTTGTCGAAGGACCTTCTGTAATTGTTATATCAGAATTTTCATCTTAGTTAATTAGGTATACTCCACGTTAGTCGTATCTAAGCGATTTGGACGGAAGATTTGAGCTCTGCTACTAAGTAACAAATGTGCTAATAGTGAAAAATTTTAGGGTGTAAAAGTTCGTAAGCCTTTTTCATTCTACAAACGAAGGTACGATTTTGCCGACTGGTGACATAAAAGGAATTCACGTGCCATCAATATTTCCTGTATTTTTAACTACTTTTCTTGTGATAATGTTGAAAAATAGTTGTATTTAGAAATCTATGCATGTGATCACAAAGATACCTACTCATCCCGTATCTACTATTGTTTTTAGTGTTACTGACCAATAATACCGTATAAGTTCTTAAAATATTATTTATGATCATGGCTATGTATATACCCTTTAACACGAAGATCATACTTACTCCATTCAACTGCACCCCAACCAGTTATGTACGAACTTTTTCCCATATAATAAGTATCGCTTTTGAACGTATCATTACTCAATAAGCACACTGGACTGACATTTTCTGCATCACATAATACAGAATAATCATATTATTTTTTTGTAGATATAGGAGTGCAAGAAATTTTACTTCCTCCTATAATAAAAGTTGGGGGAGGGCTTTTTTGGACATCTTTATTTGAAGGGAATATGTAGTTCTTGTGTTTGTCCTTCAATAAAAAAGTGAGCTTCCAAATTTGAAAAACAAAAGTTGAGAGAATGTAACCAGTGCTCCTCTCAGGCAAAATAAGTAGATACGTTTTTCCCTTATTCCCAGAAAACCACTTAATTTCTTTTACACATGGAGGGTTCAAAAAGATCTTGAATAGCTATAACGTTTGGGGGCCTTACATACAGTTGGGTGAGGTGGCACTGTATGCGCCGGGTGCTCAGATTCTGTTGTCCATTGCACTTTTTCTCAGGTTGCTGTTAAGGATCAGCTCAGTAGCCTCACGTTTATAGCCAAAGTGAGAAAATTCGGGGCCTTTAATCCTCTTTCATGGGTGTAGCCAGCGAGGAGCAGGTGGGCAATTGCCCCCCGGATTTTGAAGGGAAAAAAATGTCCCTGTGCTCACAAGATTATTTCCGAATGTTTAAAGCCAACTGAATAAAATTCGCAGAAAATAGGATGTGCCTAGAGGCCACGACGCTAGACAACGAAAATGGTGTGACCACACTGATAGCAACGCAGCGACTTGCTCCTACACAAATCCCCCGCCCTGGAAAAAGTTCTAGCCACGCCCATGTCCTCTTTTTCTTCATACAGATTCGGATAAGTATAAATAAATACCTACCTTCACAAGTGATTACTGTTTTATTTTTTTGATAGGCTTCGGGTGTGCAAGTAAAGGTGTACTTCTTCTCACGTATCAGTTACAATCAGTTACAGCCCCAACACTTTTTGTAAGTAATCTTTTGTGGAAATCAAGGAGCAACTCATTTGTCATTTGCGCCGGCTCTCGGATTTTCAAGAAATTTATTTAATTTATCTAAAATTATATTTCTGTTTTGTTCCGTTCTTTTCTGACATTTTCATTTTTTTGCTTTGGCACGTAAAAAATATGTCAAAAAACGTTACTTTAGCGCCCGTAACGCTCCTCCGACACGAATTCAGTGGTTGACATTTCCATGGAAATTTATTTTTCTTCCAGACATGGGGAGGGGGATTATTTATCAGCGAGACATGAAAATGCTCTCCCGTGGTTGCAGATCCGTCTGCGACATGTTTAATCTTTCATTACCGTTCCGTGGGGGAAGGGGGACAAAGGGGGAAAATGGAAGGGGAATTTTGGAATTGTTTTAAATTGAACTTCTTCACACTATGTTAAAATTTGGTGGCTATAACTGTCCCCCTTCAGAATTTCTTTTGAAAAATGATCTTACCCCGTGGAATTTCTTGCCTCAACGTAAGAAAAAAAAAAAAAAAAAAAAGTCCAGCGGCACCCATAATCATGGGCTTGAAAAATGTTCAGTGAAACAGACATGTAATAATATTAACATACTGTTGAATTGAACGGGGTTTCTCAGCCGTAGTAAACCTATGTCATTAGTCACTGGACTACTGGTATAACCAGAATGAATGATTATCTCCTCCACTGGAACATCTACCGGACTAGCGCCATCAGGTACGCTGGGATCCAGATCTACATCTCCCAAACGCACGGTTGTTCTGAAATATTAAGCATTGAAAAAATAATTTAACTAACGCATATTATTAATTTTTCCAGGAATTCAAAATCAGTCGTTGCTTATATTTGTACACTGAAGCCCTGACGGTCTAAACTAAATGGACGCAGGGATAGTTAGTGATATTCAGTGAGAAACATTACCAAATACACTCTCTTATTAATAATAAAGATCAGGAGCGGATATGGCTTTTATAGTGGCCTGGTAAAGGAACGTGAAAACGGCTCACATGCATAAATTTTTGCGTCAACTATTACTGAATGCCACCGGCTGACCGGCCCTTTTTACCCTTTTGGACGACGGCCCAATGGGCCTTGACCCACCGGCCCACCATTCCTGTCCGCCCCTGATAAAGATGGATGGTTAGGTAAAGTCAATCATTTTTAAGTAGCTAAACTGTCCATAGTTAGATAGCAACTTTACTCTAACCAGCCGCATTACAAGCTTACTATATTTTGTTAAACCGGGCATGCTAAAAGTTTTTCATTTTGATTAAGTCTTCGCAAAATTGCTAAAGGAGCCCGGGAAATAATCTTGTCAAGTACATCATTTCGCACCTATGTAATGTAACCAATATCTACAAATCTAGCTCGTCTGGACTATGAGTTATTAATTTTAACTATATCTCGCAGTCTCCTCCACCTCTTCTTGTCCGTCATATTTCACCAGCTTAACTAAAATTCGAATTAACTTAGGATCCACTAAGTACCACAAATTTGATGGTTACCTTACTGACGAAATTCAACGGCAAATGAAGGACAGTATGCAGCCAAGAATACTTTTAGAAGACTCTCCATGGACTCATCAGTTATGTCCATTAAAAATTAACGACTTTGTCCCTATACAACCGCGTCTTTTTTTGCCTTTAAGAAATAATTTCCCTATCTCCCATTAAAAATTCTACAGGAACGGCCAAAATGCGGATTTATTTTGGACAGATTGGTGCTAGAGAAATTGTATACATACATCCAAAGAGCAGACTTTTGTAAAACAAGCTGGTACTGAGAGTCCTGGAATTAGCTGTACAGTCTAGATAAAAATAAATAAATAAATAAAAATATTTGTAGGAATGCTTTTTGCTGCAGACGAAGACAAAAGATATAGCTCAATATAGTTCTAATGTGCAATGTACTACTCGAACATAAAGTCTGTAGGAAATGTGCATAGTATGAAAATATTTTCCCTGTTATTGATACCATCAGTACCACAATCATCCAAAAACGCATCGATATAAGGGTTAAACTGAAAACTCCAGAGGAAATTGAGACAGAGGCTAATCAACTCACAGACGCAATTTGTGAAACTGCAAGAATTGTTACCACGAAGCTGAAGAATACTGCATACCAAAAAATTACATACCCTCTCCAGATACGCGAAAAAATACTGGAAAGACGAAGAGCTCGAAGAAGGTGGTGGCATAACGCATAACCAGCTGCGACGCTTAATACAGGAAGTCAAACGCAAAACCTTCACGACCTACCTCGAAGATCTTAACCCACGCGAAGGCCACTTGACGCATCAAACGACCAACGGCTAGAGTCCCCTATCCTGGACTAAACGGGAAAAGGGGTTCAACAGTGGAAGGGCTGCTGACTGAGACCGGCCTAGAGTTGAATACATCCCTGACGGAGGCGCTCCTGTTTCGAAATGTCCCAACCGCGGCGAGGAACCTCCTAGGAGTGGGTACCCTATCCGCAGTAGAGTATAAAGACTCAATGATTCCCATGAGGAGGGAGTTGAAGTACCTCATCGTGATGTTGATGCCGAGGAAAACTGACTACCCCACTTGCGGTACATTCGTACCCAGTGTGAGAAGGTACTGCCTGTACTGACGCAGCAGTGCCAGAGAACCTCCCGATATGGCAATGAGGCCCGAAGGGTTATGGTCAGTGACTGCCGCCTGAGTAGATATTCTCTTTTCTAATTTTGCTATCAACCCCCGAGCCCTGGAATCTGCCCTTTCGAGCACTACCTCAAAAGACGATGGGGAGGCTGTTAGGGCTGTTTTAGCCCTCTTCACTTCTTGCCGAAAAACCAGCCTAGGTTGAAGTATAGCGAGTTGCTATGTGGTCTCGAACCCGGAACCTCCGGATTCTGAGACCAGCGCGCTATCCACTCAGCCAACCAGACCCTATCTTGAGTAAATATTACTATTGCAGCTCGTTGTACTACCATCGGGTACACGAGCTGCGCTACCAGGTGGAATTGAACAAGATAAAGAGGAGGAACGATGTTCTGTGGAGCCGGCGGCACTGTAGCGTCAGCAAGGAAGGGGCGGCCGTAATCAACGCGACGCCTCCCCTGGACCTGCTCATCTTCCAGAGATCAATAAAATATCTGGTCAAGAGCGGGTTCAGGATCGACGATTGGCTACACCTTTCCCACGTTGATCCCTCCTCCAGCGAATAGCAGAGTCAGCACTACCAGATGACCACCGATGAGTGGGATCAACACGACTGTGGCGCAGTAGACATAGGCGCTGTTTCCTGACGTGTGCGCCAGATTGGACCAGAAATACGAAGAAGAAGAAGAAGAACTGAGTAAGATGGATTTCATCCTAGCGCAGGTAGTTTCAGGTCACGTGTGCTTTGCATCGTACCTGCACCGCCGAAATCGCCGGGACAGCAACCGGTGCCCATTCGATGTTGGCTTGGAGACACCTCGGCACGTGTTCCAAGAGTGTTCCGGTGGGCTGACGGGATGCCGGATGACTAGATAAGAGACAGCCGTGAGCACCTGCAGTATATGTGAAGGGTAGTGGAGAGTCTGTGGCGTCTCGAAAATCCTCCATATCCCGCGGGTCAGGAGGACCAGAAGGGATGAGGGGCTGAAGAAGCCGAAAGAGACTGCCCCCACCGACGCCTTCGCCGCTGCAGCAGCTGAAGAAGCCGCCGATTGTCGCCAACCAAGGGCGGCGAGCTGCGAACCCTAATAGGTAAGATCGTAGTAAGTTGGGTGTTGACTAGGTTCACCTCTTCTGCAGTGAGGCAGGGCATGAACGGTTCGCAGCCCCCAACATTAGTTGTCGCCGTCATTTTCATAAAAAGGAAGACACCAATACAAATTTAAGATGTCTAGTATAAGTTTGTAAGGCCCGCCTCCCCCGTAGAAAGAGGTCCGGTTTGGCCACAAAATCGAAGTCATAGCTGAATGCGAAAGGTTTCCTGTGGCAGCGAGAAACCTTAGGGTGAGAGTCGGGAAAAATAGGGGACCCCAGTCGAAACAGAAAGCTGTAACTTAGATAATTTAAAATTTTAGATATATTACGTAATAGAAGGAGCCACCGGCCAGATGCCAGAGTGGCCGTCCCTTTGGGTAATAAAGAAATAAAGAAAAAAGTATAGGGCGGGCCGTCCTCACAGATAACGAATTAAAACATCTTAGATCTGAAAACGTCGTAATGGAAAACACGATGAGCATTTTATCAAGTAGAAACATTCATGTTTTTCCTATTATATTTTTGATATGAAGTTTTGAGCCTTCTACCGGACTCTAAATTTTTCCAGAAATACCACATTCATCCAAAATCTGGAGTCCCGATCTGAAAAGGCAATAGGAAGGAAAAGGTAGGTATTGTGTCGAGTAATAACGTCAACATTTTATTTGCTTTTCTTCATAAAGACCTGAGTCTTCAATTTTCTTCGTAACCCCAATTTTGAAAAATGCGAGTATCCAGTAAAGTGCTGAAGACTTAATGTAAAAAAATATAATAAAACTGATCTTTACTATTCAGTGGCGGATCTAGAAATTTTCCAAGGAGAGGGTTTTGAAAATAAAACTTTTTCCAAATCCTCACCATAAAAACCAAGCTGGATGTAATTTTAAATAATTTCTAAATATAAGTTTCATAATGTGATTAACTCGTTTCAAAATGAACATTGTAAGCTGTAGAGTGCTGCAGATACTGAAAAACAGGATAAAAACTCAAGATTGGCAGTGTTTTTCTTCTTATTCGGCCCGAAGAGTGTATCCGCCCCCCTCTCCCACCCACCCCATAGATCCGCCACTGTTACTATTTGATACAACACCTTCATTTTTTCCTATTGCGTTTTTGAAATCGAAGTTCAAATTTTATGAAATGGTTGTGTTTGTAAATAATTAACGGCTCGGCAGAGGACACAAAATTTCGATATAAAAATAAATTGAGATATGGATATTCGTAATTAATATGATGCCCGCTTTTCAAGTTCGATTTTTCAGCTTTCCTTACGATTTAGCCTCATGAGACAAGGAAAGCGACATTGTTCGTGATTTGTCCACGATTTGGCTACAGACAATTCTTGGACGTTCTCAAAGGTGTCCTAAATTTGTCCTAGATTTCTGTCTATACGGTCACCCCCTTCTCAAAAAAACGTAGGTAAACGTGGAAAACGTGTGGCCAATGACTAGAATGTTGACCACCTCGGTCATTCGTCCTAAAGTCGCCGTAGAAAACGATTGTTCGATCAGATGCAGTGAAAGTGCGTAACAAACATGGAAAACTATATAGACGGTACAATTATAAGGTAATGGACAGTACATTAAGGAAGATGTCGACGAGTAAATCTGTTACAGATGGAGGCTGAAGCAATCAAATTACTGTATTTTCTGACCAGAATTACTGCACTTGAAATTTTGAAAATACATTCTACTCACAGGCTCATATTACTTGGCAGATTCGCTAGACAATGTGCCGCCGTCAACACCCACGTATTTGAAATAAGAGAGCCGCCGCATCTGAAATCAGGTCCCGGTTTGCTTCCAACCCGATATCCTAAGGCTGCCATCCACGGCCACTCACCTACGGATATAATTTTTTAATTACCCTTAATTCTACAGAGCTGTTCTTAGTAGTCCAAGACTTTTCTTTTCAAATTCCGTAAGCTTCTTCTCACCCAAGTCTGCAGGTTTGCCGCCGACAATATTCGTGGTTTTGACATCAGTTTTGCCGCAATCTGGAACTGATAATGCTCCTGGTGGGGGTCGGACGCCTCCTGGTCCTTTCGTAGTATCTGGTTGTACTACCGTTGTTGATGAAATTGGACAGCAAACTTGCGTAGTATAGTTTTTTAATCCACACTGCGATTTCTTCACAAAGTTGGCAGTTATATTATTGGCCGCGTTTCGATTAGTAAGCAAACCCAGAATCGACGGGCAGTTTCTGGTATCTATACAGACACCCGCTTCGTTGTTTGGAGTTCTGCATGAAGGTGGTGATCCTGCAAGCAGAGAAGGCAGTTTTTAATTATCTAAAATCTACTTACCACCGAATGTATCAACATTTTTGGAATCTAATTTTTCGAGGTTTTAAATTGTACAGAGTTATTCAGAATAAAAACATTTTGTCGGTAGATTTCGAATATCTACGCGTTGGTGGCGTTGCAAATAATGTATGTACTTACTGACATATTATTATTAGAATATTGCATAGCCTGCGGATGATCTGCTTATTAGAGGTGGTTACATAGACAGGATATTAAAACCGGTCATATACTTCCAATTTGTTGCCGGCATAATTATAACCTACGATGGATACAATGTAGATATGGCCGTGAAAATAATGCGTCTCATTCCATCTTTCAACTCATCTGAGTACATCAATTGGTATAAATATCTAATAATGAAGGAAAATGCATAATGGTCAGCACCGGCGAATGTCCAGTTGTACTAGAGCACGTGCACCAACATCTGGTGAAAAATCCACATTTTTTAAAGGCCAATGTTTTAATACTACTTATCGGTACTTATTGGATGTTTTTTGTTTCAATTTCTGGGAGGGCGTCCAGGGTTCCTTATTTAAAAGTTTTGTGCTTGCATCAGGTGAAAAAATGAAAGGTCGCCGGCCCTGATAACGATGTACATTAATAATATGTAAAATACGATGTATTTCAAATACCTACTTTTCTCTTTCTTTGTGACTCATCTCGTTTTTCAAACCTAACGGTTTTACACTCTCGTCTCATACACCCGTACACTCTTTAGCCTGCTTTCAATTAGGCTTATCTCGTTCATGTTGATTATGGATCGAGATTTCTTTGCGCGTTTGCACGTCATGTTTTGATGCCGAATTGTCTCGCTGTTCATTCGTGTTTACTCTTTCGTGCTGTGCACTTCATATGATTTTCGTGATCAAAATACTTGAAATTTTGATATAATTTCTGTGTCAATAAACACTTTTTGAAATTCAAATCAAAATCCTGTTCTTATTCGATCGCGAAACCTACATATCAAAATTTCCTTTTACTCGAATCGACCTTGGTGTTCCGTTTTGATTCGTTTTAAATTTCCGCAATTTCAAAGGTTTATTTGTTTTTGTGCAATATGGATGTCCGTAAATTGCAATTTTACATCGTCGTGGCTGCTGCGGCTGATAATAAGACCAACGTCATACAGGTTCGTCGTGTCAAATTTTCCGAGGCCAACACCTGGTTTGGTTTTCCCTCCGACCTTCAACTTGTTTCTGCTCATCCAGATTTGATGAAATATCCTGTCATCAAGGCTGCGGTTTCGTCCCTCAAATCTCGAGGCAGTTATCGTAATGTGAATATTACGTTGTCGAAAGAAGTCTATGCGTTATATGTAGATTCGGATGACAATTTCATCTTCGGAGATTACGTTCTTGGTGAACTCGACCTGTCATCTTCTGCACAAACTTCGACTGTCTCCGCCCGTCATCGTCCATGGACTCAATGGTTGCCTGTCTTGAGAGGCTGGCTGCTCCAAGGAAGAGTCCATTAAGGAAGTCCTTCGCCACATCCTCCTGGAAAAATTCCACCCAAAAAACAAGAACGTCGAATCGTGGTGTGACCGGTTTGAGAAAGAGCTGGCTCGGTTTCACCTCACCGGTCGTCGTCAAATTGAGGTCCTGAAGTCGTGCATCGATTCCTCTCTGAATAATTGGTTCATTGTGACCCAAGACAACCTCCCTCCAGATGCTGAATGGCTTTTGTGGCGCCAAGAGCTGGTGTCAAATTTTGGTGACTCGTCTTTCCGACCTGTTTGTTCAGCAATTGGTTTCCGCTACATTGGTGGCTCGCTTGTGGACTACGCCATAAACAAGGAAAAATTGCTTCTCGAAGTCAATCGTGACTTTCCCAGGTCAGTCATTTTAGATCTAATTGTCTATGGTTTACCAGCTCGTATCATTAAAGCGTTGAATAAAAATAACGTAACAAATTTGCAAATTTTAAAGGAGAAATTAAAAAAATATGAAGGTGACGAAAATTTTCTAGACAATAAAGTAAAATCGAATAATTTTAAACCAAATTCACCTTCATCCTTCCGTCGTTTTAATAATGATAAGAAAAATAATTTTAATAGCAATTTTAATTCAGGAAGGAATAATAATTTTAACGTAAAAGCCTGTTCAATTTGCGCAAAAAAGGGTTTTCCGAATCGTCTCCATCGTGAATCTACGTGTAGATTCAGGGACAATGTTTCTGAACCTAAACTTGTAAATAAATTGGAAATGGCTTCTTCCTCTTCTTCTGATGAGGACAGTTCAAAAAACTAGTCGTGCCACCGCTAATCAAAGTCGATATTAAAGTAAATAATCAATTAAATTGTTCTGGAATTTATGATAGTGGTTCCAATATATCAGTTATGAATTATTCGCTTTTAAAAAACTTAAATGTTAAAATTTTACGACTTTCAAACACTAAATTTAAAATGGTTAGCGGACATGGCAAAATTTTAGGCATTGCCCAAATCCAGGTGAAAATTTTTAATATTTCTAAATCCGTTTATGCTTTTGTTCTGGATATTCCGGATAACAATTTCGAGTTTATATTAGGCCTGGATTTAATTAGAGTATTCAAATTAAATTTAACTGATCAACTTAAAGTTTTTCAATCTTCAAATTATCGCAATTTTCGTAATGCACAATGCAAAACTTTTAATGATATTCGAATTAATTCGATCGAGTTGGTAGCCAATCTAGATCATTTGAGTGCCTCAGACAAAGATAGGGTGTCTAAAGTGATTAATCGTTTCAATTACGCTTTCGCCAAGGACAAATTTGATGTAGGCCGAGTGAGCTCTCACGAGGCAGCTGTCAAATTAAGTGAGCATAGGTATGTATATCGTAAGCCGTATAGGTGTAATATCGTTGATCAGAAGGAAATTGAAGATCAGGTATCTGCTCTCTTCAAAGCAGGTCTTATTGAGGAGTCTACTTCGCCTTTTGCAGCCCCGGTCACCCTTGCGGTGAAGAGACAGTCTGATGGCACTCAAAAGAAAAATCGTCTGTGCATTGATTATTCCGCTCTTAATAAACTTGTGGTTCCTGAAAGTCAGCCTTTTCCTCTTATAGGGGACCTGATAGTAAAAGCCAGAGATTGTCAGTGGTTTTCCGTTCTTGACATCAACAGCGCTTTTTGGTCGGTCCCACTTAGGCAGAAAGACAGGTATAAGACTGCTTTTGTGACTCAAACAGGCCACTACGACTGGAAATGTCTTCCATTCGGATTAAAAACATCTCCAGCTATTTTTCAAAGAATTTTACGTAACGTACTAAAAAGAAATGACCTAGATAAATTTTCTGTTAATTATATTGATGATATTTTGGTTTTCTCAAAATCTTTTAATGAGCACTTGCTGCATTTAGAAAAGATAATGGACGCTGTTTATAAAGAAGGTTTTCGGCTTAGCTTGAGCAAGTGCAATTTTGCAAAAAATAAAGTTAAGTACCTAGGTCACGAAATTGAGAATAATCTCACTCGTCCGATTTTCGACAACGTACTCCCGGTTCGTGAGTTTCCTATTCCTAGGAATCAAAAAAATGTCAGACAGTTTTTAGGGAAGGTTAACTTTTATCACTCCTATATTCCAAATTCTGCTATGGTACTAACCCCTTTACATGAACTCTTGAAGAAAAATGTACCCTTTCGGTGGAGTGATAAATGTCAAAAAAGTTTCGATTTTGTTAAAGATTGTTTATGTAACGAACCATGCTTGGCCATTTTTAATCCGAATCGTGAAACTAAAATCTTTACTGATGCTAGTTTGGAAGGCATGGGGGCTGTTTTAAAGCAAAAGCAGGAAGACGGAACTTTTAAACCCGTCGCTTACTTTTCAAAAAAATTAAAAGAATATCAGAAAAGAAAAAAGCCGTTTTCCTTGAATGTCTGGCTATCAAGGAGGCTCTAAATTATTGGAGATATCAACTTCAAGGAATACATTTTGAAATTATTACGGATCATAAACCTTTGGAAAATATGAAAATTAACACTAAATTTGATGAAGAATTACGCGAATTAATTTTGTCGATATCTCATTTCAATTTTAAAATAACGTATCAGCCAGGAAAAGTTAATCTTGAAGCAGATTGTTTGTCTCGAAATCCAGTACTCGAGGCACATGAAGCTCCTTCAGAAATTAAAATTGTTAATTTATTGCAAATGGAGGACTTATTAATTGATCAAAAATCTGTAGCCTTGGACAGACTCACCAAAAAGATTAACGTAATAAATGGTAAAAATAACCTCCTATTTACCAACCACAAAGACTCTAAAAAAATTATTATTTCCGATGAATTTGCCAAGGAACTTATAAAAAAAGCCCACTTTCGTTTTGGCCATATTGGAGTAAAGCAACTTGAGCTAACTTTACTTCCCTATTTCTATAACGTAAATTTCAGAACTTCTATTCAAAATTTTGTAGGAAAATGCTCTGTTTGTATTAAGAATAAAACACGTCTTTCTCCGACATTTGGGCCAATGTCTCTCAGTTGGGACCGGCCAAAAGACCTTTTGAATATATGTCTGTGGATACCATAGGCGGTTTCTCTGGAAACAACTCAACCAAAAGATACGTCCACCTTTTGGTTGATCATTTCTCTCGGTTCGCTTATGCGATTACATCAAAACATCAGAAGGCTACTGATTTTGTAAATTTATTAAATTTAGTATTTCAAAATGGACATAACGTAGAACATCTACTCGCTGATCAATACACTGGCTTGAACTCAGCCATTTTTAAAAAATTTTTGGAAGAACGTAACGTAAAATTATATTTCTCAGCTGTAGATTGTCCATTTTCAAATGGGTTAAACGAACGCCTTAACCAAACATTAGTAAACAAATTGAGATGTAAAGTAAACGAAAATGAAATTAATAAAAAGAGGCCATGGCCCAAACTTTTCGAAGAGTGCGTTCAAGAATATAATGATACAGTTCATTCTGTAACAAAGTATTCTCCAAATTATCTTTTAAATGGTGTCAAACCCCCTCTCCTGAGGAATCTTCCTTTTGACCATTTAATCTAGAAAAGGACCGAAAATTAGCTTTTATAAATTCTCAAAAAAATCATTTTCAGAACAAAAAGCGATTTGACCGTAACAAAAAGGAGCCAAATTTTAAAGTAGGTCAATTCGTCTACGTACTTCATGGTAATTCACTTAATCGAAACAAATTGGACGAAATTCGTACAGGTCCCTTCAAAATTTTAAAGAAACTATCAGGTGTCTTATATGAGGTTGATGCTGGCTTTCAGAAGCATGAGTCTAATATTTTCCATGTTTCTAAAATGTACCCTTATGAGCCCTAGGCTCGTTTCTTCGTTGCGGGGATGTAAAATACGATGTATTTCAAATACCTACTTTTCTCTTTCTTTGTGACTCATCTCGTTTTTCAAACCTAACGGTTTTACACTCTCGTCTCATACACCCGTACACTCTTTAGCCTGCTTTCAATTAGGCTTATCTCGTTCATGTTGATTATGGATCGAGATTTCTTTGCGCGTTTGCACGTCATGTTTTGATGCCGAATTGTCTCGCTGTTCATTCGTGTTTACTCTTTCGTGCTGTGCACTTCATATGATTTTCGTGATCAAAATACTTGAAATTTTGATATAATTTCTGTGTCAATAAACACTTTTTGAAATTCAAATCAAAATCCTGTTCTTATTCGATCGCGAAACCTACAAATATATACCTATATGAACCTTAATATCCTTTTTCATGGCACTATAATCGTTCTGAAAACATTTATTATAATGATTTCCATTGCGCGATTCTACTATGCAGTGATGTTGTGAGCCAATTCATTGATGGTTCTATCAACTGACTCTTCTCAGTAAAGCATGGTTTTGCTATTAATCCTAAAAGTTGATCAACATCATTACAGTCATCAAGTTCATTGGGTAAAGGGCCATTTCCCCGAATGCAATTTCCCGACCAGCTGTCTTCCCGACAAATCTTTTACCCGACGAATAATATCACAACTACATAATTTCCCGATAAACAATATCCCGGCAGCTCAAATGCCGACACTTAAAGTAGTATATATTACACACCAAGAATTAGAGTCAAAAGTGAGTGTTTACATGGCGAGGGAAAGTTTGCGAACGAGTGTAGCGAGTGAGCAATTCCCGAGTCATGTAAACTCACTTTTGGCTCTTGTTGTGGAAGATATTTAATTATTTTTCAACATTTATTTTGATTTTTTTTGGTCATCCGGAAGTCTATATTTTAATTCTTCCAGGATTTGGATTAATAGCACAAATTATTAATCAAGAAAATGGAAAAATAGAAATTTTTAGAAAAATTAATATAATTTATGCTATAATTTCAATTGGAATTCTAGGATCTATTGTTTGAGCTCATCATATATACTACTTGATCAGAAGCGGCAATGTTTTTCGCTGACATGGTCCGTATTTTTTTCTTAAATCTATTTATTTATTTAAATTATAGACAGGTGAGTTTTGTGTGTGTAGGTAATTAATTCAAAAATTTAATTTGTTCAGTTAATTACTACAAAGTACAGTATCACATTCTTGTCTTCAGTTTCTTCACGTGCACAAACAGCATATTACACAGGTATGGCCAGCAAACGATGGTTAACAATGAATGGTAACAGCTGTACTACGTCGTGAATATTTAAATGCGTTCTTAAGTCGCTATTTGATAATTCGCTCCGTGGTGCATGAATGATAGGCGCTTCTTGTCGTTTGTAAAACACCAATGTAAACATTGCCTTTCTGATCAAGTAGTATAGAAAAAAATTATTTTAATGTTATGCATGTTCTCATGATAAAACGATAGTTGTCGGCGAGTAAAGGGAGGAAGTGTAATTCTGAATTGGGTTCCACATAATCATCAAATTCGAGAGTAATGCTACGAATGTGATCTTGTAAAGACAGCCATTGTTTGCAGGGGAGTTTTTCCACACGCCTTCCAAGGCTTAATTCAGCCAAGCAGGTTTCGGTGTTTCCCTGCTCCTTTCGTAGTTCAGAATTGCAGCATACGATATTTTGCAACAATCATTCTGAACCTGTTGTGCCAACCCTCACTAACATTGTTAGTTATGTGAATGTTGGCCAATGTCGCGTCACGCTGATTCCATATTTCCAGTGGCACAGCTCGTCCTTGACTTCTGGCGGGTGTACCGCGGATGTAATTGGTGTCGAAGTAGTTGTACAAAGGAAGGATTTCCATTGGTGCATCGTCGAATGGAAGTTCATAAGCCCGCACAACTTCTGCTACTGGGACGTAAGCAAGAGCTAATACCATGTGAGTGTATGTCTTGATACTCCTATCATCCTCATCATTGCACATTTGCTGTAATCCTAGCGCCTGTACGTGCCTGTAAACGTTTTGGCCGAGGTGGAAGAAGCAACATTCAACTGATACTCCTGGGTAAATTTTTTGAGCAGCATTAATGATGCCTAGCTCGAACTGATTTGTTCCATCAATATTTCGGCTTTCACAGTGTCTTAATTCGGTGGGTGTGTACGCATCGACGTGTCTGGTCCAGTCACAACACTGCAGGCTTAATTGTCACAGCTCGCGCAGAACACTCACCAGATCGGATTCGTTGACAGTCCCAACAATTCTGACCTACTTGTTGTCGATGAAATTGGAACCCTATGTACAAACGAGATAAAGTTCTGTCGGGAAATTGCAGTCGGGAAAAAGGGCTGTCGAGAAATTGCAGTCGAGAAAATTTGATGATCGGGAAATTGCATTCGGGAAAAAGGGTTGTCGAGAAATTGCAGTCGAGAAATTTGATGGTCGGGAAAAGATTTTGTCGGAAAATTGTATTCACGAAAAAGGACCCAAATCAGATCACTGAAATCATCAAAATCATGATCTTACGTGACCTAAGATCACTTTCCATACATTGATTTTAGTGAAGATCAGAGATAATTTTTTAGACGGTCTTCACTCTTATCGAGTACAATGGAAATAAATTAGAAACATTAGCTTCCCATAGACACCCTGAAAAAAAAAAATGAATATGATCTTTAGTCCAGGTATTTTAGGAAATGAAAAGGGGAAAACTGCTACAGAGTTGAAACGTAGCATGATTCTCATAGACAACTCCCTAATAAAAATACTGAAATCTCCCGCCCCGCAGGGGTGAGCGTGACCCCCTAGAGCTGAAAACCCGTACCGGAAAACAGTTGTTTGACCGTAGCTCCACAAATATTGATTTATATGCGAAAATACTTCCCACCTAAATTAAATAACATAAAATTTTATACAAAAAATTTATCTTTTACTTTCGTCCTAGGGTTAAGACTGACCGAGATAATCGACCAAGAAATATCCCAACATCATCAATACCTCATAATACTAATTCATATATGTTCTAATTATAATGTACTAGGAGGCGGGTCAGCGAAATAAAAATGTTGTAATGCATGCAGGCGGTAATAGAAAGATATGATTAGTATTTACAATGCGGTATAAGTAGAGAAGGGGGATATAAATTTTTTTTTTAATGTGTATCTCATACAAAATTTAGCACAGAAAAGGAAAAAAAAAATAATACAAATAGATCTTCAATGTTTGAATCGTCTGAAATTGCACTCTCACACTAATTCTTTTAACTGGAACTTTTTGGCTCTTCACACTATGTTAACATTTGGTAGCGGTAACGGTCTCCCTTCAGAAATTATTAGGGAATAGAAAATCTGAAATTTTCAATAAAAGCTCAAAATGACTTCTATGTATTTAATTGCGCATTAGAAGAAATATTTAGAAAACTG
This sequence comes from Acanthococcus lagerstroemiae, assembly GCA_031841125.1. Classification (NCBI taxonomy): domain Eukaryota; kingdom Metazoa; phylum Arthropoda; class Insecta; order Hemiptera; family Eriococcidae; genus Acanthococcus; species Acanthococcus lagerstroemiae. The sequence goes on along the minus strand of CM063106.1, from coordinate 73,678,140 downwards.
AAACGGGAAAATATAAGAATACATATAAATGGGGAAAAACTGAACCATCTAAGATTCGCAGACGCTGTGGTACTGGTAACGGGGATACAAAGATGCTACAGGAAATGGGAGAAAAATTGACAAAGGTAAGTGCAAAGGCGGGCTTAGAAATGGATACAAGTAAAACAAAATTATTACTCAATATGGAAGGGGAATGTAAACCACAATACAATGAACTGAAATAGAAAGAATCTCCGAATTCGACTATTTGGGACAGATACAATCGTTTGAAGACAGAACAAATAGAGAGATAACTAAAAGAATAAATAAAGCACAGGCAAGCTTCTGGACTTTAAAAAACGTGTATAAAGGTAAAATGAAGATTGAAACAAAAACGAAAATAATATTGAAAAGATGCACTCTACCAATTCTCACCCATGGAGCCCAAACGTGGGCCCTAACGAAGAAGCAAATAAAAAGGTTAACTCCCACAGTGAGAATAGGGACGAAACTGAGAGGGGCACGGGAGAGCAGCTCCCCCAAGCCTCCGCCGGAGTTGGAAAATTTTAGTAGATGGATCAAAAGTTGAAAAAATGCAACCAGTCACAAGAGATTTCAATTTTTTTTTCCTTCTTCGATAATGTAAAAAAAATTTTTACTTGGGAATTTAACAATTTTTGCCTCCCTAGGAAAATCTCTTTGCTACGTTCGTGAGTAAGGATGATGGAACAAAGTATACTAGGGTGAAGACATCTCTGAGTGAAAAACAAAAAAACTAAGAGAGAAAAAGGGTATGAAAGAGGTAAGTTGGAGATCAAGAAATTAAAATGGGATTACGTGGGACATGCCGCACATGAAGAAGGGACACGATAGAACAAAATTATCAGTGAGTGGGAATTTTACGACAAGAAAAGAAGAAGGGAAAGCCCACGTACAAAATGGCGTGATGATAACAAAAATTATGGGAATAACGTGGGAACGAGTAGCCCAAGACCGAAAAATATGGAAAAAAGCTGTGGAGGCCTATATTTAAAGAGTTTCAGTAGTTCGGAGTACGAAGAGTACACCTTCTATTGTATGTATTTATCGAACTATAAAAATACACAAATAAAAGGCTGATATTAATTACTATCCTAAAGATTTCAGTATTTGGAAACCATATTCAGCATCTATATTCTAATTATCCAAATGAATTTTTAAGAACCGTGAAACCCTTGTCTGAACAACCTGCAAATGAATCGGGACACTCCGAATGAAAGCAATGTGGCTTGAAGAGAAGGTATCCCGGAGGTCTGAACCCCCCTCGCAACTTTGTCAAATACTTTTTTCTAATTTTAGCCCCCCCCCCTACCATCTAACTCGATTTAGCTAGCTCACTTTACCCCACAGTCTAGATGAGCCGCGAAGCGGGTCAGCTGGTTACACTATAATAGGCCTATATGAATACTTTGATTTTGGGATACTTCTTGGTCGATTATGTCGGTCAGTCTTTTGTCTGCAGAGAATTTTATGTTCTTTAATTTAAGTAGAAAGTATTTTCGCATATAAATCAGTATTTGTGGAGCTACGGTCAAAAAACTGTTTTTCGGTACGGTTTTTCCGCTCTAGGAGATGTTTATTAGGGAATGGCCCTTGAGAATCATGCCAAGTTTCAATTCTGCAACAATTATTTTCCCCTTGCTATTTTTAAGTCTAATATTCCTGGACTACTTGTGTAAAACCAAAGTTATCTATCAATGTGGCTGAAAGTCACAGAAGCGCTCCTGTAAATGATCCTAACATAACAAAATATCAGTAAATTTCATTGTGATCCATACCAATACTGAAGTATACTCACAAAACTCTTGAAAAAAAGTTTCAAAATTATTCAGCACTTACTCCAGTATTAGTATAAATTCGAGGGTTTTTTCTGAGGAATGGGAGGAGAGAATTGGAATATTTGAAGTACCTACAGTGAATGATGTTATTTTCGACTGCAAGCAAAACGAGCGGAATTATTCGGGAAAATGAAGTACATATATTTAAACTGGAAGAATCAGTAATTTTCACTATTCTACGGGTGGGGGGAGGAAGATTTGCACATTTTATTTACGTTTTACTAAGGTATTTGTATTCTACTCATAATTTTCATTCCTACTACCCCAAATGAACCTGGAATTAATTACTGTATTTTCCTCATCCAAAAATAGAAATCAGTTCTGAGTAAGCATTCTCGATCACCCTGATTCTTGGCTTCCATTTACATCTGCGCGCAGCGTGGTTGTATTCACTTGTGTTTAGCTCTACAGAAGTTGACTCTTCAGGTCATGACTTTGTACTGATAATACAAACCTTCAATATCTGCTAAGGTGATGAAGCCAATTTCTCGAGAACTCATCTCGAATTAATCTCATTCATCCTCAATCAAGGATTAGCAAACACTATATAGATAAGTATACTCGTAAATTAATTACCCTTATCAGCTGACCACAAGGTTCAACTCGAATTATTCTATTTTCGATGAAGTATCTATGACGGCATAGAATAATTTAAAATGCAATAAACCGGTAGTTACAACGTCTGGAAATGGGTACCCAAAAATGTTACCTAATTTGTTACCACATTCTTTCTCAGCGATTTTCCTTCTCTTATTAACTATTTCCGGCTGGTTTATAAATGCGGTGAACTGACGCTCAGATTAAAAGCTACTTATTATTAAACAAAACTACAGCTCATGAAATAATTATGTTAACATTATTTTTATAAAATTCGATTAGAATTTTGCGCGTTGGAAAATAAACTTGACATACCAGCTTGTCTAGGTATCCGGTAATGAAAAGTAGTTGCTGCTTCTACTGTACATAATTTCAGAACTGCTAGCAGTAACGACGACAACAGCATTGTAACTTAAAATGGAAACTGCAATGCAGATAGATTAGTTATTTTCTCTTCATGGTTGGTGACAATATTGGCAAATGAGAGAGCACGTATGCACTTCAAATCATCACGTATATACAGGTTGAGAAGCTGGTTGGACCAATACGGCGATAACACCTGATCAGTTTTCTCACATTTTTTATTTGTTTCCATAAACTTACCAGTATATGTATCATTTAGTTTAGCTGGAGGATGACTATAAATCAGAATATGGTAACCTGCCATTTCCATATTTTCATTTGACGTGCGACATTGATCTTCATCGCGGGCAGCCTGAATCGTCGCCCGCGACGCATTCGCTTGTCAACGGAAAAAGCAAGGATGAGAATGGTTGCCTATACTCGGGTTTATAGTAAGTACTATTCTTTAGCTGGGGTCCTTTCAGAATCTAGAATTTTGAACATGTATCTTAGTTCAAGTATGTGTGTTGATTTGTTGATGTTTGACAGTCACATCTTATGAAGGACAGGAAAATGTTATTGCGGTTTTCTACTCGATTTTATGAAAGTAGGTACGCAGTAAACGGTATCTTTTCTTCTTCTAATCGTATCTAGGACGCGTCGTATTCTTCCCGTCCAATAATATTCAAGTTTTCTTGTTTCGTCAGTTCGCCTTGGCTTCCATAGTTCGTCAATGTCCATATTAATTTGAGTAAGCGCTTGAACACATGCTCTTGGTCCTGCAAGCCACCACAGTCACAAAATGGGTCCTCATCCATTCCCCACTTATATGGAGATTGTATTTTGTCCCTCTACATCCCGACCGGTGTCTGTTAAGCGTTTTTCACCTCCTGCTGATTCATACTAATTGTGCCGGATAATTTTAATTCCTCATTATAAAATATTTTTCCGATTTTGAACTCAACAAATCGTAAAGATATCTCCCTCGTTAGAACGTATATTTTAAATAACGGTTAAATGAATCAGAAGTGGAATATCCGTACCGTCAGCAAGTATGATATTTATAAAAGGTCATGAAGAATAACTTTACTTACAAGACATAAAATATTTAGTCGGGTGACTCGCAAATTACATCATCAGCTCAAAAATAACCCTGTTTCGTAAAACATATTAGTATAGGTACACCGGAAATAATTATTGTAAGTTTCTAATTTACTCGTAACATGTTAAAATCACCGTACAAGCCCCAATATATTTGAACATTTTCGGGAATAAATTTAGAACCAACCCTTTTTTTCGAATTAAACATACTTTATAACTGACTTTTATTACATGAGCGCAGTTTGATTACATTCGCCGAAATCACGAATCAAGCGGATGGAAAATAAACACACTTACTTACTCCGATTCGATGCAACAAATTCGCAGGCACTACGCTAGACTTACTCGCCAGTTGAGCTAGACACTAAACATGTTTCACGGTGAATCTCTTCACATCATGTAGATTACACTGAATGTCAGTTGAAGCCAATATACAAACTTCTCTTGGAAAACATAAAACTAGTTATCTGCGCAGGGCAGTTAAGATAATCCAAGATGGCCCCTGGTCTACGTATAAATAATCAATGAAAATACGTTGCACAGTGCTGCGCAAAAGCATCCGGAAACGATCAGATTTTCTACCAATTTCCACTTTCATTAAGAAAATTAGGTTTCTTCCCAATTTTTTTGGAATCGAAGAGATTTTTCAACTCATATTTGGACAACAGGTGCAATATTCACCTGATTTTTTATCGAGAATTTTGACAGTTTGTTTTCTTGAAGTAAATTAGGTACTAATCTTTAACATGAATTGAATGCAAATAAGTGTACGGTATTTTCCTGTCGCACGTCACACACTTCTCTATATTCCCTCCCCCCCCCCCCCCTGAAAAAATGTTGGTTGAAAATACAAAAAGATAAGAAAATTTTTTAGGAAAGGGCTAATGATTACCACAAGGCGCATTTCCCCTAAGTTAGATTTCACCCCATCGTAGGGGCGGATGGGCCATAGGGAAATTCGGGCAAATCCCGGTGCGCCACCGCCATTTTGACGCTGCGGCGCCGGTACGATGAAGAAAAAAAAGTATGCGTTTATAAAATACAGTGAAACCTCGATAAGTGAAATCGGAAGGGAAGAGAAGAAATGTTGCAGTTATCGAGTTTTTCAATTTGCGGGGTTTTCAGTTACACAGGTTATCGTCAGCTAGATTTTCAATTAACGAGTTTTTCTGCCAAAAAATTTTTATTTAAAATACAGTAATTGTCCAATTTTCAATTATGTAACGAGTTTTTCTACCAAAAAAGTTTAATTTTCATTAAAAATAATTGTTTATCGTTTTTTGTTCATAATGAACGCTGTTTTTGACGAATTTCTGCACATCAATGAGATTTGAAAGAAGGAATCAGGAACATTATCCTTTACTTCGAGAAACTGCATTACAGTTTGTACTGCTTTAAGAGCGTCTCGACGGGAAATGTGTGCAGGTCTATTCGTGTCGTCATCTTCCTCATCCTCGTCGTCTTCAGAAAGCTCTTCCGTGAGAGGCTGAGTAACTTCCGCTACGATTTCTTCCTCAGTCGGACTGCCGCATACGTACGCACTGTCATCCACCTGAACGAACTCTTCAAATGAAGTAAGTGTCACCCCTGGCATTGCTCGCTGTAATTCCTGCCAGTTTTGTGGATTCACTATTTCATCGTTGGGGAACACTGACTCAGAATCATGAAGCCGGAATCCACATTTTCGAAAACAGTTTGCGATGGTACCCTGTGTTACTGAGTCGTGATGGGCGGGTAGAAAAGACTCACTATTTCACTTACAGAGGTTGATATGGTCACCATTTCATTTATAGAGGTTTACCATGAAAAATGCGATTAATTTCAGTAAATATGTATGTACATATTGCTACTCTGACGAAAAAATCTTATTTCACTTATCGAGGGGCTACTTTCATTTGTCAAGGTAAATTTACATGTAAAATCATTGAAGGTGAAGGGAAGATAATTTTTCTTCCACTTACCGAGTTTTTCAGTTATCGCGGTTTCATTTATCGAGGTTTTACTGTACTTACCCGATCGGCATTTTAACAGTGTATACGCGGTTGTTTTACAGCGTACATCGTTTTAATAATGTTTTTAGGGCAGCTGTACGCTTTACATAGCAGAAGATGGGCACCATGTACAAAAATCTGGGCAGGGGGAACAGCGTTTCTCTGCTAAAGAGAAGCTCCAAATACACTGCTGTGTATTAACAGCGTATTTAAGCTTCTTCTGCAAAAATTTAACGATGTTGTGTTTGAATGTCATTCATACAGTAGATATACACAGCGGCAGTACAACGTTTGTGATACAATTTGTACACAACGGCGTCCACAGGGCGTATTGCAAACGCTGTAGCGTTACTACTGTGTACTGTTGTCAGAAGTACGCTAGACCATTGCTATAATTTTAAAATGAAACGGTCGTTATTTTTGTACAAGTTCATTTACCTCGGCACCATCACCTTATCCCCCTTCGACACATACTACCCTGATAAATTCTTTAAACAAACATCCACGACTTTTGCCGGAAACCAGTATGGCGGCAGTGCAGTTTGTTGTGTGGTTCGTTTCAGTTATTCGTTCTGTTTTGTATTTTCGTGCCGGTTCGCTATTTTATAGGTAGTGTTTTAGCGATTGCAATTCATAATCTTGAAAAAATGTCGCAGTAAGTTTAATATGTTATTACAATTAATTAATGTTCTTATTCTTCTAGTTACGTACTTCTTTTTTCTCCTTATTATTCGCAGTTGTCTTCATTAGCAATAACGAAAATACTATTCACTAGGAACTGTGCTTGCTAAGAAGCTGGTGTTGACTGTCAGTAAACTGGCTCTTGCGTGTGAAAAAATGTAAATTACCATTGAAAATTCTGGGTTGATACTTATGAAGCTCACTAATGAAATGAAAATCCCTCTCCATTGTACAAAACATGATTGTAGTGGTAAAAATATTATGCCGGCTTGACCTTTTAAAGGCATCAACGACTTTTTCACCCAAGTTTAATATACAAGAATGGGACGATTGAAGGCTGTTACTCCAGTTTGGCAGGGAACAGCCATTTTCCCAAAACTGGCTGCCAAATTTCAAATCATCATGATAGTTTAAAAATAATATGTTGAATAATATAATGGGAAACAAAGTATACAGACTGCGGAATCTGTTTCATTCATTTATTTACACATTCCATTTCAGCAGCTTTTACTCCTTCCCAACGCTGCGCTGTATTCCCTTACATGCGCAACAAAATTTCGGGGTCGTTATTTGGGGGGGGGGGGGAGCATCTAAGACATTTTTCATACGCTGTTGGAAAAAAATACACCAAAAGTGCTAAAAATTACTTTTCAGGAGGAGAATCAAAAATATCCCTTACACCCCTTTTAATACTACTGATAACTTATAGGCGGCAAGTCATCGTTGAGGTATAGGTGGTGCGAACCTAAATCCGCCGCTGCTCCTTCCTTCGAAATAAAATGGAGTCAAAGATCCAAAACTTAGAAAAGAAATAGGTAACTTTAAAGTGCTTCAAATTAAGGATATGAAACCCACCTCCACGATTAGCCATCCAGCTTCAAGGAACAGAATGAAGAATGAAAACAGAAAAAACCAAGGACTATGCTCCAGGTTCTTTATTCGCCAACCAACCACCCTCACTCACGCTCTTCCTGCCGGCTTTGCTCAACGTTTTACGCTTCATTTCCCTGCCAATTTCTCTCTATCAGAGGTCCTTGCCCTTAACTCAGGGGAGCTATTTGTTCTTTTTTCGAGTATACAACTAATACCAATTGTAACTTTGCAGCTAATCATTCTCAACTAGTGACCACTGAATTATTATAGAAGGTTATAATGATGGCGGGAGGGAGAAGGTTATAATGATGGCGGGAGGGGACGAGGTTTTCTCCCGGGGTAACCTACTACAGGCCGAGGAGAGGGGTCGCCATTGTCTGCAACCCCCCTTAATTATCTCTCCCTAGTGATGGATTACTCTGGGAAGAGAGTTCACTAGACCGGGAAGGAGCTCACTGTGGTGAGGGAGATAGCCATGATGAGGGCAGTGTTGATTGGGCTTGTAAAGATAGGAGAAGGGTTTTCTTGATGGAAGAGGGGACTTGAAACTGTGCTTTGTCGCCCGCGACGCATTCGCTTGTCAACGGAAAAAGCAAGGATGAGAATGGTTGCCTATACTCGGGTTTATAGTAAGTACTATTCTTTAGCTGGGGTCCTTTCAGAATCTAGAATTTTGAACATGTATCTTAGTTCAAGTATGTGTGTTGATTTGTTGATGTTTGACAGTCACATCTTATGAGGGACAGGAAAATGTTATTGCGGTTTTCTACTCGATTTTATGAAAGTAGGTACGCAGTAAACGGTATCTTTTCTTCTTCTAATCGTATCTAGGACGCGTCGTATTCTTCCCGTCCAATAATATTCAAGTTTTCTTGTTTCGTCAGTTCGCCTTGGCTTCCATAGTTCGTCAATGTCCATATTAATTTGAGTAAGCGCTTGAACACATGCTCTTGGTCCTGCAAGCCACCACAGTCACAAAATGGGTCCTCATCCATTCCCCACTTATATGGAGATTGTATTTTGTCCCTCTACATTCCGACCGGTGTCTATTAAGCGTTTTTCACCTCCTGCTGATTCATACTAATTGTGCCGGATAATTTTAATTCCTCATTATAAAATATTTTTCCGATTTTGAACTCAACAAATCGTAAAGATATCTCCCTCGTTGGAACGTATATTCTAAATAACGGTTAAATGAATCAGAAGTGGAATATCCGTACCGTCAGCAAGTATGATATTTATAAGAGGTCATGAAGAATAACTTTACTTACAAGACATAAAATATTTAGTCGGGTGACTCGCAAATTACATCATCAGCTCAAAAATAACCCTGTTTCGTAAAACATATTAGTATAGGTACACCGGAAATAATTATTGTAAGTTTCTAATTTACTCGTAACATGTTAAAATCACCGTACAAGCCCCAATATATTTGAACATTTTCGGGAATAAATTTAGAACCAACCCTTTTTTTCGAATTAAACATACTTTATAACTGACTTTTATTACATGAGCGCAGTTTGATTACATTCGCCGAAATCACGAATCAAGCGGATGGAAAATAAACACACTTACTTACTCCGATTCGGTGCAACAAATTCGCAGGCACTACGCTAGACTTACTCGCCAGTTGAGCTAGACACTAAACATGTTTCACGGTGAATCTCTTCACATCATGTAGATTACACTGAATGTCAGTTGAAGCCAATATACAAACTTCTCTTGGAAAACATAAAACTAGTTATCTGCGCAGGGCAGTTAAGATAATCCAAGATGGCCCCTGGTCTACGTATAAATAATCAATGAAAATACGTTGCACAGTGCTGCGCAAAAGCATCCGGAAACGATCAGATTTTCTACCAATTTCCACTTTCATTAAGAAAATTAGGTTTCTTCCCAATTTTTTGGAATCGAAGAGATTTTTCAACTCATATTTGGACAACAGGTGCAATATTCACCTGATTTTTTATCGAGAATTTTGACAGTTTGTTTTCTTGAAGTAAATTAGGTACTAATCTTTAACATGAATTAAATGCATCGAGGTGTACGGTATTTTACTGTCGCACGTCACACTCTTCTCTATATTCCCTCCCCTGAAAAAATGTTGATTCAAAGTACAAAAAGATAAGAAAATTTTTTAGGAAAGGGCTAATGATTACCACAAGGCGCATTTCCCCTAAGTTAGATTTCACCCCATCGTAGGGGCGGATGGGCCATAGGGAAATTCGGGCAAATCCCGGTGCGCCACCGCCATTTTGACGCTGCGGCGCCGGTACGATGAAGAAAAAAAAGTATGCGTTTATAAAATACAGTGAAACCTCGATAAGTGAAATCCGAAGGGAAGAGAAGAAATGTTGCAGTTATCGAGTTTTTCAATTTGCGGGGTTTTCAGTTACACAGGTTATCGTCAGCTAGATTTTCAATTAACGAGTTTTCCTGCCAAAAATTTTTTATTTAAAATACAGTAATTGTCCAATTTTCAATTATGTAACGAGTTTTTCTACCAAAAAAGTTTAATTTTCATTAAAAATAATTGTCTATCGTTTTTTGTTCATAATGAACGCTGTTTTTGACGAATTTCTGCACATCAATGAGATTTGAAAAGAAGGAATCAGGAACATTATCCTTTACTTCGAGAAACTGCATTACAGTTTGTACTGCTTTAAGAGCGTCTCGACGGGAAATGTGTGCAGGTCTATTCGTGTCGTCATCTTCCTCATCCTCGTCGTCTTCAGAAAGCTCTTCCGTGAGAGGCTGAGTAACTTCCGCTACGATTTCTTCCTCAGTCGGACTGCCGCATACGTACGCACTGTCATCCACCTGAACGAACTCTTCAAATGAAGTAAGTGTCACCCCTGGCATTGCTCGCTGTAATTCCTGCCAGTTTTGTGGATTCACTATTTCATCGTTGGGGAACACTGACTCAGAATCATGAAGCCGGAATCCACATTTTCGAAAACAGTTTGCGATGGTACCCTGTGTTACTGAGTCGTGATGGGCGGGTAGAAAAGACTCACTATTTCACTTACAGAGGTTGATATGGTCACCATTTCATTTATAGAGGTTTACCATGAAAAATGCGATTAATTTCAGTAAATATGTATGTACATATTGCTACTCTGACGAAAAAATCTATTTCACTTATCGAGGGGCTACTTTCATTTGTCAAGGTAAATTTACATGTAAAATCATTGAAGGTGAAGGGAAGATAATTTTTCTTCCACTTACCGAGTTTTTCAGTTATCGCGGTTTCATTTATCGAGGTTTTACTGTACTTACCCGATCGGCATTTTAACAGTGTATACGCGGTTGTTTTACAGCGTACATCGTTTTAATAATGTTTTTAGGGCAGCTGTACGCTGTACATAGCAGAAGATGGGCACCATGTACAAAAATCTGGGCAGGGGGAACAGCGTTTCTCTGCTAAAGAGAAGCTCCAAATACACTGCTGTGTATTAACAGCGTATTTAAGCTTCTTCTGCAAAAATTTAACGATGTTGTGTTTGAATGTCATTCATACAGTAGATATACACAGCGGCAGTACAACGTTTGTGATACAATTTGTACACAACGGCGTCCACAGGGCGTATTGCAAACGCTGTAGCGTTACTACTGTGTACTGTTGTCAGAAGTACGCTAGACCATTGCTATAATTTTAAAATGAAACGGTCGTTATTTTTTGTACAAGTTCATTTACCTCGGCACCATCACCTTATCCCCCCTTCGACACATACTACCCTGATAAATTCTTTAAACAAACATCCACGACTTTTGCCGGAAACCAGTATGGCGGCAGTGCAGTTTGTTGTGTGGTTCGTTTCAGTTGTTCGTTCTGTTTTGTATTTTCGTGCCGGTTCGCTATTTTATAGGTAGTGTTTTAGCGATTGCAATTCATAATCTTGAAAAAATGTCGCAGTAAGTTTAATATGTTATTACAATTAATTAATGTTCTTATTCTTCTAGTTACGTACTTCTTTTTTCTCCTTATTATTCGCAGTTGTCTTCATTAGCAATAACGAAAATACTATTCACTAGGAACTGTGCTTGCTAAGAAGCTGGTGTTGACTGTCAGTAAACTGGCTCTTGCGTGTGAAAAAATGTAAATTACCATTGAAAATTCTGGGTTGATACTTATGAAGCTCACTAATGAAATGAAAATCCCTCTCCATTCTACAAAACATGATTGTAGTGGTAAAAATATTATGCCGGCTTGACCTTTTTAAGGCATCAACGACTTTTTCACCCAAGTTTAAGATACAAGAATGGGACGATTGAAGGCTGTTACTCCAGTTTGGCAGGGAACAGCCATTTTCCCAAAACTGGCTGCAAAATTTCAAATCATCATGATAGTTTAAAAATAATATGTTGAATAATATAATGGGAAACAAAGTATACAGACTGCGGAATCTGTTTCATTCATTTATTTACACATTCCATTTCAGCAGCTTTTACTCCTTCCCAACGCTGCGCTGTATTCCCTTACATGCGCAACAAAATTTCGGGGTCGTTATTTGGGGGGGGGGGGGAGCATCTAAGACTTTTTTCATACGCTGTTGGAAAAAAATACACCAAAAGTGCTAAAAATTACTTTTCAGGAGGAGAATCAAAAATATCCCCCACACCCCTTTTAATACTACTGATAACTTATAGGCGGCAAGTCATCGTTGAGGTATAGGTGGTGCGAACCTAAATCCGCCGCTGCTCCTTCCTTCGAAATAAAATGGAGTCAAAGATCCAAAACTTAGAAAAGAAATAGGTAACTTTAAAGTGCTTCAAATTAAGGATATGAAACCCACCTCCACGATTAGCCATCCAGCTTCAAGGAACAGAATGAAGAATGAAAACAGAAAAAACCAAGGACTATGCTCCAGGTTCTTTATTAGCCAACCAACCACCCTCACTCACGCTCTTCCTGCCGGCTTTGCTCAACGTTTTACGCTTCATTTCCCTGCCAATTTCTCTCTATCAGAGGTCCTTGCCCTTAACTCAGGGGAGCTATTTGTTCTTTTTTCGAGTATACAACTAATACCAATTGTAACTTTGCAGCTAATCATTCTCAACTAGTGACCACTGAATTATTATAGAAGGTTATAATGATGGCGGGAGGGGACGAGGTTTTCTCCCGGGGTAACCTACTACAGGCCGAGGAGAGGGGTCGCCATTGTCTGCAACCCCCCTTAATTATCTCTCCCTAGTGATGGATTACTCTGGGAAGAGAGTTCACTAGACCGGGAAGGAGCTCACTGTGGTGAGGGAGATAGCCATGATGAGGGCAGTGTTGATTGGGCTTGTAAAGATAGGAGAAGGGTTTTCTTGATGGAAGAGGGGACTTGAAACTGTGCTTTATGTGATGGTTGAGGCCTGGTGAAACTGGGATGTTCTAAAAGAAGTATAGAATCAGCTATTTCCTCTTCCTTCCCCAAACGAGAAAATGCTTGGTTGCCCAAATTGCTCTTTAAGTAGCCACTTTCTCCTGGCTGCTGCTTGCCCCAGGAAAGGAGCTTATGGAGGAGAAAGGTCTCACGGTGGCGTGGGACTAGGGAGGTCAGGTAGTGGTATCATAATAGGTGATATGAGTGATCAGGGATTATGAGGCAGTAGTGTACTTGAAAAGGATTGTTTGGACATAGTGAGTGACGCACAACATAACTGGCCCATAGCGACACCGCACTCTTACCCCCGGCACCCTTTCGAGTATACTTCAAGGATAGGAAGCACGTCCTTGGAACTGGCCCGAGTTCCCATTCTTCTTCCGTGCTATCGCGTTGAAATGTCCCGGAAGGGCCACCGCCGCACACCTAACCAGACCCGAACCTACGGTCTGGGGATTGGCAGTCGGACAAGCACATACGTCTATACTCCTCCTGGGGAAACTTATTTTTGGTAAGTTGAGAAAATGGACATACTAACAAGGCGCTTAGCTCCAACACAAAATTCTAAATATCTAAATTACTTTCAAAATTATTCAGTATACATTGTAATGCTGCTTCTATAATATTTTCTTGAAGTGTGGCCTCTACCAAGTGTCGCAGGAAATTTATATCTTGTGTTTTGCGATTGTTCTTAAAAGGCTCAGAAAACTTGTAGATTGTTAAGAGCAGAAGTAAAAAAAAAAAAACATTTTTTCAACTGCTTCCTGTAGAGTAGGAATGTGTATAATTTATTTAAAAAACATACAATCCCTCCTGGAAATCGCGGGGCTACCCCAAATTCCGGCATCGACGCCAGATATACGCCAAATTTACTCTCGATTCTAGCGCAAATATACGCCGCCCACAAGTGGCCCAAAATTCCGGCAGCGGCGCTCGCATGTATTTCAAATGGGAAGGCGCTAGCGCCAATCTAGCCCCAATTTGACGCTGGCCCCATGATTTCCAGGCGGGATTTTCTGATACTTAGCTACCGGATATTAAAATAATTGTATTCCCAGAAGTATTTCAGCCTTTAAAACTTCAAACTCTTTTTCTCATATATTACAGAACACATTCAACGAAACGTAAAAAAGACAGGAAAGATCTGCTGACGGCCATACACAGACATCTAAAAAACAAACTGGACCAACTCAGGAAAAAGAATCGTTTACGACAACAGGAATTCGAAAATAATAATAGTTCAGTAGAAAATTACATCGATAATCCTGTTTCCGAAGAAAATACACATTTTTATAATAGTATCACCAAATCAATAATGCAATTGGGATAATGTAAATTTTTATTATTATCTTGAGTCAGGTTAGTTAAAGATTACTTTTTTAGATTTTACTGACTTTTTAATAATTTATCTAGTTAATAATATATTTTGTATATATTCAGACTGAAAATTGTTTTTATGTAATACGAGTATGTTTATAACTTAATAATGTATATTGCATTATTAGAGTTTTAGAAATGCATTTTTTCATGTACATGTATCTTGAAAGTTGAAGTTTTTATATAATATATGACTAGTTATGAAAATTTTGGATTCATATTGTTGATTGGATAGTAGTGTTTTAACAGTGTATCAGCAGTGTTAGTCAGTGGCGTATGAAAGGTGTAATAGTAGGGTCAATAAACAGGGTATTGACCGCGTTGGGACAGCGTACAGCAACAGTGCGTGTACCGCGTAGATACAATGTACTGCAACAGTGTATTGAGGGTGTAGAAATAGCCTAGAACAGCAGCGTACTGACAGTGTAGATACAGCGTACAGCAATAGTGTATCCAGAGTGGAAAACAACAGTGTATTAACTGTGTACACTTGAGCGTCAAGCAACCGCGTATTAAAGGCATATGCTAGTCGTTTATCAACAGTGTATTTACAGCGTTTATAGAGTGTTCCTACAGCATGGATACACTAAAAAGACGCTATAGAACTACTTTAAAAATTTACCGCGTGAAAGCGTCTTTTTGTATTCATAGGCTGCCCTACAAACGCTGTATTTTTATAGTGTATATACACAGCTAAAATGCCGATCGGGTACAAAAATAAAATAAGCGTATGTTGCGACGACAGTCGAAGAACGTGCGGCGGCACTGATCAATTTAAAGAGAAATAAAGTAATTGAAAAATTTAAATGGGCATGCACATTTTCCGCCGATTGTCAACCAATCGTGTGTGTGAGTACCTCCGCCCATTTTTGGTCATACGCCTCCACGTAGCTTTTCCGTTTTCGTTTATCCTGAGCTAATCTTTGCCACCCGGGACCCCAGTTCTCTGACGAGTGCATCTCTCTATCTAGTTACTGGCCTACCTATCTTTCTTTTCCTTTGCAGCGTATCCAGTTGAGTACTTCTACTCCCATCTGTTGCCATCCGCCCTCGCTAGATGCCCCACATATTTCCACTTTAATTGTTTGACATTATATCCTATATCCCCGCCTCCAACCATTTCGTATATAGTTTTGCATTTGAGATTTTGTCTACCCATCGCAGTCCTAGAAGTTTCCTCAACATAGATCTGAACGTAATTTGTAGCTTCACCATTTGCTTTCCTGTAAGGCACCAGGTTTGCGCTCCATACTCGAGGGCTGGTACAGTTGAGCTATTTAGTATTTCCATTTTGAGGGCGGTGTTGAAATTCCGGCGAAAAATAGATTTTAATGTCCAGTAGTTGTTCCACCCCTTTTTTGATACGCCTCATAATTTTTTTTTGTTATCTCTTTCTTCAAAACTAATAATCTGTCCCACAGATATTCGATTTCTGTTACCTCTTCTATCTCTTGCCCATCGATTATCAGATTTTTCCTTTCCCCTCTCCCGATTATTTTTGATTTGCTACCATTCAGCTTGAGGCCAGCTTTTTTGCATTCCCTCGATAGCTCTTCTGTCATTTTCTTCAACTCCTTACTATTTTCTGCAAATAAGATAATATCGTTTGTGTACTTTAAATTACTTAGAAATTCTCCAATTATTTTTAGTCCCCTTCTTTTCCACTTCAGATTACGAAATACTTCTTCCAGAATGCAGTTGAAGAGGTTTGGCGACAAGGTGTCCCCTTGTCGAACCCCCTCCCAATTTTGAATTCCCTCCCTTTGCTTTTAAGGCTGGCTCTTGCAC
The DNA here is from genome assembly GCA_031841125.1 of Acanthococcus lagerstroemiae. Classification (NCBI taxonomy): domain Eukaryota; kingdom Metazoa; phylum Arthropoda; class Insecta; order Hemiptera; family Eriococcidae; genus Acanthococcus; species Acanthococcus lagerstroemiae. Next base: position 73,662,162 of record CM063106.1, on the reverse strand, counting down.
TCGAATTTGCATAGCAATTCTGTATGACTTTAATAAACCCACTTTCAGTTCCCTTATTTTCCGGTGCCTTTAACACATATTTATGATCCACTGAATCAAATGTCTTATGAAAGCCCCTATGCAAAGCATATTTCAATTTACACATCATATTCGTGTGTTTTTACAATAATTTGGTTCACAACGAAAATATTCTCTACAGTTGAGAAGCGTTTTCTGAATCCCACCTGTTCATTCCCCTGATGATTTGAATCCAAATGGTAATACATACGTTTCTGTAAGACTGCCATAAATATTTTACAGACGTTCGATGTTAAGCATACTGGCCTGTAATTTTCAATGAGTTCCTTCCCCCCTTTTATTGTATAATCATATTATTTCGGCCAAGTTCCACTGTTTTGGACATAGTTTTATAATTAGAATTTTGTTAAATATTTTAGCCAGGTGTAGCACTCTCTTTTCAGTCTATTTAGTACGTATTCCACTTCTCTCTCCGCATTATTTCCGGGATTCCTTCCTCCTTTCACCCTCCAGTTTTTGCTATTTTTGTTAGCTCGTTTCGCTCGCGGTAAAAGTCCTTGTAAAAACTTGTTGCTGCCTCTACAATTTCTTCTTGATTTTGAGTCACTTTTCCTGTCTGATCTTTTAGCTTCAGCATGACGTCTCTCCTGCCTCCGAGTTCGAGCCTAACTTTTTTAGTGGACCAACTTTCTTCCAAAATATCTTGGAATTTTTTCCTAATCATATATTTTTTAATATCTTCTCTAACATTTTTCTTCACCAATTTTTGTATTTTAGTTAGCTCAGTTTTGTCCAATGGTGTTTTATTTCTATTTTTCCTGTTCGAGAAAGTTTCAGCTATAAACAAGACTGTATTGGAAATAAAAACCAAATGAACAAGGACCAGGAGGAACGGGAACTACTAAAAGCAGAGCTGGAAACAGTAAGGCAGATTAATCAAAACCTGGAGAAGAGAATAGACGATTTAGAAAAATACAGCCGCAAAAACAACCTAATAATAAGTGGAATTCCATATGAAGGCGATGAAAAGGTACGTGACTGAGTGTTTGGACTGGCAGAAGAGATGCAGGTCGATCTACAGCCAGGTCACATTTGTGCGGCCCATCGACTACCAGCTGCACCTACAAAAATCCCAAATATTATTGTTAAACTGAACGACAATGATAAGAAAATTGAGATGATCAAACAAGTTAAGACGAGAAGACCCCACCAATATTCGTCAGTGATCACTTGCTTCCACGAGAGGCGGCCTTACTTAAAGAGGCGAAAAAGTACAGCAAGGAAGGTGCTATCAAATTCGTGTGGGTGAGAAATGGAGACATTCTAGCAAGAAGAACGGAAAACTCACCTGCTATAAAAATCTACGACTTTCGTGATCTACAAAAGTTGGTGGAAAACAAAACGGAGGAAGAACAACAACCCGAGAATAGGAAAGAAAGGGAAGAACATAGAGGAACTATGGATCCAAGTACAAAAAGAAAACTCCAAAGCCCAGATGCACCATCGGCCTCGAAAAAAGTAACGGGAGCAAAAACAAACATTTACCAGCGGCAGACGAGCTTAGACCAATACAAATTACCAACACCATCCAAAAGGTACCATCAGCAGCTCCGAGTCAAATAGGAAAATCAAGAAAATTAACATACATGAAACAGGCACTAAGTCAACATCATAGAGTAGTCTAAAGAATATATCCATCCGAAAATTACAGTTGAGCAATGCGGTAAAAGAGAGAAAGGATCCGGACTCCCTTTCCTCAGTATGGAAGGCAGCCCCTGGAGGAAGGAATGGCTGCATAACCTCCAACTACAATAAAAATGGAAAATCCAGGGTAACTATAAAATAAACGAAAACAAAAATTCAGTATAGTTAAAAGTAGTACATATAAACTGCCAGGGTCTGTCAAGCGCCGAGAGAATTTATGAGTTTGAAAATGGAATAGAAAATATTAAATGGGACATCATTGGATTATCAAATTATACCAGTCTAACAGTGGGCATTATATTTATTACATTGGAAACATATTTGGTTACAGAGGAGTAGGATCCTACGTGCAGAGTGAAATAATGAAGAGAATTATAGAAATCAAAGGGGAAAACAAACGAATATGCTGGCTGAAAGTGGTTATAGACAATAAAACTAACCTGTTAGTAGTCCAAATATATGCCCCCACAATGGACGCAGCTGACCCGGAAAAATATGAATTCTATACTAATTTAAAAAAGGGAGGACTTTATAATCATTGTGGGAGACTTTAACGCAAAAGTTAGCAAAGAAGAAACTATAGTAAGTGTAAAAACTCTAAAGCAGCAGGCCTCGATGGACTTGAAAATGAGATACTAAAAATGTTTAATGAGGAATTAACAGGCATACTCACAAAACTGTTTAACCGAATTATCCCTAAACAATGGAAACTTGCAGAAATTATTTTAATGTATAAAAAACGTAACCGCAACCAAATAAATAATTACCACCCAATCAGCCTAACTGCCAATTTAAGTAAAGTGTTTTCAAAAATAATTAAAGACAAAATAAACGAGATGTTGGAATTCAACCAAGCAAGTAATCAAGCAGGGTTTAGGAAAGATAGGTCCCCCGATCTGACAAAATTAGTGTCGTTCGACATGTGTCGAACTATCGAAATTTTCGATTAAAGCTTTCTAATTGGTTGAAAATAAAGGGGCTGGACGAATAAATTTGATTTCTGTCGAATTATTGTCGAACAGTGTCGGTAGTTCGACTGAGCGTGACCGATAAATTTGATTGATGTCGAATTATTGTCGAACAGTGTCGGAAGTTCGACTGAGTGGAACGAGTAAATTTGATTGCTGTCGAATTACTATCGAACAGTGTCCGAAGTTAGGTTGATCATCGAATATTCGTCAGCCGTATAGTGATGTGCAAAAGAATTGAGCTTGAAGGTTGTCGTCGCGTCGGCGCCTTTACACGTTTGCGAATATTCGCACGATCCTGTTCGGTAATAGGTACGAGTGTGTTATCTCGACTCCGGAGTCTGGAAGTGCGGAATTGCCAAATCGCAAAATGGTTTCAGTTACAAATTTCATGCGTCGCTGAGTTGTTCAGTGGTTTAATATTCGTGAAGCGATTTGCATGCACTGTTATTTATTGGTAAGTTATGTCACATTCTTGTCATTTAACGGAATATTCAGTTACTCATTATTCTAGGAGTGGATCAATGAGGGTGGGTAGGGGAAAAATTGCCCCTAGCCGGTCCACCGGCCGTTTAAACAATTTTTGCATGACCCCTCAGACTCTATGTTTTTTCATTAAAATGTATGTACCTAATTTCGCGTCTGTGCATTTCTAGCGCCCTAATTGGGGGAGGAGGGGGGGGGCAGATTTTACATTGTAGAACTAGGAATTTCCCAGTCAAAACTTGAAGCTGTATTCAGTTATTCCTTGAACTCGAAATTCTTCTCCACAGCGAAGGAAGATATAATTTGTATGCGAATTCTAAGATGATACGTCGATCAAAGTATATTTGGGTACATCTTGGAAACAGTAGACTGTTTCAGAGTGAGAGGGGTGTACAGGGTGTCCTAGAAGTCTGGTCCCACTATCTGATAATTTCCGCAACTAAACCCGCGAACCGCACGGTTTGCAGAACGGCAAGAAGGTACACAAAAATGTTTCGTGTGTCTGCCGTGGTCACATTGAGAGTCTGGTCTCGAGACGCATGAAGACGGGCGAGAATCAGGCAGTATGTGTAGTGTACCGAGCAAAATTGGAACCTGACTTTTGGGCAGTGTTGTAGTCAGGATTTTCTCAAGGGGAGGGGGAGTAAGACTTTCAAGGGGGGAAAAAGTCGAAAATTGCGGTATTTTTTTAAAAATTGCTGAGATAATATGTATTAGGGGACTATTTTATAAAAATGAAGGTAAAATTACTGCTCAAGCAAAATTTAAAAAAAAAAAGTATTTTAAAGGCGAAAAATTGCTCATTCTTGCATATTTCTACATTCAATTTCAGGTTTCCCCCTTCGCCCCTTCGCCCCTCCCCCCTCTTGGCTATGCTCATTCTTTTGGGACACCCTGTACTCGTATATTTGCAAATTTTGTTCAAGAATGTACACAGTAACTGATGCCACTTGTGTTCTCGTCATCATTAATTGTCAATTAGTTATCATTTCCTATACCTATTCCTGTTCGATTATTTTAATTAGGTAGACTAAGTAGAGATCGGATTGGGATCCTATTAATTTCTTCAAAAGCATTATTGTGGAAATCATGAAGCAACACATCGTACAATACCAGCCCCGGATTAAGATTAAAGTCGCTTACAAGCACTTGGGCCCCCAGACACCTAGCTGGAATTTTATTTTGTATCTGTTCAGTAGCTTTTTATTTACAGCACCGTGTCTGGCTGGTGGCCCGCCAAAATGTGCTGAAAACAAAAATGCTCAAAATTTGGCTGCCTCTCAAAATCGGCCGCTCCGAGCTGGTGCTTGTTGTAGTGCCTGTAGGTAAATCTGGTGCTGTACAACACAGAAAATTCTGTTTTTCTTGAGTGGGGCAAAACCTTACTGTCTGTAACCTCGCGCGATGACTAGCAGCAGCTTGAATGGGAATTGGGAATGGAATGGAATTCCTTGTCATTGTACGTCTACCATTATGAATTTAACATCGATGATGCAATCTTTAATTGATACATATGATAGGGTGTATGCTCGAGTCGTATTATCTCATTAATAATTTTAGCGATGAAATCCTTTCATACATAATTTTTCTGACGCCTGACTTCCTCATTCATATATGAACAGGGTTCTAACTGTCATTTAAGACATTGAAAGTGATTTATTTTGAAAAAAGGTCATGAAGTCATTTAAAGTCATTCATTTTCAATCATGGTCATTTAAAAATTTTTAAGTTAGAAAATTATACCTTGAGAGAGAGAACAAAGGACTTATAATTGGAAAACTCTGTCATAATGACCAGGACTGCAATTTTTGTTTGAATTGGGCACGACTCACTAAATTTCTTGAAACTTGAAAATTATATGTACATAGAGGAATTGACATTTCATAGCATACTTGTGGGTAGGATCGACGCTCGGAAACCGAAGTTAAATTTTTTGTCGAGAATGAAGGGAAAATTTCTCTATAATTGAAAACAACGCATCACCTTCTTGGATTTTCAGTCTTTTGTTCAATTTCTATTTTCGGCATGAAACAGGGGTGGAAATATAGGGGGCTAGGGGGGATAAGCCCTCCAGTTTCGAAATTGTCCCCCCTAAGTGAAAAATGTAAAACTATACGAGTATCGCTATTATCGTTTGTGATGTCATACTTTTTTTTTTCTTACAAAGGAAGTATTACAGTGAAAAAATCTACTTTTTGTAGTTTTTTTTATTTATTTATTTTTTTTTTGGGGGGGGGGCTGATTTTTTGGATTTTTATTACCCTTGACCGTGGGCTTGAGTGAATTGGCTAAAGTAAGTTGGTTTAAGTGAGTTCAGTATTATCGCCCTCCAATTTCAAGGGATAAAGAGTGTAGAGGAGACTAATCGTGATTCCACTGATAACGAAAAAGACCAAGGTAGATGTGTGTGAGTGACCAAAGCAAGTAAACTACAAAGTTCAAAGCTGTTTGAGAACCTTTTTTTCCAATGCATTAGTCACAAAAAAATACCTACGTAAATCCACAGTTTGCTCCTTACATTCCACGTAATAATAACTATAGATCTTTCTACAAATTCAGAAGAAAACCAGAAATGTTACAATACATGTCACTGCAGGAGACACGTGCAGTTTGCAGCTGTGTTGTTAAAAGAAATTTTCATGGAAATGTCAACCACCACTAAGAGGCACGGTTTTCGCTCTGATATACTCAGATTTCTTCAATTTTCAAACCATGTCAGGTATAATGTCAAATATGGGGCGCCAATCGGAGGCAAATAAAAAATCCGACGTGATTTTCGGAATTAATGACCCGAAAAAAAAACCGTTTCAATTCTTTCATCAATACCTCAAGCTAGAGGTCAATTTTGCCTAATTTATGGGCAAAATCCGAAATCGGGATCGGATCAAAAATCTGATAACATATTCAAAAAAAGCAACCCACCCCCCACAAAAGAAAAAAACAACTTTATGTCGGTACCTTATTCAGTTTTCTACAAAAAGTCAATTGTCCTCATTTCCGTCCAAAATTTGGACGGCTGGGCCTAAATTGGGAACGGATCAAATATCTGATGTGGTATTCGTTATCAACGACCGAAAAAATTCCTACTTCGATACGTTCTTCAACTTTTTAAGTAAACCAGTTTTCCCATTCTAAATTCAAAACTGGATTCTTGGGCCTAAATCGAAGCCGGATCAATCTAATGTGGTATTCAGCATCCAAAACCCAAAAAATCTCCATGTTGATACTTTTTTCAATTTCTCAAGCCAAGTCGATTTTACACATCCTGTTATGATGGGTAAAATGTCGAATTGGAGGCTCAAATCGGGATCGGATCAAAAATTTGACGAGATATTCGAAATAAGCGACCCGAGAAAACTCTATTGCGATACCTACATTATTCAACTTTTTGAGCGAAGTCAGTTTGCCCATTTTCGCCCAAAATTTGGATTTCTGGGCCCAAATCGAAGCCGGATTACAAATCTGATGTAGTATTCGAAATCGATTAGCCAATGAATTCATATTTAGATACTTTCTTGAATTTTTCAAATCAAGTAAATTTTGCCTACTTGATGGTGTCCGATTTGGGGTTCAAATCTGGGTCGGATCAAAAATCGGATGCGATATTCTAGATCAGCGAGCCGAAACCTCCCTATTTCTATATGCCTCTTCGATGTGAAAAGGTCACTTGACCCACTGTGCAGGAATAATTTTCGATTTCTCTTTGGAATTTATTATTCTAGTTTCATGAATATCCGTTGGACTAACATGAACATTCTTCTTCTATATACTTAATTTTATGATAAAACTGTTACAAGAGATGAGTGTTTTTAAGCAGGAATAAAGTGGACTGTTTTACTATTATTATTATTTTTTTCATACTAAAATTGACCTACGTAAATTTGAAGTAGAAAATTCTGTACCTCGATAATGTATCGTATAGCAAAAGAGCGCTGTTTACTTAAAACACACTTCACGTGGATAAGGCCAGGTCTGTAGCCAGCCATCTGCCGAAGGGGGTGCTTGAAGATACACATAGTGTATGTATAATGTGATTATTTCTACAAAAGGCAGTGGTGTAGCCAAAGGGGGAAGGCGAAGGGGGCGAATGCCTACCAAGGCATTTGAAATTGAATGTAAAATATGCAAAATGAGCAGTTTCTCGCCTTTAAAACACGTTTTTTCGAAATAATTTCGCTCGAGCAGTAATTTTACCTTCATTTTTATAAAATAGTCCTCTAATATCGGCGATTTTTAAAAAACACCTCAATTTTCGACTTTTTCTCCCTTGAAAATCTTACTTTGCCCCCCCCCCTCCCTGGGAAAATCCTGGCTACGCCACTGATTAAATTTAGTTTAAAAAATTGAATATATTGTGTGAAAGAAGATTCATACTTCTACAACAATCAAATTTTCGATCTTCTGGAAGTAAACAAGTTCTATTTCTGTGGACTTTTCAAGTTATCACTTCTCAATCAGTCATTCAGGTATTTAGCTATCGATATTCAATGTGAACTGGATGCCCACCACTGTGTTCGTGAATTAGAGAACGACAAACACACGATACGTCTATCTTTCGAAGCAAAATCAGTATTGCCAAGGTTATCAACACTAAAATGTAGGGGCAAGAAAAGTTTTGAAGAAAACTAGCGAGAAAAATATGTAAGGAATTCGTTATTTTTATTCACGAAATATGGCCGAGGGGTCTCCGGCAAACACTAGGAGGTGCTCAACACCCTTTAGTACCCCTCTGGCTACGGGCCTGGATAACACCCTCTTGAAAATCTGTACTTGACTGATGTTCTTGAGTCTTGTGGGTGTCTAAGTTCCGGTTATGCGCCTTTGGTGTATTAAGATGATCAAGTCTAATGTTACGAGGTTTCCGGTAAAAAAGTAGGCAATGGGGACGTCTGCTATTTCTAGCCTTCGCTTGGATTGAGCTTATGGTTTCTTTTTTCCTTCATTATTTTTCTTTTTTTGTGCTTTATCTTTCAATTTTTTATGCTTTGTTTTGAATCGCCTTTTCATTTCGTGTATGTATTATTTTTCATTCTTGTGAAGATCCTTCCTCGGTGTTGGCCCCAGGTAAAAGTCCGGTCAGCTGGGGTTTGACAGACCAACCCCCTTTTGCAACGTAACCAAGTAATTGCACCTCCAGGCGAACTATTAATTTATAGATCTAACGAAAAAGAATTTTTTCAAACCCTGATATTTTGGAACTACAAAAAAAAAATTCAATAAATAACCAAAATAACCACAAAATTGCCACTGACTTGGCCGAATGGGCGAAGTTGAGGGAGGTGTTCGCCCAACAACCGGAACACGACATAAAGGAATTGATTTCTGTAACAAATCGTACTTATAAAAATTGCGATATTATTATCATCATAAAAGTCCCCCCTTCCCCCTCCATGCTGTGAACAGGGGACATTGATAAATAAATAAATAAATAATAAATGAAAATTGGTTCTAAATTCGTAAATTTACGCGCACGAGATTTGTGAGGCTTATTTTTTGTACGCAATCACGTCATTCTTGATTGCCATTCATACGGCAGGATTTTCTATACACGCTGGCAGGCCGCAAATTATTCAAAATGTCAACCTCCGTCTCGACCCCGCCTTCGAGTCCTAATTCGGCTTGACGCTTAATTAAAAGGCCCGAAGGGGCCACCGACCGCGGGCAGTTCAGTCGACGACATCAATATTCCTCTCACCTGGCTGTTATATCCCAAGGTCTTCCGCTCTACCAAAATATCGCGTTCTAGTTTTGGGCTCACCGGCGTCGGCACCGGTCTTAGCACCGCGCCAGCGACTAATACACAAAACAGTTGATGAAAATTAACCAATTCATTTTTATCTTATTATTATGTTAGTCGTAATTCACTATATTCGATTTTAATTGCACCTAGTATCGACACAGCCAGGATTACGTGTTTGTATTACGATTAGATAAATAAACGCAGCGTCTCGTCTCCGCCGAGGAGAGCGTCGACGGAACACGGCGGATAAATTTTAAATTGAATTATTTTTGTTTATATTCGAGCTTATGCATAAAAAAAGAAGAAAGAAGGAAAAAGAAAAAGAAGAAATAATAGTAAATTGAGAAGAAAAAAATCTACGAAAAACGTGATTTTGAGGCGACTTTGAAAGCGCATGCGCCGTCGCCAAAATTCGGATCATACATGTGTCATTCAAATGGGAAAGACTTCAGTCCGTAGTTGCGATTCGGTGTTTGTGGCGGCGTAATAAAGTCGTCCAGTACAGAGTCGGAATTTGAGTTACGATCTTTCGTTTTCTCAGGTTTAGTTTTCGGTTTTTATTTTAATTGTTTTATATTCGCGTTCGTACATTCCGAGACATGTCTTCATTTTATTGTGCCGCAAAATGAACGTATAAGACTTTCGCGTTTCGTCTCCGACGTATTTCCAATTTTTCGGTGCAGTTTTGCTTGGCGCGCGTGTTGTAACCGGCACTTGGTGACACGTGAATAATGACTAGCCACCGGGGAGATACGTTAACTTGGTGTTTGCCGATGACCGTGTGCACCGGGTAGATTATTCGATGGAGTCGTACAGAGTAAGTTGCACATTTTCTGTTTCGCAAAACGCGTATCTTCGAAATGCGTAGGTGTCTGATTTTGTAACTCCCATGTGGTGCTCGACTTAGTTTGACTCTCTCCTCGTCTCTTAGATACGGTCTCATTCCCTCGAATTCACATCCTCGATGGTGATTGGTGAAATTTGCAAATTTACGCCAGATGGTCTTGACCAAGGGCGATTTTGATCATGGAGATACTAAACGTTGATACACTCAGTAACAGAGAATGCGGAATATGTTTCGCCGGATAGAATGGCCAGACCAGGTACTGAGAGAATCCGAAAATTGTAGTCGGCCTTCCGGAAACGTGACATTGTACTTAATTTTTCAGAATACGAGGTTACAGCGGCGGCGGAACTATTTTCCTCAAGGGGGGACGAACTCAAGAATTCGATGACTGCTTTGGTGGAGAGGGGAAGAGGTTAATTTCTGTGCAAAAACTAATTTATACTGTATTCTGCTTGTTTCGTGACCTCCCGCTCTGTACATCTTCGACAGCAACTAGTTGAAAAACTTTAGGAAAAACCAGAAAATGAAACCTCAGTCCGACATGTACCTATTGCAGGAGCCTAACTGAAGGGGTGCCAAGGGTGCTCAGCACCCAGGCGCCATCAGAGAAAGAGAAGAAATTCTTCAGTACAAGTGGAGGAATAATTTATTTCTTCGAAATGAAGGGGGCGCCCTAGAAATTTGGTAGCCGGTCGCCAAATTTGAAGTTATCCCACTGACCTATTGGACTGTATATTATAACAAAATTCAGGTTGGAAAAACGCATTTTTGAGAATTTTTAAAGGCCACAAACTGCAGTTCAGTCGAGAAATTCTTCTTTTCTAATTTACTCCCAACCCAAGCCCTAGAATCCGCCCTTTCGAACATTACCTCAAAGACGTCGGAGAGGCTGTTAGGTCTGGCTTAGCCCTCTTCCCTTTTAGCCGATAAACCGGCCTAGGTGGAAATCTGGCAAGTTGCTACGTGGGCTCGAATCCGGGACCTCCGGATATCGAGACCAACGCACTATCCACTCGGCCAACCAGACCCTGCTTCTGGTACTGTTTTGAAAAACATAGTAGAAATTGATACGTCAAGATTGAATATAAAGAGAAAAAAAACAACATCTTCGAATTAAGATTTCACTTCCTGAATAGGGTTACCAGACGTATCCTTTTTGGCATGCGACTCCAAAGTACTCTCTCTTTTTTCCTCCATATACTCTTGAGTAATCTTTTTCAATTGCAGCTCTTTTGATCTAAGAAACGAAAGAAAGATGTACATGAAGGAAGAATTTCAGCTCTTTTTACTTTAAAAAAAGGAAAGAAAAAAACAACAAAAAAGATGTACATGAAGAAAGAAGAATCGAGATATTCCAATACATTCATCTATCCAGCTGATATCATATTTCATTATTATTTCAGGATCTCTCACTTTCGATTTCTAAACTCCAGTTAGAAACAGTCGTTGACATCTCTAAGATGCCCTAAGGAAATAAATAAATAAATAATCAATAAATAGCTAAAAGCAATGTATCTCATCTCCTTCAGCCGGTCAAATTAATGAAAGTTACAACAGCAAAATGTCATTTACACATTTCCCGCGAAAATTCAGAATTGCAAACCTGTTCAGGAAGTTGATGAGAAACCCGTTCTTGAGATTTCACAGAAAAGCTAGACGAGACTTTTTGGATAAGTATCTGTTTTCATTTGATTTTCAACACTCACTCCCCCCTCCCGTAAAAACATTCGCACGCCACTGAAATTGAATGCACTCATTTTAATTTTAGCCCGTTGGACAACTCTACTCCTGAACTGTTTCCAAATGAATATTCAGACCAAAAAAATACTTATCTGAGAACTTTGAAGAAACCCACACCTGCGACTGGATGCCAAATTGTTGCCACTATTTTCAAAAACGTAGTGAGTAGTCGGTGGCACCGTGACAGGAAAGGGTTCTAGGGAATGGTCGAAAATAGTGATTATCATTGTGTGTATCAAGACAGTATAACTGTCCCCGGTGGAAAAGTGTATTATAAAACGGTTTTACATTTTGGTTATGCTTTCCCCAAAACTCCTCCTGTACTCGCCACTAGGATCAATTTGGATCCCCCAATTTAAATTTCACTCTTCCATTGGGTAAAATTGTTTTAGGATTGGTAAATCAGAACAAACATCGAACTAGGGATTAGTTCGGTCGCTTCTTTCGGATATTTAACTTGATTTTGATCCAGCCCGGATTTGAGAAAAAACATCACAAATATACCCCTGAAATAAGCAAAAGTTTTTAACATGACTGGAACAATCAAAGGAAATGTTGAAATAGTGACTTTTGAGTTGCTTTTTCCAAATATTTCATTACATTTTTGATTCGATCCTGATGTAGAATTTTATAAGCCATAACACAAAGTTTTCAATAAGAATTTAAGGAGAAATTTATTTTTCCCGTTCGAGAAAGAGATAAATATGTCATTGTTCGCCTTGAGAAAAAACAAAAAAGAACATGAAAATGACCTATTTTCTTCTTCAGGAAGAGAAAAGAAACAGGTTATGGGAAAAAAAAATTACGATTGTCTTCTCCTTTTAAAAGATACAGTTTCCTCCCCCCCCCCACCGAAGGAAAGGAACTGAATTATTTTCACATAGGAGAGGAAGTAGTCTTTTTCTTTTCGTCCTTCGAAGAAAATAATCATTTTTCGGTTCTCCAAGAAACTAGATTTTTCGTTTCCGAAAGAAACAAACCTTATTTCTCGAAAAATAGAATACATTTTCGATTCCTCATCTAGAAATGACGCATTTGGTTCTCCTTCCTGAAAAAAAGGGATCCTCTTGTCTAGATCAAATAATTTTTTTTCTCCTGCTTCAAGGAAAGAAAAAATTTTCTCAACCCGAGAAGAGAAAATTTTTTCTCCTATTTCAAGGAATGAAGAAATTTCCCTATCAAGTAGATAACACGGGTTTTCTCATTCGAAAAAAATCTTTTTACTGAAAGGAGAGAATTAGTTTCCCATTTTTTCATAGCGAAGAACAAAAATTTATACTTGCAATTAAATGAGGAGCGAAATGACGTTCCTTTGTTTCCCTGATGAGAAATTTGAAATATGCTCCACTGCAATATGTACTGTTTAATTTATATTAACTTGTAGAGCATTTGAAGAGTGAATTTTTGATTTCTGATCCTGTGTCGGAAGCGGATTAGAAATGTAACGTAGTATACAAAGTCAGCACATCAGTAACCCCCTCCCCGCGAAAAATCTAGTCCGCATGATATGTTTGATTAAGACAGGATCACAAATTTGATTGAGTAATTGAAATTAACAACCTAGAGACACGTATTTCGTTTTTGTGATTCTTCAATCGAAGTCAGTTTTGCTCATCTGACTGGAAATTTCCGATTTTGAGTCATAAATCGTAGTCAGGAGCAAACTCTAATGCTATATTCGAAGTCCGCAACCGCAAGTACCCCCATGTTGACTGTTCGAATTTTTAATCCGAGTCAATTTTGATCATTTGAAGTTTAAAGTTGAACAGTACCAAAAAAAAAAATCACCAAAAATGACATTTTTTCTTCTTTTGCTGCTTTTCGTTCCCTTTGCAATTTTATTGTCTCATGTCAAATTTCAGTAAGATATCTACAATAATGGCCAATATATTGGTGAGATTTGTAAGAACTGCATTTCTCTGATTGCACGATTCAGTTTTAAGTTTGCTACCCAAATTGAGGCCGGGCAAGAAATTTAATGCAGTAATCCAATTCAGCAACCCACAAAGAACCTATTTCAGTGGTTCGCCTAGCTGTTTAGCACTAGTCAGTTAAGCCTTTTGGAAGAGGAGGATGTCAAATTTGGGCTTAGTGCCCCAAATCTGGATGAAAAGTTTGATATGATATTTGAAATCAGAAACACGGAAAACCCTGTCATTTCGATAGTTTATTCGATTCCTCTTAAAATATCTAAGTTGGTGGTACGTTCGACCTAATGTTCTACTAATAATGACTTAGCGGGTGTGAGTATGTTACTTATCTAACCAGAGGTCAGTGATGTCGCATACTAGTTAGAATTTAAACGAAACATTGTATGTAGGTAGATTTAGTACAGCAACGTGTCTTCATTTTTTTTCTTTTTTTCATACAATGTACTTCGAGTATTGTTTTTCGGTGTCCAGAATACAGCAAACCTCTGATATCATGAGACTAAAAATGTTTGTAATACCGTAACTCGTGTGAACACGAATTTCATTTTTTCAAGACACGTGTAAGGTTACCAGGGCTAACATGTTGGTTTTAGGTATACTACGTCAGCATAGGATATTATCTTCAAAAATAAGAGCGTTTGAGATCTATAAATTAGTCTATACATTTCCATTGCAAATATTTAATATTTAAAAAAGAATGCGATATTGAAGCCTATAAAATTATGATCTAGTACTGTATAAACATCTTACTTCACTCAGCCAAATATTGCTTTCAAAATTAGATTCATCGTCCTCAAAACCCCCTGAATACAATCGTAATATATTACGACCATTATTTCGCCACAACCCTGTTTGTTTGGACCAGAATCGCCTTCGGTGGAATTTCAACGAGTCGTATCCAAATAAAATCATCCACAAAATCGAAATCGGCTATCTCGAAACCTATATTATTGTCGATTACCATGTCAAATATCATTACCATCATTTTCAATTTATTTTTTGGAACCCCCTTCCTATAAGATCACTGACCTACAAATATATCGCGGAGTCAATCTACATACATTATTTTCGGTTGGTATATCATGAGACCCGCCAACATCAAAAATCTGTTTCACGTTCCCATCACCCTCAAGGGTCCAGAAAAATTAAAATTATTTTTTTTTACTGTCAAAATCCAGTTCTTCTTGCGTAGGTATTCATACTATCTGATCAAGTTGAAATTTCCAAGGAGTTTCTTTTCCGTTGAGTGGAACAACAACCCGCCATGTACTCATTAAATTATATGAAAAGTATAAATTAGGGGTAATGGTGGCGATCCTGAAGGATTCGAGGTAGATCTGCCCCAACTTCAATAGGAAAATTATTTATCTTTTTTCGGAGGGGAAGGGAGTGCGTATTGTATGACCCAAAAATCTAATTAAAAAATAATAATAAGGTAATGGTACACATTTCTCCTACTCCTCCATATTTGAAATGAAGAATCGCTATCGTTGATTCCTGGCATTGAAAAGAGAATTTTGTAACTTAGAAAAATTTTATCGAAAACTTCGAAAACTGTTATGTTGTTTCCCTTACCTTGGCAGGCGAAGGGGTACAGTGTCTTGCACCAATGCTCCTAAATCCGAAGAATAATTTTCATTCTTGTATTGGTCAATTCGTCGGCCATTTTTTGAAAAATATGTGCCTACTTTGGCTATACATTGTGCACTGTGCGGAATACTTAATATTCGTATACGTCTAATTACAGTAGATAATGAGTTGAAATTTGTAGCCGGTCATTTCAGCCCACGCACTTTAAGAGCTGTCATTTCGATACCAGAAAATTAATGCCATTAAACGAGTATATTTGACGTGTAAATAATAATTAATCCTGCCTACTGCAGCGGTTGGTCGTAAACATCATCAGGTTTCTTTTTCTGTTTGCTTGTCTGTTGTCTATAATGATGTAACTAGAGTCTAATAACCTCATTGCCCCATTAATTTTTGGTCAAAATCATCAACCTAATACGTACCTACACTTCGTTTGCTTTTTCCTGTTTTTTTAGAATAAAGTATCGGATGAAAACAAAGTGAAAATGAACTTGAATTTGGTTTATCAGGTTGTGCAAATCATGGTGACACCATAGGTACCTAAAACTAATTTTTACTACTCGATCTTCGGTACAAAGTATAGAATTACACGATCGGGCGTTGAAGTGCAGCAACTGAATAAATGAGCATTTCACGAACCATTTAAGTTTATCATAGTTGCCAAATAAAACGTAAATAAAAAATAAATAAAAAATATTCCTCGAGGGATTACAATGATATAAACACAGATATGTGCAAAGGAGAGTTAATGAAAGCTGATATTTTATTAGAAAAAAAAAACCTAAAATCGAAAAAGTTTTGTTGAGTCTCAGGCAAGTCTGCTAGAGTCTCAAGAAATTTCAAGCGCGAATGAAAGAATCCCAAAAGTCAAAAACGAGTTTTGAAGAGTTGTAGCGAGTTCATAAAAAGTCCAGAAGAGTGTGTCAGAGACTAAACGAGTTTCCACGAGACTTTCGTGTGTCTTAGGAAGTGATAAAGAGGCCTCCAGAATTTCATGATATCGTGATCGAAACACTAATCAAGCTTGAATCATTCTTGAAGAATTTCAAAGAATCTTAATGATTAAAAAAATTGCAAACGAATCACGAACTTTTCTTAACAAAGCTTAAAATAATTTAGAAAAGAATGTCTACCTGCCTTAAACAAGTGAGAAAGAATCTCTTTAAGTTTTGATCAAGTCAAGAAGCTCTGTTTAATAGAAAGTGTCATAAAAAGTCTTCAACGAGTCTTGGACAAACAGTGAGTCCGCTCTTTTCTAATTTTTCTCTCAACCCGAGCCCTGGAATCCGCCCTTTCGAGCATTACTTCAGAGACGTCGGGGAGGCTGTTACGGCTGCCTTGGCCCTCTTCTTGTCTTGCCGAAAAACCGGCCTAGGTCGAAATGTAGCGAGTTGCTACGCGGGCTCGAACCCAAAATCTCCGGATTCCGAGACCAGCGCGCTATTCACTCGGCCAATCAACCCCAGTGAGTCCTGAATAAGAGTCTTACAGAGTTATGAAGAAATTTGGGAAAGTCTTCGTGGAGCAATAAAGTCTGCGCTAGTTTCACGGAGTCTTAATGTCCTGTACGATTCTCTAAAACTGTTATAAGGTTTGTAGATTCTTGATCATGTCCCAAATACCCATGAAATTAGATCTGGAAGAGTCATAGAAAATTTGAACCATCTTGGCGAGTCTATGAAACAAGTTTGTGGAGCCAGTATAAAGTTTTAAGCAAATCAGGAAAAATCTTGACAGATATAAAAATAGTTGAAAATTCAGAGTGTGTGGGGTTTTTGGGTTTTGTACGAGAGAAGTATTTAGCCTAGACCGGGGCAACAGCATACGAAATATTAAAAAACGAGCGTATAGAGAAAGCGCATGTATCGATCAGTTGATAGTAAAAACAGATCTGACCGAGAGCGCTGAAATATAAATTGTCACTAAACGGATGTCCTACCTAACCGATCGAGGGAGAAATAAGGAAAGTGAGTCATGAGAATGAGGAGGAGGAGGAGAAGAAGAAGAACATGGTTTTGAAAATATCACGTAGAAGTACAGGAATGCAGGAGACAAAAAACGTTTGTTAGACGCTGCATCGTGCAGTGCAGAAAGTAACCAGGCAGGACGATTTGTACTGAAATATACATTTGAGAGGAGGGGGTCACCGCAAGCATTTTGGCTAGTATTAAAAGACGGCATCCCTACCGCCTGTAGGGCTCAGATTCGATGTTGAGATGAATGTTGAAAATTCTCGAAAAATTGTCGTACACTCGAGAAGTCCGTAAACTGAAAATTTTTCGGCCCACTATGGAAGGTAAACACAGGGCCAGTGCGAGGGGTGGTTGGGTGTCACACCCTCCAGTCATTTTTCATTCGGCAATTTTGGCAAAATTTTGCTAATTCGGCAAAATTCTTGAAACTGATATTTCTTTTACACACCGATTTCACAATCTTTTATAAAATACCGAATGAGAAGTTGGGAAAATTTGACAAACCGGAAGTTTTTTTTGCTCTCCACGGCTTATTTGGCAGCTCAGTTGGAAGTTTTCATTTAAGAAGTTGGAAAAATCCAAAAAGTCAAAAACTTTTTATTTTTGCTTTGATGGTTTATAAAGTCGGAAAAATGTGACTAAATTTTCTAGTTGGCATTTCCGCATTTTTTGGAATTTTTGTTCGGCAATTCGACATTTGTATAAACCACCCCCCTCCGCCCAGTAAGAGTTGTTCAAACCGGCCCTGGGTAAACAGTCATCAATGCAAATTTTTCAAAACTTGTATGTACTACTGTTTCAATTACGTCACACAATGGTCAATTTTTTGACTGAAACGCGCTTATGGACGATCACGTGAGAAAAGAGGGATGTAGAAGTGTGCATAAGGTTTATTCTTACTTATTAGAGGTCGTAAAAACTGATTTTTTTTTTTCTAATGCGGGCTTTATGCGGGTCACAAAGCTGAGACCTAGACGCTACGTTCAGAGGAACATGCATATTGTGCGTTATCAAAAAGGCCCCGAAAAGTGAACCAATTTTTCCAGATTTATTTTTCATACTGAGTCTGAATATTTAGACGAATTTCTTCCTAGAATTAGGAAAATTAGGACACAAGATAGATACAAGGAAACCAAAATATGGCAGTCTCTATAGCACGTGCATTCTGCAGTGGAGGGGATAATATGGTGAAAATAGGATTCTTCTGGATGAAATTACTACTAAAACATTACATGGCTGAAATTTTTTCTTTTTTTTTTTTGCGAAGCAAATATTCTATTAAGTTGACGTACTATTTTATTGTTCATCTTAGGATTCCTACCACGCAACGTTCAGCTGCGGAATTCTATTCCTCTACTGACGCAGAAAAAATCATATTTCCGCATTATTCCGCTTCGAAAAAAATCTATTTCCGCATAGTTCTGCTTCGAACAAAATCTATTTTCCGCAGCGTTCCACTACGTTTCATCAATTATATTCTGCCACATAATTATTTCTCTGGAGCGTCTCGGAGCGGACTATATTGGAAGCAGAACTGCGCAGAAAATTTTATTCAGCAGCGTTCAGGAGCGACTATTATTTCACTGCTGTACAAAGCAGAATATTCTTCAATACATACTACGCCGACTTTCATTAATTTCTGATGCTAGTATGAAAGAAAACAATTTTTATTTGAAAATAAACGAACAATTTATGCAAGTTTTTCAGATAAATTTTGCGTCGCATTCGCGTGCTGGGTGGCTGCATTTCTGAATCTGAAAATTAAATTTTCAGCATGAGAGCAGATTATTGAAAAGTGAAATGTATACAGAATGAGTGGCAAGAAGTGACCTTTGTAGAAAAAAGTGACTAAATGGACGCCCTGCTAACCCCATATAATACGGCCAAGACGTCAGGAAAAAATATTAGCGTCTGTTGAAACAAAATAGGTCTGTTTGGGCAGCATACAGAAACAAACCAAAATTGACAAAATGGACAGAAAGTGCGTTTGGGCAACTTTTCTGCACTTTCTGTAACTGCAGAGAGAATGTTCAAGCACCAACTTTCTGGAGTTTCTGTAACTTTTTTGTGAACAGTTAGAACGGAAAAAAACGTTGGTTATTCCTTATAAAAAATTTGCTAACAATTAAATAATTTCATAAGAGAACGATGAAGGTGATTTGCAATTGTTCAATTTTATTTTATGTGGAGATTTATCTGTGAAAATAAACGTTGATCGGAAATTTCAACAGAAAGTGCAGAAGAAGTGTCTGAGCATACGCTAAAACGATTACACAACAGCACTACAGAAACGAACAGAGACGTTTGTACAGAACTTACAGAAAAAATCATCAAGATTAATTTCTGTACGCTGCCTGAACAGACCTAATAATCACCATATCAATTCCCTCTATGAAAATGTACACGCAGCCAAAGAAATACTCTGAACCAGGAACTTTAAGATCATTGATTTTCACAATGTCGAATTTGGAATTCACCCTTTCTAACGCTACTGTACGGGAAATTTCACATGAAGGGAATAACACCCGCCCACTGACTTCAGAAACCGCAATGAGTTCAACGAAATCCTATCAACAACAAACTATTCGTGCTACCAATGATAAATACTAGAGGTTTGTTCATTCAGCCACCAACTTCATTTGTATCAGTTTCACATTATTTGATTCGCGACGTTAGAGTTCTGATATTAAACAATCTTGAGAGACAGCTATTTCACAAAATTTCTTCACAACGCTCACCTGGATAACTGATAGAAATCGTCCATGAACTAGTCAATTGTACCATGTACCACATTTCAGAACTTGAGACTGGCTTCAGTTTTTTTGTTAATCAAAACCAATGCCGAAATGAGAATCTAATTTGAATTTGACAAAACGGTACGCTGCATCTTGCAGTAGCGACATCTCATTTCTGAATACTGTTGAATACGTTCATACGTTCAGAATGAACATATTCAACGGTACTGTACATTGATTAAATGCGGATACGTTAAGGAAATTTGTTGCGTGACATTCGTTAGTGCACGCTCGTCATACGAGTGCAATTTTGTCAAAATAGTCGTCAAGCAGAAAGTTCCTGCACCATGCTCGAGCCTTCCCAGCCAATAATTTGCTACTATATTTTTTAAAAATGCGACCATTCATGCTACATGTAGCATAAATTGTAGCCCGCGGAATGGAACGGTAGTAGCGCTATACCTTTTGCCACATGGTCACGCGCGCAAGAGCGCTATTGTAGCAATCGCTACTTTTGGAGCAAGCGCTACAATAGCGCTCTTGCGCGCGTGACCATATGGCAAAAGGTATAGCGCTACTACCGATCTATTCCGCGGGCTACAATTTATGCTACATGTAGCATGAATGGTCGCATTTAATAAAAATATAGTAGCAAATTATTGGCTGGGTAGCACTATGGTAACGGTTGCTAGTAGGAGCAGCCACTTCTGTAGCGCCCGTATGTAGCAAATACCATTAGATGCTCCACAGCCGTATACAAAAATGGGGGGGGGTGTTCATGGCCATGTGTCTAAAACGTCAGGAAAATGCGGATCCCTGAAACATTAAAAAATAAATTTAATTTAAAATTTTCAGCATGTGTGGCCACCCCCCCCCCCCCAAGTATATTCCTGAATACGGTACTGAGATGCTCTCAAAATAGTTACTAATAAAACAACTCATTTGAGGAGGAGACTGTAGGGCCTAAAGCGTGAAGCCTTCATAAAAAATGGTCTTTGATTCTGAAAAATTAATTTGTTTCATTGAAGGCAAAAGTGTACCAGAAAAATTCGCAGGCTTTGTACAGATTGGAGGCCGCATAAAATTCAAGAACGAGTAGGTGCATTTATTTTTCCAACCTTTGGGTTTTAAAAGTAATGAGCTCGCTGTTCCATTAAGATATCTCACATTATTTTACACCTCACCCTTTTCGTCAAACACCTCGCATTTACAATCTTCAGTCTTAACATCGAAACCTCTCTCAGATACTTCATCACAAAATAAGTACCTATTTCGTTATCACAATGTAAGTACCTCGATTGTTCTGCAACTGTATAAATACTTCTTCATTTGTATGACCCATTGCAATGTGGACCAGATTAAGTTACTATGATTCATCATATAGCCAGCTCTAGCCAAGTGCAAGTGATAACTATAAAGATCTATTATGCACTATTTCACAATTATTGATAAAAAACACTTGTCATTTATGAATCTTCAGAAATAGTACTAAATAGGACTCCTTAGACCCAGCATACTCGTCGCTGATAACGTAGTAATAAATTTTACAAAACTGCTGTCGTTATAAAAAAAATATAATGCTGTAAACTGTTCATCTGTAAAGTGCGATAACTTGATTAGTATTTCCAATTTCATATTCCAAGTGTATATATATACATATATTGTAATTCTAAAACTAACATGCAATAGATTTTAAGAATTTTTAGAATTATCGCCTGTCCTTTCAGGTATGCGGTAACGTTCTTCCAAGTTCGGGTGTTTCTTTTTTGGCGAGTGAATACGATGAGTATCATGATGTCTCTTCCTTCGATCGTTTATATAGTTTGAAATGTTTCTTTTAAAATGTCATTATTTTTTGGATCAGGAAGCAGCCTCTATAAAAATAATGAATATTCAAAAGTTGCTGCGGGTGTCAGTTCAATCCTTATTGTATAATAGTTTTTCTATTCTGTGATTGTATCAAAGAACTTTGTACTATCGTTCGAATGCATCAACAAGGACTCTAATGTTTTTGGAATCTACACAAAGTTTCTTGGAGGCTCCGGCCTAGGCCCGTAACCAGAGTGAATCTTGAAGGGGGTTGGGCAAACTGCAGACCAGAGAGGGCAAGATTTTTTCATACATTTTGAATACTTCTAATTGTGATTTCTCTCACACACCCCCCCCCCCCCCCCCAAAAAAAAACAAACAAAACAACCCTCATTTCGAATACTAGCAATGTTGCTCACTAGAAATGAGAAAACTACAAAAATTTGTCTACATAAATATAACTTTGAAATTTTGCGGGAATACATCTTTTCTGAGATTTTTATTTAAAATTAGGACATAGTTCTACACGAAAAATGCTCAATGATGAAATTATCATTTCTATAGTATTTTGATGTGCTGAATAGGAACCCACCCATGAAAAATCTCCTAGACACGGAGAAACTCCTAAAAAGTGAAAAAATTGTCGAAAACAGCTATTTTTTATATTTTTCAACTTATCTTTTTTATGGTATGGCTTTTAAATGAGTTTGATAAAATAATAGGGAATTTTCAAAATATTAGGAAAATGTAGCAATTTGGAAGGAAAAATAAATGTTCAAGATTTTTGCCGTTTTCCAGCTCGGTCTCGCAGGTAACTTTACACATTTTCCCATGTTTTTAAAGCTTCAACGCACTCCAGTGGGATAAAAATGAAGAGACGGTAGTCATGTTTGATATTAATGGAAAGAAGAAGATTTAGGGAAATATTTTGATTTAGAAATGAGTGCACTTACATGCGACTGAGAACAGTTACAAGCCTATCTGCAAAAAGTGTGTAAAATTATACTGCGATAGAAGAACTTTACACATTCATTAGAAATAGGTATACGTAAACTTTGAAAAGAAGTTATGTTTGACTGAAACAAAGTTGAAATTGGTCATCTAATAAAAAATGGTCATAGACAAATTGTCCGTGAGTTTTTACAGAATGGTAGCGCTTTAGCTAGCAGCAAGTACTTGAAACAATGCAGTGCAAGTATACATGTTAGTAGACTACTGTTGGATTTTGAAAGGCAAAACTGATTCAGACTTGTAAAAAAATAAAAAAAGTACCCATTGAAGCATCTTCAAACAAACCCCGTTTTTATTATTGTTACTGAACCTTTACAGTTCAAGTACACAAAATATTTTGACCTATTTTTGAACTGCTGTTGTATAGGCTATATGTCATTCTAACCTCTTTTCATGCCCTCCTTGGAAAAATTCTGGCTACATCACTGTGCAATTTCGTTTTTTTTTTGTTTTTTTCATGATTTTTAAAACTTTAACATAAAACTGAGAAAAATCTTGATGTCCAAGAAAAAACGAGTCGTGGCACTGAATTCGACGCTAAAAATACTTGCAGATTCGTATATTTTTATCTTTGAGCAAAAAAAAAAAGCGAAATTTAACAGAACCGTATTATTAAAATTTTTGATAAATGACCTCGAAGCTGGGAGCTTCATTTTTTCTGTGAGATGTCTAAAAAAAAGGGGGTAATTTTGCCAGGTGGCAAAGAGCGTAGCTAGGAGGTGTTGCCCCCTGCCTTACCCCTGGTTACATGCCTGCTCCAGCCTCATAAATCATATCATACTGGCACACACTATTAGATGAAAAACACGAACACGAGTCTAATACAATAACTGTTGACATACGTGTGTGAAGGGCAGGTGCTCAGACAGCAAGACACAGGGCCGCCAAGAGCCAAACGGGGAAAATCTGCGGACCTATACTGAAATTATTTGCTCGCAAAAATTTGATAATTATAATTTCTGTGACTCTGCGGGCCATCTAAAAAAACGGGCTCGGGAAAGGTACCCCCCCCCCCCCTCTCTCGGCGGCCCTGGCAAAACAAACAGAATAACCGCTGCGGAAATGCCCTACATGAGAAGATCGGCTGGTTACACATTACAGATTACAGGATAGAAAACGAAATGAAGACAAATTCTGAAAGAACTGAACATATTACACCGGTGTTTAAAAAAAAGTGAAGGATTACCTACAGGAGAAAAAACAAAATAATGTGGGCAGGATGGATGAAGATCACTCACCTAAAAGATGAGCTAGAGGTATATAGGAAGACGACCACGAGGATGCCCAAGAAGAAAACTGGTCGATATATCGGCATCATCATCCTCTACCAAGACTACACAGCAGATGGGTCACTAGACTTACGCGGGTGACAAAGACAATATTTCTTCGACCATCCATTATTTTTCGATAATTTTTTACATTTCAGGAATATTACTCACGCGTTGATTTCGTCTCCTCGGCTGTCCTTGTGAAGATTTCTTATCTCTCTGGGTTAATTGATGGTTTCAGTGAGTTCTATTCCCATTAAACTAGTCTGTACTGCAAAATCCTTTCTGGATACTTCTTATAATTCAGTGTTAGTTGCATCAGATTCATCATTTGGTGCGTCCTTAGTAAATCGGCAGAACGAATTCAAAATTAGACCACCAACACTTAGGTACATGGAGAACTTCTATAGTAATTATCACTGGGGGAGTAATAACTTACCTTCTGATTTCCAGAGGAAGAAATCGTTACCAAAGTTCTTTCACGACATTCTTTCAATGTTGAGTGATCGAGAAACTGGAATACAGATAGTGAATACCAAACTGTAGAAAAGTTCACAAGCGCCTACTATATTAGACGCATGTATCTACATACATAATAACTTACCTCTCTTAACGGTTACATATTTGTTGATCATGCTTCCACAAACTGAAGATTGTAATGGTGAGCGGAAAATCACAAAACACTAACGGGAATTCAAATTCTGTAACGGCTTCACCGGCCAAGGTATCAACTGATAACACCGTTCGGAAATACACTAGACGCGAGAGAGATGCGCGAGACATGATGCGCGTTATACATAGTAGCATGTAGTAGTTCAGGCTACCACAGTTTTATTTTTTATGTGTATACAACGTACTAGTATAGGCTCTAATAGCGCTACTGTAGCATATAGTAGTTCAGGCTACATCCCGCTTGTTGTGTATCACATCACCTTGTGTATTTACTTGTAATAATTGCATTGTGTTAGTTTGATAGCATCTGCTATGATCGCGCTACCATAAAAATTATTGGCTGGGTTTTTGAACGTGCATATTGAAACATGAATACTGTACTTACGAGTGAACTGACAACTTGGATCGCTGAATAGTGGACAATGGGCAAGTTGGAACTGCGATTACATTCGTCATAAATCTGTGTTCATGCAAATACACAAATGTCAGTGCAATATGAAACCGATGTCAGATAGTACTACCAGCTACCGGTAATGTAAATACTTACCAAGTTCATCAAATAAATTGATCACTTGTTCCTCTCTTCATTAGCGAATAACGGATATTAGGAAACGACCTTGTGAAAAAATCTTCCCATGAACGACAGTAATTGCAACAATTTTAATGGTTCAATTTCATAAGTTTGCACGGAAATTGCACGAAACTTTCGTTTATCATTATTTCGAAATTCGAATAACGGCCAGTGGGACAGCGGCCGACACACCGACACATCACACGACGACTCGGCGACGCTAAGTGACCGGCAGCTACGCAGCCTGCAGTATTGGAAAATAGTAAAGAAAGAAAGGCATATAACGTCCCTATGTTAAGGGCCTTTCTCTAAGTTCAAAAAAATTTCTGTTCGATCTGGTCACACCGGGTTTGACATACACTTTCAATTCCGACATTAATATTTGTCAACATTTTCGATTTTCATAATGTCTTATTGTATCGGTCTTGGATGACTTTTTCCGTTCAGTTATCAAATATTTGATAATTTGACGACACCTCACTGCCATAAGTAAAATAAAGTGAATTGCGAACGGTCGTTTGACAGTTATTTCGTTCCAATTTATACGCATTCAAATTATCGAATGGGTTACGGGTGCTCGAGTTAGTGAAAATAGGTATTTATACTCAGGTTTTCAAATTTTTAATGTCCGCTCTTGACAACAGGGTGCCTCGGACAAATATATCTACTTTTAGGGACGGACTAGGGGGAAGAGGACACAGATGGAAAATTACATGACATGCTAGGAAAAGTTTTGCTATACTGTTACCTTCTATTTTTTCTGTCTGTCATCAACTTATGGGGCTGCGGAATTCTCCCCCCCCCCCCTATAACTGCATTATTCATACGGGGACTACATAGGGAAACCAAATCATCGCGCACTGCGCTACATTTACATTCGTACATGAAAGGTGAAACTGGTGAAACGTGGTCTGTCAAAAAATCGATTTTCCGTTATTTTTGTGGTTTCGGGTAGTTTAATATAATATCTCCTCTTTCACAACTTCAAGGCAACCACAATGAAACTGTTCATCGGGATATTCGTCGTATTATTGGAAAGGCTCCGAAAATGCAGGGATGTACCGTTTTTCCTGGAGGCAACTTACGCGAATTATACATGGTCAATCATTTCGAGCGCTGCGTCAATAATAAAGAACGTGTACACAGAACAACGTCATTATAATGATCAGAGACCATAAAAATGATCCGAGCGTCAATAAAAATTCAAAACGATTTGAATTTTTTGAGACACAAGAAAAAAATTTGTTCTACAGATATGTTTTCTTGGTGACAATGAGGATGGAAGGGAGGTTTAGGGAGGTTTAAAGGGAGGATTATTACTACAGATCCTTTATTGTTTATTATTGAATTTTGCGGTACCTTTAGCCTATATTAAGAAAAATTCTGTGCAGCAGATTGAATACACAGTCACAATGGAGCACTTCTAATATTGAAGTCCGCATCAGCCACTGCTTTGTATTTGCAGCTTCTAAACGATACTGGCCAAAAAATTCTGGATCAGCAGCAGTTATTAGGATCGCAGTAGAACGTGTCGACTTTCATGTTTCGCACTAATCGTTACTGCCGCGGAATGTGGAATAGTCGCGGTAGAACGCCTCAACTTTTATTCTGCGTCAGTCACTTCTGATGCGGAACAAATAAAGTCGCCGCCGAACATTTTATTCTGCGTCAGCCACTATTGATGCGGAACAGATAAAGTCGCGGCAGAACATAAATTCCACAATGTCCGCTACTGAGGCACGTTCATTATTCGCAGCTGAACGCCTCAATATTTAAATTACGCATCAGTTGCGGCTTTATTTTAAGCTGCTGAATGCAGCGTAATAGTAAATTCCGCGCCCGCCGCGGGTTAGATAATCGCAGCGTAACGCAACGTAATGGACAGGAATTCTGGAGACGCTGCAGATACTGCAGCGGAAAAATCAGAAAAATCGCTACGTTCTGCTCCCGAATTCGGCATCTGCCTCGAATTTTTTGCGGAAATTTGAAATTTCCGCAACTGAGTAAGCGAAATTTCAGTAGATTTGGTCAATAGGGTTCTTTACATTCTCACATCTAAGAAAATATGGACCATCTATCAATTTTACATAAAGTACATCATCCTTTTCTTATATTTATTGTTGTCTCTACTCTCGTACTCTAGATTTGAAGCAGTTTGTTGGCTTGTTTCAATATTTTATAGATTGCTAGTAGAAGGGGGCGGTATAAAAATAAAGTAATAAAATAATACCGTAAACAACATTCGTTTATTTTTCACTTAGCACAATATCTCACTTGTTTTTTTATTATTCTTGTTTAATTTTTGTTGTTGTAAAGTTTTTTTATTAGGTTATTACTGACGGTTAGAAAGGATTTAGCGTTCGTTGAAAATATAAAGTATGAAGATTGAAAGTGATTGACGGTTCTGTTTCACTTTCATTATTTTATTTCGGTACTTCACCAGTAAATCGAGTTATCAAATTGTAAAATAAAAGAAGTCGTAAGTGCATTCCAGTTGGGTTATTGATGGGTCTTTATTAGGGGAGAGTCGTGTACTATGGGACCAAAAATCGATTTTTGTCTCTGGCGCCCAAACCACGTGAGCTAGGAAGGTAAAACTCCATTCTTAGAAAAGAGGCCTTTTATAGTCGCTCCTTATTTCATGACTTGTTACAATTAATTTTGATTTGGAAACAACCTTTTTTTCTCATGGTACCTAACTTGACATGTACTGTGGGAAATTGGGTAAGTACCATGGGACATACGGCGGGGAGGGAGTGAAGTCGCTGTAAACAATGTACATATTTTTATAGAGAAAAATATAAAAACAAATAAATGGACGTTTTGAAAAATTTTTGAGAATTTCGAGAACGAAGATATCTTTGACGCATAGAGTAGGTTTTTACGGTCGAAATAATATATTTACGTTTGACATTTATCTTATCGACAATGTTCGGCAAATGAAACGAATTCCTGTTCAAACTTTGTGTAGAAATGAATATTTTATCTTGTTTTATCGTCTGACAGTCGAATGTGATTAGAACACTTTCTTGGCTTTATTTATCAACAGATACTAATTCCTACAGTAATACCCATTTTTTTTTTTTACAAAACTATGAAATTTTGAGAAAAATTGAATATTTTTCTACTGAAACACGCCATAACAGTTTAATTAGTATAAAAACTAAAATCTTTGATAAAAGTTTGCTACCTTCAAACGCATTCGCCATTTTCGAAAAATAAGAACTTTCGAATTTTTGTTTTGAATGCGATAACAAGAAAAGTTTGTTTCGGACTTTGTTGCCAGCAGTTCCCTGTCTTCTACTTCAAAGACAAATAGTGATAGTTTTGTCAAGTATGACGTCGGAGTCGAAAGTTCCATGGTACGTATGTCCCAAGGTACACGACTCTCCCCTATATTTTTCTTGAATATTCGAATTATCGATAGTAATGGAACCTTTAATGGTTTTAGCCTTTCAGGTTCCAGTTAGTTTCCACTTTTGTTATCCAGTATAAGGGGTCAAGCTATTGACTAAATACTCTGATATTCCCACTTCAAAATCGTCCGTTTTAATTTAAAATTTTAACTTTTACCGCATCAAAAACCCTATTTACAGTTCGTTGTGTGGTAACCCAGCTACGCTGTCTCAGGACGATCAAGGCGATTGATATCGAATATTCGATTGATATGGAAAATGAGTTTTCTTCCTCTCATTTCTCCAAACCTGTCGATTCCTGTTATTTCCCGTTACTTCCTGATAATACTTTCCTACCGCTGTTTTCGATGATTATCGATTTTTCCTAAAATTACGTGACTTCCTTGACCTAACAAGAGAGGGGGAAAACTCACCGATGATCGTCTTGGAGAACGCGGCAGGGAGGACTCGGTTTTTGGACGGACAACTGAAACGATCTGACGTAAGTTTTTATGCAATTTTTAAAAGCTCGGTTGCTTCCCAAATTCTGTTTTCTCGCTTCTTATTTTGGTTCTACGAATCGCCTGTGAAAAACATTCTTTTCGATCATCTCGAAATCGGAGTTTTTCCCGAATCGCGAGATTAACTTTTCGCCGGTTTTTCGATCCTCGTAACACCTCGTGATTTCCAGAGACCTCGTGTGACAACGTCGAGGATCCATCTATAATCCTCCGTTCCAGACACACGAACCATCTAGGAGATCCGACTTGGATTAATACCAACGAGGAGTAACTTCGTGCCCACCTAGTTCCTATCTTCCTAAGGAGTATCGAACAGTAACGTAGTTTATTTGTGTTTCTAGTGTAATAAAGTCTCGTTATCCTCGTGCCTGTGTCTTTCCTACTTGCCTCCGTGCTAGAGTAAGATCAGGTACTTGAGGCGTTCTGATCCCTTAGTATTCGTCAAGAACTGGGTTACCTCATAGAACAAACACGATCGATCTCCCGAAGCCCCCAGTGCACGTATCCGCACCCTGTAGACCGCTTTTGCTAGTCGTGGCCTTTGCAGTGGTTCCTCGTTCGCGTACCGACACACCGTCATTCCAAGAAACCTGACCGTCGGTTACCACAGTTGTAAATTTCCTTTTAACCTTTGATTAGAATCGTCGAGTGTGGGCGTTTTGAGCAATACTAACCACTATGTGCGCCATGAGAGTAGCACGATTATACAATGCATATAGAGCTTACGACTCGTCAGAATAAAAAATTTCTTATCAAGCAGAGGCTGTTGGCATATGAAATTCTAACTGGCTCATTAAATGTTATTTTATTTTTGCAAAAGGGGAAAAAAATAGTAAGTTGTGATTATAGGTCTCTAAAATTTGAAATAGCGCACTACTGACGGTTGGCCATTTTATGTATAAAGTATCCGCTGCCACACACCCAATAGACACATCAACATTTTTATGTAAATCATTTTCAAGGATGCTGTTGAATATAAAAATTGTTATTGAAACGCGTGTCTATACACTGGTGACAAGCGTTTTGAAAAATGATCGGCTGGAGTTATCGGTAATTACACCGAACAGTGCGTTAATTGATGCGTTTAAGATGTGAAATGTCAATATGTGCCGTGTAAATCAAAACCGTAATTGTAATTTAGTATGCGAAGTGTAATTCAGGTGTAATTTTGAAACCAGACGGTGGCATGGTATGGCGGAACCCACTAATCAGATACGATATAAATTGGGCGATAAATTCGCACGTTCTCAAGGTGAAATCTACAACAATGTGGTTTTAAAGCTCAGAGCGGAAACTGTGACAATATTGGAAGTAAGCAGCTCCCCTCAGGCAACGAGAAGTATTGACAGGGTGACTTTCCCGAAATCGTAATTTACACACTTACGTAATTGGGTACTTTCATGTAGTTACCTGTTGAGTATAAATCATTTGACTTTTCTTTAAATTCTTCAGTTGCAATCGTTCACTCTTAATCAGTTCTTTAAAATGCATCCTTGCACCCTAATCTTCCCACAAAAGCAATTCATAAGGCATAACAGAATCGCACAAGCATTATTATTTGTTGGGACTTTCACAGTTTATTTTGTTCCAATCATAATTAGTAATTCGCTTGGGCTGCGTGGCAAATATAATCATTTATCAATCAAACACGAATATGTAATACTTGGACGCGGAAAAATTATAGTATCAACGTGCAGTGGCGTAGCCAGGATTTTCCCAGGGGGCAGGCCAAGTAAGATTTTCAAGGGAGAAAAGTCGATAATTGAGGTATTTTTTCAAAATCGTCGATATTAGAGGACTATTTTATAAAAATGAAGGTAAAATTACTGCTCGAGCGAAAATTTTCTGGAAAAACGTGTTTTAAAGTCGAAAAATTGCTCATTCTTGCAAATTTTATATTCAACTTCAAATGCCTCGGAGAAGGCATTCGCCCCTTTCGCCCCCTTGGCTACGCCACTGTCAACGTGCCTTTGCTGCAAAATACCTTTGAAAAAACTGCTAGTTAAAAAAGTCCCTATCACCTCTCTTCTGCGAAGCGCCCTTTCAGTTCTCAGATTTCCCGAAGCGCCCTAAAAAGCCAGTCCGTGTGTGAGCTAAAGTGATCTCTAGAAAAATTTTAATATTTTCATTCAAATTTTGAAAGATAGCTTCAAAGACTTCGTAACGAAGGCAATGGGAAGAGGTTGGCAAATGACTGAATTTTGACAACTTTGTACTTGAATTTAGATAAACATTTTCCATTTCGCCAGTGATCCTGATCTAATTCATCTTGAGTTGTATTTGAAATGAAAGCTCTCACTCCAAGCTACATTTAGAGAATGAGTGCGAATTCTGGGAGGCATTCAGCAATGGAAAATTTTATTCAGTCTACATTTTTGGACTGCGGACAGAACCTATGACCTCTACCGTCTCTGTTTAATAGTGCGATGAATACTTGTATTTTTTTTTAAATTGTGTGATGGTTTGTCTGCTGAGAACTTGATGATATACCACAGTAAAATAACTTCTGCATTGTCTATACTTACAAATAAGTGTACGAAAACACCATACATTCCGTGGGATGAGTGAACAAAACCGACAGCTGGAACGAAAAGGCTTTGCTTAGTAACAATGAAAACTACTCATATCGTAGGATCTAAAGCTATGGAGAATCGAGATGTCGTTGAGCCTTTTCAATACATTTACGACGCCAATACGCATTGCTTGAGAGGTGAAAGTATATCCTTATAGCTTTTCTTCGGGATAATGAAAAGAAAAATAACTTTGAAAGAGAGAGATATAAACGACACTCGAGAATGGGGGGAGAGTGATACAGAGATACGGATACGTAAATTAACGTGATTAAAAGAGAAAAAGAGGCGAAATTAGCTTTCTTATTTATATTCTTCCAGCGTTACATTGGTAGATAAGATGTATAAGGTTTCGCCTCACAGTCAGTCAGATAAAAGACAATGGAAGAATTTTGCGGGACAGAGAATGATAGCAAATCTTAAGAGGGTTTTCCGGCTTTCGGAAAAGTAACTTTAATTATAAACATCGGATTTAATTTCCTTCAGGAGGAAACCGTGCAAATAGTTTTATCTCATAAAAAAGCGGAAAAAAGAATTTGTGTGAACAAGCACATTCAAAAGTGAAAAATATTTTCCAGCAACAAGTGCAGCTATTAGCATAACTGGAGACTAAAATTCGAGTTTCAAGATGACCGTGTTCGAATTAATAACCGTGGCGTGACATTCTAATTGTAATTTTCACCTTTGAGAAAATTGAGGAATTTAATTATTTCTAACATTTTGGAATAAGTCTTTTAATGCCATTTCATAAATACGTCCCTCTCACATACCTTCGAATTTTCAAGACTTTACGACCTAAATTTTTCTTGATTTCTTTTCTACAGCAAGGTTTCCTGTAACATGTGGCTCCAATTCAGGGGATGCATTACAACTGGTGAGAAGATATAGACATACGTGTCTTCTAAGGTCATTAGATTTTTGACTCTTAGATCCTGAATTTCTTTCAAATTTTTTAGTTAGTTATACTTTTTATAAGAACTAGTAATCCTCCTTCCAATCAATCCTGCCTGAATTTGTGGTGAAGGATGTCGTTAAAGTTGTTACACTTATGAGTTATGAAGAATTGTTAATTTTGAAAACTTGTTTGTACCAGACTAATAACGATAGAATATTTTATTTAATTTGCTTCCCCGAAAACATTCATTATCACACACATCATATGCTCCATTATCCACACTTTATCTTTTCTTGTCAGTGACTGCATTTTCGATATAATGGAAAGTGATGTAATGTGGTCCTATTTTTAAAAAATTGAAAATTTTACGCAGGTCAGTGACTGAATTTTTGATATAACGGATAGTAACAAGATGTTGGTCCATTTTTAAAAAATTGAAAATTTTACGAAAAGCAGCACCTAGCTTACATGATCAATTATGAAAATTTCCTAATGATGTTTTCAAACGATCTCGGGTTATTCTACAGGAACTGAGATTATTAAGGTGGCATTTCTTTTTTATACAACTTGATCAAAAAGGCAATGTTTACGATGGTGTTTTACGGGCGACAAGAAGCGAACCCGCGTCCATTGAAACATTTGACTGAAATTCAGCGATCGTCTCTCGAGCGAATTACAAAATAGGGGCTTAAAAACGCATTTAAATATTCACGATGTAGTACAGCTGTTACCGTTTGTTGTTAACCATCGTTACGTTTTTGCTGGCCACTACCTGTGTATGCTGTTTGTGCACGTGCACAAACTAAAGACAAGACTGTGAAACTGTACTTTGTAGTAATTAACTGAGCAAATTGAATTTTTGAATTAATTACGCACACAAAAATCACCTGTCTATAATTTAAATAAATAAATAGTTTAAAAAAAAAATACAGACCATGTCACCAAAAAACATTGCCGCTTCTGATCAAGTAGTATAAAAAATGTCTTCCACAACAAGAGCCAAAATTGAGTTTACATGACTGGGAAATTGCTCACTCGCTACGCTCGTTCGCAAACTTTCCCCCGCCATGAAAACACTTTTGATTCTTGGTGTGTAATATACTATTTTTGTTAGATTTTGTTTTCATAATACTTAGTGTAAGAAAGGGAACGAGTTTTGCCCACGAATGATAAGCATCTTGTTCATGGTGAAAGCATTGCTACCTACGACTACGGAGAAATGAAAGCTTCAAGAATTTCCTTTTCTAGGGAATTTTTGAAAATTGTGCTATCAGATGCGCCAATGACTACGATCTGGCATCTGGATCATGTTCAGGGATTAGAACTGTACCAGTATTGCTATTTGTTATACTGAAAAATATATAAGGCACATATCTTTCCACCAGTCAAAGATTGACCGCGACGGTGGATTGAAAACCCAGGTAACAAAAAACAGAACTTTACGACATCCCTTCTGGAAATGGGAAGTCACTGACACACTGACAGCAAACTGAATTTCTTAACACATACTTTCAATCTTTCTGAATAATTACACTAATTTATTAAAAAAAAAAAAAAAAAAACTTGCAAGATTTTTTTTTTAATATAACAGGTTATCCACTACGATCAACACCTCCCTGTGCTTTTTCCATTCATATGATGGTAATTGTCCTGTCTGATGAATTAGATTAGTGGAATTTGTGGCGGATGTTATTTTGTAACCCAAAAAAAACTTCCACCTCCTCCTCCTACTTCCCAAAAGTAAATTTTTAAATCGAAAATTTGGGTTAAAAATTTGCATGTAACAAAATATTTTCAGCTTTTGGAGAATGATCCTAGTGTCAATTTTTAAAATTTTCATTTTTCAACTAATCTGATGACACAGAAGAAATTGAAATCAAAACAGACACTTGCCATTTTACTCCAAGGGCGCAAATAGGCAAATACTGTACATAGGTGCAGGAATATCTCTTGCTGCGCCTGTGAATATGTGGGATGTAAAACATAATCCACGTTTACGGACGCAGCAAGAAATATTCCTGCACCAGTGTACAGTATTTTGCCTATTTGCGCCCTTGGAGTAAAATAACAAGTGTCGGTTTTGATCTAACCTCTTCAATATCCAGAAGGATATCCGTTTATTGACTATAGTTTATCGTTTGGATTACGTATCTAGCTTTTAAATTTTGACTGAACTGCCTTTTCACCCTAAAAATGACCATTCAAAGATCGAAAATGGCAATATTCTAATGCAGGGTGTCTCTTTTGCAATGACCCCCTTCCACCTGGTAAGTAGGCTACTCACCCCGATAATATGTAGATATGTTTGCATGTTCTTGCTTTTGAAGGGTCTGAGTTATGGTCAAATTTTGAAAAGTTTTCTATCATTGAATTTTTCTTCTTCTCACGACTGGAAATAGACAGAAAAATGGTACCATTAGGTAACAGCAGAGAGCAGTTGTGGTAATCACAGAAAAAAATGGTCGGAATCCGTTCAACAGGGTGTTCATAAAATCAATTTTAGTACAAATTGTATTAGAAAAGCCACATTTCTTCAATCTTGTCCTCTTACGCTACTGTTTTCTCATTTGCAGTAGGTGGTGCATTAAATTTCCCATAAAAAGGACATTAGCAATTCTCGTCTATCATGCAGAATTTTCGAAATTCTATAAAACTAATAGAAAGGATGCACATTACCTACTGACCTTTTTCAGTACATCAGTACTTACTCGCAAATGGAATTTTTTTTTTTATGTTCCTTGGGCCTCGAAGAGGATTTTTGAAAGAAATTTTTGGACCTTTCATGTGTGAGATCAACGAATCAAGATACCATCTATAATTTGGTTTATTGGAGCGTATGGCGATGCACGCATGCCAAAGTGGCTCCCCAGACACCGCACCCCCATCCCGGAGACTACCCTTTCGAGTATCGCATCAATGGCCAGAATCAAGGTACCATCGAGGGGACTTCAGACTTTGTGAGTTCATTTTTGATATCGGTGCGACTCGAAGTCTAAA
Organism: Acanthococcus lagerstroemiae; assembly: GCA_031841125.1. Lineage (NCBI taxonomy): Eukaryota > Metazoa > Arthropoda > Insecta > Hemiptera > Eriococcidae > Acanthococcus > Acanthococcus lagerstroemiae. The sequence goes on along the minus strand of CM063106.1, from coordinate 73,626,721 downwards.
ACTGTAGCTCCACAGAAAGGGAGAGAGATAAAAATGGGGTGAAATACAATATGGATATCGATCGATAGGATTGATAACCACAAAGTCAATTTCAGCATTAATTGGTCTGAAACTTTAAAATTTCTGCACCTTTGTGGGTGAAATCTCAAAATCTCAAAAATCAACCAAAGCAAAATATATGTGACATGGAATTATGAAATGTGCCTCTTGTGCAAAACCAGGTTTTCGAGATGGGATTGTGGTAGAGGTACGCACAGATGTACATATCATCTACATCTGTGGTGGTGCGTTTACGTGTTGCTATGAAAACCGCGTTTCGAATTCCATAATTTCAAGTCACATGTATAATCTTTCAGGCTGTAGAAGTTGTTGAATTCATTGTGATTTTTCTGCGAAAAGTAATGAGACCTATCTTGTTGGTATGTCACTGTGGATTACTTGATCAAAATAATTTCTCATAGTCATTAAGAGTTGTCAAGATAGTTGTCTAGAAGCAACTAAGACCCATGTACCCTTACACTGCAGGGAGATTAGGAATTTTGGAGTATTTTTCAGTTCTTAAGACTTTAAACGCATTTTTCTCAGAACTCAATTTTCTGCATCCAAGAATTCAGATACGTATAACACTGTGAGTTTTCAACCTATAAGGCTCCATGTGGGCATACGTGATTCATATTTTTATCTAGGTTGCCATCCTGTTAACTCCGTACCGAACAAGATGGGGCCCTTTTCTCGGACACGTAAACATCGTTTCATTCGCTTGACTCGTGCTCACGTCCTCATTCATTTCTGTACATTGACCACAAGCCACAGCATGAGTATCTCGTTCAACGATCAAGTTCCTTAAGGCTTACGCTAAATTTCGAATTTATTTTGCTCTCCCTGCATGTTAGTTTTCGTACCGCCGAGCAGAGATAAAGATTATTTTTAGGAAATCTTTTAGAAAAAACGTTCGTCATTTCCTTTCCCTTTGGTTCATTTTTTTCAAAGTTCATTTAATCTGGCTTGCGATCCGTAACTATACCCGGCATTAAAATGTTGTATAAAGAACGTGGCGCATGGTGTTCGTTCTCATACAGTGGCAAATGCTGAAAGAATTTTTCAACCTTTCTTATCGTGCTTTTTTTCTCATCCGAAAAAATTCACCATCCTTGTAGTTGCGTTATTAAATTTAAGAATTCGGTCTTTCATACTCGTCTTTACAGCGTTTGAATCTGATTTTTGATAAGTTATATTTGGCACACTGAGCCAAGAATCTTATTTTTTTGATGTTCGCATTCACTTATATACCTGGTACCATGATAAGTAAAGTGAGAATCCAAAGCACATCTATTTAATCAGCTGTTGTATTTCCATTTTTGGCGCTATCACTCGTTCTTTTCCCTCGACAATAAATGAAGCAAAAATATCTCATTAAATTAGTTTAAAATCTGTTTCGAAATACGTGAAAGCGTCGCTGTTGTTGAAATTCCAGGATGGAGAAAGTTTATAAGGCTGAAAATTACGAGGAAAATTAGCCATTTTGTTTTGAACTTGCCGCGAAATCTAACACGGATCAAGTTTAAAAAATCCTACAAAACCTGACGTAAATAAGCAAGTAGGTTGAAAAATAAAATAAGAAAAAAGTTTACGGTATTCGTCAAGGCTCATTTAATTTTCCACAACTTTCAGAAACAATCTAGAGTGTTTTTATGGAAGAACAGACATGAATTCAAGTAACCGCCCAGACCGATAGATATACCTACCTATTTTGAGAAGATGAATTTATAATAATGAAATTATAATGAAAAACTTTTCGGATTAAGAAAAAGTAAACAGTTTGAATAATTTGAATGGATTTAAATAAATGTCAATAAATTAGGTATGCGCACGGTATGCGTAGACGGTATACGCTATTGGTCTGCAGTATAGAACAAGGAAAATAATTCGTTGTAATGGATCACTGGATTCCAAACTCTTCGAAAATAAGCGCTCGAATTAAATGCGTGGAACAAAAAACTCATAATAAAGCAGAACACCAATTTATCGGACTTGCGGAGCCGGCTTTTGCGTTTCTGTGGTCTTAACGCCAAATAGAACATATATGAGGTCCTCCTCATAGTATTAGTACAGAATCTAACCGATAGAAAAGCCTAACACCCTCTTCTTTGTCCTTCATGTGACCTTAAAATGTTTGAATTTTATTACACTAATATTAGGATGCAATGAGGAAACATTTTCCCCCTAACTTTGACGATGCCTTCAAGTATAATTGAATGCGTGATTTTAAAGAGCCCCTAAGTCGACTTAGGCTCTTTTTCAAGTCATTTTTTTTAAAAAATGAATCTGTGAAGTGTCGTCTATCGAATGTTACAAAATAGGTAACGCTATCTATCATACTCACAGAGAACTTTGCGATTAAATCTGCACAGTCTGCTTATGTTGATGTATGATTATCCATTATCATTTTTTCATGTAAATATAATCAACAAATTTACCCGCTGAAGTTCACGGGTTTCGAAATTGTTATAAAATATTACTATGCAAAATATGTATCCTATTATATCTAGCGAATATGAGCTTTGGGTGTAGGTGTCATTGCGCCATGAAAATTTCGTCGAATGCCCTAGTTGAGATTTTTTCTGCGTTTGTAAATGGAAGTAAAGAGAGTCTGGGTATTCTTGAATGATTTGAGAGTTAAAAATTAGTGTTTACAGCAACTCTCCTGCCATACAGGACATTTTAAATATTAAAAAAAAAACAGTAGAAAAAAACAACAATTAACTGTAAAAAGGGCACAAGTCGGGCACTTTTCATCGCGTGTTTATTAAAGAGAATGTTCTGAATATTCAAACTATTTTTATTTTTGGATTCTAAAAACTTCGAACTTGTAAGCTTTTTAACTAGATACATCTTTCTTTCAGTTTTCATTTTTGCGTGGCATAAAAGTGAAAGCATTAACAGTATTCTTCTCAAAACGCTATTTTCTGAGTTGGGCCCTTTTCAAAATCACGCACTCAATTTTATACAAGTATTGGTACTGAGCATAACAAGCGGTAACTTCATTCATAATATCGTTGCTTAGATACATGTGACCTGGAATCATGAAATGGGTCTCTGGTGTCAAGAAATCTTTTTTCACTTTCTCGATAATTCTTATGTAAGAAACCACGCTCTTACGAATGAAACAAATCGCAGTTTCCTATCTTTATTAGTTTTTCTGAAAATTGCATTTAAAAATTACGTCAAAAGTTTAAAAATATCCGTTTACATGGCATCGTATGAAACGGGCCTACAGGAATGACAAAGAACAAGAATTTGAAACGCGGTTGTCATAGCAACGCGTAATCGCACCACCATAGATGTATACACGCTATGAACATCTGTGCGCGCCACTACCACTATCCCGTCTTTACACTCGTTTATCTCGAAAACCTGTTTTCGCACAAGAGGCACATTTCATGATTCCAGGTCACATATATCCGCATTTAAAATTTATCCAAACTTGATCAAACATTTTTAAGAAACTTTTAAGTTTACTTAAAACTCGTAAACACTTCTTTAAGACAGATGTAGCTACGTTTTAGATTCATCAGGACACGTGTAAGACTCTTTAACATGCTTCTGGACTCATCTGAAATGATACCAGGCCTAATTGAAACTATTTTAAGATTGGCTTCTTTAGGAACTTCTGAAATCTTCAAGACTTCTTTCAGTCGTGTGTGAAGACATTTTTGTATCACTCTAACGTATGTGAGACTTTTTTAGACTGAGTTCAGGTTTTTTGCGAATTATGCAGATAGGATTACATTCCGCAGAACTTCTCGATGATTTCCCAAATGTGTTTAAGACTCATACAACTTTCTATACGGTCCTCTTACGCTCGTGTTCATATTATTCAAGAGTTTCTTCAAACTTTCTAAAGCTATTTTAGGTTTTATCTGACTTTTATCATTCAAAACTCTTTCAAAACTATCCAATCAGGCTGAATATTCTTCCAAACTTTTTCAAATTCGTTTAAGAATCATCAAGACTTATTCCAGATTTTTCAAAACTTTTCTGTAAAACTCTTCAAAGTTCTATCCCTGTATGAATTCTTCCAAACTCATTTGGGACTAACAATGGTTTGATTGTGGCTTGTTGAAACTGCTCTAAGCTTTGTTGGGATTTTTGAAGCGCCTCCAGATTGAATCAGGATTCTTCAGAACCTGTTCAGACGGGTATCATATACTGGGACATTTCAAGGTTTTTTTAGACTTGTGAGACACGTCACGACAAAGATTTTTGTTCCAGAATTTCTTGACTCCCTTTAAAATTTTTCTTATACGGGTTCAGGCTTCTTTAGAAATCTTTCTTACATTTTCAGATATTTCTGGACTACATATTTTGAGCTGCCTCATGCTTGATCAAGCTTTTTGAGAGTATTCTGGGCTTGATTGAGACATTTGAGATGTCCTGCCTTGTTTAAACGTCTCCATTACTCAATCAGATTGAATAATTTAAAAACTTCCTGACTTGTTCAAGACTCTTTAGTACTGAACTAGACGGGCTTAATGCGTTCGAAGCTTCTAAGTAAGGCTTTCCAAAACTTTTGTAAGACTCCAAGTAGGTCTGAAGAAGTCTTCGGAAAGCCTTAGAGAGTCGTAAATATTTGATATGAGTCTGTAAGGTTCTATAAAAACCTCCATGGAGCCTGAATATTCTTAAATGAATTGGGAGAAACTTTAAAATAGTCTTGAGTGCGGCTGGAAGAGTTTTGAAGTATCTAACAAATGTGTCAATAAGTGTTATGGACGATTACAAGAGTCTTTTAAGTAAGTTCAGAATTGCTTTAAAAGTTCTCGTCTTAATCCTGTCTGTCTTCAGCAACTCTAAAAACAAACCTGAAACTGTAGTAAAAGTGCCTCAGTGAGTTTAAAAGAAGTTAAATCACAAACAAAGATTAAAAACTGAAAAATTTAAATTAGGCTTGCAGTAGGTATTCTTGAAAGCGAGTCAAGCGAGGTTTTTAAATGTAGTCGTACACTAGTCAGAAAGAGCCTTGAAGAGTCTTGTGGAATCTAAAATATGTCTGGAAGAATCGAAAGAAAGTCTTGAAAAGTCTTAAGTGAGTTTGGAAAAGTCTGAAAAAGTCATAAAAGTTTTTAAACTTGTCCATAACAAAAGTTGATTGGAAGTGGCCTCAACTTTCAAGAACCATTTTGTAAGAAGAACGATTGACATTTGAAGTACACCTTATAGTAGCTCCTAAGCGTGATGCTTTCTTAGCCGAGCGTTTTGGTATCTGCAGCGTTCGGGGTCATCGTGACTATTTCCAACTCGAAATTTCTTCAAACCTACAAAAAAGACGGCTCTAATTGATTTCTGCTCTTGAACTGAGAAAATAAAATCTTCCAGGAAGGCAAAATATCAGCTCGGAAGGAAAATAACTTTTCGCAAGTCCTCCCCTCCCACTCCCGTGACGGTACTGTCAGTTCTATACTCGTAGGTAAAATAAAACAAGTAACGCAAGTTATAAGTAATAAATTCAATTTCAGTACAAGAATGAAATAAAAAATTGAAGCAGTAACTTTTCAGAAACGTCATTTTCCCAAGCAACGTGGATTAGAAAATTTGGAATAAGCCTAGAGTTCCAGCCTTCGAATTTTCCGCTCATTATTCCTGTTTTCGCGTACACCTCTTTGGAAAGTGAAATAATACTAGGAGTAGAACCCATAATTTTTGGAGAAAAGTATAATGTTTCTAAGCCGCGGACCAGCAGAGCAGTAAACAGCAAGGAAAACAAAAACGGTCGAAAAAGAAATTAATTTGGAGGTCGAATATATTTAAAAATCTGTATTCGGAGATAATAATAAAGCGTGCAGAATTCCGTTGACCAATGTCAAAATCTTTCCATGGCCCAACGCGAGTAAATTTTCAAATAGAGCTTCATATTTAATGAACATGCTAGTTCGAATATCGTATAGTTATCTGTTTTCACCTAGAACTTATAAATGAGCACAATAAATTAGCTTAGTTACGTATATCTCAAGGTGGAATTTTTGTATTGCAATATTCTTTTTTGATGTTAATTTAATTGATGTAATTCTTACCTTAATACTGCGTAATGGAGCTGTGACCTGCTAAAATTAGTAAAGTAGCAATAACATTTTCAATCACATCTTCCGCTTTCTTAGGAGGCCGCTTACTTCGTTTTTGATGTATGGGTAATGTAGCTGGACTCAAGTATTAATAAATTAGCAAAATTAAAAACTTCTTTCCCCTTTTGGGTCAGGACCAGCTGCGTTGCTCATTTTTAATGTTTGGAGTGTAACCTCTGGCTTTGTAGTTAAACTTAAAAATTGATAAATTAACATAATTCAAAATCTTTTCTTTGCTATTTTCGGTTCACCATAATATTTGTCAAGACCACCTGTGGTACTGCAGGGGCAAGCGTTGAACTGACAACATCAAAAATAAAGCAATGCGATGGTGATCGAGCATAGTCGGGCTTTGCAATGTAAGTCAGTGGCCCGGGGTAGCTCCGAAAATGAGGAGCGAAAAAAAAAATTATTCGAGGTAATATTTGATTTACAGGTTTTGATTTCAATTTTGAGAATGGTTTATACGTCCGGCCTTCTGAGGTGTCACCAGAGTAGATTGGCACCAAATATTGTTCATTTTCCCGAAGTGGCACTCCGTTTATACATTTTCAAGGTCACTTGTTCTGAAAGCTGTTATAAAATTTAACCCATACGTAGTACTAGATGGAGTCTAAGCCAAATAATAATCAATTTCCTGGGAATTTTTGAATAAAAAATCGCAGCCACTCAGAATTGGTTGGAAGTGAAAGAGCATTGAAAAAAAAAAAAAAAAAAAACTATCCTGGGTGTGGAACGAAGAAACGAAGTTCGATGGCGTGATTCGATGAACCGTGATAAGGGTTAGTATTTTTTTCGTTCATTTTCCACCAACATTTTTTCATTTTCAGAAAAAATAAGCTGGTTGATCTGGGAAAAAAATCAAAATGTCGAGAAAAGTTTGAAGTTTCACGTCATGTATGTTTGTTTTTCACGCTAGAGTAACGTAAAATTTGTGAGAAGTAGAAAACTGAAAAGCGAGAGGCCTCCAAATACAGAATGAATTATCTTATGATATCACACTCACTAGAGTCATTAACAGAAGGAAGCTATAACGAGATCTGAAAACTTTGAGCTTTCCGGACTTCTTCTCCCCATGAAAATAATAAGTTGGTGTAACAACTTGAGGCTAAAAAAAAGCGAAGAGAAAAAAATTGTAGATTCTGTCGTGAGCTGTCTATCTGAGAAGCAAGGTGGTCGTCTGCCAGAGAGAAACATTCCAAAGGAAGGTGCTGTCGAATTAATCTCTGTGACCACTTCCTCAGAGAAGCATGGTCGTCCGCCAAAGAGAAAAATTCCAAAGGCAGGAGCAGTCGAATCAACTTCTGTGACTGCTCCTTCCAAGAAGCTTTGTCGTCTTCCAAAGAATATTATTTCCAAAAATATGAAAAGAGGATGCAAGTACCGAAAAGGAGAAGGATAGTAGCTCATCTAGAAAAAATTTGTTTCAAAAGCAAAGGGATCTAAGCTCAAGTTCAAATGATTCAGAAGACTGATTATAGTGACTTCCGGAGCTCTTATGATGATATATGTAGGTAGAGGTACCTGCTTTCAGAAGAGAATCCCGAATGTTTGTACTGTAATGAAAGGTTTCCAGAGGATCCGAATGGAGAAAATGGACCCAATGTGCCAACCCTCGTTGCTGACAATGGCTTTATGTTCTCTGCGTTGGGTGTGAGGAAAAGGAAGCAAACTTTGAGTGTGAATTTTGTAAGAAAAAAAGTCGGTAATTAATTTTTTGTGATTGTTTCATCAAATTTTCATTTTAATACCACATAAAATGAGGTTTTCGAAAAAATATTTTTCAGTCCATATTTGATGCCATTTTTAATTCTTCGATTTTTGACTTTTTTCAGAAAAATTACCATTTCGTGACAGTGGTTGGACTCAGGAAACTCAAAATTTGTAATTATAAAATATTATATTATACATCGCCACATATTTTGAGCTTGAACGCGACTAATTCTGATGGACAGTCCTTGAGAAAGATCGAAAACAAAGATACTCATTCCATATTTGGCGTCTCTCTCCTATTTTTCGGTATTGACCTCCTCCATGTGATATATTCTGTCGGATCCAGAAATCACTCCCAGCATCGAGATCAATCATCTTGAAAATCTATGGAGTCTTAGCAAAATAACTATAATATTCGGTCTCAATTCTCTTTGATGGCTCTTATAGTTAACTTGAATCTCGAATTTTATTTTTTCACTTCTCTTCCTTCTTTTTGGCATCTTCCCCTGGGACCACTGACTCACAATTCCGGAGCCTCTGATTATACTTGACATCTAAGAGAGCAAATTTTTAAAACAATTAAAGGCCAAGAAGAAATGTTTTGGTCGAAATTGTCAAGAATTTTTTCATAAGAAAAGGAGAGGCGTGTGGTACGTGTTCCCTCTATCCAATCAAGAAGAAATTTTGTATTTGGCGGTTTGTTTCATTTTTTTTTAATACTTGCATTTCATTAAAACTGGTTGGGAGGTCCCTAAATAAATATTTAAAAAAAAAAAGCCTTTGAAGAGTAAATTAGGGCCACTTAAACAATCTCAGTATCTCTAGCTTACCACGATTCAACAGGGAATACGATTCAGGACTGCACAACATTTTTTCGAAGGATCAAATTTTAGATTAAATCAAGAGGGGAATGACTCCAGTCACACCCAGTATACTAAGGTCCATGGAAGCTTTTAATTGTACCTCTTTTCCTCACTTTTTTTTAGGGTACTAATTTTGGCACAGATTCGTGAGATTTTAAAATTTGTCAACTTGGTGTAATTATGTCATTTTCGTGTCCTCACTACGGCCACCAGCTGAACGCCGGGTTGGCCCAACCGCCGAACGTATAAATGAAATCGAGTAAGCGAAAAATACCGCCGTGAAATTATTGAAATTAGCCGCAAATATGTGTTTGTTTTGGCGGTTTATTTGAGTTAGGAACCGAGAGGGCATATGGGAGAAGAGGTAACAAGCGGCTAATACTACGCGAATGAAAAATGAGGTCGTGAACAGAATGTGTGTTCTAAACGCGTAGCCAATTTCTCATAATAGGATTGTGAAAACTGGGAATCGCTTATTCATTTTTGTAAACGCACACATATCGAGCTGTCCAGTGCGTGATACAAAGTTGTGAGTGGAATTTTCCAAATGAGTAAAATATTGACAAAACTATACAGAATTCAGTTTTTTTCTTTTCTCCCCCATCCATACAATATTGAATGCCGGAAACCAAACTCGTTCGTTTCGAGCACAGGGAGTGATTTTCTGTGGTCTGTAGATACACTCGACGTTTTGAGGACCGCTGGACGAGGAAACACATTTGGACGAAGTGTGTTCTTTTCCTCTTGAAAACTATCCCAGGCCAAGGTTCAACGATACATCAGTGGGTTGTTGGCTTTTATCGAACTGGGGAATGTATGTGACCACGACGCGAATTGTTGAGCTGCGTCAATTTATACAATTTTCTGAAGTGTTTCGCCAATATAAAAACATGGAATCACTTTTACAGAAAATTCTTAAGTAATTATAACCAAGCGTTCCCGGTGCCGCATGGGTATCCGACCAATTTAATGTTACTTTATCATTTGAAATGAAATGAAATCTATCACCCCGTAAAGGTAATGCTAAAATGGGGAAACATAGACGAAATCAGCGAAGCAAATTAATATTTCCGCATGCAGTCTGTGGAGTGCTTTGTCTGCGAATCTGCAGTGACATTGACATATTTTCGTCACAAATGTGAAACTAGTTTCTTAAAATACCTATATGTTTTGTAAATACTGTGCTTTAGGAAGTTAGTTGCGTCATTTCACCAGTCGTGGAACTAATATATGTTAATTGATCTGGGATAGAAACTACTTCGTAGAACTGAAAACAGCGATAAGTCAAATCAATAACCATTTTTGGTGATTTTCAGCGGATATTTTCTGAATGCATTAGGATACAATGACGTCGGAATAGGAGGGTGAGATAATACATTGTACCCCCCTGCCCCCCCCCCACACACAAAAAACAGAAATTATCCAGCGGAAAGATTGGGGAACTAGACGATTTTTCAAGATTTTTCGCTTGCTATTTTCACTTTTGAGAGTGTAGCCTCTAACCCGTATCCCTTTTTGTCTTAAATTTTTCAAGTGTTATACCTATACTGAAGAAAAATCTTTCGACGCTAGTAGTCAGTATACAAAAAATATATCGCACACACGATCAAAAATCGTCGCTCGCTGAATCTGTGGTTGATTTACCGATTGAAGGAAAATGGACCACAGAGCCACAGTATACAAAAGTGCCGCTTATGAAACTTGCGACGAAAAAGTTTCTCCATTTTCAGCTAATCAGAACTCAAGATCACCACAAATTGAGCGGAGCCAATAAGATTTTACCACGAGTCTCATACGAGGCCATTTTGTGTCTAGAAAGTGTTGCCTCAAGTGTGGCATTCCTTAAATCGGGTTGTCACCGATTCGGATTTAGACAGTAGATGCCCTGGAAACAGGTACAGCGCGATACGTGACAGTATCGAAGGGGTAGGATTAAAAAAACCTTCATGAAATCCAGCAATAGAGTAACACGATTTCTTACATACTTACACGAATATGAGGATTGAGAACATGCAGAAAAGAACTCCAGTGATGAATTAGATGACCCAGAAACCATTGATTTAAACATCAAGAGTTTGGAAATTGGAAATATTGAAGATTACCCTCGTGTGAGGGCTCAATCAAGAACTCCAAAAATAAACTAAACGAGCCGATAAATCTTTATTCAGAAATAAAGAACGTGGAAATTTGATAGTAAAGGTTAGCCCCTTGTTGAGCCAAAGGGTAAGTGAAGAGGAAATAGCCAAAAATTCCATGATAGAAGCCCTTCTTCAACAGATAATGTAAGATACCCTTACTCAAGGTGGAGAAAATCCAAAAATTAACTTAACGGCCCAATAAAACCCTTAATGAAATACAGTGAACTCGCATTAATTCCAACCCCGATCATTTGAAAACCCGAATAATATGAACAATTCTCGCGGCCCCTCTGAAAAGTGGCGGTAATTCGAAAAAAAAACATTGTTTTTTCCCCGTTGGATAATTGAACTTCTTAAAGCTGAAAATGTTCGTATAATTCAAAATGTTCCTCGGAAATCCTCCTATATAATTCAAATGTTGCAGGTCTTCCCCCTATAATTCGAACGTTGTGCTATTTTCACTTTTGTTAATTCGAACTTCATACGTTTTACATACTGTACTATACTCATGAGTTTTACTTTATCTGGAAGCGACATGTGTCCATAAGGTACATTCACGTTTTCTAGTCTTCTTTTCCTCTCTGTACTGACAGTCTATCACCCGTCTAAGGATCGGACAGACATGCCTCACCCATACGCATTTTCCCACTAACCTGTATCCCCTCAACTACCCACACTGTGAAGATGAAGACTCTCACTGCGGATCACCTCTTCTCATGCCCCTCCCTCACCCGCCTTCGTAACTCTCACCACGTCCCCTATAGTCGAATTTTGGCCCTCTCCAACTCCCACTAGCACATCAACAATACCCTCACCTACCTTTCTGCTGCTGGATACCTCTGCGACAGACAGACAACAACCTTTTCCGAGCCCATAGCCCGAGACTGAGCTGCGTAGCTCGATAATAACAAAAGGAAATTTTAAAAAATCATCTAATTTTATGTTAAAAACAACAACCCCGTTACTTCAAATTTTTTTCATTTTCCAGCCCTTATTTCGAACTCCCGCAATTTCGAGACTCCGCATAATTTGAACTCTGCATTGATCCTCTTCAAGTTCGAATTAACGCGAGTTCACTGTATAAAAATTGTGGAAATTGGATGATGAAGATGATGATGATAAGTTCATTAGTCTTACAACCGGTTTGATGCAGCTCTCCATTTCTTGTGCGAGTTCTTTCATTTCATAATAACACTTACATTTGACATACATCGTTGATTATCTGCTGAACATACTGGAACCTTTGTCAACCCCTACCCAATTCTTTCCTTCCTCTCTTCCTTCTAGCAGCCGAGATATTATTCCTGGGTGCCTCAAGTTATGCTCTCTTAGTTTATCTCTCCTTCTCTTCAGACAATTCCAAATATCCATGTTACCTCCAACTCTGTTAAGTACTTCCTTATTTCTTATCTTCTCCGTCCATTTCATGCTAAGTATCTGCCTGTAACACCACATTTTGAAAGCTTCGATCATTTTCTTCTCTGGTTCTCCTATGGTCCAAGTTTCACAACCATACAAGGCTACACTCCAAATGTAAGTTTCCAAGAAGTTTGACTTGAGAAGGTTACTTTTTCGATAAGATGCTGATTTGGCTTGTGCTATTCTACTACTAATATCCCTTTTATTTCTTCCATCTTTTGTTATTTTACTCCCTGAATATCAAAATTCGTTTACTTCCTCAGTTTTTTCCTGCCCAATATGTATATATTTAAGCTATCATATTCATATCGATTACATACAATTACTTTATTTTTGTTTTTATTTATTCTCATGCGATATTCTATATTCAAAATCTCCTTCATTCCATTTAAAATGTTTTCCAAATCAGTACTCCTTTTAATAAGACAATATCATCTGCAAACCTGAGCATCTTTATTCGCTCTCCATGTACGAGTATAGTGACACCTGCTTCAAATTTTTCTTTTATTTCTTTTATGGCCCACTCTATGTACAAATTAAATAATACTGGAGATAAGGAGCACCCCTGCCCTACACCTTTATATTAGCCTCCCCTTTCTCGCCTTCTATTCTTCATGTGGCTTTCTGTTCTTTATACAAGTTTAATGGAACAAAGTTGAATTCAGTAAAAGTCAGCTCCCTGTGAACTTCAAGGGTGGATGAAAAGAGGAACGGGACCACAGGAATAGAGTCAGTGACTCTGAAAAACCCAATTTGGGAAAAGAGGTAATGTTAGGCTAATCGGGAGAAAGGCTCCCTTCTCGATTAAAGCTCATTTATTGCCCATATAAGAACTGTAACCCCCTTGAAACCTGGGTTCCTTCTCGCCGATTTTGCTCCAACTTGGCAGAACATTTTATTTTTAAATATTTAGAACCGATCTAAGGGTACGCCACTCGGATACATGAATTTCTTTCCCCCAAGAGTAACTGTGGACCACCCTTATAGTAATGTATACGTTAATTTTACCCTTTTTTTGTCCTCATTATTTTCAGCCTCCAAATTCGTATTTATTTTTTATTTTATTTATTTTTTTCGGCTTATATAATCGGGGTGTCTACAGGTGCTGGAAAGTCTTTCAAGTCCCGAATTTTGAAAGTATAGGTCCTATAAAAGTCTCGAAAAGTGCTGAAATTAGGAGAAAAAAATTGAAAAGTCTTGATTTTTGTTAAAAACTCTAAAAAAAATATTTTATACTCGTATATGATTTGTCATTAAAAAGTGTAGCACACGATCTACATTCACAAGGAGAGGGGAAGTGCGGGAGCAAAAGGAGGGAAGAGTAAAGGGGATAAAACAATTGAAAACAAAGAAACAGATTCGCACACTCGGGGGAAAAGATGGTAAATACTCCGGCTACAGTCCTGTCAAGGGTCCTGAAAAAGTACTTCATTTTCACTTTTCAGATTCTATAAGGACACCCTGATAATGCTTATTTTAAAAGTACTGTTGCCAATTCAGCAACTTGGAAGTTAAATTTGGCAATTTCTCTGAATGGTTAGCATATTTTTTCTCAGAAATTTTCTAATTTGACACTTTTTAATTAGCAACATCTAACAAAATCATTTAGAGCTCTATCAACGTTATGGCAATGTTTTTCCTAGTTCTTGGCACTTTTGTTTAAAAGTATAATTTTGATGAATTGTCCACGCCAAGTATTAACAAAAGAATTGATAGAGCCTTTAACCGTCATCTGTAAGGTATTTGGTCGAATCTAGGTATAGATGTTTTGGAAACTACTCGTTCTGAATTTAAAAATCACCTTCTTTCCTCCCTCCTTCCCAAAAAGCAAAGAAAGAAAAACTGAAACAGGTTCAAACTATAGATTATGATTTGGCTCGACCACAGATTCGTTCATAGTAACATTGTGCGACACATTCAACGAATCTCGGCTAACGCCTTTCTGAATTCGCTCACTGCACTTCTTGCTTTGCCAAGCATTGATTAACCTTGTCAATTATACCGGCTTGTTCATTCAAAGTTTTCTCACCGTTCGTTCTATATTCTTCATCGGGAAGTAAACTAAGATATAATTTGGCGGTTGTTGTGTATTCACGTAAGGCGCGCTGCAATTCCACTTCGGCGGTCTCGATGATCGAGCATACTTCGTTGGAGATTTCTTGCTCTCTGTATCCTTGCATCAGCTGGATCTGTTTATTCAGATTCCATTTTTGAACGGAAAGCTCCCTTCGAACTTTGGGAACCGGATCGGAGTCGGCTTGCATCTGGATTTACGCTAGATTGGACGGCGAAATGAAACGACTGCAGCGCAGGTAAACAACAACAAAACGCTGTGACGTTGGCAACTGGCTTCACGGCAGCGGCGAGATAACGAAGGTACGGCGTACGGCAACGGCAACGGCAACGGCTCGAAACGAACTCGAACACGGTTCAAACGTGAACGCCTGATAGAAGATTTTTGCACTCTCGAACGTGCTCGGCGGCTGAAGATCGTGGCCGGAGGACCATAATGTTGTGTGACAAAAACGCAAAAGGAACAGTCAAATAAAAAAAAGCTTTAAATATGAGCAAATCACAAGATATTTACAATTAACGACATTAATAACTTATACGAAAAAGATTTGACGAAAAAAACAGTACACGGCTAATACTACGAACGCTCATATCAACGGCTGGTACGGAACTAACTAAACTATAAAGACATAAGATAATGGGTTGGCAAATCTACTCGTAACAAAAATTATCAACTGACGTAAAAATTAGTCATAATTGCGAGGTTCGACGCATAGCGGAGCCTTACGTATCGCTAATGTAAGGGGTAAACCGACTCCTACCCGTGGTGGATTTCGAAAGTGCGAGTGTCGGGTGAACACTCGTCCAGGGATGCCACCCGTTTTTTCTGTAACTATAAATCAAAAACGAAAAAACGGGAAAAAGTTTTAGAAAATAAATTTTATGGTGATATGTTGCCGTATTTGGCCTTAGCTGTCCTGTAACGAAGCTTAAAATACTAAAATCATGCATTAGTTACTAACGGTGGGCCTATTGTCTTGTCACCAAAATCCCTGCAGGACCAATCACGGACAAGCCAGGACCATTGTCGAATTATATTCACCCATTCTATTTAATTTTGTTAATTTTGGAGGGGGGCCCATGAGGTAACTCCCCCACCGGCCATTGAGGTGAGGCCCAAATGTCACAGCCCCCGCAGGGGATATTACACTCGCTTAGGTGTAGATAGATGTTTTAAGTTTTAAAAGAAACCGGCGACCCGCCGAGTTGTATGGCGAGGTCGACATAATAATTAGATATATGGAACCACTGCTTTGTAGCATCCCTAGCCATGTCTTTAGGCTTGACGGGCTCCCGGGTCACGCCTTTGGACTCGCGGGGACTTATCCAAACAGGGCCATTTGTTCATTAAGTTCAGTTATTCCTGAACGTGGTAAAGAGGAGGGAAAGCCATGACATCTGTGCCCCCTCGTAACCGTGAGTCATCCCCCATAAACCGCCACTTTTCAGATCAAAATTTTGATAGCTATTGAGGGATTTCGGTGGCTACTTAAAAATTTTTATGTTTAGGCATATAGTTACATCTTAACCTCTAAGAATCGGGCTCCATGACGAATTCCCACATCCCGGATCGCTGACGATGAAAATTTCCGCACACTCACCATAATATGTGTGTTTCAATTACCGGACTGGTCATCTCCATCAACCGGCGATTGTTGCTACCGGGCGAACGTCGTTGATTTCGCACAATACTCGTACGTTGGAGAGCACGTTTACACAAAAATTACAGTAAAATTACTTTTTTAAACCAAAAAAACAACAACAACAACGAAATGGCGAATAGGCGACGATGATTCTTTCTGTTCTTACGCGGAGCGCGTCGCCGAGGTCCCTGGTGAAGTCTAGGGCACCTCTCGTACGATGGTCCCCTCGAGGGGGTTGAACCCGACAGAGATTAGCCGCGCATTTTTACGCGTACGTTTTTCGACGACAAAATTTTACGACGATGTTTTTCGGCGACTTGTTTCAGCGACTCTTTTTTTTCGACTCTCTTTAGACTAACTCCAGCGATTTTTCCAAGCCTGTAGTCTCATTTCCCTTCTTGTCACGCAGGACTTCCTGCATCATCGCGGGGGCAGGACATCAATCAACCAGAGAGATCCTAATCCTGTGACGTCATTTAAGATCTTCCCGTTGGTTGATGCTTTTCTTTTTTAGTATAATATATAGAAAAGATACAACCTAGAACCTAGGACCACCATGTTAGAAGATGTCCGATTTCGCACATTTTGAGCTTGCCGAAACTGACACTTTCCTCAGGTGTTTCGGTCACGACCCTGTGGCCGCCGAGATTCCACCTCTGGGACACCTCTGTTCGAGGTGTCGGCCCATAGAACTGTCGAAGGTATCCTTGTTCGTCGCTAATTTTCGTCAATTCTATAAGTCTCCCCCATTCAGTGCGTGTATTTCGTGAGTCGCGTAACGCTGGCGGTATTGAACCCGGATGGTGAAAACGAACCTTTCATTTCCGAATTTAATACCGCCCTATTATTTGGCTCACCTTTCAGAAACTCAAAAAACACAAAATCGGTATTTTTAAGATTGAACTAAGGACACTAATGGAGTCAAATGCTATTATCATTTTAATCCGCTTAGGTCGCATAGAACTCTCTTATATCTTCTAGTTCCCACGGACCAAG
This sequence comes from Acanthococcus lagerstroemiae, assembly GCA_031841125.1. Lineage (NCBI taxonomy): Eukaryota > Metazoa > Arthropoda > Insecta > Hemiptera > Eriococcidae > Acanthococcus > Acanthococcus lagerstroemiae. The sequence goes on along the minus strand of CM063106.1, from coordinate 73,609,757 downwards.
GTTGTAAACATGTATTTATAGGGTGTATTATATCCTCGGAGCAACCTTGACCCGAAGAGACTTTTAGTTCCCTCGGTCTAGCGAATGTTTAAAAATCTATTTTATTATATTTTTTAACGTATATATTACATAATAACTGATATGTATGGTGCCTCTCCGCGAATTTTGAAAGCGCTTTCGATCTTCTGCAGCGTAAACTTGAACATATAGAGGGACAGGTATTGCCTCTGACACCTCCATTCGGATTCGCCTTTATTTAGTGTCATTATTTTCTCGATCCCTGTTTCACAACTGGATAAGTACCTATACTCACACACATTTGTTTCGTTTTTAATATTGATACATTTTATATTTCTCATCGCGAATACTTCAATTTTCAATTTGTAGCGCGCTATTAGATCTCGAAATTCTGTTTTTGTATTTCACTCGTAATACCCAACACCGTTGGCCGCAAATTTATACCAGTCGCTGCGATTAATGAGAGATTTGCGTTGGCGAGAAAAAATATACTTTTTAGTATCAAAGCGTGTATAGGTATTCAGGTTCTGTCCGTGTATTAATTACTCCAGCGCACACGATTGACGCAAATGTCATCCGCAATTCTCAATCCCTATTTACTGTAGTATGAAAGCTTTTATTTACGGGGATTTCGGTCGTAGATGGCGTACGCGTGACATTCCATGAAACACTTCATTCGTTTCGATGCGGAAAATTAATTGAATATTATAATATGACGAGCGGATGCTGCTGGTCAGTTGGAAGCCAGGAGATGAATCTCTAGGTACAAAATCGTTGTCCATTTCCACCGGCCCGGCTCGACTTTATTTAATTTTACACGGATTTTTGAGTTCTCGAAGAATACTGAACAAGCCGGCAATCAGTTTCGAAATAAGACCTACCTAAGGCAAAGCTTATTCAAATTAGACGAAGTAAATTTTCTAATTTCGCAGGATTTGCGGCAAGTGTGCTCAGCCTGTTTCGAAAACCTTTCATTAAACGTGTTCTCGAATTCAAATAATGAAATATTGGGCGCCTTTTAGGTAGGGATAGTGCTTAATATTTAAACGAGAGTTTAAATATGAAGTAGATATACAGGTACGTAAGTCGCATTAATGGTTTTCAGCAAAAGAAGAAGTAGAGAGCATAACAAATTCCGGAGACGGTAAGATCAGTCCTGGTCCCCTTCTGCAGGCTCTGTTTTTCCCAACTCTGAATCATTTGTTAGGTTGCGAAGTAAAATAGTAAAACGAGCGGCATGCACAATAGAATATAATCTCTCTCTATATTACTGAAACCTATCCTCCTCCGTCCTCACCTCCACCACATCCGGAGGAAAACACTAGGCGAGTTGGTTACCTAAAAATCTGAAGAATTGCGGAGCAGACAGCCACGCCGTCAAAGAGGGAATCTGTTCTGACAAGAGTGAGACGATAAAATAATACATACGAAGACATAATAATGACATAATTATGCGTAATACGACAGAAATATGCAGGGGCAGACCGGCTGCTTTCTCCTTCCTTGCGGATAAGATATTAAGTCCGACAAGAGACTATACACACTGTATTCAAAAAGTTCCGAGACTACTTTTTTTTCACGAAAGAAGAAAAGACGTTGGAAAAAATTTTTATTTAATTTTCAATAAAATTTCCTCCTCGTTCTATACAAATTTTACTGTGCTCGCACAGTTGCTGGAACGAGCTGGAGAACTTTTCTTTTGGAATGGCTTTCAGAGCCCTGATCACATTCCTTTGAATCTCTTCAACATCTTGAAAACACTCTCCCTTCATCGCCATTTGTAATTTAAGAAATAAAAAAAAGTCTAACCGAGCCAGATCTGATGAGTAGGACGGATAATGAAGCGTGGTGACTGCCTTTTGAGCCAAAAATTGAGTGACGAGTGTCGAAGAATGGGCTGGCGAATTGTCTTGTGTCTCTTGCGAAAGTAAAAAAATTACCTGTGCGGTACAATTCCGGTCTCATGCGTCGAATCTATTTCAAAAGTCGTTCCATAACATCTTTGTAGGATACCGTGTTTACTTTTTAGCCTGGGGCACAAATTCATTGTGGATAATCCCGCGAGAATCGAAAAATGAAAGTGGAAGGGCACTCCTCTCGCAGATTATTCTCCAGCGAGCGCATATCACTAGAAAATCTTGACTCAACTTTAACAATCATCCCCATACGCGGTTTCTAACAATTCGAATGTTTCCAAACCATTTTTTCCAACTTTGAAACAAAATTTGTGTGCGCACGCCTGCTCCATTGTGACGAAGTAAGGAAAACGCCTCACGTCAAAGGACCACAACCAGTCCCTGCTTGAAGTTACAGAACTGACGTTTCAATTTCGGGTAGCTAAGGTATGATATTGCATAGTTCCGGTGTCGGCTAACAGATAGCGCCAGTTGTAAATTTTATACAAAATTAGTGCCGGAACTTTTTGAATACACTGTGTATACTGCTGATAAGTCATAAAGACATAATATAGAATAATATAAGATAGACATGAAACTTGATGTAGTATCCGATGTAAATAGTTACAGAAACTTACAGAAACTCCAGAAAGTTGGTGCTTGAACATTCTCTCTGCAGTTACAGAAAGTGCAGAAAAGTTGCCCAAACGCACTTTCTGTCCATTTTGTCAATTTTGGTAGTTTCTGTATGCTGCCCAAACAGACCTATTTTGTTTCAACAGACGCTAATATTTTTTCCTGACGTCTTGGCCGTATTATATGGGGTTAGCAGGGCGTCCATTTAGTCACTTTTTTCTACAAAGGTCACTTCTTGCCACTCATTCTGTATACATTTCACTTTTCAATAATCTGCTCTCATGCTGAAAATTTAATTTTCAGATTCCAGAAATGCAGCCACCCAGCACGCGAATGCGACGCGAAATTTATCTGAAAAACTTGCATAAATTGTTCGTTTATTTTCAAATAAAAATTGTTTTCTTTCATACTAGCATCAGAAATTAATGAAAGTCGGCGTAGTATGCATTGAAGAATATTCTGCTTTGTACAGCAGTGAAATAATAGTCGCTCCTGAACGCTGCTGAATAAAATTTTCTGCGCAGTTCTGCTTCCAATATAGTCCGCTCCGAGACGCTCCAGAGAAATAATTATGTGGCAGAATATAATTGATGAAACGTAGTGGAACGCTGCGGAAAATAGATTTTGTTCGAAGCAGAACTATGCGGAAATAGATTTTTTTCGAAGCGGAATAATGCGGAAATATGATTTTTTCTGCGTCAGTAGAGGAATAGAATTCCGCAGCTGAACGTTGCGTGGTAGGAATACCGTACAGGATTGCGGAAACGGATTCAGTTTCTTCGCGACTGAAGTTGCGGAAATTATTTTCCGTTTCAGTAGCGAGAAAAAAGTGTCTCATTTTGCAGAAATTTTGAGACGCTGCGGAATCTTGCGGAATTTAAATGTGAAAATGGTCAATAGGGATCTATTCTCACAGTTCCTGCTAAAGTTTTTGAGTCTATATTGCATAAAAGAATATATGAGCAAGTTCGGAACCAAATTACTGATCATCAGCACGGCTTCTCGGAAGGTAGATCAACCATCACAAATCTAGTGTCCTTTGTGGACTACACTTCTCATATTCTGGATCAAAATTCTCAAGTAGACTCAATATATACAGATTTTCAGAAAGCGTTTGACAAAGTTGACCACAAGATTCTTATTGGTAAATTGACAAGAATGGGGGTTTCTAAATCATTAATACAACTATTCGCATCTTATTTGACCAATAGACAGCAATATGTTACATACAGGTGGTCTACCTCCCGTAAATTTACATGCACATCTGGTGTTCCTCAAGGTTCGAATCTAGGTCCCTTATTATTTCTCATATTCATTAATGATATTACGCAACATATAGAATATTCAAAGGTCTTACTATATGCGGATGATTTAAAGCTATTCCGGCAAGTGAGTGGAACTATGGATAGGGAACTGTTACAACAAGATCTCAACGCTCTGGTAAACTGGAGTAAAATCAATAAATTATCTTTTAATGTAAAAAAATGTTCCTCTGTCACGTACACAAGAAAATTGTTGCCTGTCCCTACTGAATATACAATGGACAATTATATCCTTGCTAAGAATAGTGACATTAGGGATTTAGGGGTGATCTTCGACTCTAAACTAACCTTCAAAAAACATATCAGCACAGTAGCCAACAAGTCAAGAAGAATTCTAGGTTTTCTTATTAGGAATGCGGTGAACTTTAGAGATATTCAGACAATACAAACCTTATATTATGCGCTTGTAAGATCTCATCTTGAGTACGCGGCAATTGTATGGAATCCATTCACGGCAGAAATGATCAAAACCATTGAGAAAGTGCAGAAACGTTTTTTAAGATACTTGTATTATAAGCAATTTTCCTATTACACTTACTCAATTAAATATAAGGAACTACTTCAGGGTTATGAAATGAAAAGTCTTCGGGGTCGTAGGGACATTTTCTCGTTATTGTTCCTACACGGGATAATACAGTTTGAAAAACGCAACACACCTTTACTTGAAAAAATTGAAATTCGCGTACCTACTTTCAATAGTCGTAGCACTGATCTCTTTACAATCCCTTATTCACGCACACAAATGTTGTCAAATTCCCCCATCGCTCGAGTTCTGAAGTTATATAACAATGTTAGTAGAATCCATAACCACCTTGATGTACTCGACTCGATAAACAAATCAGCCTTCTAACAGCAAGTTTACAAAATATTTGATTGACAGCTATAATAGTCTCTGACTCTAGCCACGGACTGACCTGATTCTGGTTTGAGCGCGTATGTGGGGATGGGCACCAGGGTATGGGGGTGGGGGCAGATAGCGATCTTTCTCCCGTTCGTTTCGAATTTTTAGTTGTTTTTTTAAAAGTTTTTGTTCATTTTTTTTTGTTTTTTTTTGTTTTTTTTTTTCATTTTTTGTTTGGATTAGATACAAGTGTATCATGCAACTTTTTAAATTTTTTTTTAAATTTGTGTTTTCAAAGCCCCCAGTCGTAATTGGCCATTTTGGCTGTGACCGGAGGGCTTCAAATAAATAAATATTATTATTATTATTATTATAACTAACTTCTTCCCAAGTAAGAAGATACAAAGACAACCTGAAAATACCAATAAACAATTAAGATGGACATAAGACTTAATAACATGTACATATACTGCTGAAATGTAAATGGACAGATGCATATAAGGATGGACCTGAGACTTAGAACATACCTGATATAAATATTAAGCACCCTCCTCCTTCCCGACTGATGACATTAAGACAGACATGAGACTGGAGACATTGACCTCTCGCTTACATATATTATTGATAGCTGAAAAGAATGTCAGGTGACTCGCCTGGAAATCGTTGGGCCAGCGTCAAATTTGCGCCAGGTTGGCGCGAGCGCCGTCACCGGAATTTTGGGCCATTCGGGGCCGGCGCAAATTTGGCCCGAGTGTGGCACCTGGTACAAATCGAGCGCCGGATTTCGATTGGTGCTCGATTTACTCTAGAATCGGGAGCAAATCTAGCGTATATCTGGCACCGATGCCAGAATTTGGGCTGGCACCAAGATTTCCAGGCGGAGTGTTACCTACCTGAAAAATCCAAATAATTGCAGGGACATACCAATGACTTTCTTCCCCTTCCGAGAAAACAGATGAGACATAAGGACGTATTCAACCATTATGTCTTATTATATCTATCTATCCATGTATATGTATAGTTTCCAAGCCCAGTTGGTTTGGCCATGACATCCTTAGCTGTGTGGTGATGTCATCCAAATTGACTTCTTTTTATGACGTCATTATCGTTGTCTTATCTGGTTGATTTTAGCTATGACTGTACGAAATTATCATAAGCAATGACGTTATCTTACGAAATGTAAACACAAATATGTGGTTGAGTTGTTCAGTGGTGCATAGCGCCGAGCTGGAGAGCAATGCGAACAGAGCGAGTGTTGATATGAAGGGGTTGGGCTGCGAAAGGGCCAGCCCCCTCCCCCAGTAAAACTGAATGACAAAGTTTAGAAAATTATTCCTATTCCGAGTAGACATTTAGATGTTTTCCTGTTCCGAGTAGAAGTCTGGATGTTCGATACAATTTTTGATATACGATTGCACGATAACAGTTTGAACTATATTTTATCAAATTGATTCGGAAATACATAATATATAAATAAATTTATAACGCGATATCAGGACAACTGATTGCCTTTAACCGATTTCTTGAACGAGAATTTAAAAAGGTTTTCAAACTTTCTGCCGATTCGGAAGCTAATATTCAGACTCGAAACTCGATACTGGAACTAACTCGTTTTCTATGTTTCCTATTCTAAGTATACGTCTGCAAAGTGAAAGTGGGCCAGTGGAAACTGGGAAAAGAAAAAATTAAAATAATAGGAGTTGGTAAAGTAGATGAAGAGTATCAAAGCGTGTTTTCAGTGCGTGTGAGGACGGTGTGTGGTCCACTAGGTATATTTCTGCTTTAATAAATCTCCGTTCACGTACCTGCGAGAAACTTCGGTCTGGTCGAAAAAAGTCTTTTGGCATTAGCATTAACGGATGCGAGAAATTTGGAGAAGGTTCCCAATTTCATACGCGTACATATAGTGTGAAAGCCACGGTAATTTGAGCCGTAAAAAATTACAGAAAATTGGAAATTATTCTTCGGGAATGCAAATTTTTCGAGCTCGTTTTTATTCATTCTGGAAGGTGAATAATACGAGCATGAGTACCCTATAGTAATATGCAAGAAGTGTATGAAGACATGATGCGCATTTTCGGTAGTTTGCATTTTTCCCCCCGATTACTATAGGTATTCTAAATTTTGTTTTTATTTGCTGCTTTGACTTTATAACTCCGCGGCCATGCGGGACGCCGCCGCCCTGCTGCCAAGATTAGATGGCATTGCGACGAAGTTAAAGATTATCCAAAAACGAACGTATACAGTGAAGAATATAATGATGTGCAGGGGTGCGGTGTCCCAAGGCCAATTTGGCATGCATGCATCGCCATACGCCCCACTATCATCGATAATAAAACAAAATGACAAAATGACGAAACTACAATTGAATTTTCAGAATTTTATCATAATAATACAAAACCTTCAAGGATCATTTCGTCAACGACATAAAAGAATGAATCCAATGACAAAACAAAATGGCAAAAAAAAAAAATATATACGATGACATTTCGTCAACGATTAAATAATGATAAACTATGCTAAAATCGATGACAGATTATTCTAAGCGACATTGATATTGACAGTAGACTATGTTAAGTAACATCACAAAATAATTTTGTCAAGCCATAATAAAACCAGTGGCGTGCGGTGATTTTTCCTAGGAGGTAAAAGCGGTAAGCATAGAGGTGAAGTAAAAATCAGAATGAAAGTATGAAACATGCTACTACAAAACGGCATTGATGAAATTATTCAAATTGTCGTATCCCTGTGGCATTTATTCTTCTTTTCTATGACGAACAACAGACACAGGGACGTACCATCGAAGAGTGTTTCATAGGCGGGGGGGGGGGGGAATTGTGGAAGTTCCAACTGACTCAACTCAAAATTACCATGTATCAAAGCAAAAAAAAAAAACCTCTTGACTTGTTAGATTTTCCAATTGACTCAACTCAAAATTCCCAAACATCACAGCAAAAATATCTTTGACATGTTGGATTTTTCTAACTTCGTAACTCAATTTTCCCAAGTATCAAAGCAAAAAAAAATTTACCTGTTGGATTTTCCCAACTCCGCCTGACTGAAATTGTAAATTTTCCCAACTGCGGAGAGAAAAATTCTTACATAGGGAGTTTCCCTCCTTGTCGGTATGTCCCTAAATAGGCATTGGTAACAAAACAGTTTTCCACCATCTTCGAAACGTTAACCAAAAATGTTTTCATATTGCGATACGTTACAATGTCTGGTGAAATTCGAACCACCTCTCTTTTGCTCAGTTTTTAAAATTGGTAATTTTGGTTTAGGCTTCTCAACATTAATAATTTCTAATTGTTCATTATGAGTAAGTCGCAAACACAGTTTTTCAATAAAATCTCGAATACGCATTTTGTGGGCAAAAAACACGGAGCATTCAAACATAACGCGTTGACTAGTAGAAGAACATAATCACGTTTCACTGTCAACTTCGACGCTCGTGGGTAGCCAAGCCGAGCCACGCCTGACTCCGAGCGCTTCCAGAACGCAACCAAACGCACAGGTTTCGTCGTGTTGAACATGGCTAGTGTGTTTTTGTGTTGGTAATTAACACGGAGGCGGAGCGTAAGTTGTGCAGTGTTACGCTCAGTATGGAAAAGAAGCGTTAGATCAGACGCACTCCTTGCTGGCCTATACAAATATACAATGTAAGTACGAGGATTGCTGAATGCCAAACAGTATACATCTCCCATGAATTTATTATATACTTAGGTGTAAGCATCGTAAGCGTCAATACAATCGCGGTTTTGCCCAATGTTTCATTATCTTTTATTTGTTACAAGTTGAAGTTAATATTGTATATGAAAACTTATTTCTTGGGAATTTTCAGGCGCTTACCTTGCTTGCCTGGAATGCACTCCACTGAATAAAACCATGAAAAAACAAAAATGACAAAACTTATGAGCTTATGACATGACAAAAATGATGAAATGCTTCTCTAGCTAAATGACAAAAAATCGTTTTGTCTAACAACACTCGTTCTAAATGTGATAACGCATGATGATGTGTACGTTTGTACAGTAATTTCATAATATTCATATTACTTCGGACTATATATTGTGCTCATTTAATTTTTCAACATGAATTTAATAACAACTTACTCAATAAATTATTGCTCATTCTTGTTACCTTTGAGTGATGTTCGAGAACTCCTCTGCTGTTTCCATAATCGTGGCTAACCACGATGTAATGTTAATTCCTCTCCTCTCCTGCTTCCATGGTCGTAGCTAACCATGCTGGCGGAATTTCCCTAGCCGTGGCTAACCATACCGGTGGAATTTCCACAGCTGTGGCTGATGGTTTCTGGATTGCTCCAAACCCCTTCTCGCTTGATGATGAATTGAGCCTAATGGTATCAATACTCTTCAAGACACATAAGTAATCTATTCTACTCAAAAAATGTTAAAAAATCAAGTTTTTAAAACCTAAATTTAACGTTGTCAAAATGTGGCTATTTTAAAGGAATTACCCAGTCACCGATTTACTATAGCATTTGTCTCATTACATACCAGATAGCCCTCGTACTAAGAAATGTGGGCTAAAACTGGAAAAAATTGCCAGTCATATCGCGAAGATGCGCTAAAAAAGTTCAACGCGTACAAAATAAAGTATTGAGCTAAAATATGCATTCGCCACTACCTTTTCACTACCCTTAACATCTATGGCAATACCGTCTATGAGTATGGTTTTTAGCTTCTCAACTTTACGATTTGAGACCTCCTTAATTATTCCCCAGTACTTCCGAGCATCTCCACCATTGTCCTGCAGTAGCTTTGTGTAGTTTTGGCGCTTGTCCCTCTTAGTAAGCTTATGAATTTCTTTGCTCAATTTCTGATAGCCCTCCTTCAGTGACAAATCCTACGGTTTTTTTTCCTTTCCTTTGCCATGTCGCTTCTTCTCTTTGCTAGGGTACACAGCTCTTTTGAGGCCCACGTTGACCTTTTTTTAACTGCTTTGTTCCCCCCCCCTGTTTAACTGCATATTTCGCAGTGTTTATAGCATTTTTGATTTTCACCAGTACTGTGCCAATGGTATTATTATGTGTAGTCTGATGTTCCTCTGTCCAGTTAACCTCCTGGACGGCTTTCTCATACTGCTTCCAATTATACTTTGTATGTAGGTTCGGTGAGTCAGTTTGCCCCTTAGGTAGAGTTGTGTTTGGGCTGCTTATTTTCATTACAATTGCCTTATGGTCGGATCCAGTCGCATCTTGCACAAAGCAGGAAACAGCTGCTTCCTCTCCGGCATCCTTTTTATACAAACAGTGATCTAAGCAAGACCTAGAAATGGCCCCTCCCGTGTAGGCTCGTTTACCAACGATGCAAAGCCATTGGAATATACCACATTTAGGTAGCTCAGTTCTAAATAATGAGCGAAAGAGACAACACGTTTATGGTGCGATATCGTTGAGTTACGTATTATTATTATCTACATACCTACTCGTTCGTTTGATTTATCCCGTTGCATGAATTAACCTGTGCGCGCAGTGTCAACCAGTATATCAAAGTGGTACTAAATTATTAACGTCATTATGAACGCAACATCTGACGGGAATAAAAATAAACAAGAACTACCTAAGAGCTTCGATAAACCTCCGGTGCCATGTGATTACCAGGAACCGCGCTACCTCAAAAAACGAAAACGAAATTCCAATCCAGCTTTGCCAAACAACAGTCCGCCCGGCAAAACACAGTCTTCAAAGATCGCGTCCCAGACGGGTAAGACCTCACAAGCTATATACAATCGTTATACTGGAAGGTTTGATATATTGCGTCAACTCCATGACGATCAGGAAAACGCTACACAGCAGGATACCTCCCAAAAACAGCAGTCAACCTCCCAAGTGAGGAGAAAGAATTTTGAAATTCCACCTATTGTGCTACATCGCATAACAGACACTAATAAATTGAAAAGTGTAATTGAAAACAAACTAACGCCCGATGATTACGTCATTGCCCTAGGCAGGAATAGCATTGTCCGTATCAAACCTAAAACGATAGAGAACTACAAGGCAATTATCAACGTGTTCAAAGACGAAAATCTAACAGGCTACACCTTCACTCCCAAATCAGAAGTTCCTTTTCGGGTGGTGATAAAGGGAATACATCCATCAACAGCGACAGCTGAGATTGAGAAAGGGATAATGGAAGCCGGACACCAAATACATGGGCACATAGTTGCGGCACGACTTCGCGGACAGAAGGATAAACTGCTGCCCACAAATAAATACAATCGTCAATGGGAAAAACTATTCTCAAGCTGTAAGGGGTTCGCCAAACCAATACGATCCTGAACAAAACAGCATTATAAATAACCTCGTCATACAGCAAACAGCTTTGCTCCAGCAAGTACTAACACAGTTAACCCTACTCACAACAGCTATCAACAAGTTAATCGCCAAAATCGAAACATGAGCGAATCACTATGCGTAATGACATGGAATGCAAATGGCATTCAGCTACATAAGCATGAAATTGAGCTACTGTTAAGAAACCACAATGTTGATATACTATTACTATCAGAAACCCACCTGATAGAAGGATCAAAAATTTACTTTAAAAACTATCACTGCTATCATGCGCACCACCCATCCGGCCGAGCCAGAGGAGGGTCTACTGTAGTAGTTAAGCACAACCTTCGACATTACTCGTTAAAACCGCTGATTGACCCTATAATCCAAGCTGCTTTCATTGTAATTGAAGATGCTAATGGTGGCAAGTTAACTTTGGGCTCTGTTTACATGCCTCCCAATGAACCCATAGTTAAAATAGTATACAACAACCTTGTCAAATCACTAAAAGGATCCTGGGTATTAGCTGGTAATTGGAATGCTAAGCACCCTGGATGGGGATCGAGAACTGTTACACCGAGAGGCAAAGCGCTCCATAACACCTTCCAAGAGTCGCGATGCCAGTTTGTAGTAGCTCCTGAACACACGCACTGGCTGACCGACCCAACAAAGATGCCTGACACCCTTGATTTCTTTGTTCTACACGAACTCAAAAATCGATTCTGCAGTATCGCTATGTGTCATGAAGTCAACGGAAATCATCTCCCTCTAGTACTTCGGGTCAGTGTAGTTCCTCTTGCAGAGGCAGCGCCGCCCGCTCTTACAAACAAGTTAACAGATTGGGCTGCCTTCAGGGCGTGGATTGAGAAAAATATCAAGCTTGACCTACACATGAAACAAGGACACGAGATAGATGATGCGGTTGAAAATATAACTGTCCTGATTCAGAAAGCTGCACGCCTTGCTACGCCTTATACGAAACGTTGACAAAATTCGTTTAAATTTCCTGCTGTTATTGTACAGAAGATCAAAGAGAAGCGAGCAGCACGCAAGCTCTGGCAAAGAACGCGTTATCCGGTACATAAAACCCACTTAAACAAACTAACCAAGGAACTGCGGGAAGATATGGCAGACTATAAAGAAAGACTCCTTTCACACTATCTGGAAGAGCTCTCACCTGGAGATCCAGGGAAAACATCGCTATGGCGGACGACCAAGTACCTAAAAAAAGGAGGCTCAGCGGTACTTCCAATAAAAAATAGCACTGGAGAGTGGGCTCGATCTGGCGCTGAACGTTCTGAGGTCCTTGCCAACTACTTTTACAACAGCTTCTCGCCAAATCCCACTGTTGATCATCAATTTGAGAGAACTGTCAACGAAGATATCTTAACACCATCCGAGCTTGAAACCCCCATCAAATCCGTCACTGTCCATGAAGTACGCAACGTCATCAGTGGTATAGGAAATCGTAAAGCACCCGGCTATGATATAATTACTGGAGAAATCATCAAAAATCTGCCACCCAAGGCTATCAGGTTGCTTACCACAATATTCAATCGTATCCTCTACACTGGATGGTTCCCATCCCAGTGGAAATATGCGATTGTAATCGCTGTACCAAAGCCAGACAAGCCCCCGGAACTGGCCTCCTCCTATCGGCCTATCAGTTTACTCCCGGTGCTAAGTAAAATATTTGAGAAGCTGTTAATGGCAAGAATTAAATCCATCCTAGACGAAAACGAAACTATACCAGATCACCAGTTTGGATTTCGATTGCGACACTCGTCTACTGATCAGCTACTCCGAGTCACTGACACCATTACCAACGCTCTGGAGCATAAAGAATACTGTTGCGCGGTATTCCTGGATGTGCAATCGGCCTTCGATAAAGTCTGGATAAACGGTATTCTTTACAAGTTGAAGCGTTGCCTACCAGTATATATATACAAGTTGATGAATACCTACTTGAACGGCCGAATCTTGCAGGTGAGGGTTGGAAATGTTACCTCTGGTTTTAGAGAAATTCGAGCAGGAGTGCCGCAGGGCGGCGTCCTTGGGCCTACAATATACTCTATATACACCGCTGATATACCCGAGCCGCGTGGAGTTGTGCTGGGCACCTTCGCAGATGATACGGCGTACCTAGCCACAAATGCTGACCCTGTGGAAGCTGCTAATACGTTACAGACAGCGATCACTAAATTAGAGAGCTGGCTTGATTTATGGAAGATCAAAGTCAATCCGAACAAGTCCGTTAACGTTGTCTTTACATTAAATAAACGTATTCCACCACCGATCAAGTTCAAAGGGGAAGTAGTTCCAAGGTCTGATACTGCAAAATACCTAGGCTTAAACCTCGACGCCAAACTGACATGGCGTGCTCATGTCAATAAGAAGACTGCTGAATTGAGAATTAAGCGCTCCAAAATGCATTGGCTACTAAATCGAAACTCCACTCTAACGCTTGAAAATAAATTGCTCTTATACAAAGTGATACTTAAACCAGTGTGGATGTATGGGGCGCAAATACGGGGACAAGCACGTAAATCCACCGCACGAAAGATACAAATATTCCAAAACGAAGTACTCCGCCTCATCACTGGCGCACCGTTATTTACAACCATCGAACAGCTGCACACCTATACGGAGATGCCATACGTCCACGAAGCCATACGAGAAGCAGCTACAGCTCATGCAAATAGACTTGAGAGACACGACAACCCACTAGCTATCAACCTACTCGATAATTCCGAAGTTACGCGACGACTTAAGCGACTGCATTTCCATGATTTAATCTATTGAAACAATAACACTGTATAAATTTTAATTACTTTTTAAAAATACACTAATGTTTAGTCATAGGGAAGGCTACATGATGATGTAGTACTTCCACAAACCTATAATAGTAACTACCCAAAATTCAAGGGCCAACTGGCCGATGTATTTTAATAATATACATTAAAATTTAGGTAGCTGGTATTTTCTTCCTTAAGCAGATCGATATTAAAGTCTCCCCCCACAAGCGTATTTTTTGGTGCCTCTCTCAGTAGCTGGTCTAGTTGCTGAAGAAATTCCATTTTTGATGATTTACAAAATCTGTATATACACAAATGCAGTTCTGGACGCTTTCATTATTCCCTCTACTAAATTGGCATCTGATAGCATTATACACCCTTTTTCTTGAAATGTTCTCGGAGACATATTGTAGGCCTTTTTTAACATACATTACAACCCCTCCTGATTTTTGCCCCTCCCCCTAGTAGTAGTAGTAGTTGTTGTTGTTGTTGTTCTTGTTGTTGTTGTTGTTGTTGTTGTTGTTGTTGTTGTTGTTGTTGTTCTTCTTCTTCTTCTTCTTCTTCTTCTTCTTCTTCTTCTTCTTCTTCTTCTTGTTCTTCTTCCCTTTTTCTGACCCGAGCAACCAGGTAGGCCATCAGTTCAGTTACAGTTCTCTCGGTCAGATTTGTTTTTACTATCGATGGTTCAATACATGCGCTTCTTCTGCAAACTCTCGGTTTTTGATTTCGAATGCCCTCGCTGCGGTCCGGACTAAGCACTGTGCAATGCCAACCCGCACATGTCTGCATTCTCGAGGGAACAGATTCGTCCCGAAATCGCTGATTTTTATCCCAAAACACGATTTTTCGTGCTAGAGGGATGGAATATATCATACAAATTTATGGTTTTAATATAATTAGGCTTCGCAGCAGCCGCATGGAACACGGTTATGAGAATTTTCTTCGGCAAACAAAGTTCGAAGGCGGCTACCTGAGAATTGTTAATTAAAACAATCACTCGACGAATATAAAAACTACGCCATGAGTCGAGCTAAACACCCTAGTTTTTTTTTTTCTCGTAAATTACGATTAATTTTTAACTAAAATTAATTATAACCCGAAGGGCGAATTAATTAACAGTGAGCATTAGTTGTGTTAGCGCTGTTAGACGTGGGAACATTTTTACGGTATATTATAACTTTTTTTTTTCCACTCTCGAAACGAAAACAATAGAATTTTCGCTTTTGTGAATTTCATTAACTTGCAGCGTTTTTGTACCCTCTGTAACATCACACCCCATAACATCACACGTATTCGCCGTTTCAACCTTTTTCTCTCTCTTTTTTTCCCCTAATATTTTTCCATTTAAACTTGTTTAGCCATCGATAAGCTGGACAGTATCTTCGGCGTATTATAAAAAGTGTCAAGTGCGTGAACTCGGCGAAGTGAAAATTACTCGAGTCGAAGCTCTCTGCAGTAGTACATTAGAAAATGAAGTTCACTTTTTCACCCTACCGCGTGCACATGAAACCATTAAATGGGTTTGACTGCGTGGTGGCCGACCACATACGCATACTGAGGATTACGTCTGAAGTTTTTCTCCGTATAGGCTGTGGCATTTAAAAGCTTCGTGTCGCCTCCGAGTCACGAAAATGGTGTAAAGGTCCCGACTTTAGTGCTATACTTCGTTCCCATAAAATAAGACCGGATTGCCTTCGGGAGTGTCTTTTAAAATTTTTCTGCGAAACTTAATCGCGATTTGATAATCAGCGTCGGTCCAAATTGCAGGGGCGAAAACGAACTGGCATTTTTGAACCGTTCTGCGGCCTGGAGAACCATCTCATTTCAAACTAAACCTGAACACTCGAAACGAGCGTTCGTGTGACGATGACCCGATAAAATCCACATAATATGAGCGAGCGTAGATTTTATTAAGCTCCTTACCTTCTTTCTGGAGTGTAAACTGAATCGAGCGTAATTCGAGAAGGTAATTACAACATTTGAAACACGTCGCAGATTTCGTATTGGTGTGAAAAACTGAATACAGTAACATGCCGGTGATTTTGAAGCGCCAAAAGCGTGAAACGAGATGCGCTATCTTCTCGGATATTGGAAGCATTCGTTCTTTTTTACTTCAATTATGAAATATGAAACTGCGCTTTTTATTTCCAGAAGAACCCATTCGCACTCGTACAGCGTCGACGTTCCTAACGAGGAAACGTTTTCGCTGTTTCAGTGGTTGCAAATTTCGAGTCATTTCGAAGGCGTTTCCGAAAAGTTATATTTTTATACCAACTCGAAGGTCATCCAATGACTCTGAAGGGTAAAGGAATATTATAAAATCCGTGCCAGCGACGACTCAGTATACTCTGACGGAGTTTATAGTATCGAGGTTATATTTTTAAATGTTACAAGTTGGGCACCAGGGTGGTTAACTGTTTGCGCTGTAGAGAAAATATAGGAATCAAAGATGTTGAAACAGTTCTGTGAGTCCGTGTATAGCATGACCTCGCAAATAGAGTGGTTCAGTATTATGCTGCAAGTTCTCTCAGAATCTAAGGGCATACAAAATACCATTTGTACAGCCCCTTTCAACCGTTCAAATTTGTAATTACAAAATATAAGAAAGGGCATTCAAAACATATTCACCCTTTATCATGCCACCGCAAAAAATCATAAATTTTTCTTTCCACGCGCACCTTAATTAATGTTACAACTGAACTACTAACACAAATCCAGCATCCCTTCCAATATGAAAGATGTAGGGACTAGGTATACTCTGCTAGCAGTACCGGATAAGGAATTTGCCGCGCCACAACTCTACTTCTTCGAAAGGGTGCTACAGAATTGAGGATACGGATGTTCTCAGTTCAGTTTTCAACCAAAGGTATTTAGCGGGGTCATTCAAAATTAAAGAAACGAGATTGTGTGAAAAGCGCGTGTATGGATCGAAAAAATAAGTCAGTATTGTGAGTGCTAAACAGTGCCTAGTCACAATCTCCTCGCTCGAGGACCCACCCACCCCCACCCACTATCTGGTCCTCTCAGATTCACTTCCCTCCTTATGGTCTATTTCTAATCGCCTTTCAACGCACGCTCTCGTCCAACGCATCCATCTCATTCTCCATGAGACAGTTGATCAAGCAGCACAGCAAGCTACACAGCTCCCATATATCACTCGTCACCTCCCTATCTCAATAAATCTCACTTTCGCCATTCGCCAGACCATTTTGCGCAAGTGGTTCAAAGAGTGCCGGCATCAAGCCTCTCGGCACAACAAGCTCGCACAAATCAAGCTCACACCTTTACCCTGGTCAACATCCCAACGTTCCTCCCACCGCGAGGAAGTTATCATCAACTGCCTAAGGATTGGACATACACGCCTCACACATACGCATTTTCTCACTAATCTTTATTCCGTCAACTACCGACACAGTGAAGATGAAGACCCTCTCACCGTGGACCTCCTCTTCTCATGCCCCTCCCTCACGTTCATTCGTAACTCTCACCGCATCCTCCATAGTCGAATTTTGGCCCTTTTTAACTCCCACAAGCACATAAACAACCCCCTCACCTACATTTCCGCTGCTGGATACCTCTGCGACATACACACAACAACTTTCCTAAGCTCACAGCCCACAGTGAAGTTTTGTGGCTCGATAATAACTTTAAAAAAAACAAAACATGCATTGTATTAAAACTAAACTAATGTCCTACCTGGCCGATTGAGGGAGGATAAGGAGAGTGAACCATGAGAAGCTGAAGAAGAAGAAAGTTTTGAAAAGATCACGTACTGGAAGTACAGAAATGCTGGAGACAAAAGACATTTGTTGAACGCTCGCATCGTGCTACGAAGAAATTAGCCAGGCAGGACGACTTATACAAAAATATACATTTGAGAGGAGAGAGTTGTCGCAGTACTCTTAGACATTACACATTAAAATGTGTCATGCCAAATATCACAAAATAATTGTTACCATGTCACCCAAAATGATTTTTTGACTTTTTGACATTTTGGCTGACAAATATCTGATTATTTTCTTCTTTCTTGTTACGGCCTTGCCGGAACTTTTCAGTGCTGAAATGGCAGGAAGTTTCGGCCACTTTTCTGTGGTATATTTTGGCATTTTGTTTCGGGTTTTTGATGAACTACCATTGAAACGTTGAGTTTTCTGTTTTTGATATTTTACCTGGCGAACAGCTGAATTTTTTACATTTTCTCTTCACAGTCTTGCCGATATTTTTTGTACCCAGGGTAGGCACTTTCTGGGAAATCGGGAAAAGTCATAAAATCTTGTCAGTCTAGAAAAGTCAATCAAAAGTCAGTAAATTTCTATAATTTTGATCAAAATTAGGTACTTTCTTGAAAATAATGAAAATTAAAGGATGTCCTACACTATTTTTCAAGAATAGATGTCAGCGTTACAAAGTATTCTCAAAGCTGTGTACAATAGTAGTTGAAAAAATGTTAGGGAAAATTTGGAAAATTGTTCGAGAAAACCGGGAAAAGTTAGGGAAAATCATTCTAAACACAAGTAGCTACCCTCATACCGAACCAAATTTTTGGTAGCATATAGGCATTTGATTTTTTTATTGCGGCTAACAAAACTGCTGGACATTGAAGGTCTCGTCGAAACGATATAGCTGGATTCAGATTGACTTGACACAGGGCACTTATACACGGCGGACAGTTTTGGAAAAGGGTGATCAAAATTAATTCGTTCAAAGTACTTTTGAACTATAAAAGCGGATATTATCATTTTCAAACGCGCGCCATGAGAATGAGTTAAAGTCAGTTAATCTATTGTTTTTTTTGTTGTTGTTTTTTCCTAAACTCACCCACTGAACACCCCGGGAACTGAAATCCACAAATTCAGTTTTTGCTAAATTAATGAAATTTAGATTTCAACTAAATTTTTAAAGAAGTTAAGTCAATTCCTGACACGATTTTTCCAGTAAAGTCCCAACTCTTGCACCAGAGGGAAGTTGAAATGCGGAAATTCAGTTTCAGACGTATTTTATGGGGCTATGGTGGTTTTTCAAGTCGCAGAATATATTTTGGAGATTATTTTGTCTTTAGACTCCACCTGTTAGGGGTCACGTGGGTCTGAAATGCGATATTTTAATTTTGGAATAATTAACCGAATTTTGATTGAAACTAGTTTTTCTTTTAGTTCGTTGAATCCATTTCAGAAATGGTTCTCCCCGCCACTCTATCCCTCACGCTCTATAGGGTGAGGGGGTTTCAAATCAACAAACTCAATTTTCGACGTACATTATGCATCGCCATGATGGGTTTCTAATTCGTTTACTACATTTTGTAGGTTGTCTGACTTCAACCTCTAAATTTTGAGCCCCATGACGGTCTGAAATGCGATTATTTCAATTTTGAAATAATTAACTAAAATTAGATCAAACAGTTTTTTTTTTTGGAAATTATTTTTGAGATTGTTTTTTCTGCAATCCCAACCCTTGAGTTCAACAGGGTGTTGATATTCATAAATTCTATTTTCTGATGACGTATTTTATGCCGTAATCTTTTTTTTTATCTCTGAATTCGTTTTGGAACTTATTTTCCACTTAACCCAATATTCTGAACTCCGTATTGGTGGTTGAAATTCGCACCATTTCCAGTTTTGACATAACAAACCGAATGTAGATTGACATTGAGTTTTTTAGGTAGTTAAATAAGTTTTTGAGGTGATTTCTTCCTTTCACTGTTCGAACTTCGAAAGGGAGGATTCAAATCTGGAAATTTAAATTTTGATGTATTTTATATAGTCGACGTGGTGGTTTTTTGGGTCGTTGAATCGATTTTGCAGGTTATATTTCCCCAACAGTCACCCTATAAGAACCATTAGGGACTAAAATGAACCTGTTTTAATTGTGAAAGCAATTATTACTAACCGAATTAAGATAAAATTATTATTTTTTTTATATCATTGAATCGGTTTTTCAGATTATGTTCTCGCCAACTTCCTTCTCCATTTGAGCTCAATAAAAGGAGTAACGCTGAAAAAATTCGATTTTCAACATAATTTGTATCATCACAGGGGTTCGTCGCTGAATATATTTTTGTGAAGTTATTTTCTCCCTTATCCTTGTACCTTTTGAGCTACCACTCAAGATACCGAAATATACCAGTTCAAATTTTGGCTTTGATTACAATCACTGGAGCAACTTCAAACAAATAATTCTAAGATTACAAACAGTAATACAATATGCTATTTTAATACTAGTATAGAGCGGTCTGTTGAGTTTTACCGGCTAATGGGAAGTCAGTTGGTGTCTATTGGTCGAGAATTTGATAGGTTTCTGTAGATTCAGTCATCAATTTTATGTATTTGTATCACTCAGCTGTATCCTTAGTGCTTCATTATTCAGCACTTGGCTCACTTCCAAAAAACTAATTTTCAATTTACTTATTCATTTTTTTTTCTCAAATAGACCCAGGCCCATAGAAAGCCTCGCCTGGGCCTAGGACTAGAAATAAAACAGGCACCTCCTCTCATAACATATTTTAGCAGGGGAAATTTTCTCAGAGACGTTGAATTGAAATTGTGTATCCATCCCCTTAATTGCAACGAGGCAGTATATATACATAGTATTTCTTATTTTTTTTGAGATTTTTTCTTCTCTGCTGGACCTCCAGCTCTCCCGGCCCCAGGGACAAAATACTCTCTTGCCCCCTCTCTTCAGGCCTGGTGTTCACGGTGTATTGTAAAAACAAAGTAACTCACTAGTTGAATTTTATCATCGATTAAACTTCGTTCAAGACGTTATTACGATCGATTATATCGTTATCAACACAATTTTCGTATCATGTATGAACGTGTATTATCTTGCCTTAGACAGAACTGAAAATGTTGAGAGATACTGGCTCTAGACTGAGGTCCTTTTCATAAAAAACAGTGGCGTCAGGACGGGGTGTGTTTGTGGTACATCATCTAAAAAACTGAAGCGGATGGGGAACGAAGTATCATTGGTGCCCTCCCTCCTAAGAAAAATCTGAGAGAAAATAGAGAAAATATATGCTAGTCTTAAACGGCGTCTTGAGAGATTTCAGAGACAAGACTTATAAGATTTTTAGATATTTACACAATGTTTCGAAATTTACAATATTTTTTGCTTATTACCCCCAATTCTGAAAACTAGAACACCTGTTCTACATTTTCCCCTTTTTTTTCTTATTGACATGAGGTCAATTTTTGTACCCCTCCGCTTCTTTAGAAAAACAAAAAGCAAACCTTCCGAAGCCACTAATGAAAAATGAAAATGGACAAGGAAGTTAGGTAGCCATGTAATTCTAAGCAGAGCCATAGCGTCGAACGAGAGGAAAAGTGTGGTAAATGGATGCATTTCTCCCTCCCTTTGGAAGATTTTATTTCAAATATCTGGCGCAAATACCTTCCACTATACTCGACGGAGAATCCATCCCTCTGCAGAACCATTCCGAGTATCTTGGAATTCATCTCGATAATAAGCTCCGTTGAAGGACTCACATTACAACAACGGAGAGACAAACTGAATATCCGATTCCGATTCTTATGGCTTTATGCAGTAAAAAATCAGTTGTCACTTGACAATAAGAGAATTCTCTACACCACGGTCCTCCGTTCCGTGTGGTCCTAAGGCATCGAACTTCGAGGCTAACTGAAAAATCATTCAAGTAGCAGAATTTTTAACATCATTTTGATACTTATCACCAGTTCAGCCCAACTATTCCTCTTCCTCACTCAAGGTAGGCTATTGGCGTTTACAGTGCCCCACCTAACTAGCATAGAAGGTCTGTTTTTTTTGTTGTTTTTTTTTTTGTTTAAATGCATTACCTCTATTATTTTCGTTTGTAGCATTACTTGCGTACAAGTGGGTGGGAAATGAGCAGCCGTCGTGGCCGTTATCACGAAAATTAGAAGTGCAGAACTCATTCGAGAATTTAATTAAACCAGCGAACTAGTACCCTGGAAATAGTCGCTAGGCGATCAGCATTTTAAAAGCGCTGACTCTCATTTCGTCCTGCTCTGCTCTGCGATTGCTATGCAGTAAAAACAATTATTCGGCTTTTCCAATTTTCTCTTTCACTTTTGTGTGTTCGTAGAAAATTCTCGTTGACAAAGGCTGATCGGACGTCGTGATATAGTTAATATCGAGGGACATTGTTAACACATGGTACGTGTTCTGAAGTCTGACCGGCACAGAAACACACGTGCCAGATAATAGGAAAATTTGAAATTCAATCGTGTCATCGTGTACGCGACTATAATACTGTGTGGCTGTACCTTTTCGACGTATATTGTGCGTTCACGTAATTCGCCTATTTACGTCATTTTCTCGCCAGTGCAGTTTAGTCGAGAGTTTTTCTCGAGTACATGAAATATTTTTCGAATTTCTAAAAACCTGATGTACTTTGGTGATTACCGTTCTATCGTTCCGCTCGTTTCGTGTAAAAGAAATAGCAACAAGTTGCCAATGAAGTCATTCAGTCGAGAATCGATAAGGACGCTAATTGCGGTGTAGATGTTCTGTTTTGGTCGGCTGTGCAAGTGTGCAAATTGCATAATTGTGCAAGAAAGTTTTCACATTGGAAAGAGGAAGTATGAAACTGAGTTCAGTGACACACAGGAACAACTTCATCCTAAGCTTTAAGTGAATATGACGTTAGAATTGTTCGCCCGAGGCGGTGGGGGGTATCATATAGAGACATATTTATTTTGTTCATTTACTATAATAAATAATTAGTGGTATGAAACAAAACGTGTAAGCCCTAGTCCCACTCCCAATGCTTCGGAACTACATCATATCGAATCATACTTATAAGTACCTACTTATATATAATAAAGCTCCATATTTAGGGGAGACCAGGTCCAAATGTCACAGGGATGAAGAGTCACAAAGTCTGTATCTCGGTCGGTAATTAACACTGTCTGATGGTGATTGAAGTAAATTGTAGTAAGAAATACGGCGATGAAATTTTATTATGAGACCAAAGTGCGTTTTCCCCCCCCGCAGAAAGTTTGTCATGTCTTTTAATTTTATTAGAGTTTTTGAGAAGGCATTTATAGTCTCCGTGATACTTTTCTCCAATAATTTTTTCTTGCGGGGGGGGGGGGCACTAATATTGAGATACCTTGCTATTTTTCCGAACTTCGTCCTCAAAAACTCTTTAGGTTCTGTTAGTTTGTGTTCTGGGATTATAGTGGAATTACCTTGTTCTATTTTGGAGGCATTATGGTATTCTATTCTTAAGGAGATGACTATAGCGTACATTTACAGACCCTATTGTTCGAATGGACTCCAGTCTAGAGATTGTTGATATATTTTGTATAATTTACATGATTACAAATAATATAATGCCTGTCATTAGACAGGTACAACTAATTAAAGTTATCTTTCAAATTCTTTCGTTTCACCAAGAATTCATGTATGTTGGCGGCGTTGTTCAAAAAATTGTTTTTCGTATCGACATGTACTTCTTTTTTTCAAGTGCTCGCGCTATACCTACTCTCCGACGCACTTGTTATATATATTCGTAATTTGCTTGTACTTCAGAAATTGATAGCGTTCTTTCATGTCATGTTTTAACGCTCTAGTGGCGTTCTATCAGAACGAAACTCTTCGTGTCGTTATTCCGCTAATAAGCTTATTAGTCGTTCTTGAAACTCTGCATCTGCCATCAACGTTTTGCAATGCAGACTCCAAGATGGACAGATAGACAAAAAGGAAATGAGGCATGTAGAAAGTAATCCTGGAAGAGAGGAATTCATTTGATATGAGTGTCTGAAGTTTACCTTCATTTACACGTTGTTCCTGTTGTAGAACCTTGGATTCAGTTTTGACCAATTTCAAACTGTTGGTTGTTTGGATACTGATGACGATAGCTGAGTGATCAGATGGCCCCATGTCACCAAATTTTGTTTGAACAACAATTTTGAATTCATCCACTGGCATCACATGATCAAGACAAGCATTTTCTCCAGTGGGTTTGAAACAATATCCCATTGAGTGCAGGGTATTTAAATATAGTCATTTAAGGAAGGTGCATCAAGGGTACTTAAATACCACCAAGAAGAATGGTACCAATTGTTTCGCCATTGAAACATGCTTGAGTGTTTCTGAAAACATTTAACTAGCTAGATGCGAGGGCGGATTAAACGCATTTCTGAGGGGGAAAATTTTTTTAAAAATTGCGGAAAACAGGATAGAATGGGAAAGGTTGCAGGAGAGTTTTGCTCACGTTTGGGCCGAGGATATGGAATAACGGATTATCGTAAGAAATAAGATATTACAAGAAATGTACAATTTTACCTCAATAAAAGTTATTAGGTATTAGAATCCGTGATGAGGTGCAATCTGAGTTCAAAAGAACAATATCAAGTTGGTTTATTGTTTTTTAGTACTACTTATATGTCGGCAAGGCATCCAATATGGCAATAGAGAGTTGACGGGCATTGCCCGTATTCTTGTCATTTGACGAGTTTTGATAAAGATTTATTGCTTATGAGCTGTTTCGCCTTGTTCTGGTGTCTTTGCAAAGAAAGCCGATTTTTCCAGGGTGTTTCTCTGACCACAAGACAGTTTATTAATAACACTTGGTTCTGTTAGATCAACTCAGCCTCTGGCGCCAAGATACGAAGGCCTCATCAGACTTGAAACTTTAAATACAATGTATGTTTGACTAAGTACTAATGAAGTCAGAATTGTAACACGGGATGACTGTGCAATCATGGGTAGGTTTTCATTCCTCGAGCAAGCGCGAGGGAATAACAGAACGGGTGGCAACACTGACGCGTAACTTGTTATAATGTAGGATGTGTTGTAGCTATCGTGTGAAATCAACTGGATGTAATTCTATTATTTCCAGGCAGTGTTTTCAGGTTGCTTGTGCAGATATTCAAAAAGCATTGTGACCTGGAATCATGAAGTGTGCCTCTTGTGCGAAAACAGGTTTTTCAGATAAACGAGTGTAAAGATGGGACGGTGGTAGTGGTGCACACAGATGCACATAGTGTATGCACATCTATGGTGGTGCGTTTACGCGTTGCTATGACAACCCCGTTTCCAACTCTTGTTCTCTGTCATTCCCCTAGGCCTGTTTCACACAACGCCGTGCAAACGGATGCTTTCCCATAGGCTTGTTTCACACGAAGCCATGCAAACGGATGTTTTTAAACTTTGGACGTAATTTTCAAATGCAATTTGTGGAAAAACTAATGAAGATAGGAAGCTACAATTTATTTCATTCGATAGAATGTGATTTTTTTCTATAAGAATTGTCAAAAAAGTGAAAAATGATGTTTTGACACCAGAGGCACATTTTATGATTCCAAGTCACATATATACAAATTTATACTGCGGAAATTCTTTCAAATAATGAGTGAAAATGAAAGGAAACTGTATGTGTTTGGTATCACTACACGCAGAATGTAATCGCGGCCATGATAAAAGTTAACTGTTGTGTATTAATCAGCATAGTGACGTAGCAATGGTAAAAATCGGGGGTGGGACGTGGAGGGTAAATTTGCATAGAATTGTTTATTTATTTTTGAAGCCGATGAGTGATCAGCCTCCATTTTCTGCCTTATTGCTAGTGAATGAACTCGTAAAAATTAAATATTTATAAATTTCAGCGATGCCGAAAACCTATGTTTTTGTATTCTTAAACTTTTGAAAAAAAAAGGTCTTAATTAAAAAAAAAAAAAAAAAAAAAGATTTTTAGAATAAAGGAAGAGTACAGTTCTCATGATTAACTTTTTTTATTTTCTTATTTTGCATACATTTGTATACATAGTATATCAATTTGTGGTTACTTGGAACTTTTCATGGATAAGACTACATTCACAACTTTTTTCCTTGTTCATTCTAGAATCTAGAATATGTGCAGTGTCACCCTATCGCGGTATTACTTGTCACATTTCATAATTCTGTGGGAAAATGTGTAGGGGGAGGATATTCCAATATTTTGGGGAATGTATTATCCAATTTCCAATCAAAATTACTAAAAGTATCCTGGTTCTCTAACCAAGTTTCTACAGTCCATAGAGTGCGTCAAACTTGAAAGTACACGAAGAAATTAACAGTCATCTCGTGTTATGGTGTTATAAAACTATGAAGCATATCCCTGAATACGGCTCTGTAGTCTATACGAAAACAGGTAAGGTTAGAGCCCCTGAAAACACCCGAGTACTGACATCCGCCATTTTGAGTCACTTGGTGCCTGACTGTTCACAGTTCACGTATTGATCTGTGAATCATCGGACCCTATGCGCCTTAAATGGCGGATGTCAGTACACTGTTTTCAGGTGCTCTAGTAACATCAATCGCGGTGTGGCCGAGTGGTTAACGTGCCCGATTCGCTATCCTTGCGTCTCGGGTTCGAAACCCATCCACGCGGGAAAACCAGTGCTATTCGAATACACCCCCGCTAACATGCTAGCGAACTCAGAGACAATAGTATCAATCGAGGTGATAAAGATAACGCACACCCTGCAACCCCCGTCAGTTCAAACGAACAGGGTACTACAATCGCAGGGCGTGTCACCACCGGACAGACTGATACGTGTATGTGCACGTCGTGACCAGCTTAATCAACATTGTGCGAACACGTGGCTAGTAAGCGAACTGTGACTGCACACTCTTTGGCATTTTTTTCAGGTGCCGTACCCGTTGCCGGATGTTGGCGATCGCGGTTTCTGACGCGTGACTTTCCTGGGCAGGGTTAGTCGGGGTAGTTTGTCGTTGCTTTCCCCACGGTTTGTTGCGTCAGCGTTTTCCTTCTCTGTGCCGGAAAGTGTGTAGTCGCAGTTCGCTTACTAGCCACGTGTTCGCACAACGTTGATTAAGCTGGTCACGACGTGCACATACCAGTATCAGTCTGTCCGGTATGGTGACACGCCATGCGATAGGAAGCTAGTCATGACGTGCACCCGACCAGGGGCGTAGTCACGTGGGGGTGTCTACCCCCCTTCATACCAAGTCTGGCTACGCCACTGTATCCGACAGTCCTAATCTTTTAGATCCGGTGGTAACACGCCCTGTGATTGTGATGCATTGCTCGATCGCACTGGCGGGGTTACAGGACACGTTATCTTCCCACCTCGATAGATACTGTAGTCGCTGTGTTCGCTAGGATGATAGTGGGGGTGATCAAATATCACTAGCTTTCCGGCGTTGGTGGGAATCGAACCCGAGATGCAAGGATTGCGAAGCGGACCCGTTAACCACTCTGCCACACAGCGACCTTCTCTTTGGCATTGAGAAGGAAAACTGTAACACAACAAACCGTGAGAAAAGCAACGACAAACTACCCCGACTAACTCTGCCCGGGAAAGTCGCGCGTCAGTAACCACGATCGCCAACATCCGGCAAAGGATACAGCACCTGATTTTTTTTTTTAGTGATATCAACCGTCATTTTCTTTCCAGTTTGTTCTGTGAAACGAGAACTAGTCACGCAGTGTTTACCGCTCAGCCGAATTTTCTTGACGGACCTAGCTGGAATGAAAATGGCGGCTGTCTTTACCCGTAAGAAGTATAAAAAGCCTTACCCCGAATGGTTTTTTCGTTGTTATTGTTGAACTCATTTTAATCTGAAAGTATCAGAAGGAAACCTTCTCAGTATCCGCACAAAATTCAATTCAACAAGTTTTAGAGTGCCATTATCAAGCCTGCAAAATGGAAAATTAAACTAAGAAAGTCCATATGCGACTGTCTCTTGAAAAGAAAGGGTAGGGTGAAATGAAAAAATATATTTTTTCATTGTACTACTGATTTTGAAGACCAGTTGCACCAAATTTGATATTCTCTGATAGCCAGATGTTGGGACTCCCCATGGTATTCAGTTGGAATGAAATGGTCCTCACAATCTGTGGTACCACGTGAAAAATATTTCTTTTTTTCTATTTTTAATTTTTCCATTAGCTCTTGTCTCCCGCGAACACCAGCTGACAGATTATTTTCAAAGACCTAGTTAACGTACACAATCCACTCATAGCGAGAATACAGTAAACTGTGGACTTGGTGAATACTGCCAGCCAACACAGCTTTTCATCCTTGATTTTTTAATATACATAATTTAGTTTCGAAAAATGCGAACTTGGTTAATTCTGCCGAGCCGACGATTTATTATTCCAGCCAGCTAAATTCTATCCGGTATTGAAATAATTTCGTAGTGTAAGGCGGTTGGTTATTAAGCTGGAATTCAGTAACCGACAGAGCGAACATTTCTGTATACATTTTTTATTCGCTGAGGAATACTCGAGTCTTCGTATATGCGGCGAATAAATGTTTCGTCATTTTTTTAATATCTCTGAAAGCGACAAAACTGGCGAATCGTGGAACCGTACGCAGCGTTCAGCATGTGTGGCTTTATGAAGCCCCAGCAAAATTCCGTTTCTACATTGTGTATTTGCGCTATAGATAAAAAATAAATGAAGTAACTCACAAAGTACGAACGTTCATCCGAACCAGAAAAATGACAAAACTCGAAAGAGATCGTCGGTTTGGTTAAAACCTGAAAATGTTGAAGAAAGTTTTCCGCCCGATTGTTTTCCGGTTAAAGAATGTCTGTGTTTGGTGAGACATTCATTTAAAATAAACCCGAACGATCAATCAGTTTAACGATCTCCTATGTATTCGCTAACGATCTTTCTTTGCTTTTTTTGATTTTTCAACTCGTAAGTCGAACGGTGTGGCCAAAAACTTCAATTTCCAACACATGTTCTTTCAGAATATATCTCCTCTTTTCATGATTTATAACACGATTCTTATGAGTTATTGTATTTCAAAGTTAGGTTTTTTTTTTCTTTTTTTTTTTTCTTTATTTACCGATCCGCCACGCTGTCGAGTAGACAAAAATTTCTGTGAAAATGTTACCCGAATCGTGTCCGGAATAACGGATGGGCGTTGAGAGAACTTTTTTTTTCCCAGTTCCAAATAATTTAACGGCGCACGTTTTATGTGCGAAGACACGGCGAATACTATATGAAATTGGAAAATTAAAACTTTTTTTCGTCCGTAGTGGTTTATCTCCACGTTCTGAGCCGCGGCAGCACGAGAAAGGATAGATTGAGGTAGGCCCGTATTGCATAGAATGATATTGAATTCCCAAAGGTCGAACAAAATTGTGAAATTGATACGAATCTCGGCGAATATAGGCTCGGAATACAACGAATATTAGCCAGCGCTAGGGTATATAAATTTGGCTGCTGCAACACGTGCTGGCAGCTCGAGACTTCTTTGGTGGGCGGATAAAACAGAGACGGAGAAAGTGGAGGAGGCTGAAAAAAAGATCGTCGAAAGCCTCCCTTCGGAAACAGAAACCAAGTATAATGAACGGAATGGACGATTTCTCGCTGGAAAAAGGGAAATAGAGAGAAAGTTTTGAAAATTTTACCTGACTTACGAGTGGCCATAAAATAAGCGTTTGCAAAGTGTACCTTTGGAGGACAATATAAATTTTCAAATACGGTTGCTCTTTCTTTTCCCGTCATCGAAGTGTTGGATTTTTTATGCAGATCTCGTTTCGGTTACTTTATTTTCAGTTACTAATGCTCTTTCAGCATCGAACGAGCGTACGGAGGGAGAAGAAATTAAACGGCAGAGACCTACAAAACGTAATAGCCGGCAAAGGAACGCTAGAAAAAAAAAAGAAGAAAAAAACGGAAAATAGGGAGAAAACTTTCTTCGATAATGATATTGGTCTTTAAGTTGATTTAAGCAGACGTTGCATTGTCGACGTTTTATTGTTATTGTCTAGTTTTTAGGCGAGACCACTCACAACTCGTAACGTCGCCAAGATTCTACTCAGCTTAAGTTATTATTAAATAGTAATGAGACCTTTAACACTAAAAAGAAATGTTTTTCAAATCGCCAAACGAATTATGTAGGTGTAAGGAGAAAAGTTCTCAACACGGAGCCTAATTCTGTCAATAAATTTCTGAAATAGCCCTTTTAGTTAGGGAAGTATTAAATAGCACGAAATAAAAAGTGTGATTGAACGAAATGTGAAGCCACGAAAAAAAAAGTTTGAATGACGAGTTTAAAAATTGATATCACGAAATGACTGGCATACGGTATATTATGTTGTTTAAACACAAAAATTATACGTCATCGCGGATAACGTACATACTCGTGGAGATAGAAGATCCATGAGTTTAAGAGGGATCCAATTTTCTATAAAAACGGTCATTAAGAATTTTTTCTTAAGTACTCTAGAAACGCCATAGAGGGGAGCTCTGAGGTAATGCTCGAAAGGGCGAATGTCAGGGCTCGGGTTGAGAGAACAAAAAAAGAGTGAGCATGTAAAAATTACCCTTTATTACAGTACATTAAGGATTTTTAGACCTATTATTTATGCGAATGACCTCATCGAGATCATCGAGGGGTTTCGAACTCAACGAATTCGTTTTTGATATCGGTTTAGCTCTTAATCTAAATTTGTGGCTCCTGAGGAGGGGGAGAATCGATTCATAGATTTTTATTGCTCCAAAATTTGATTTTGACATTAATTTGTGCGCAATTGTAAATTTGTGGCGAGTATGATGGAGGCCGAGAATTTAAACTTTTTATTTCGGGCGCAGTAATATCGTGTCTCTTTTTTTCATTGTGTGTAGAAGGTATTAAAATTTCGGGCGTATTTTATTTTCTCGTGTAAGTGAATTATATTGCGTTCTGATGTTTAATTTTTTCTTCAAACTCTTTCTTTTTCTGTTTCGTACTTGTTACTGCGCTTGTCATTTATATATTTCGTGCAAACAGTATATTTCTTTCGTGAATTCAACATTACCATTGTGGGCCGATAAATGGGTCCCTTTTAGTTATATATATTTTTCAATGTTTGAGGTAAATACTTCAGATTGTTGGGACATATTCATCTGCTGAGCAGTGGCGGATCCAGGATTACACTTTGGGGGGGGGGGGGGGCTAAATGTTGGAGAAAAAAAGAGCAAACAAAATTTTAAGCATGAATGCATGATTGTTGATAAGTGATAATGTTGATTCATTGATAACGCGATATGTATTCACGAACTGTGCTGTATGAGCGCTACTGTCATTAAAAACATCTGTGGCTAAAATAAGTGGAAAAGCGAGTGAAATTTTTTTTTTTTTGGGGGGGGGGGCTATAGCCCCTTTAGCCCCCTCCTTGGATCCGCCACTGCTGCTGAGCGATTCGGGGGGAGGAGGAGGAGGAGAAGGTAGTGCTTATACAGTTTCCCAAATTGAATCAGGAAGTAACGTGATCCCAACTAAAGAATATCCGATTTTATGGGGCATAATATTTTGGGTTATCGCTGTTTAACACCAAGTATCAATGCCAGCGCGAACTTTTTTTTTGTGTGTGTGGGGGGGGAAGAGGTAGTACATTGCAAATATGTTGACGAAAATTCTAAGAAACTTGCAAGAATACCGATTCTTGTAGGTACACCAGCCGAGTCGAGCAAAATCTATTCCACAGATTGTGTCTCATAGTAATTGTATCTGTTTAGCCAATAATAGTCCGGTCGTTAATTACGAGTAAAAGGCTGAGCTGTAGTCTTTGGAAACAAATGGATTTTTTCAGCATAAATGTTCAGTTGACTCCTTTCTTTAACTCCGGACCTAGCCCCTAGCAACAATTTAAGGTGGGAACCAAAGTAAATGGTTACAGTCTCCAAACTTGGTTACTTATTTATTTTTTCCATTTCTTATGAAAAATTATGGGCTCTATCTCAAAAATATCTCAGTACAAAAATGTTCTTGTAAAATTTTACATAGGAAGCAGTGTAATTGATCCACCGCCATAACATCTCCTTGCCATAAAACTGTGTCCGGTTGTTTCCTCCTTTTCGAGGTTCATTTTGCATTTAAAAAAAAAGTGTGTGTGAATATGTCATCTAGATCACGCACGTACCGATAGGGGGTAGAAGGCAACTTACCCCCCTCCCCCGTAGGAATTCTTAACTCATCAGTTGGTAAATTTAACCATTTCAGTTAGGCGGAGTTGGGAAAATCAAACAAGTCAAACGATTTTTTTTTTTTGCCTTTGATACTTGGGAATTGAGTTGAGAAGTTGGAAAAATCCAACACGTTAAAGGTTTTTTTTTTTTGCTTTGGGGAATCTTGAATTGAGTCAGTTGGGACTTTCACAATTTTTGCCTCCTCCCCTCCCCCCTAGGAAAAGCTCTTCAGTACGTCCTTAGTGTAAACAACCGCACTGATGAGCATACTCACACTCCAATGTCTGTCGTGGTCGTACCTTCTCTCGTTTGGCATTCTTCATGTTGACCAATCGACATATGATGGAGCGAATGACCGCATAAAGAGGAACACGCTACAACACGACAACGGTAACATTTTTCTGTGAAAAGTTGTATGCGGAGCGTTTTATGCGGAAATTTTCTCTTTTGCGTCCCGAGCCATTGAACATTCCCATGTCAAAAGTGTTTTTGTCACAGCTAGGTATGTAGGTATGTCTAATGACTTGCCATGCGAAAGAGAAAAATTCCGCAACAAACGTTCCGCAGAAAAACGTTACCATCGTGTTATAGTTGCGTATCCTTCTTTTCCCGGTCATTCGTTCCATCACGTTTCGCCCGGTCGACACGGAGAATACCTAGGGAAGCCGAGAATGGACGACCATAGTAAGTTCAACTAGTTCGACGAGAGAATAAGGAAATGAATCGTGAGCATGCGCTCCTGGCGGGAGAGAGAATGGTAATTGTTCACACTAGACAGGCAAGCGCGTCAGTTTCATTGCTTGAGCGCACTTTGCTTTGACTGGGAGCACGAATGCCAGAATGGGTTTATTGCATACTTTTTTTTTTTTTTTTTTTTTTTTTTGTATTTCTCAGAATGAATAAATTTGTAGGCTATTAATTCATTGATAAATTGTGCAGTATAGGTGCTGGGAAGGTAAAGTCTACCTTATCGAGAATCCGCCGTTACCAAACGCACTTACCTGGACGACATATATCCATGTAACAATGTCCTTCCGTGCACCACTCGAACTCTGTTTTTTACTTTTAGTGCTAGAAGCGTGTATTTTATTGATTTCTGGTTCTCAAGGATGCCAAATCGATGTTCAATTTAAGTATTTTAATCATCCCCATTCTCCATATATCCCCCCCCCCGGGCGGGACCATAACTCTAAAAAGTGAGCAAAAAAAAAAAAAAACTACCTTCACAAATAACCGGAGCTCTCCTTGCCGCTGAAATTGTTTTTGATATTGTTTTGAGTGTAACCTCTACCTTGGAAATTGTTACTCAACAAAAACTACCTTCAGTGATGTCGAGGCTCGGTTCAAGAACTCTTCTGTGGAGGGTCGATTTCATGGTGTTGACCCTAATAAGCGATAAGAAAATCAGCCGACTGTAACCCCATCGCCCCACGCCCTGTTTGGAATTGCAGAGGGAAGTCACGTGAACTCTTGTGCCGAAAGATTCTCTTGCCCGGAGAGTACACGGTCCTGATCACTAATAATCATAAGGGCTAATACGCAGAGCGTAGAGATAGAGAGCTTATGTCAAAGTTTTATTTGAATCGAACAGTTTAGATCATTAATTGAGGAGTTTTGTATTCAATAATTCATTTTTTGTGCACTTGTTAACGATACCAGAATTAAGATACTCCCGAGGGAAAGTTAAGATGCTGTTCTGACTTGGAAAAATATTAGGACGAATGATGGCACCCCCCCCCCCCCAATAGCACCAGCCTGATTCAGCTCTCTCCCCTACTCACGAAGGGAGATTCCAGTTTCTAGCACAGCTCTTCTGCCTCTCACTATTCGGTTGCCACTTGAGATACATTCTGGAGCCCTGTGCTCTTTTTTTTCCTCTCATTCAGTGTATCACAGATGTTCAATAACTTGAAAATTCGGTGTATATACAAAATTTTCGTGTGCATTGTGTTATACAAGGGCGAAGAGTTTGTGAAAGACGATATTATGTAATCTGAGCTATTGCAGAAACTAATGCAAAAATGTAAATTGGAAAATGGTAACTTAATGTATTAATGTTACTAGAAAAAATACTGCATATACTCTCATTCCAGTTCATCTTATGATGTTTCGCTACTCCCACGTTCCTGTAAACAAAACATGGCAATGTAGCTTGAGGAAAAAATAAAAATACATTGTTGCAAAAATTTTGTTTATGATGAAATTCAGCACTAAGGATATGAAGCATGGCAGTGGCGGGTCCAGGAAGCAATTCCGGGAGGTTGTTCAAAATGGGTAAGAATTTGTCGTCGTCGTCACCTTTTTTTCGCGGTAGGCCTACTAATGGCCTGTCTGTGGTGTGAAACACGTATGAGGATTCTGATATATCGGTGACCTTCTTCTGTTGTCTTCCTCTGCTGCGCTGTTCACAATTTTAACATAGTTATGTCTAATGGCTCGCCGCGCGAAAGAAAATAATTCCACAGAAAAACGTTACCATTGTGATGTACGTGCGTCTTCCTCTTTACGCGGTCATTCGTTCCATCATGTTTCAGCTGGCCGACACGAAGAAGACCGAGCGACGCCGAGAATGGACAACTACAGAAGGCATTGGAATGTGGGTATGCACGCTAATGCTGTCACCTAGACGACATATCCATGCAACAATGTCTTTCCGTGCAGCGGTCGGACTCTTTCTTTTTTCGTGATCTCCATCTCTTTTCATAATTCTTGAAGATTTTCATAATTGGAATTGCTCCTAAGGTCCTGACTATCTCTTTTGATTTTATCTTATCCTGCAACTCAACTTCGCTGTTCCCACACTAGCCACGAGGAACTTTGTTTTCCTTTCTATAAAATAATATTACCGCGCTGAACCTGAACTCAGTCATATTGTTTGAGGTAACTTGCTACACTCAGCTCTGAAAAGAGTTCCCCAAATAAGAGGGATATGACTCCGCCTTACAGTGTCAGAAGTTAGGACAGGTTTTGGAGAGACAAATTCGATAGACAGATAGACATGGCCTCCGCAAAGAATACGTATCAAAACTTAAGAGAGGAGCCGAATAGAAATTCGTCAATTTTTCGATAAGAAAATGTCCATATCGATCCTTATTCGTATTGTGAAAAATAACCGAATATTTTCTTCAGGGGAGGCGACAAGTGACGCTACCGATTCTTCACGCCAAATAATCATTTTAACCTCTACTGCATATCAATCAAAAGATTTTCATTTGCGAGATCGGCGATGCAAATATAGAAGACGTTTCGATTCACATAATATTTTGAGCATACGAGGTCAGATTGAATAGGAAGATTGCCGACACAAGGGGTAAATCGAAATCTATTTTTTACGATTATTCGCTATCATATACCAATACTGACATATCGAACGTAGGGCACGATATTTTTCTTTTCTTTCCTTTAAAAACTGTCAACTTACCTAACGGAAATTTATTGCGGCGAATTATTTTTTATCCTAAAATAACTACCCGGACAGAAGAAAATACTATTTTGAAATCTGATTTAAATCTTTGATACTCGCATATGTAATTTAGTATCAGATTCCTATTTCAATTTTTAAATTAGGTTACGAAGGAAGAAGAAATACCTCTATTGGCCTCTACAAACAAGCTCACCCGTCACCGATGAGGCGGCCTTTTCTGAGGGAAAACCAGTTCCATATTTCTTTCCTTTTGTATAACTGTTGCCAGTAACTGAAAATGAGCCGTTTCAATTTTATGGTACCAACAAGCGAACACACAACATGTCAAACGTATACATGTACGTACCTACTATAAACAAGTTTCTGTCGATATGAAAAAAAATATACGTCTAGCTATTAACAATGCTATTGCTCATGGTCCAGATTATTCAAAGTCTGTTTTTATGGTTAAGGTCAGTTATTTACACTTTTATAGTTCTTCATTTGAATTTTTCCAAACATATCCAAGTATACGAATGTTACAGAATGCATTCTTTCAGTATGTGGGAGGTTAACCACCCCCCCCCCCACCGAAAGAATTACAGTCGGCAAATTTTAAAACTGTTCATTTGATGAATTTTTTATTTTTTATGAATGTTTGTTCGTTTGTTTATTTTTTCTTCAATTAAAAAATATTTCGAATAAAAAATCGGCAAATTTTTAATTTTGTAAAAATTTTGTCGGCGAATTTTCAATTTTCAAAAAATATTTGTCGGCAAATTTTTTTCTCCACTTCCCCAAACTTAAAGTTAAATTTCATTTCTGAAAATGGAGTACCCTAGGCTCCTGTCATAGATTTGTCAGTCAAAAGCCGAAGTTTTCAAGCTGAGTATCGAACGTTATCTCAAAGCTGAAATTTCGAAAATCAGAAAATCTGCAGCAAACATTGAATTTCGAATTTCAATGACTATTCTGTTTTCACTAGATTTTCTGTTTGACCTAGAGCCCGAAATTTGAGAAAGTTGAACATTTTATTAAAATCTAAAAGTTGGAAGCAAAATACTTATTTTCCAACGTCTTAAGCTGCATGCGATAGCAAATGTTCTATTGTTTTAATTTACGGGCATTGATTCTGGTGAATATAGGAGGGAAATTTAGTCCGGAACCAAAGTCAAAACTCCATGTGTTTTTCCCTTGAGAACAAAAATGTGCTTGTGGCATGGATTCCCCTAATCCAATCGACCTGAAACTTTTTTTTTTTTTTTTGATTTGATTCGATTTTATTGTAATCAATTTAGGAATCAGAGGAAATTCAGATAAGAAGATCATGAAGAGTAAATAACGACCACCTTAATGTGTGAAGGAAGTTGTGTGGTCCTCTCAAGTATTCCTAACATCCTTCCAGCTTACTCTTCCAGACTGTGGTGTATGCTCATCTGCGTAAATGTGAGTGCTTGGGGAATAAAGTTCTAATCTGCATTTGCAGGAACGAAACTATGGGTGGAGGGGGGATGAAACACCCCAATAATTTGGCAGTTGCCAAATTTCGAAACTGTTCATTTGAATTTTTCTTTATCTCAGAACGTTTGTTGGTTTGTTTTTATTATTTTTTTTTTCTTTTTCAAATAAAAATATTTTGATTGCAAAATCGGAAAATTTTCAAATTTCAAAGAAAATCTTGTCGGTGCATTTTTATAATTTTCAAAAAATATTTGTCGACAAATTTTCCTTTAGCACCTCCCCCCCCCCTCCAAACTGAAAATCAAGTTTCGTCTCTGCTCCTGTCTTGTGCTGTCACGGACGTACTGGCTGGGGGGAGTGTAGAAGGGCAACTTACTCTCCTGTAGGAATTTTGTAGTGAAGTTGGGAGAATCCAACAATTCAACAAAAGGTTTTTCTTCTTTCGCTTTTTGATACTTGGGAATTGTGAATTGAGTCCGTTGAAAAGTCCAACAAGTCAACAGTTTTTTTTTTTTGCTTTTATATGTGCTTGGGAATTTCGAATTGAGTTAGTTGGGACTATCACAATTTTTAACCCCCCCCCCACCCCCAGAAATAATTCTTCTGTTCTCGGTAGGTCCTTGGCTGTATAGGCTGCGTCTGTGTTGCTATATATTGCGTGATCAATTCTGGCTTTAATTAATTCCACAACAAAACTCATTCTGCTGGCTGTTTCTTTATGAATGCCAACGATGAAAAATACATTTTATAGTGTTTTTTCAAATCAATGTTTTCAACTCATTGAATGAACATAATCACATAGGGGGGATCAAATTGAAACAGGGAATGTCACAGTACTCGTATCTCGAAAAACAATGAGCACACTCACTTTCCGACAACTGGTGCTTCTCGTTCAAAATGCGGAGTTAAAAAAAAATTGAAAATCGTTTTTTAAAATTTTTTTTTTTGCCTAAAACTTCCTTTTTTCCTGATAATGGAAACAGTATCTTATATTGAAATAAAGTCGCGTCTTAACAGGAAAAAGAATTTTTAAATGTGTGTTCTCTTGTTATTTTAAATGTATCTAAAAAATTTGTATTAAACGTTTTGTTTAAGACCTACCAACCCTGTCAAGATTCAGGCTTCAGTTGGTATTCAAGCTCTATCCTCTGGATGTCGTAATATCAAGCTAGAAGTATTCAAAGGTTTCTTGTAACTGAAAAAAAAAAATGGTAAATTTTTGTATATATTCTGTTTTGCATTTCTGCTCTTGAAATTTATGGAGTAGGTTTATGAGAAGCTTACAATAAATATCAAAACAATGCTGAAAATTCTTTTGCCTGTATAGTTTTTCAGTTTCCTGAGAGAATTCTTGGGAAGGGTCGGTAAGCCCTCAAAGCTCTCCAATTTCGGCTATGTATGTTGATCTTTCCATACCAATTTGACCAGTCGTGACTCTTTCGATTTTGACCAAAGTCAAGGAGAAGGTTCCGATGTATCTTAGTAGTATGCATGTGAAACCATTTGGCGAAAAACTCATTCGTTCCCGACTTTCCGATTCTGTCAAAAAATAGCTATACCTACTTCTAAAATATACCATTGATTTTTCATTATTTTCTCTGACCTGATCTTGTAGATACCCAAAAACTTGTTAAAGTCTAGATGTCCAAAATCATATTTTATGAATTTTTTCGAGAATCTTGATTCCCAGGTCTTAATTTTCCGCCGGAACTAATCTTCTGGTGCTTGATGTGGTGGGACGTATGGTGATGCACGCATGCCAAAGTGGCCCCTGAGACACCACACCCCCGGCACCGGAAACTACCCTTTCGGGCATCGCATCAGTGCTGAGGGGAACGCTTTGGGGCCGGGCCCGAGCCCCCATTTCTCCTGGCCGGAACGGTGCGCGCGTCCTGCCAGGGCCACCACGGGGTTCCCTACTGACCGAGGTCCGCACTCCCAGAGCGCTCGCCTGGAAATTTCAGGTCCCCCGCAGTCGGACGCGCTGCCTCTTCCTCCTCACTCACTCGTCGTGTGATACTCGTCTGATTGAAGCTCCAGCCCTTGCACTGCGGGCGAGCTTCGCTGGATGGTATCCGCCGCCTCAGCAGCAGCAGAAGCAAGTCCAGCTTCTCCTCCTCCTTGCGTCCTCTGTCTCGACCACTCGGCCTCCATCTTCCGTCGCATGATGGCCGAAACGAAACCCGACACCCGGTTCCAACCGCTTTGGCTCCTCAACAGCTCCGGGACCAGTCGATCACGCCGTCTCCGGGATCGATCGTGACCGCCCCGCGCCTCTCCTCCTCCCAGGCGTCGCACTCGAACAGCGTATGCCACAGCGTGTCCTCCTCTTCGCTTGCACAATGGGTGCACTCGGCGCTCCCCGCCAAACCCATCCGGTGCAGGTACGAGCCGAAACAACCGTGTCCGCTCAAGACCTGGGTCAGGTGGAAGTTCAGGCTTCGGTGCTTCTTACCTAACCACAGGTCGAGCTCACCGATCAGCTCCCGGGT
This sequence comes from Acanthococcus lagerstroemiae, assembly GCA_031841125.1. NCBI lineage: Eukaryota > Metazoa > Arthropoda > Insecta > Hemiptera > Eriococcidae > Acanthococcus > Acanthococcus lagerstroemiae. The sequence goes on along the minus strand of CM063106.1, from coordinate 73,570,682 downwards.
CCACTCGTCTTTCGAAGACTGGGCGAGCCTCTCCGTCCATCGCTGAAGCGTGGTCAGCTGAATGCCACGCTTCGCCCGGCGTGCCTCCAGCCGCGTCCTCGCCTTCTTCTGCGCCTTGTAGGACTGCGCCAGCTCGTCGAATCTTCTGGTGCTTGATACTGGTCCAAACCGGTCAACGTGACTTTTTCCAACCTCGGTTTCTGCCCTACTCTTCACCACAGCTGAACTCTTTTCTGATGAAATCGGATCTTCTTAGTTATGATTCTAGTCTTCTTAGTTATCACGACTCTCGATTACTAACAGTCATTTTCAGAATAGAAATTGCTTTCATTAAAATTTTGAGGTCATTATTCAGAATAGGCCTGAAATAGGTCTGGAAACAGTAAGTATATTTTTGATGGAAAAAATTGAATGCACAACATTGAGCTTTAAAAGACAATTTCCATGGTAAAAATGTCTGCGTATTCCAAATTTAAGTCTTTATTCGGAGTTTACCCAGAAAATTGGCATAGAGATATACACACGTAAACTTTTCACCAACATTTTTGAAAGTTTGGAAATGCACCTGAAACGGAAATGACTTTTTAGCAATCTCAAAAGTCTTTCACCAGAAACTTGTGCCTGATGAAATATTTTAAATTCAAATTCAGAGTAACAAACACGATACAGAAATACACACCGCATTTACATCAGACTGCTCTCGGTGTAGCACGGGATTCGGAGTCCTGAACGTGAGATACGCAATCAAAATTGTAAATTTTCAGAATCATTAATGACTACTATGGGATGGATGTGTTCTTTACCTTTTATTAATGATAAATGATCGAAGGGATGAGAGAATTCCCCGAAACATCTGTCGATAAAGAAAACATTGAATGTTTCTTTCGAAAAATTAAATGATTATCGGTCCATACCCCTCCTCCTATTCTATCGAGTCATGCATGACATGAACGATGTTCTCCTCTCGAATGTGCATTTTTGTATAAATCGTCTAATCGTTTTGCCCAGCTACTTCTTGCGTAGCATCGATGCAAACTTCTCGCAAACGTCTTTTGTCTCCTGCGTTCCTGCATTTCCGGTTCGCAATCTCTTCTGAAACACACTATTCTTCTTCTTAGTCATTGCCCTTTTCAGAGACGTACCGACAGGAGGTGGAGGCAACTCACACCTCCCTGTAGGAATCTTTCATTCAGTAGTTGGGAAAATTGTTTATCATTTCAGTCGGACGGAGTTGGAAAAATTCAATAAGTCAAAAGATTTTTTTTTTTTGCTTTTCTACTTGGGAATTGAGTCGTGAAGTTGGGGAAATCCAACAAATCAACAAACAAAAGGTTTTTCTTCTTTTACTTTGATACTTGGGAATTTTGAGCTGAGTCAGTTGGGACTTTCACAATTTTTACCCCCCCCCCCCCCTCTCAGAAAAAACTATTCGGTACGACCCTGGTCCTTTTTCTTCCCTCGATTAGGCAGGCAGGGCCTTTAGTTCTGTTCAGTCATAGTTTAGTAACAGTCGCCATTTAAGATCTGTTTTTACCATCGATCAGTACACGCGATTTTTCTACACACTCTCGTCTTTTTCGAACCAAAAACTCATTTTTCTCGTACAATTTCCGAAAAACGCGTACCCACAAGGCTTTAATTTAACCGAACTGCTTGTAATACATTTTTCAACGCCTCCGCAGCTCTTCCTGGTATTCAAAAAGATCAGACTAATTAGCCTTTATTCTTTCTCAACTCAAATAATAGAAATTGAAAGGAGAACGTAAGAGGAAAATGAGTTTTAGGAAGTAGTCGTAAACAAGATATAGAAAATCCTTCGAGGTGGATGAGCCTTTTTCGAAGCATTCGAGCAGCATAGACCGGATCATAGCCAATATAGTGATGTTTCGTAGATATACGTTTCTGTGTGACAACATTCGTGAAACACCATATTTCTTCGGCGACAACTCATTACCAGATTCAGTCAGAAATAACTCAAGTAGAATGAAAGTAATCGCCGGATCCTGATAAAACTAATGTATCTTCAGCGAGCTCTTTATTAAACTTGCGGCAATGTCGCCACACCATTGAAGACCAATCTCAGACCCGCGATTAGCGGTTGGGGAACGCGTGTGAGGGCGTAAAATCGATGAGTCGAAGTGTGGTTCAAGGAGATGGGATAACATAAATTAAGTGACCGAAGCGAAGCGTGATTTAATTTTTGGTTCGCATTGACATCGCATTCATTATATCCACCGGCGCTGACTAATTAATTTAAAAAAAGAGAAAAAAAAAAGAAGAAAAATGCCGAACACGTTGCTTTTCATTAATTCGCGCGAGAATGACCGACCAGTGACCGCGACAACTGAACTCGGGCTGAAAGTTTTATTAACCGATTAATTAAAAAGACACACCGAGTCGGATCCCAAGCCAAGGCGAGAATGAAATTCGCACTTAGCAAACTCAGAGGCATTTCAAAACGGCGAATAATGTCACTTTCGTGATTTACGATATATTGCAGCACCTAAGAAGAAAAAAGAAAAGTAAAAAAAGAAACATCAATAATAAAAGCCTAAAAATGTCATCGAATAAGTATGATTAATTACGGACTTCATAAAGTGTGCTTTTTTCATTCTATCCGAAGCAAGGGAAAACTCGTAAGTTTCTGTAGGGAAAAAAAAATCAGAATTACTATACATTTACTTTCTATTTACCCATTCCACGGTTGCTTTTTTAGAGTCATTTTCGCGGCGGGTTTCCATATAGTATTTTAAAAAAGAGCAGGCGTCGAAAACTCAGAAGTTCGGTTCCGGAATGAATCATTTGACTTTTTTTTCCCCCTTTTTTTTAAACATTTTCAAGACTTGGTAATACTGTACATTCAGCGAGTGGTTTGAAAATATCAATAACGACGAAAAGGCATTTTGTATTCGACCTGTATTAAATAATGGATGAGGCACTTACGATAAAAATTCAAATCAGAATAAGTATCTTCAAGTTGAATAAATAACAGAGGCTGAAACCCGAAATGGCTGCAATAGAAATTTCGAAATTAACACCGACAGAAACCATGTAAGAACTGAAAATAAATGTATGGAAGTTACACGTTGAATGTTAGGAAAATTTTACACTCGAGTACTTTTTTCATACTGTGCTGAAACGCGAGCTGTTTTTAAAAACAAGAATTCTCAGAGATACGTCAATGAAAGAAGTTTCTCGAATTTCAAGGACAATTTTGTTATTCAATTGGTAAAAAAAAAGAACGGTAAGAGGCCTTTTGAATCCTTCATACCAAGTCTGGCGGCCATAAATTAACATACAAAGTGGGTGGTACTAGTGCCACCTAGTGGCGAAGTATTGCCGCGCAGTAAAGTACGATTTTGCCACAATCTACAATATTATTTGTTTGGATACAAATGCGTGACCTCCTCCCAAAAAAAGTTGTGTAGGTACGCCATTGATTGAAGTGATTAGTGCCATCGCTAAAAAATCTCTTAAAATATACTCTGAAACCTGGAAACGAGGAAGAGCAATGCGAGCAATGCGAGCAATTGCCTGGTGAGGAAAATTTGTTTCGAAAATTCTCAAAAATAGTTTATAGTGGGAAAGTCTAATACGGATAATTTTATTTTAGGCAGATGTAAGGTAAGACAGCTTAATATGGACCGGCTCTCAATATGGACCATCGGCCTATCTTTTTTGCTTATGGTGCTACCTGCCGGCAAAAATCTAAGCTGTTGTCCTGAATATACAATCTCGACACATGTTGAAAATTTAAACTTGGAATTCAGAAAAAAAAAGTACAAGAAAAAAACGATTTTGATGGTTTTAACTTTTTTTATTGTCATGTACGGTTTGTATTATCATTTTCGAGAAAAAATGATTAAAAATTTTCCCGGTGTAGAGGAATATGATTCCAATGCGGTATAGAATATTCCGATTGAAGGTTTAGAACTCTTATAATAAGTCATTTTGAAAAATGTTTATTTGGTACCTCAATATAGACCATCTGTGACAACATAGAAATGAGCTCAAAAATTATGTTAATTTTGAGAGATGACTAAAAGTCGTCACCTATCGACCAAAAAAATGCAATCGGCTCTATTGCCAGCTTAAGAAAAAAAACAACAAAAATCTAGATATTTAAAAGCCACTAAACTATATGACACTGCGACTGAAGAGACTGCTTATAAATTTAAAAAAATAGCTCATCATGTTTGAGTCTTTGAATTTATGATATGCAATCTTTTCCCCTTATCGAAACTGTTTACTTTAATACTAAACGAATGGTTTGCAATTTTGACTTTTTTTAGAAGCCCAAATTTTAGATTTGCTAAAATCTTGACATTTACATTAAAAAAAGAAATCATTAAAAATCCGGTTTCATATTTTTCAGACTTCCTTTTGAGGGGTGACACTAGTATCATTTGGCTAACATTCAAGGCTATTACTAACGTTTTCAGGTGCATAGGGGCCAACTTAAAACCAAAAAAATAAAATGTGGTCTATACTAGACTAACTTATTAAATGAGGCCCGGTACTAGGGTGATGCAAAAGTTGGCGATTTTTAAATCCTTGTTCGGTACAAAAGCCCACCAGCCAACACTTTTTTTGAATTGAATAATGTAAAAGGGTTCACTAGAGGGAGAGGTCAGGTTTAATATAGAGGGTTCCTATAGAGAAATTCGTAATTTTGTTTTGAAGCTTCCAAAACATTGAGTTCGGTCGAAAAAATAGAGTTGACCATAATAAATCGTGCTCCTTAGTGTACAGATGAAGTACCTTCTGTGAATTTCGAGGAAAATTTCATTCGAAGGTCAGTAGCCTCTGTTGAATTTGGAGTAAAGAGTGCAATTTACAAATTTCAAGAAAGAATAAAAGCATGAAAACGCTTTGTCTACTTGATTTCAAAAACTGTTTGCCGTGGGTTGTCTTAGCATTTACTTGCTCTGATCTTCTGGTGATTCTTGAATCATGCAAATATAACCGGAGGCACCTAAGTTAGAAGGGATGGTATTCAATAAACATTGTTCTTACTTCGCTGGTCGATCTAGTAAAGACTTGTTTAGTCTACTTCTGATAGCGTAAAATCAGCATTTATCCTGCTTTACAGCTTCTGGGCCTGCTCTCATACTGTCTTTTCGAGTGAGGGTTATGCATGTTCTTCGTACAAGTACTGCCTCTGAGATGAGTACATTAACTAGAGTTACACCCTCTAAAAAACGCTACATCTATTTATGCGTTTTATTTTCGGTCAAAACTCCAAACTGAGAGTGTAGAACAAAAAACTAGCAGATAATACTGTTAAGTACATATATCGTAAATGAAGGTTTTGGAAGTATGCGGGTTATATCTTAAGACAAGAAGGGAGGTAGACAAAAAAAGTAGAGGCTTAGGTACTGTACAATGAGAAAAGGCATAAAGGTAGGCCGCTGATGCATTGGCGGGACGAATTTAGGAAGGAAATGGGCCCAAAGTGGAGGAGAGTAGCCTCCAACAAAATCGAATGGAAAAGACGCGGGGAGGCAGATGACCTAAAATGAGCTAAGGACAGCGATGGGGAGGAGACTCCCCCAGTTCACTGCCATAAGCGCAATGTAATTAGATAAAGGGAAATCTGTTGTCGCTGAAATGAATAAGAAATAAATAAATAGAATTTTTAAAATCTTACAATTTTTGAATTACTTTTCGTGTTTATTTTGTTTGTAGCCCATGTCAATAAGAGTCCAGAAGAAGCAAGCTTGTAAAACTCTAGAATTATTCAAAATTGCTTCGGAAATTGGAATCACTTGAGATCAGCCACCTGTATAGCCTGAAAGGCAAGAAGGAGGGGGAAAACTATAAAGATTCACTCAGCAACCCAAAAAACTTTCATTCAAACATAAATAATGTTAAAATTGGAATAATGAAGGATAGCCCCGTGGGTCTCGAACGGTTAGAAGGAAAGGGAAAATAACTCTGACAATGAACTCAGCGATTTAACAACCCTTATTCAGACGGGGAATCAGAACAAAATTGAAATAATTAAAATTCAGCTCTTTGTAGAGCGTAAAGGAAACAAGACCTCAGGAATGGATTCAGCGATCTTGATTGCCTAAATTTGAGAAATAAAATAATTTTTAGGCTTATATACTTAGAGGGGCACTCTCTCCTCAATTGAAGCTTGAATTTCAAAAATCAATGTTAATTTTCATTCAATCATAAATAATTTGGATATTGGAATAATTGAAGATTAGCCCTCCGTAGAGCTCGAAAACGAAAAAGGAATCTAAGAGTGGATTTAGCACTTTGAAGACCTAAATTTGAGTAAGAACATAATTTTTAGGCTCATATAAACATGTAGAAGGCTCTCCCCACCATTGAAGATCAAATTACAGAAATCAGCGTTAGGTCTCTAAGAACAACTCTAGGTCCCTGGAGGCACGGGTTTTTCTACGCCGATTTTACTCAAATTCAGCAGATTTTCTTTTTAAATATCTGAAACCTATTCAAGGGATATGCCAACTGAGGAAACGAATTTTCATCTCTCCAAGAGTAACTAAGGACCACCCTAACACATCAACCTATCTGTGTGGATGAGTTGCATAACATAGCACCTCATTTTCTATCTCAAACATACTCATATCAGACTTTTTCACTGTCAACCCTTATAGCCAATAATAATTTGACATTAAAAACAGTAATGAGGTAGTGCAGTTATGTAATAAATAGAGCTAGGATTCCTTGGCATTCGCCGGTTGAGTTTGCAGAGGCGCCGGTGAATAGGAATGAAATAGACATCCGTTTCAGAGTAGTAGGGACCCAGGAAATAAATTTTATTTTGCCGAAAAATGCCGAAAATGGGTATAAATTCCAAAAATGGGTATAAATGCCGAAAACGTAGATAAATTCCGAAAGTAAGGGTAAAAGCTGAAAATGTCCCATAAAATGAGCGTAATCGTCTCGAAAAATGCAGTGATACAACTTCAGGGAGGTCTGCTTGCTGTAACTGTTCCTGCTCGACGTACATGTTCGAACAATTACATATGCACCTTTGTCAATGATTCCCTGACACAGTTCTACAAAGGTACTAGGTTTTCCGATAAAGTCTTGCCATTAGTCACAGATGCAGTGCCGTACATGGTTCTCGCCACCAAAAATTTGCAACAGATCTTCTCCCCTCTTACACACGTGACTTGCATTCCATATGGCGTCCATCGCATATGCGAGCAAGTGCACATAATATGTTTTCCAGAGGTTGGAAAATTTTTTTGAAGTCTCCAGCGCGAATAGGAAAGTATAAGGAAAAGATGAACTGTTCCCTACCAGCCGATGTGGTAGTTACACGATGGGTAACATGGATAAAAGCTGCTGATTTTTATGCCCGTAATTTTGAAAATTTTTGTGAGCCAATACGTGAGTTGCCGGACGACTGTCAGCAGATACAGAAGCTCAAAATACTGCTTCACAGTTCTTCCAGTCGTTTATCTTCGGATCTCGCTTTCATCCACACCTTCGTGGCATTTCTACCAGATGTTATCCAAAAACTCGAAAGTAGGGGTCTTCCACTTCATGAGCTTCGAAAATCAATCAAATTACTGGTTCACGTGGATTAATTTTGAGAGGGAAAGCAGAAAATGTATTCGCGATTCTAGTGGTGAGAACGTGCTGCTTGACAACATGACCGGCAGACGCAAAGCAGTCCCCACAAAAATAAAAAAGAAACCTGCCCAAAACGAACCTCAATTGGTACCAGAAGATCCCCCGAATATGCAAACTATCACAATTGAAGACTTTATGCAAACGGCTGAGTTCCAATCGGCACTTGAGCAACAAGTACAAAAACGAATGTCCGAGCTTCGTCTCAATGAGAAGACTACAGATGACGCACTACTCAAGCAAGCTGCTCTCGATCGACAGTACTCGTCGAATGTTACACCAAGGAGGGTTGAAGACCACCAGCGATTGACTGGGTGGCGCTCCTGGAAACAATGGGAGCAAATGCTGACAACTGATCTGAGACAGATCGGCCTGGATGGCTTCCTGGAGTCCCCGGAGCCGGAGACACTCCCTGTCTCGTGATGAAAATGAAGCAGCTCAATGCACAGGCTTTGAATGTAATAAAAGATGCCGTATCCAAAAACATAGCGTCAATGTTAACGACACAGTCAGCGTTTGAAGCTTTTGTCCAACTCAAAACGCTCTATCAATCAACGCCAATGGTCCAGGACTTTGATTTGTACAAACGTTTAATCAGAATTCAGATGAAGCCTGGATTCGACCCGAATCGCTTTGTGGGAGATTTTGATCGTCTAATTGGAGAGTTTGCTGATGAAGGCATACTCTTCCCAGACCGTTTCTTGAAAGCTATGTTTTTTCATAAGATTAGTGGCCTAGAAGATAAAGATTCTCCATATTTTACATACTTTCATAGTATAAGCGCACTTCCGGAAAAAATGCAGACCTGGGAACTAATAAAATCACGTTTTCTCGCAATCACGCCTCCTAAGAGTGATAAAGAGAAGAAGATGAAATCAAAGGCCGATAGTCAACTGTCGACATGTGAGTCATTAATTGTAATACCATATAGTAATCGTGTAATCGGTAGTGAACTCTGCAGTGAGGGAATCCTAGGACGATCTCCAGCAGATGAAGCTAGTTCGTTGTTATATAGCGACAATCTGAAACTGAATCAGTGACACAAGTTTGAACACGAAGACGTCTTGTCCCTCAAAGAGAATATGACAAACGTAGGCAAAATTATAACTAATACCTTCTTTTCAGGCAATACGTCTGAGCCACCCGCTCAAGCTAAACACGAAGGGTCGCGGAAACGCGCCGCGACTTTAAACGACCACCCCTCTGAGGCAAAAATGGCCAAAACAGAAATTGTAAAAGCAGGTCACAGCGGAGCTAAGCTGGTAACTCGTCCGTCACCTTATACGGAAGAACAACGAGAAAAGCTCAGAAACGCAACGCAGGAGCAGCGCAATGCGGTGCAAAACGTGTGGCATGTACTTTCATGGTGATAAGTGTCCGCATGGTGCACCTGTCTGTTTTCGGTGCTTCAAAGTGGGCCACCTAGGCAAAAACTGTCGTAATCCGATTTACATACCTAAAAGTGAGTCTAAAACGATTACCACCACACGTGATTTTTTGATAGAGAAAATTGCATACATTGACTCAGCAGCAAACAATCACGTCTACTATGACATTTCGGCGTTTGAAAATTTTGCAAAATACGACAAAACACATGCAGTCAAACTTCTTAATGGAGTTGAAACTGCAGCAATCGGTCAGGGAGACGTGCTGTTACTGCTGAGTTTCAATGGTGTCAACTCTATATTACGTCTGCGTAATGTGCAGTTTGTACCAGATGCTGAACATTTCATCATCTGTGCAAATCTGTTCAACACGCAATTTTCGACTACAATAATACTTAGTATTAAAACCGGCCTTATTTCCCATAGAAAATTAGGCAGAACGCTAGCGAGGCTCCCTGTACAAAACCGCATGTATAAAGTACAGGTGAAATTGCGGAGGAGCCCATTGCAACATTCGTATAACCAAGGTGAGTCAATAATTGACAATACCAGTAGTAGTACGAACATAGTTTGTAATAAGATTAAGGGTACTCGGAAGCATCACTCAAAAAAAGACAAACACGAATTAATAAAACTAGGTACGTTGTGGCACTGTACGCTAGGTCATGTTAACGCAAATGTGGTAGCCAAATTAGCCAAAAATACGAAAACACCCTTCGAATTAATTTGTACAGACACGATTAAAAACTGCACAATATGTGCAAAAGCAAAATCGAAAAAGAAGGTGTGTAATACTGATCGTAATCGTGCCTTACGAGTTGGAGAAATATTACACAGTGATATCTTAGGGCCTATATCCCCTCCAACTTTTTACACAAAATATAGATATGTCCTATTTATAATAGACGACTACTCTAAATATTTATTCGGTTATGTGATGAAAGTCAAAACTGAGACTCCATCATACATACGCTCTTGTCTCTGGGATATTCGTGTAAAATATCCTGGAGCATACCAGTTCGATAAGTTCAGATGTGACCAAGACACTGTCTTTATGTCAGAAGAGGTGTCTAGGCTGCTGACAAAATTTAATATGGTACGGCAGCCTGCAGAAACTGATATGCACGAACACAATGGCACGGCTGAGCGCATTATTCTCACAATCGAAGAGAGAATTCGCTCAATTTTGTTTGACTCGGGTTTTCCAGTGGAGATGTGGGGTCAAATTCTACACGCAGCAGTTTATCTGTACAATCGTACACCTCACTCTTCGCTGGACTACCAAACACCATTTGAAGTGTTTCAACAAAAAGAACTTGACATTTCGAATTTAAAGCCTATTGGCTCTCGATGCGAGGTACGAAAACATTCTATCCCAAAAGGTAGTAAGTTTGAACCCCGCTCGAACACCGAATATGTTATAGGGTTTACTGACTCTGGATACGAAACATTTGATCCAAAATCGAAGAAAACGACTCCAAATTGTAACGTAATAGTGCCTGATATTATGTACCGACATGATTATCCTAATGAAGAAATTCCCCCGAATTTTTCCATAAACACGAAAGAACTTGAAAACCAAAACCCACGTTTGGCAGGAAACACTCCTGTAACAAACGGAGGGGGTGCTGCATATGTAAACACACTTGTTCTCAAAAAGAATCCCATTCTTGATCCTGATACATTTCCAGTAACAGACGAGAATCTGTCTTTATACAATGATAATATGATAAATGACATACCCGATACGTATGATTGGGAAAACGACCTGTCTAAAATAATTGTTAATGCGATCAAATACGTTAATCCAGATACACCTAGAGAACGTCCATACAATAGTCCCTATTTCCTATAAACAAGCGACAACAGGTCCCTCACAACATAAGTGGGTACCAGCAATTGAAAAGGAAATAGAGTGTTTAAGGTCCAGAAATGTGTTCGACCCTGTTCTTCATCAACCTGGGATGCAGGTAGTTCCTACCAAATACCTCTTCACCATCAAAGATGATGGAACAGCTCGTGCACGAATCGTAGCAATTGGGTGTAATGATAAAGAAAAATATACGATTGAAGAAACATGTAGTCCAACACCCTACGCTATCACTATACGATGGCTCATTTCATATGTTGCTAAAAACGATCTTATACTAAAGCAAATAGACATAAACTCTGCATTTGTATGTAGTTTTATTGATCGAGAAAAATACATTATAATCCCTCAGGGATTCGGTATAGACACGAAAAAGTATGTAGGAAAACTGAATAGAGCCCTATATGGTCTGGCCACGGCTCTGATGTTGTGGAGCAAAACTATACTAGCCTTCTTAAAGTCAATTGGTTTTGTCTCTTCACCTCGGGAGCCATGCTTGCTAGTAAAAACGACAGGAGAAAATAAAATCTTTCTTCTTATTTATATAGACGATATGTTGATTGCGTCCAAAGAAGAAGATTTAGTCGACGAAACAATCAATTTAATTGAAAAGAAATATGAACTGAAACATTTAGGGTTTCCTAAACGCTTTCTAGGATACGAACTCGAAAAACGAAAGGATGGTAGCATTTTTGTACACCAAAAGTCTTACATCGAGGATAAGCTGAAATTGTTCAAGATGGAAAATTGTAACACTGCGGTTACTCCAATGCTGCCATTTCAAAGCCACGTTATAGGTACAAAGGATAAACCAAAGACATACGACTACAAGTCAGTCACGGGATGTCTTCTGTATCTGATGAATTGTACTCGACCGGACCTAGCACAGTCTATAGGATATCTAGCCAGATTTCAGGCTGACCCACAAACAATTCACTACAAACTAATAACTCGAGTATTTAGATACCTGCAATATACGAAATCATATGGTCTCTTATACACGAAAAACGATAATGGGTCCAAAGACGAAATTGATGTCTATGTTGACGCAGATTTTAGCAACGACACGATAAAACGCAGATCGACATCCGGTTACGTCATAAGACATCGTGGAATTCCATTTGCTTGGAAATCAAAGTTGCAACCAGATATTGCTGAGAGCACCACAGAAGCTGAACTCACAGCAATAAATGATGCAATGCATGATCTCCTCTTCATTATTTTCCTCAATGAGGAATTATTCTCTAGATTACCGCTACCGATAAACGTCTATGAGGACAATCAGTCTGCGATGCGAAACTGCACCCCGCATGTCTCAAAAAATAGGCTGAGGCATGTGGAGAGAAAACAATTTAAAACAGCTGAATACGTCGAGAAAGGGTATATAAAAATCAATTATATATCTACAACTGAACAAATTGCCGACATATTAACAAAGCCTCTCCCAGAAAACACGTTTACAAAACTTCGAGACAACCTTGTAGTATCACCCGAAAGTCTTCCGATGCCTTGAGTCTTATTTCATTTGATATCTTTACTGAACTAAACGTACTAATCGAATATCTTCGCATTTTTCAGATAATATTTAGTTGTGTAAGTCTTTGGACGAGCACCATAAATTCGTCATTCGTCGTGATCACATTATTTGTTCCAGATGAACATTATTCGATTATTCAACACATAGTTGCTCTTTTCGTTCATTTTTCGTTTTTCAATTTTTTTTTCTCTTTCTGACTTTTCGTATTCGTATTAAGTAAGTTCGAACGACAATATGTCTTCGTTGTTTCAGACCTCTTAGTTGTGATAAAGAAAAAAAGAAAAAATTACTACTTTGCAGTTGTATCTTTATTTTCTACTGTATCTAAGTCAAATGAATTGTCAGGAATCTCAATTTTGACTGTGAACATGATCTTTCAGAAACATATCGAATAAGTATTATTAGAGTTTTTAGTTTTCGTTTTGAAGAATTATATTCATATCATATAAGAAATTGAAATTGTACAATAACTAATAGCGTTTTCGATTATAGAACATATCTTTAAACGTATTATTTTTCGAATCGCTAAATAGAAAATTTGCTGAGTAAGCATTAGTGCGAACTCGCTTATTTCCAATCGCATTATTAGTTTTTGAAATTTTTCGAAATTCAAAATACTGTGTTGCTGAGTGCGCACTCGTGCAAACTCGCTTATTTTTTGTACACTCGTTTATTCGAATTTATTCGCCTTACTCGCATCGTCATAACTCGCACTATTTCTTGTCCGTAATAGTTTGCCGATGTTGAACGATTTACTTTCATACAATTACAAATGTCAACTGAAAATGTAATTTTTCACCTTGACTTTCTATCTCCATAGGTTGACCAACTCCACTTAGCGAATGCATGAATATTCGCTATATCGTAATCGTTTACAGTGCACTTACACGTTTCCAATAATAACACGAAAGCCTTACAGCTTCCATAGTGATGGTCAGATGGGAGGGGGTGTCAGCGTTAGCGCCCCTCACGGGTAACGCTGGCATGACATCTTCCCAACCTAACAAACTCTGACCTCACCCTTAGAATACGACCGCATGGTAAAACCAAAAAAACGCAGCGGTACGGTCTCAGTTTGTGATGAATCGTTAAATGCGTTACACGTCCTTCGATAAATAACACGCGAAAAATGTTGGACTGAGTACTTTAGAAGAATTGAACGTTTCTCTAATTGAGGGCACCACGCTTCCATTTACCTTCGCCCAAACCCCTGCATTGCTAAGCGTTTTTACCTGGGCTCCACTGACATACGTCGATATCGAACGTTCTTTTTCGGACTACCAGTACGTCCTCACCGATCGTAGATACAGCTTCACCCAAGAAAATCTCGAAGAACATTTGATTTTACTCTACGATAAACGATTTCTGTAATACAATGTTTCAAAACGCTTTTTTCTTTTTGGACGATCCTTCGTAAGGTTAGAAAAGAACATGTAATTTGCCGAAAATTGCCGAAATTAAAGTTTTTCTTGCCGAAAAGTTCTAGCTCTAGTAATAAACATTGCAGCATCACAAGAGACAATCAAAATATCTTGTCAAAATTATGGGGCTCTTGGAAAAGATTACCAAAATTAAAACTAAAAAAATTATGAGAAAGTACTTGAAATAGAAAAATTAGGTTTACGTCTTCAAACAGTGGCTGCAAAGTAGTTCTTTAGGATGAATCTACCGAAAATATTAGACGAAAGCAATATAGTCAATTTTAAAAGAGAGATTTCCTCTCCTCACCATCGTTTAAAATGCAATTTTTCCACGCCTACTTCCTTAGAAATTGAAGATATTTCGATCGTTTCGCTCACAAATTCCTTTTTTTTTTTTTTTTTTTTTTTTCCTAAGTTTACTTTCTAAAGCTAAAGATTAACACCGTGAAATTTATTCCCTTGGAAAATTTTACGTTTGTATTCATTATTTAAAAAATATTGTTGATACTACACGATCTTTGTATCTGGTTTTATCACTGTACATTTTCGAGATGGTGTTAACGTCTTATTATGCTGCTGGATACCTCTGTGACATATAGACCTTTCCCGAGCCCATAGCCTGAGAGTGTAGCTTCGTGGCTGAATAATAATAATAAAAATAAATTAATAAATAAAAGTTATATTAGTTCGACAAACACCAGAACTCAGTTGTAGTTTTAACAAGTGCTTGTTGAACGACTTGCAGACAGCTTATGTTAATGCATCCAGGTATGCATTCATTTAAGGGCGGGTCAACTACTTTCGAAGTGTGTGTGAGGGGGTATGCTAATTTGGTGCTAAACTTTTCCATGCAAGCAAAAATTTTTTTTTAAAGTAACAAAAGCTTAGTCATTTTTACACTTGTACATTTCGCTGACTAACGTTGAAAATAATGACTCAATGATAGGACATTTTTCACACGAGCACACAAAGAAAAACCTAGCCATTTTCACATTTTGCCAGGAAACGTTAAAAATGTCGACTAAAATGGCCAAACATTTTTAATCCGAAATTTAGCCATTCTCGCACATTTCCCCTACTGACGTCGACAATGTCAACTCAATGATAAAAATTGTTTATTCCCGCAAACAATAAGAGAAAAAAGACGAATATTTGCTGAATTTGTCGACTATTAGTCCACAGTGCCAACTATGGTCGAATTTGCTGAAAATGCCACCTCCGAAGATTTATGGGAAGAAGTCACTACCCCACACCCCCTCAGTCTGCCCATGGTAGTGATTGCACTACTGATATACAGTACTTGTTCGCGAACAACTGAATAAACTATTGTCTGTGTAGTAATAATATCATTCGCCCGGGAAAACTCAGACGAAGAAAATACAAAATCAACAACTCCCAAGTACTATATCAAGGCTGAAGTTTTTGTGAAAGTTGCAGTATTTAGTTCGGTTCGTAACCCAGTTGACCTCGAAAACCAGACAGAACTTTTGTATTCCTCTTCCCTTCATCCAAAAAATCGTGGTATTTATTCAGTTACACGAACTCACGAAGAGAGCTCCTAAAACGGCAAATTCCGAGTTGACTGGCATTCTGCAAAAATGAAGTCACATAATTCGTTATACAAGAAGAATATACGAAGTCGAGGGTAGAGCCGCTTTTATTGATTCGATTTACTTTTATCTCATTTATTACTTTTTTTTATAGCAATGCCTTAAGGAGTTAATACTTGATACAAAGACGATGTAACGAGATAATGTGATTTTTAACAAACACAACAGGGAATAGATAGCTGTAACAGTTCAATAAATTACGTTGAGCAAATTTTTATCCGTAACTCGAATAAGATAAGTTGCAATGGTAGAAAGAATATAGGCAGCGATATTGGAAAGAACGTCAGCCTTACGAGAGCAGTATATTTGTACTTATCACAAAAAGAAGTTAATTTACAGGTCGTTTCAATCGGTTTATATGAATTTTGGGTGGCTGACTGGTTGTCGTGTAATTCATCTTTGTTGTACCAATGTGTGGGTGTTCGCTGTGATCGTCTAAGTGGTATGAAAAGCCGAGAAACTTATCGGATAGAAAGTTTATAAAATATTGGAGGGATTTCGTTCAGTGGTATCTGAAATTACATGAAATAAAGGGAGAAAAGGAGAGAAGTTTTACCATATATACTCGTACATCATTATTTTCGAGGAAAAAAAGGGGGAAAAAGAAAGATTGTAAAGGGATAGCTTTTTATGCACATGGACTGGAGACGAACAAAATTACAAGATGGAAAAACGGATTCTGTTAGTAACAGTGTGAATATGACAGTAATTCTTTTCCAAAATGATTTAGATAACACATTCCTCCTCAGTTTTGTACGAGAACGTATGTATGCGCTCAGGCTTTCAAGTAATCTAATACTCGTAAGTTATACGTTAAAGACAGTAAATAAGTTTTTTCAACTCTATTTCACCAGCTCCCCTCTTCCCGGGATGAATTGACTCCTAATTTTTTACTCATTTTGCACCATTTTGTTCCGGTATTCTGAGAGATTGTACTGAACTACACTGTCCTATATAGATATGCATATAGTTGGAGGTCTAGTAGGGCATGTAGCCCCTCAAACATGCTCTCAGCGTTGAGACATAGGTGATAGAGAGTGTAACGCTAAGTATACAAATCCACGAGCGAAGTGAGCGAACATTTGTACGTATGTACTTGGAAGGATATTTAGGCGTCCGCGCAAACACCTTCCGAGAAATCAGAAAATTGAAATCGCGGGGTGGGGGTGATTGGAAGAATATTACCTGTAGCCCCAGCAGAAATTTTAGGTCAAAATTTGCATTATAAATTTGAATTCGTTTTATAGTATTTGTCCTTGAATATTTTTCTTAATTTTGTAGCAAAGTCCGTTGAAAAAACTGAAAAAATGTAGAAACATCTCTGATCCCGTTTCCACCTCCAAATTTGTATTGGAGATCTGGTTTGAAAACACCATTAAACATCTTTGGTTCTTTCTTATACTTTTTGCATTTTCAGCACTATCTACATTCTCAGAGTCGTTTTCCACAAACTGAGCATGAAAATGATACCAAAAGGTACGCAAATTATTCCATGCTTTTGAAAACCAAAATCAAAACCCACAAAAATTGCGTACTTATCTTCAAATGCATGGTAAATTCAGATGCTCAAACTTTTTTCAGTTTATGGAAAACTAGCGCAAAACAAGAACAATTACGCATGTTTTGGAAAGAAATTGAAAGTAATACGTGTTCGGTGCTTTATAGTATTATGAAAATATTACTCTTTTACGTTATCATTGGGAGAGAAAATTAGTTTGAACGTATAGAAATGAAAAAGAAAACATGTCACGGTGCCAAAACCTGCTTACGCCAACTTTTTTCTTCGCTTTGAACGGTTGTTGTTGTTGTTTTTTTAAATAATTTTATGTATTTATTTTCAGGAGGTACAGAAATTAGAAACTTAAGTCAACTCAGCGGCGTAATTAGGATTTTTAACGAGGGGGCCAGAAAGGGCCACGAATTTTTGAAGGGGGCCCAGTTTTAAAAACTTTCGCTTTATTTTATCTAATACTACAAAATTTTCAAATTCAGCGGGGGGCCACAGGGGGGGCCAAGATTTTTTGGGGGCCTAGCCCCCCTGTCCCCCCTTGGTTACGCTCCTGAGTCAACTAGTAAAAGAGAATGTAGCAGGAGCCTCTAAAACTCGAATGTCCCTCCCGATTCCGGAATGAGACCCTCGGGAGATGGATTGTCTCTGCGCCCCCCTGTGAGGATCTGTCGTTAGTATAGCGGCCTTCGAGAGGGTTTATAACTCTCTCGCTAGGAGGAATGCACAGCCTACTACCACCATAATCAACGGGGAGTTTAAGACAATCACCAAGCCCTGCAGAGATTTAGACGCGTCCATGATGATCCACGCTCCCAGCACCATCCACTGTGGTCTAATACTCGAACCATCAGGATGAACAGTAGTTTCTTGTCAACCTTCTTCCCATGTTTCTGAATTGAAAACGGGTCCACCAAAGAGAAATAAAAGAAAATGCAAGAAAGCCGGCGTACCAGGTTCACATAGCATATAGTGGTAAGGCCCTGCACAACTGAAAATAAATTAAAAGAAAGATTGTTCTGTATCCACCTCACTGAAAATTTATGAACTTGTCCAAATCTACCAAAATACGTGTATTAAAGAAAAATTCAACAATTGAAAAACGAATGAAAAATAATTAAATTTGAAAATACGATGCAATGCAGAAACATCGACAGTCAGAAAACTAGAAAAGGAGCAGTGCATGTCTCTTACTTCAATATACATTTTCATATTTGCACTTATGTATAATAGAAATCCAACATAAAAGTCTAAAATCGAAATTAGTAACCATCACACCGAGCGAATAACAGTAAAAAAATTATAAGATCACGTTTTCGGGTACTAGCCTCCTCCTCTCATAAAAATTATAGGATTTAAATATTAAGTTGAATGGTCAGAAATGGAAATTTCGCTGACACAAGCCAATTAAAGATAATATTATGGTAGCCCCAGCCATGATGGCCAAAAGAAAAATTTTGATAAGCCGAAGATAATCCAAATGTGGGAAATACATCCACTGATATGGAAGTCCCTCTACCTCAATGTATCATCTACGTTACGAATTTCGTTATGTCGTAACAGAGGCCGAATAATATAGAAGCCCAAACTTTTCTGAACGACTGTATTCATATTTTACGAATTTGGCGATGGTCTCCCTCCATCACGATCCCAAATGAAGTGGTTCAACGAGACTTCATTTTTGAAGAGAAAAATAATAATAATAAATTAAAAAAAAAAAATGATATCAGTGGGGGAAACAGACGTCTTCGTGAGTTCAACGCCCGGATGCTGAGCGATAAAAAATAAACGTATTTTAAAAAGAAAACTGTGTCAACAAGCCAAAAATGAATGCTTAAGATCTTGTTTCTAAAATCCCTAAGAACGCCTTTATACTTATGAATTCGCCAAACATTTTTGAAATGACTCGTATTTTCATTTTTTTAAGGGGACAAAGATACCGTTTCGATACCCCTGTACATAACAAACGTTATAGTATGCGAATTAATTTGAAACATTTCCAATAGCAACAAAACTTTTTTTCAGTTTTTTCAAAACGACGTTTTCGGATCAAGCGGTAAAACGTTTTGAAAATGGAATCCGCAATTTTGAGTCAAAATTAGCTGTTAACTTTGAAAATACGAGGATGACGTATGACGTTGCCGAAGAACACTGCGTTGACGACCAATTATTGGGCGAAGTAACTTCCCTCTACCTCGCCTTGTTCGCAGAAGGTTTGAGCGACGAAACTCGGTACACGCACCGTATCTCATAATAGTTACTCGTAGTAGTTTCTCATTAACTTTCGGTTAGATTCTAACCTTAAATACACTTGTATGCTGTACCATTATTAAGTAAAATATTTTTGGTCTTCCGGGCAGGATAATATCTGCTGTTTTTAGTCTCTTTTAGGAATAATCCGGATTTATTTGATCGTCGGGAACCTAAAATTTGAAAAGTAATATTTTGAAATATTTTTCCCGTTCTTCTTATCGCTTTCTAAGTAATAAGTATGTACATTATTTGTAAGAAATCATGATTGTATTCCAGAAAATTTTTAGTTCGTATTGCTGCAGATGATCATACGTTTAAAATTAAAAAAAGTAGTTTTTCATACGTTTCCTCACGCTACCTGGCTCATTTCAAATTTATTCTGTCAAAAAATAATTAAAATAATAAATAAATAACTACATAAATAAAAAATAACAATAATTGAGACTCATTCGGCTCTGCGGACCAGAAATTGTCATGGTAAGTTATTCAAAACTTATTGATGCTGATAATAAAATAAAGACTATCCATACTACCAAAAATTACGTGAAAAAGAAAAGTTGAATTATGATTACCTTGAAACACGGTTTTCTAAGATACGTCCTTCTTGCAACAGTGGACTCAACTGTTGTTCAACATCCGCGCGACGATTCCTGATGTATGATATCCAAAACCCAAAGATCTTCGAAACTCTTTTTAGTGAAATAAGAACGTGTCAGCTGGATTCAAAAGTAGCTGTAGAAAGTCGCAAAAAATAATTGTATAATATGATATCGATAAATTTAGAACGCTGATTTTCTTACTGCGAAGGCGAAACGCTTAATATTATGTACCTACTATGTTATATAGCATTATTAAATCGCCGTCAGTTTGTGGTTCGTAACAAAAATATTATAGAGCATTTTTCTCTTTTACTGCTAATTTTATGAAAATTGAAAAATAGTTTTAAAAAAAAAGGCTTCAAAGTCACCCAATTTATACTTCAAATTTGAAAGGTTTTACGATAGCCGTTATTATTCCAAAGGATTCATAAAACTCTTCAGCGTCTTGGCATTTTTTAGGAATTTTTTTGTAATAGGAAATCGAATATTTCCATCGTTGGCGAGTAAACAGTTCTCTGAGGAAGCGAAAATTTAAGTACCTATAATATTTACCGGGGGGGGGGGGGTGGCTTCTGAATAAGTCAATAAGTATGCATAGTTGGGTTTTGTTTACGATCTGTAATAAAAACATTAATTTTACTTATTGAATGAAAAAGCTGAAACTAAAAAAAAAAATCTGAACAGTCAGACCACTTTATGGAAGAACATTCTTACATGAATATGTCGTCCAGGAGAGGCGACTGCGTTGATGTGTATGTCCGCATTCCATTCTAGTGCCTTTGTAGTCATCCATTCTCGGGGTCGCTCGACATTCTCCGTGTTAGCAGATCGAAACGCGAGGAAACGAATGACCGTACAAAGAGGAATACGCAACTACATCACAATGGTAACGTTTTTTCTGCGGAGCGTTTCCTGCGGAATTTTTCTCTTTCGCGTGGCGAGCCACTAGACAGTCACATCCGTGTCAAAATTGTATTTTCAGTTTGAATTCAGTTTTCCTCGTGTCGAAATGATTTTGCGGATTTTCGCTTAAACTGGTCCCGTGAATCTCCTACTTGGCCTTCATCTTATCCCCGGTCACAGAGTGTAGAAATAATAATGTGCAGCTTATATAGTTTTATTCAAATAAATTGAAATATTTCAAAGGCATATTAGAAAATTCAGCGCAATTTACATAATTCTTTATGGAATTCCTACTTCGAATCTAACGTACTATGAAGAAGGACATCAAAGGTATTACTGAACAAACCTGCTTTCATGTTATTAGGTTTAGTAAACCTAAAACAATTCAGTGAATACTATCCAAAGGACTGTATAGAGGTATCTGAAAAGACAAATGCAAAAAAGTTAACATCGCAATTCAGATTATACAACTTATATTTGGGGGATTATGTGTGGTGGGACGTATGGCGATGCACGCATGCCCTCTGAATATATTTAGTGTGCCCTCAGACAACACACACAGGTAATATGCTCGGGCAATAAAAATTCCGCATTTAGAATCACTGAAGAGTAGTGAACCGTTCACCGTCATGGAAACGGGAGACTTGACCGATGCGCAATCAGTTACCCGCGGAAAAGTTACCCATTTGTTACCCTCGGGTTACCCTCAGATTAACTTGTTCTCTTTTAGTTACCATGGTTCCCCTTTACTACGCAATTAGTTACCCTGTAGTTACCCGTGGCGGAAAAGTGGACCATTTGTTACATGGGTACTCAGATTACCCTTCTCCCTATTTCCCGAAATGTGGATTTGGCATCGTAATCAACAAGTGAAGCACATTGACGAAATGAAAAGTGTACTCAAATGATGGAGACAGAGTCGATAATATCAAGTAGGATGACCAGAAATAAATGAAATCTCGCTGATCCAAAAACTCAATTTCATGTACTCATTAAAAATGAAGTAAACATCGAATTTTTTTCTTTCTGTAACGGTTTTGATCCAGCTGGAAACGTGGCAGTCTTCCTGAATAAAGTCAGTGGAATTAATAAGCAGGAAGAACAATATAGGTGCCATATAATTGTTGCTGGTGTGACTACGACCGATGAATGTCTGTACGTAATGAAAATTACCCTGTAGAAGAGTTCTATGTAATAAAACAAAAATCAAAAATATTCGAGTCGTGACTAGTATCTTCTTCCAAGGACGATAAGAATCTATTCACGTTGGGTACTTATTGCTAAATCCTTTGCACTTCATGTAAGTATAATCATTCTGTATTTTGTGTTACAGACACCTTCACTCAACAAGATGAAGAGACACTGCAAGTGCTAGAAATATTAGAAGGTAAGATGAGATTTGATATGTAAATAACTTTTCCGGTAATCTATGTATAATATTTGAAGACGCAAACTCGACAATCCCTATGGAGTTGGCATTTAATTTTCGGTTGCCAGCGATTTCTGTTGAAGTAGAATGAACACAAATATCGATGTTGCATAAAGTGCATTTTTGTTAGATAAGTATGCATATTTTGTCATATTTTGACGAAAATAAATGCATGTTTTATGCGCATAAAACAATTTTTTAAGCGCATGAAAATCCGAGCTCTACATATATGTGCTATATGTAAGGCAGATGTGTCAGTGTGGTCGCAAGCCTAGTTATAGTTACTTTGAAAACTAATATCCTGTAAAATTTGTGGAAAAGGAGGGAATAAATGATGTAAAATTGCGCAATATTCGTAGCAGGTCTGAACAGTGCAGAAAAATGGTTAAAAGTTATAAGGCAGATTTGCCAAATTCAGTTGCCTTAGAGGTGAACGCATAAAAAATCCTGTTAATGCATGGAATTCCTGGAATCGGAATAGTATTATCTTTGTTTTTTGCTTTCTATTGACTCTGTATCCTCTGTTCTTCATTATTTAAAATGTATCCATGGCCGCAGTAAGACCTCTTAGCGGTCCCATTTGGCCAATCAGTTCTCTTCTAAAAAAAAATTTTTCTTCATTGAACAAGCGAATGTATGTAGTTAAACTAAAAGCAGAAGATTGGTTGTAAACATTATAATTTTAAATGGGAAATTGATTTATTCGGCTAAAGAGGCACACGAATAACTAAACTGACTTTAGAAATGCGCTATTAAAAATCTTATGGATGTAGCAAAGTAGGGATTGGTTGCTATACCACCTGCGGCCACAATGATAGCCACATCCGGATTTTCACTAAGCCAATCCTGGCCACATAGTAAATTTTTAAGATGAATAACCTTTTGACATGGATACGTCTAATGGCTATCACTACGCGAAAAAGAAAAATTCCGCAGAAAACGTTCCGCAGAAAAACGTTACCATTGTGATGTAGTCGCGTATTCCTCTTTGCGCGGTCATTCTTTCCATCAAGTTTTCACTGGCCACACGAAGAATGCCGAGTGATGTCGAGAATGGACGACTAGAGAAGGCATTGGAATGTGCCATGTGCGTCAACGCGGTCACCTGGACAACATACCCGATCGGTCGTCAGCGACAGTTATTTCGACACTATCGATCTTGCTCATTTCGACTGAAAAATCGGCAGTTCGGCAGAAATTACAACCAATCAGAAGTCAGCATTTTGTATCGGAAACGCCCCGTCTGTCGACAGAAGTTCGGAAGTTCGATACTTTCTCGACAATTTTTCGACAGTTCGACAATTTTCGATTCGATGTTTCGATTGTTTGTTCGACAGCATTTCCACATTTCGGCTATTCCTTCGATACTATTTCGGCGTCTTTTTTTCGACATTCCGACGGCGCGTTCGACAATATTTCGATAGTTTGGCCATTCCTTCGATAGTATTTCGACGTTTTTTCGACAGGACGTTCGACACTATTTCGATATTTTCTCACCCTAGAAATTAATCCCTCCTCCCTTTTCGTCCAGGCATCCTTTCATAGGCGCAACCTGGGGGGGGGTACGAGCTATAGCCCCTCCCTTAAAAGACCTGAGCAAGGAATTTTAAGCAGGGATGGCAAACGAAACAAAACGAAACAACGAAATAACGATTGATTTTTGTCTAAAATATTGAAACGAAATAACGAAACGAAAAAATAAACGTTTCGTTTGCCATCCCTAGTTTTCTGATTTGTGATTTTTAGGATGGGCTACTAGTAGCCGAGCCTATTGCACCCACTGTGTCCTAGGGTCGGGTACTAGTAGCCGAGCCTACTGTAATCGAAATTTCATTTCTTTTCCCGGGTGAGTTGAGTTAGGGTGAGTTAAGTAAATAGCAGGGATGGCAAACAAACGAAACGAAATAACGAAATAACGATTGATTTTTGTCAAAAATATCGAAACGAAATAACGAAACGAAAAAAAAACTGTTTCGTTTGCCATCCCTGATTTTAAGCTAAAAATTACAAGCTGAGTATTTCATTTTTCATTTACCCACTCCATTCTCCCAATTTTTACTGGCTGAGCGCGTTCTCTCTCATTTTTAATATTAATAGATAATATGTGTCCTTCACTTCTGTGGACCTGAAGCATTTCTTTTTAGAATAGGTATAAATGTTTCGCGTCAGACAGACGGATTATTAAAGTCATTCGAATACTGGAAAGAATAGAAAATTCAGAATTTCACCTACATATATTTTTGAGAAAATTGAAAACAATTTTTTATAAATTATTATACATGCGAAGCGTGATACACTGCGTACTGTGGAAGTATTCCGCCGTCCATATACCGAGAGTAATCACCGTCGGGGCCACACCTAGAAGAAAGTGTAAGATTTCAATGCTAAGTTACTGAAATATTAAGTATTCACACCACGAGTTAAGGTCTATATCCTAAAATATATTCAAAATAGATAAATATACAATCTAATTTTTCGACTTCTGAAAGGATCTACAGAGAAAACAATAACGTTCGATTAATAGAAAATTGCGAAAGCATCATCATAGATTTTATGGTATAAGAAAAAGGAAAAAAAAATGTCGAGGGCTGGTCTCGTGAAAAAATAAAATAAAATAAAATAAAGGTACCCATTCATGTCCTTATACCTGTATTGTGTTTCGAACAAACTTTTTTGCAAAAATCTAATTTTCTTCAAATAGGTTTCATACAGGGGCGAAAATAGAGCGATTTTTTTTTTTTGGGGGGGGGGGGGCTGAAGCCCCAGTGCCTAAAATCTTCTATACACATAAATATGAATGTATGTCTGTCTGTCTGACTGTGTATGTCCTTCATATTTCCATGGAAATTTCTATCAACAACACAGCTGCAGACTTTACTACACTGTTCATCTGATCGCCATGAACCTTTGGGAAGTTGTTCAATGCACTCCCGCGAAGGTGGGGGGGGGCAGTAGTGAGGGGTGTGCTCCCCCGACACGCTCCTGTTACTATGGCATCATCCGAGTATATCTGAGCGAAAACCGTGCCTCTTAGTGGTGGTTGACATTTCCATGGAAATTTCTTTTAACAACACAGCTGCAAACTGCACGTGTCTCCTGCAGTAACATATATTGTAACATTTCTGGTTTTCTCCTGAATTTGTAGGAAGATCTATAGTCATTATTACGTGAAATGTAATGAGCAAACTGTGGATTTACGTAGGTATTTTCTTGTGACTAATGCATTGGAAAAAAAGGTTCTCAAACAGCTTTGAACTTTGTAGTTTACTTGCTTTGGGCACTCACACACATCTACCTTGGTCTTTTTCGTTATCAGTGGGATCACGATTGGTCTCCTCTACATTCTTTATCCCTTGAAATTGGAGGGCGATAATACTGAACTCACTTAAACCAACTTACTTTAGCCAACTCACTTAAGCCCACGGTCAAGGGTAATAAAAATCCAAAAAAATCATAGCCCCCCCCCCAAAAAAAAAAATAAATAATAAAAAACTACAAAAAGTAGGTTTTTTACTGTAATACTTCCTTTGTAAGAAGAAAAAAAAAAGAAAAAAAGCATGACATCACAAACGATAATAGCGATACTCGTATAGTTTTATATTTTTCACTTAGGGGGGACAATTTCGAAACTGGAGGGCTTATCCCCCCTATCCCCCTATATTTCCACCCCTGTTTCATGCCGAAAATAGAAATTGAACAAAAGACTGAAGATCCAAGAAGGTGATGCGTTGTTTTCAATTATAGAAAAAATTTCCCTTCATTCTCGACAAAAATTTTGACTTTGGTTTCCGAGCGTCGATCCTACCCACAAGTATGCTATGAAATGTCAATTCCTCTATGTACATATAATTTTCAAGTTTCAAGAAATTTAGTGAGTCGTGCCCAATTCAAACAAAAATTGCAGTCCTGGTCATTATGACCGAGTTTTCCAATTCTAAGTCCTTTGTTCTCTCTCTCTCAAGGTATAATTTGCTAACTTTTAAATTTATAAATGACCATGATTGAAAATGAATGACTTTAAATTACTTCATGACCTTTTTTCAAAATAAATGACTTTCAATGTCTTAAATGACAGTTAGAACCCTGTTCATATATGAATGGGGAATTCAGGCGTCAGAAAAATGATGTATGAAAGGATTTTATCGCTAAAATTTTTAATGAGATAATACGACTCGAGCATACACTCTATCATATGTATCAATTAAAGATTGCATCGTCGATGTTAAATTCATAATGGTAGACGTACAATGACAAGGAATTCCATTCCATTCCTAATTCCCATTCAAGCTGCTGCTAGTCATCGCGCGGGGTTACAGACAATAAGGTTTTGCCCCACTCAAGAAAAACAGAATTTTCTGTGTTGTACAGCACCAGATTTACCTATAGGCACTACAACAAGCACCAGCTCAGAGCGGCCAATTTTGAGAGGCAGCCGAATTTTGAGCATTTTTGTTTTCAGCACATTTTGGCGGGCCATCAGCCAGACACGGTACTGTAAATAAAAAGCTACTGAACAGATACAAAAAAACTTCCAGCTAGGTGCCTGGGGGCCCAAGTGCTTGTAAGCGACTTTAATCTTAATCCGGCTTCATGATTTCCACAATAATGCTATTGAAGAAATTAATAGAATCCCAATCCGATCTCTACTTAGTCTACAATTAAAATAATCGAACAGGAATAGGTATAGGAAATGATAACTAATTGACAATTAGTGATGACGGGAACACATGTGGCATCAGTTACTGTATACATTCTTGAACAAAATTTGCGAGTACAGGGTGTCCCAAAAGAATGAGCATAGCCAAGAGGGGGCGGGGGAAACCTGAAATTGAATGTAAAAATATGCAAGAATGAGTAATTTTTCGCCTTTAAAACACGTGTTTTTTTTTAAATTTTGCTTGAGCAGT
This sequence comes from Acanthococcus lagerstroemiae, assembly GCA_031841125.1. Taxonomy (NCBI): domain Eukaryota; kingdom Metazoa; phylum Arthropoda; class Insecta; order Hemiptera; family Eriococcidae; genus Acanthococcus; species Acanthococcus lagerstroemiae. The sequence goes on along the minus strand of CM063106.1, from coordinate 73,543,644 downwards.
AATTTTACCTTCATTTTTATAAAATAGTCCCCTAATACATATTATACTGGCAATTTTCAAAAAATACCACAATTTTCGACTTTTTTTCCCCTTGAAAGTCTTACTCCCCCCTCCCCTTGAGAAAATCCTGACTACAACACTGCCCAAAAGTCAGGTTCCAATTTTGCTCGGTATACTACACATACTGCCTGATTCTCGCCCGTCTTCATGCGTCTCGAGACCAGACTCTCAATGTGACCACGGCAGACACACGGAACATTTCTTCTTGCCGTTCTGCAAACCGTGCGGTTCGCGGGTTTAGTTGCTGAAATCGAAATGATCAGATAGTGGGACCAGACTTCTAGGACACCCTGTACACCCCTCGCACTCTGAAACAGTCTACTGTTTCCAAGATGTACCCAATTGATATACTTTGATCGACGTATCATCTCATAATTCACTTACAAATTATATCCTCCTTCGATGTGGAGAAGAATTTCGAGTTCAAGGAATAACTGAATACAGCTTCAACCTTTGACTGGGAAATTCCTGGTTTCTAAAATGTAAAATCTGCCCCTCCCCAATTAGGGCGCTAGAAATGCACAGACGCAAAATTAGGTACATACATTTTAATGAAAAAACATAGGGTCTGAGGGGTCAAGCAAAAACTGTTTAAACGGCAGGTTGCTGATGAAATTCATGTCAAAAGCTTTTGATTGCAATTGTCATATTTTGACGAAAATAAATGCAGATCGATAACAATTTTTAAGCGCATAAATCCGACTCTAAAATTCTATTTAAGAGACATTGGTCAACTTTATAGTACTTGCATATCCTGTAAAATTTCGTGGAAAAGAGGAATAATGATGTAATTGCGAAATTCTCAGTCTAAATCGAAAATGGTTAAAATTAAGGCGTTGCAAATGCCAGAGACGCAATAAAAATTTTAATGCATAGGATTCTGATGGATGTCTTGATTGACGTAATTGTTCTTATTATTTAAAATGACCAGGCGCATAACCTCTAGCGGTCCCATTTGCAAGTTCCTCTAAAATATTAACAGCAATGAATGGAGATTGTTGTAAACATTAAATTTTAAATGGAAATGATTTATCGGCTAAACAGTGCACACAATAACTAACGACTTTAGAATGCGCTATTAAAATCTTATGGATGTAGCAAAGTAGGGATTGTTGCATACCCACTGCGCCACAATGATAGCCACTTCCGATTTCTAAGCATCTGGCACATAGTAAAGTTTAAGATGAATAACCTTTGCAGGATAGTCTAATGGCTATCACTACGCGAAAAAGAAAATTCGCAGAAAACGTTCCGCAGAAACGTTACCATTGTGATGTAGTCGCGTATTCCTCTTTGCGCGGTCATTCTTTCCATCAAGTTTTCACTGGCCACACGAAGAATGCCGAGTGATGTCGAGAATGGACGACTAGAGAAGGCATTGGAATGTGCCATGTGCGTCAACGCGGTCACCTGGACAACATATCCATGCAACAATATTCTTCCATGCAGAGGTCAGACTCTTTTGTCTTTTATAAGTTATTTCCCCCGTTTCATTTCAGCAGCTATTTTCTTGACAAAAAATTGAAAAATTGTTTAAAATGCGGTTAAAAAAAAAACACTGATATGTAATTGTAAGATGAAAAATCCGTTTGCTACATTAGGGCTGTATTAGGATGCAAAGTAACAACATGAGGTTCATCTGCCCTGTATGTACTTATAATGAGAACTTTGATGGCCACATAACCGCTGTGAAAGTGACCACATTAGGAAACATGAGCCAGATTAGCCAGTCCCTCAATTTTTAATTCTACAAGACTTGCAGAACGGAATAAAGTGTCTCCAGAAGATTTCGAATTCATTTTTGAAATTTATTAGGAAACCAGCTCGCGGTAGCCACATTCCGCATATCTGCAGGAGGAGTCAAATTATCTCTTCTTAGATGAACTTTCACGCTCAAAATTCCCAAGAAGATGGATCGTTACAATCTCTTTTAGATGAAGAAATTTTTCTGAATCCTTGACTCACTAAATCTTACCACTTGATCTCTTATTCGGGCCGAGTAGCGCTAGTATCGCCACAACGAAAACGGGACAACTAGCGAGTGGCGCAGATGGTGGGTGGGAGCTTTCATTAAATCGACCGAAATCTATTTTTATGAGAGAAGGTAACTTATAGGAAATTTTACACTCTACGTATACAAATTTTGTTATTCTAATTTTTTCGATAAATGGCTTCGTTCTCGACTTATTTTGAGACAAGTTAATTCAATTAACATTCAAATAGGAAAATAATCGTCCTGATTCCCGTTTCAGGTGTGCCGATTGTAGCGCTGCTAGCGGATGCTCAGCCCGAATAGATACAAATATTCAATTCCATACGCAAATAATGATGATCAAATAATGTTGATGCAGAACATTTGACTGAAATAATTGATTCTTTCTACTGTACTATATTTCTGAAGCAATCTACACTCAGTTTGCAAACAATACACATGCAGATAATTCAAGATTTACCTTCGAGAATGTAACCATATTTCGTACCAATAACGGGCGAAACTCCACTCGTTTGGAAAATTAGGTATTTTCAGTTGTGCTGTTATTCTACAGAAGCTGCGAGTTGAGTTGTGGAAACAATAAACAGATGGAAAATGTCTAAATTAATGAACCAGGAAAGAAAGATGAAAAGTTTATAATACCTAACAAATTTGTTTAAATGATGAAAAAGTTGTATTTAGGACCTGATGTCCTGATAGCAGTTAAGTGAACAAGGCGCTAACTCGAAGAACGTTAATTAATTTAGAGAAGCGTTTTTATGAGTTGACAGATATTCTGTATTTCTTAAACTGTAGAACATTTTCCTTGATAACTATTCGCGAGTAAATACTTGGAATTCTCGTCGGAGGACAAAGTCTACCCGTAGGAACAGAAATATAGTAAAGTTATTTTCAGGCACTAAAAATCTTTTTCCTCTCTTTTTTTTTCGAACAGAAAACATGAATACAGCTAGAAAGGAATTTAAAACCTAATTTCGCATAAATACCTCGTCTTTACATCGGGGAAGTTTAATTTCCGGGTTATCTCATTTGTACAAGAGCGCAAACGTCATAATTAGGGCTAATATCTTCTATATCCTCTATTATTTCTGGAGAAATTTCGAAGAAGAATTGTATTTGTGAGGTTGAAAAACGCAGGTACTAACGACATAGGTTTTGTTATTTAATAGTTTCAGTAAATATGTGGTAAATATTTGGAATTACGCCGGGGAGAAATAAGTGTGCATTTCTTCTTATTGATATAAATGATAGGGGAAAGTTTGAGCATTTCAAAACTTCAACGTATGACATGAGAGTAGTTAATAAACTGATAGGAAGCTGTAACTGTAACATGTATTACACAATGGAAAGCTCGGTTGTAAGACTTAACAACTAAGTTTTAAATCTGAATGAAAAGAAGCCCTATTTACACGTGCTCAAGTGCTCATAGTCGCTGAAAGTTATTCGGATATTTTCCCAACTGCTGAACAAGGTTCCTCTCGCGTCTTCTCTACCCCTTGTATAGATTATTTTAATTCACCATTACAATGTGCATCACAGGATAGCAGTTTGAGTCAGTGCCGGTTTTAGGTTCGCCGCCGCCCTGTGCGAAAATTTTTTTATACTTACAAAACTTACAGGATTTTTTTTTGTTTCTTTTATGTGGCATAGTAGGTAGTAGGTATACTTATGTACATTTTTCATAATTCGACGATTTTACTTTTTTTCCCCGATTTTTTTCTAATTTTTTTTCCTCAAAATTTGCCGCCCCTAAAAATTTGCCGCTCTGTGCGGCCGCACAGTCCGCACATATGGTAGAAACGGCACTGGTTTGAGTTTCCTCACAACCCGGAATGTAATTGTATACCTATGATCCCTTTAAACATTCAATTAAAACATTTCCATTTTATGAAAATCGGTAAACTGCGCAGACGAGGCATTCACCTCTAAAAAAGTCAGAAATTCAATCTGAATATAAGCAGAATACCTAATTCGCTACCCACTTGATACGAAGTCAGATTGGAAAACGATTTCCTCCCTGCCTTGTTGGACTATTAAATATATTTAAATCGAGTTCAAAATAATTTAAAAGCTATTATAAAAGGCTTAACTATAGGCAAACGGTTTCACGAGAGGATATCCTCCGAAGAGACTAACGCAAACACCAGGCCGAGTGTAGCTTGAGAAATCTCGTTGAATCTTAAATTTAAAGCTGAAGAGTAATAATTCTAAATCTCTCTTCTTTCGAGTCGCGTATGGGCTTTATAAAGATTATTAAAACTTTTGTCAGGCGCCGTATTTCGGAAACTTTTCCACTTTCCGTTTTGAGTAGAAAAACATTGCTCAAAACGGATTGTTTTGACGAGTGTCCTGCGTGATGTTACACGCACCAATACTAACTATAAGCCAAAATTTATTCGTTTAACAGTCATGTATGTGCGTTTCATTTGAATACGAATGGTCAAAGTTTAAAATTTCTTCAGTTTTGTTTCGGCGTCACAGCATTCTGAGATGCTGGATACGAGACAAAGAGAGGATGGCACGAGAGAAAGAGAGCAAAATCACGTGCGTGGGGATTTCATTGACATCTTGAAACGCACAACACGTGCGCCAAGTAAAACTGAAATGCAAGATATTTTTTTATTTACCGAAATCCTCATTTATGGTGAATTCGCGAGTTAATATTTATTATGATAAGGCAGATTTCTGGACATTTGCACTGCACCACTTAACGAATTAAATACTAACGCCAGCTTATGCCTAACTGATTAATTTATTGAAGTACCATCATCCAGACACACATCTGGCAGAAAGTTGCAGGTGACTGCGAATTTTATTGCACTGAGGCTCTAAAAATTGTTCGGGAAGCTATTTTATTGTTGAAGTCGCATAAGAACAACGGTCTCGTTTTCAAGAATTCTTAACGAGGCTAAGTAGAAATCCATAGAAGGCGCCTCGCCTCCTGCCATGGTGGCTTGCTCATGACTAGGGCCTGAATATCGGAATCAAATATCAAATGTTTTGCGATACTGAGATTTCGTCGAAACTTCAGAAATACAAGGGTCGTTCAAAAAGTAAGGTAATAAGGCCAGTATAAAAATTACAGTGAATTAGAAAAATGTATTCTAATAAAATATGTTTAGATATTATCCATGTACTACTTATCGATATAATTTCCAAGTCGATTTAAACATTTGTCCAACCAGTGGATTAGTTTATCTATACCACTAACACACCGTCACTTTGCTACCATCGAATTGAGCCTGACATATACTTTATCAGCTCATAGTCGTTGTTGAATTTTCTTCCGGACAAATACTGCTTAAGATGCAAGAAAATATGAAAATTGCTGCATGCTAAATCTGGGGAGTGGGGGTGCTCCCAAACTTCCCATCCGAATTCCAGCAGCAAACTCTTTCTTACTTTCGCAGTGTGAGGGGTCCCATTGTCTTGAAGGGAAAACATTCCTTGCATCAACAAATCACAACATTCATTCTGTAGATCCGTTTCAACTTTTTTAAATAACCACAGTAGGGTAATTCTCTCAATAACTCGTAATTTTAGAGTTTTTTTAAAAGCATATTTGAATTAATTTTTTGATGGATTTTCTTCATGGAATGTGTAATGTATATGTACCTTAAGGCATGTATGAGGTTCAAAATCTACCACCCCCCAGTTGGGGCAGGGGGACACGATTTGTAAACGACGAAGGATTTTTCGTAGACGACGAAGGAATTTTTGTAGAATCGTGTGCTCTATCATAGTTCATCGAGAAATCAAATTCCCAAAATTTGCACATAGATTGTTCTTGTTTAACACGGCAATAATCAGTGGAATATGCTTTTTAATACGGGAAGCGTAAGACAATTTTTCCGGATCCTTTATTTCAATTTTCAGTGTTATGCCTGAAGGAAAATCGATTACATCGATAACTCGAGAATCCTTACCGATAGGTAATCAATTAGAGGCAAACTTATCGATTTAAATCGATTTTGGATCGATTTCTGACAGCCCTAACTCGGATATGACGAAGGGAAAAAAATCTTGTAGACGACTCATTTTTAAACTCCGTTATTTTCTTGGCACAACAATGTGATCGAAATAGATTCAAGAATAGAATTTTACATTGAAGTCGATACAAAATTCGATCCAAAAGTCAAAGTCGACTTGATAAGAAACTTGGGTATTATATGAACTTCTACATGAAATGCGAAAATGACGGGTTTTGCGGGTCGGTACTTTTTTCGAGAGGTATAAGGAAAAATACCAATCCTCGGTCACCATGCCGAATTATGGTCAATTTTCAAAGTATCACAGACTGAACTTTTTAGTGGGTAAGTGCTGCTATCTGTGGCAGGTTGATCTCTAGGTGTCTGCCTTCCAAACGACACTGAAATAGTGATTTGTTAAGAAGTTATCAGTGATTTTGTAGAAAAAAATTTTACCTGCTTATTTTTCCCGCTTTTTCATGTGCCAAAAAAAAAACGAATGTGCGGAACAAATTATTTATGCCAAGTATTTATTGATTTTGTTGGTTCCATTTGTGTTTTCGTTATTTTATAAAGGTTCAAGGACACTTTTCAGAAAATTTTTTGAAAATAGTTGCCATCTTCTACTGACACGGAGAAATTGAAAACCTTCCAATATTTTTTTTGAAAGTGCCATAACTTCGCGAAAATTCAAAAATTCGAAATTCTTTCGTTTTAGCTTTTTCTTCGAAAAAAAAATCGCAGACACAGGCGTTCAGAAAATCGTCCGTCGGAAATTTGTTAGTCGGAAATTTGTCCTTTCGGAATTTTTTTCGTTCAGAAAAACGACGGTTGGTAAAACAGATTCGGAAAAATGTCCAGGAACCGATTACTGTGATACCAGCCATGCTGGGTCCTTCATAATCATTGCAATTTGTTGATCAATCCTTTAATTTTATGATGCCATAATGGCTAATTTTTTATTCCCAAGACTCGATAAAATGAAAAGTCGATGAAATTTCAGCACACTCTTCTGCTAATTTAAGGCTTCTTCAAAGTTACTGTTAGAACCTAAAACTCATTCAGAACTGCTTGGATTTGATATAAGATACTGTAAGTGCTGTGTGTGACACATTAAAAATTGTTGACACCAATCCGTAAGTTCATTTGCCAACGCAATCCAACAATTTTTCCATTCTCACCCATAGTATTCCTCAAATTATTACAAAATTTCATTCACACCTCTTGTAGGCCTTTACGAAACTTCAGATCATTGAAATTTATTCAACCTTTAGACTTCTTTCAAGTTTGAATTTCATCTTTCATATTTTGAAAGGGGTAAGTACACGGGGCTGTAAAAATAAGTCCCCTTCAGAGATCCTTTTGTATTTTCCGAATTGTTACAACAGGTACCCAAGTATTACGACACACAAAATTACTGAAAGTAATTAAACCTTTGGAAATTTAGATTTGTCAGATATGCTTTATTCTGCACCATGTAGACCTATACCAAAGTTAAGGGACCCGTAGTTATAATGATTCTACGACTGTACGATTCTCGGCTTTGGTAATGAATCTTCAACCCGAAACAAGAATTGCTTCATCAAGCTCTGTTTTGTCTCGAACTGCAGCACCAACTTTGGACTCTTTGCTTAAAATTAACTAAGAAAATCTTGTAGCGTATTTTCCAGCTACATTATGAAATCAAATTAACCACATCGCTAACTTTTTCCTCGGCTACGTACGATGACTTATTCTATGTTTCATGAAATACAAACGAACATACTGGTAACTCCTCTGAGATAAAATAAATTCAATTAACTGTCGGAAAATTCCCCTGCCTACCTATAAAACTGTTCGAAGAATTAGGTTGGGCAAAATTTACAGCCAAAAGATTCGTGTTCTATATTGTATATCACCTGCAGGCGAATCCTCTAGTCAACATCGAAAGCAATCGACGAGTCTATGAAGAAAGTAACGAACGTGGCTTATTATTGGCAATGATAAACAACGCCTAAAACCATTCTACGTTCTCGAAAGACCTATTAAGAGCATTAAAAATATATTGTATCCTGTGTTCCTGTATGCTGCAGTAGTTTATGGTATCCAATTTACAGGTTTATAACGTCACTGAATTCAAGTCGAAAAGTTATTTCTAGATCCAATCCTTCCTATTCTCTCCTTGGCTTTCTTGACTTTCTTTCTTGACCCTCCTTCCTACCTAAGTTTCTTAGGGGATTGAAACCAGAGTGCCAGACTGAAATTACGCTTTCTTATTTTTATTTCGCTGAATACCTCATTTACCTACTTTATGAAAAATATGGAATAGCCTCATGTCCTAGTTAATCTTTTGTCTTCCTGGATATTTCTTCGACAGGGGATTCTTCTACTTACAAGTGGCAGGGCTGAACCCGTAGCGTGAACACTCCTCCAGTGAGTAGGAGATGCAAACCCTAGTCCATGTAGTCTTACAGAGACATCATTACGTCTTAATAAGTATTGATACAGTTTCAAGAAGTCTAAATAATGGTACAGTTCTAGAGTACCTATCTCATTGAGTGTTATGAAGTTTTAAAACAATATTAACGAAATTTAAGAACCCTAATAAATTGTGAGACTGTCTTCAAAAGTCGTACTATTAATATCAACTGACTCTTGAGAGTCTTCGAAAAATAATCTAGTAATGTACTGAAGGAGATGCTTTCTGATTCTTCAGAAAAAGGTTCAAAATGAATGTATTCTAAGAGGCCAAGAAAGAGATTTGAACCCTTCATCCCTAACGACAGCTACAGACTTGGTGTTTCATGTATTTTCTTTTTACCAGGTAAAAATGGAGTAAAATCTTGATGGAATAAATGATTCACAAATTCTCTTATCAGAATGGGGTTATGTTCTTTTCGAATTTTCTCATGTTTGTCACAATTTTCAAAATTAATATTTAACTGCGTAATGCAAAGTGGTGATTTATTAGGTTTAAATATTTCAGACCCAAGAAAGATTCACGTGGGATATTCAAAACTCTAAGCTGAATAGGGCAGACGTGGTTTTCATATTGCTCCTACAAGACTTGATACAGAAGACTGTGTTCCCAGCTTCGGGGTATCAGCCTATGCCGGATGCCTGGAATATGGACGAGACCAAAAATCGGTTCTTACACATTTTCATATTGTTTTTGCTATGGTTCTTCATAAAGTGTCTGTCAGCTGGTTGGAAGTGATGTCGAAGATTTGCACAGAGGTTGGAGTAATGAGACAAGCAATTTGCAGTTGCGGCATTTTTTCATAAACGACCCAAAGACAGGGTGTCCACAAAGAAATGCCAACATTTGTCTCCGGTCGCACCTTCCTGCCTTACGACCGGAGAGGACGTGCTTAGATCAGAAAATCGGCGTAAGTGGTCGACCTAGAAAAGCCCAGAAAGCCTGAGGAAGTATCTCGACTAGCTCACAAGAGACCTCTCGGGCGTGGTATTGCCAAGGAAAGGAAGGTGGTTACCCAGATCACATGTTAAGTCGTTTCAAGTTCCGGAATGAAAAAGTAAAGTAAACGAAAAACTTACGTTCTCACATTCTCCTGCAAATGTTGCCCATGTCCCCGACTCACAAAAAGGAACTTAGTTCGGCATCGCAAAACACATTTTATTCCGCAAATGACGAAACTAACAACAAAAAACTTCGGACGAGAAAGAACCACATGGCAGTAGCGAAAACACAAGACAGCGTACGAATCGACCGAGAACAAATTCTGCGTTCCGGGAGGCGGAAAAGTCGCGGACCCGCAAAAATGCAGTTCGAAAAGAAATTAAGAAACACAAAAGGAATTTATAAAGACAAACAGCAAAATAAAGAGAAAAATCGCTCATGCAAACGGCACCGAGGACTACCTAGCCGAAAATGGTATGTATATCAAATAGTATCATCAAAACACTTTGTGCGGATTACAGGGAACGACCAGACGATAAGGAAAACAGGCGTGAGGAGGGAAAAGAAATGGAAAAATGTGACGTCGTCATTCCTCATGCAGATTCTCACCTGCATGCGGAGCGACGAGGGAAAGAGGAGAGGAATCGGTGCGATCACACGAGCTTAATTTAGTCGGACTGGCGCCCAATTACGACCAGTCGACTAACGTGATAAATGGTAGCGTGATAAGGAATACATATTACGACCAAATTAACTATATCATATCCTTATCATCATTGTCGACTGCTCCGGAGCACTCGATGAAGCAGTGACAAAGAATCGGCATAATTGGCTATGTCACGTCGATATATTCCAAGCTCACAACTTTATCACGTTAGTCGAGTGGTCGTAATTGGGCGCCTGCAGTTCTCGTGTTTCTACCTGCCACACAGTATAGGGGAGACCGGTGTTAGTTGTCACAATTTTTTAAAACTTCAAAATTCTGAAAAAACTATTGAGCCGAAAAACTTCAAATTAGGCTCATATTGTAGCTACAACCCTTGGCTACGGCATGGCGATTTAAAAAAAATCTTTCCTACAGTTTGCCCGAAACATTTTTATACGAGGCTACTTTTTTTTCGTATACATTTAAAAGCACGACATAAAAATTGATTAGCACGTTACAAAAAGTAAATCGCACGCTCTCGTCAGGAACGCCCCAAAAACCAATATAACGCCAGAAAAATTATATCACGTCGCAAAAATTATTTCACGCCACAAAAATGATTGAAGAATTTTACAAAAAAAAAACAAAAAAAACGTTCGGATACAAAGAAAAAATAGGACAAAATTTTGGTAAAAAAAAGTCTAATTATCAAACATTATTACTGCACAAGCAACACCTTCCGACTTTGCTGGCGGTCTTCGTTTCCCTTTCTATCCCAACGGCACATTTTCCGCTTCTCGCGAAACTTGCACTAGCTGCAGCCTGATCTTCATACCCAACGAGTGCTTGCATTCCCCTTTCTTTTGGAAGGCAGGGCATGTGCACCTACATTCCCTTACGCACGTACGATTTATGACGATTCTCCATACGGCGACATGTTCCTCTTTGAATTGGTCGAACGTGGTCCACTTCACTTCCATTCATTCATCCTTTGCCAGGAGTTTTTCAGGTACTAATTCCTTCAAGGCGGAAGACCCTACGAAGTAATTCACGCAATTTTTATCGGAATGATCGGGCCTTTGCAATGCAAACTTTCTTGTTTAGCAAAACCCACTGATATGCTTTCGTCCAGAGCTTCAGTGGAATGCAGGGTGCATCGGCAAAACACGTCACATTAGGTGAAGAAGGGTTGCGTTGGATCGACCATTTTTCCACCAGTTCAGACGCGCTTGTAAGGAATTGACGAAGAAGCAGATATTCTCGGAGCGTATGGTTCCTTTTTATCCATCTATTCGTGCCTTCAAAGCCATTTTGTTGCTCGATGGATAGCCAGGAGCAGCTCCTTCGAACCACTTCGGGTATTTTCGTAGCCATGTTCCCATATGTCTCCACTCTTTATCACTGCTGTTTAGACGAAAGTGTTTGCTCTCACTCGCATACAGGTTACTTCACACAATTATTGTGCATGAATAAACGAGGCGTGCTGCAGTTGAGGCGTTAATTACCTGTACTGGGGCGTTCGACAAATTTTTAATGTCGTACGCATGTAGGGCGTGAAAAACCATTTTTGTCGCTTGCAAATAAATATTTCCCCTTTTTTTATGACTTCTCGGCCCATACCCGGGTAAGTTGTCATACATGACGGGGTGAATTATCTTGTGCTAGAAACGTGCTACGAATGTGCACAAACTATTGGACCGAAAAACTTCAAATTAGGCTGAACTTGTAGCTACAACCCTCGGCTACAAAATGACGTATAAAAAAATTTCATACGGTTGGCCCAAACATTTTTAAGCGCGGCTATGTTTTTTTGTAACGACTTGCCCCATACCCGGGTAAGTTGCCATACATGGTGGGTGTGCTAAAAACGTGCTAAAAATCCGCTGAAATGTCTTACGAACGTATTTTCGTACCATTTTCCGAAAACATGTAACAAAATTCGCATTAATTGATAATTTTTGCAAGGGGACAACTTGTCCCGGGTTGAGGGGTTTTAGCAGGTACAATTTTTGGGGGAAGGATAAATGTAATTTTAGGTTCTAATACACCCAAAGGTAGCCGAAGAACTTCTGCTTACCACGCAATATTTCATTTTTGCCAGTACATAACATTACACTCGTGAGAGTAAACTTCTTGTTTATTAAACGTGACTTTTTGTTAAATTTTTTGTTATGAGAATATATCAAACCACTATAAATCAGGTCGGTACATAATCGCGAGGTCTAATTTGGATGAAGTGTGTACACTAAGCAGTAGCGTGACGTCATCAGATTCAAAAAATCACCTTTTACACGGGTGACATGGAGGGTGAGACAACTTACCCCGGTCTCCCCTAAATAGTTTTTTGCTCAATCATCAACCGTCTTCCCTCTTCTTCAAAAGAATGTCACTGAATTTTTGACCTTGCGCGCCTTAGAAAAAGGCGATGCAGTTGTCGCTGTTATTAGGTAGTTCTTTTTTCAGCATTCAAAAAGGACATTTTGGAGCTTTTGTGGACGATACTCCTCATCATTACGATTGTTAAGATATTAAGAACTCCGGCCTTTCCAAATGTAAGGTTGAGTGCGTTCTGGAAACAGTTTTTCCTTCCTTCTTTCATTTAGTTTGTCGTACTTTCAGCGGTCACGAAGCGACCTGCCAGTACTCGTATCATTTTCGCCGAGCAGAAAAATAAGTAATGGAAATTGCAGAAAATATTTTCAAATTTTACGTGTAACATTTGTTGCGGAAACGTGTAATTGACAAGCGTTTGAGCGTTCGCTTTTCATATGTAACACTCTGGCGGATAAACTGTCAGTCACAGCGCAGCGTATTAAGCAAACCTCGGAAAGGAGACCGCAATCTCTTGCTTTGGCCGAAAATTCACTTTGTTATACAGCACCTTTAAGTATACTTCCTCATTCGGGACCTAAGCTATATAGGTACAGCGCTCTCCAGTCATCGGATCGGCGAAATCGGGTGTGAAATAAAATTTGCATTCCGGAAAGCATAAAGCCTTAATTATGGAAGTAATTAAAATGACCTCGGAGTATCTTCCGAATGAATGAACTTTCGAGCAACTTCGTCTCAAGTTGTCGGAAGAGACGGGGTTCATATTAAATCGGGGTGTTCAGCGTGAATTTGCAGTGTTCGTCCATACTAGCGCTGTCTTTTAATAAAGCACCGTAAATTCAATAAGTTCGCTCATTTCACACGAAATTGTATTAAAACGCAGTCTATTATATGTACTCGAGATACTCATATCGACTTGTCTTTCTCATTTCGTCCAATTAATACGGAATATTACCTCTCGTATGAGAGATGCAACATTTAACCTTTAAGATCAGTAATATTGTGCTTCCTCTTTGGCGACACCCCATAGCTATCGTTGGTAACATTGCCTAGCTGGAAAAACTTAATGCGACATTTTTAGCATTATTAGCAACGTTATTAATTACGCATTCGAGCGGAATGTCCCTTTTTGCGTGTTTATTTGTGAAAATCTCGTTTCGCCGTTACTGAACAATTCTGAATATGGCCAAGACAAGCTTTGGGACCGCATAGTTGAGTAAAAAATGAAAAATATTTGTGCAAACGCTGAACGAGGAAACAATAAAAGCTCGTAATTTCAGTTACGGTTTGAAACTTCCATCCAGTCAACGAAAAATATTTCCGGGGAAAAGGAAATGCTGAATATAATTTATTAGGTTAGGGAAGATAAGGAGAGGCGCTTCGAAACGCCTCTAGATAAAAATTTGATTAACAGGGTAGACCTCTCGGTGATTTTATTCAATGAAAATAAATTAAGGTTACTTCTTCCTCAAATACTTTTTTTTTTTTTATTATTACTATTTTGAACCATCTTGACAGGCGAGTCGGTTCATTTTATTTACGGGTAAATAAAAAATGAATGAAAAAACCGTAGGATAAGTATGCTACATATTTTCTACAAGTATTTTAAGTCTCATCGGAGAAACAATTTTCAATTTTTCTGCGTTTTCCTCATCGTATGCGAAACTTGTTCCTCATGTTTATTTCTTATCGAGCGAGTTTTGACGCTCGAAGGCGGCGACTCAGTCTTTGCCAGATTGTCTTCTCTGTCGCTAAAATGGTAATATTTTCTTCATTTATATGTTTTTCTCTCTCGACTTTTACTCTCACAAGAAAAAGTGACTTATTTTTCTGTAAGAAAACCGACAACCACATTTTTTTTATTCCTTATTAAAGATTCAATTTTTCCACAAAGCCATCTTACAGGTAGAGTAAATAAAAAATAAAAAAATAATAAAAAAAATATAAAAAAAAGATCTAATTCAAAAAACTGGTTTTTCTTAACCCAGTAAAAGACTCGACAAGAAATTAAAAAAATTTTGTACATACCTATAGGGGGTGGGGATGAACGGAAGGCTCCAAAATAGGACCGCCAGGATAAATGATTTACTGAGGAAATGAAGTCTTTCATTCAATACCTATCAAGTAATAATAATAATAACAGCATTTTTATTGGTAAACTAGGTACATATCTTTTCCACAGTTTGCTCTCGCGACACCTGTGTCACGAGCGGCAGGGAATGGAACTCCCCCCTTTCTTCCAGTTGTTCCTCGTTAACCGCCCATTTTTGGGCATATGCCTCCCCCTTACCTTCCATTCCTTTCTGTCCTGCGTATGTCTTCTCCAGGTTGGACCCATTTCTTTGAAAAATTCATTCCTCCAACGCTTAACCGGCCTCCTCCTTTCCCTTTTTTGATCATGTGGAACCCAGTTTCAATTTTATATTTTTTCTTTAAATGAAGCTTATTCCGTTCCATACCTGTTTGAGTGGCTCTCAACTTATTGATATTACTTTTAGTACTTGCCCACGTCTGCGCTCCATATGTCATTGCTGGCTTAATACATGCGCTCCACACTTCCGCCTTAGTTCTTATAGGCAATCTCCCTTTAAAAACGTGTTTTAATTTCCAATATTTGCTCCATCCAATACGAATTCTACTTGATAATTCTTTGTCTCTGGCACTCATAAACGACACCATCTGACCAAGGTATTTAACTTCTCTGGCCCACTCAATTTTCTCCCCTTTGATCTGCACTTGTGTTTCCATTGCATTTGTAAGTAAACTTGTTTTACTCGTATTAACTTGTAAGCCTGCCTCTTTACGAAGATTTGAGGTCAATGTGGAAACGTCCTTTATTATCTTCATATCATTTGTTAAAATATGGTCTATTTGGTTTCTGGTTTTTTGATCAGTGGATATCCATGTGAATTTTCTGGTTTGTCTTTTTTTGTAGAAAGTATTTGCTATTTTCAGATTTTGCTGGGATGCAAATTCTATAAATCTTTCTCCATTTTTGGTTTTGATTCCTAAACCATATTTACCCAAGATTCACAACCCTCTCTCGTTTCCGCCAATTTTCGCATTCCAGTCTTCCATTATCATTGTATAATATTCTTTGTTTGGCTCCAAAAGCTCTTCCAGCTTCGCATAGAACTCCTCCCTTTCTCTTTCTTTAGCCTCCATTGTTGGGGCATATATTCGGACTACTAATGTATTGACTTATTCTTCCACTGAGAGTACGAGTATGAAGTAGCAAATCCGTTCAGAAACTTCTCCAATTTCTTTGATTTTTCTCATTATTGGTTTTCGGATATATAACGGTCCCCTGTAGTACCCTCTTGTCACCCCATAGTAATACATGAAATTTCCGTTCTTTCTTTGTGTTAGTTTTTCTCCCTATTTCCTTACTTCCCCTAATCCTATTGTATCTCATTTTATTTGCATCTCCTTTTCAAATTCGTATATCCTGGTCTTCCCCTACCATCCCCCCGCAATTATAATACAATAACTCGCATTTTCCTTCCCATTCTTCTTCCTTGGAAACAAGTATGTAGGTATTACAGCATTTTCCCCCACGGTGGCTGCCTCTTGTCTTGGAAGAATAATTTGGGTCTTACCAACGCCATATTCAGCCTTGAATTTGTCTGTCACTGCACGAACCCTTAATTTTTCGTCGTGAGCATCTAAAATTTTAATTTTTTCTGCCAAAGAAAGAAATTACATGCTAACACAAACGATCGAAAACTGTTGGCATTCTACACTTATCATACCGATTTCTCAATTACATGCTACAAAGTGCACAAGACTTATACAACTCAGATCTCGTCAGCTGGTTTTTCTTTGTGTGTACAGTATCCGTATCAAGTTTTATCTAGTTTTTGTCCGTTATAGAGAGTGTCCGCCATATGGAAATTACAATGTATCTTCGCCATAACACTCAATGGGACCACAAAAAGTGTCCACTGTAGATAGATGTCCGCTTATTAAGAGTGTCCGTTAATGAAAGTCTTTTACTGTAGATCAATGTCTTGACACAAGGGACGCCTGAAACTTGCTTCATATGCACCATCTCCGTTCATTTCCAAAATCTTATACTCTGCGCTCCCACACCGTAATTTCCTTTCTGTCGTTAGATCAGTACTCTTATACCTTCACTTGACCTTGATTATCTCTTATATGTCAAGGATACGTACCGCATGCCGGCTCCCGCCTTTTGATGTTGGTATCATGTCCCGGAACTTCCTTTTTTTTGTTTTCTTTTCTCAGCGGAAACATTATCGAAATAATACCACTGAACGTTCCCAGAGATTTTTCCGCTCAACAGCAGAGGGAAAACGATTGTGGCTTAGCGCTTTTGATAACCACACGAATAAATATTGCCGTTTTGTAAATCGTTTAGCTCAATCCGAACTCTGACAACTCATTTTTTAAGCGGTTGAAGTGCCAATCAATTTAATGGATGCCAGTGCAGTTTACTTAATATACTGTGTCAAAATGTTTAACTTCGAACGGTCGATCAATCTCCACCCTTTATGTATTATGTAAGAATAATGGGCGTTTACTAACAATGTTTATCGAGACTGCGACACGCGTCAAAAAGAAAAGATGACGAGACGGCCGGTACCAGCAGGCACTTCATTTGCGAAACCTAGCTTCGGATTTTCTCGCATACTCGGCGAATTTTCTTTTGTCACTCGCCGCGTCTCTTTTTCTATCAAGTTAAGGGCTGAAAAATTACAACAATAACGCCGGAAGGCGCCCTCTTTAAATATAATCTGCCAGTCCTGTCAACTTACTCGTCATTACCTTATTACACGGAAAGGGAGTCGACAGCCAAGACTCTCTCGATCGCATTTTGCGAAAAGGGAAAAGGAAATTGGCTGACTGCAGCGTAGACTGAACACCTTGCCGGTGATTCGCGGTTGTGTTACCAGCATTGTTACCAAGTTTACAAGGTTCCCGCACCTTCGTTTTAAATTTCGCGTTTTCATCGGCCTTATTTTCACTTATTTTTATTTGGTTTTTCAAAGTCACCTCGCGGTGCTGCGACTTTTGTGGCGCTTTTAATTGGGAGCGTTAATTCGCCAAAACCGCGGTTACCAATCCGGGGTTATCGTTTACGGATACCACACGCCAGACATCTGAACTCGGTGCAGCCGTTGTTCGGCGAAACCGACATGATGGAATGAAAACAATGTTACGCTGTAAAATGGAATTCATTGCAAAAGGCGTAAACCGGGAACCGACAACACGAGATACACGAGATATTTCCTTTTCGCGCTCATCTGTTTCGGCGAATCAGCTTGTTTTCGAACTCGGGATAATAAAATACAATGTCACTTGATCACAAGTCCGGTGTAAAATTACTTGTCTCCAGCCAGCGGTGATCCAGCCGACGAGTGAAATTTATTGTGCTTCCAAACACGTGCATTATTGGTTTTTGGTTTCTTGCTCGCAGAAAGAAGCACAAAGATGACCTCTCTGGCAAGGGTGAGTAAACTGAGAAGACTTGTGGCAGTTTCTATAAAAAGGGGTAACCTTGTCGATCCGACAAATTTTGAGATAATAGAGGAATGAATGCCCTTTCCAAGGAGCTATCAGCAAGATCTGTAGCGTTTTCCTGTGCGGAGATACAAGCGGTCAAAGATGAGTGTAACGAAAACGCGCGAAAACACGCTTTTGAGAAAAACACGTCTAAAGTTGGACACATCTTTTTCTCCCACTCCTTCAAGCGGTCGTAACTCGCCGCGGAGTCACGTTACCAGCATCGACGAGGGCTTGTTGGAAAGGTAATTTTTCGCTCTTCTACGTGGTAACAATTCAGAACGTCGGATTTATTCGTGAGCTCCGAAAACCCCGCGAAGAAGCAACGCAGACACTCGCATTCTTTTCTCATTCTCTTTCATAACTCTCTTTCTATCTCTCCCTCTTCTCTTTCACACCCGTAAATTGTGTCTCTTCGTTATTGAAATGTTTTTCTTATAGAAATTGACCAAAATCTCAAAATTGTTTTGTTTTTTTTCCAATTTTTTTTTTTCCGCGTTTTCTGAGACTTCGATTGATTGACAAAGTCACCCCTTTCTATAGATACTGCCACATATATAGGTAGGGGAAGGTAGTGTACCTTGGACCCCTTGGACCAGTGGGCACAACTTCGCCATCTGTTGCCATATTTGGCTAAAATTTGAACCGAACTTATATTGTCGGCTGTGGAACATGGAAACTGCGCTCGCTTTGATTTTATTGGTAAAAACGTGTTTTTGTTGTGCCAAAGTATAGTGTTGAGCGATTTTTAGGGTCGGCTACTAGTAGCCGAGCTTATTGCAATCAAAATTTCAATTCATCATCAATCTGGTCCAGTATATTAGTTCATATCTAGTGACACTAGTAGCGCTGATTGTCTACTTTGATTATCATAGCGCAATACTACCCTTATTTCTACAGATGGTCGAAGTGCGAATGTTGTGGAGTAGAATAGTAGAAATGCGATTCAGTTGGGAGTTTTAAACTTGAATGCAATTAACTATTAAAATGACGATCGACGCACGGGACGCAGTCGAACTGTCAATGGTCAGCATTAGTGTTTATGTTTAGTTTTCTGTTTGATTACCGCGTAGAACACAACGGGAAATGAATTCTGAACGCATTAAACGGAATAATACGGAAAAGGAATTCTCGTTATCTTTGTGGGTTTTCGAATAAGCGGTGTGTTCTGTTGTTCTGTGTTGATCGGATATTTTTTGTGAGTTTTTATGAGGGTCGTCGAAGCCGTTAACATTCCTGAATTACATTGTTTTGATTATTTCATGAATAATTATAACCAGGGGCGGAAATAAGGAGGCCTAGGGGGCTAAGCTCCCCCAATTTCAAGATTAGCCCCCCTAAATGAAAAATGTAGAACTACACAAGTACCGTTATTATCGTTTGTGATGTTGTGCTTTCTTTTTTTTTCTTCTTTTTTTTTCTTACAAAGAAAGTATATTACAGAGAAAAAAATCTATTTTTTACAGTCTTCTTTGGAAAGGAGGGCTATGATTTTTGAATTTTTATAAAGTTACTAGCTGACCCGCTTGGCGGGTCCTCTAGACCATGGGCTTAAGTAAGTAGGATCAAGTGAGTGCGATTCCATCACCCTCCAATTTCGAGGGATGAAGAGTATAGAGGAGCCTAATTGTGATCCTACTAATGATAACGAAAAAGACGCCTTCACAATCTAAATTTCATATTGAAGGTGAGAGCGGAATCAGGAATATGAAAGGAAGTATCCTGATAATTTTCATATTTTTATTTTAAGCTATCATGATCACATCGATTACATACCATCACTTTAATTTTACTTTTATTATTTTTTTTTAAAAAAGATATTTTCATACAATATTCTTACTGAAAATCTCCTCAGTACACCTTCTTTCAGTTAATAAGACAATACCATCTGTACCATCTGTGAACCTAAGCATCTTTACCTCTTTACTCGCTCTCCATGTATAGTAACGTCTGCTTCAAATTTTTCTTTTATTTCTTTTATGCCCCACTTTATGTACAGATTAAATAATACTGGAGATAAGGAGCACCCCTGCCTTACACCTTTTTTTCATATTTGCCTCTCCTTTCTCTCATTCTATTCTTAAAGTAGCTTTCTGTCTGTTATATAAGTTTATTCCTTATTCCTATCCTTTTTAGAATATCAAACATTTTATCCCATTTAACATTGTTAAAAGCTTTTTCAGTATCAACGAATGCCATACATGTATCCTACCACTTTTTAGGTCTTCCATATACAAATGAACCACATAGTTCAGAAACAGTGTGAGTCCCAAAATTTTGGAAATGAGATGGATTGATTCGCAATATTGCGAAGTTTAATTCTCCATTTCCATGGATAGGCGAAAATAAGCACAACAGTGACAGTCGTGAGCCCCCCCCCCCCAATACGCTCCCCGACACGAATTCAGTGGTTGATATTTCCAGGGAAATTTATTTTTCTTCCAGCCATAAGTATTTATACTTCAGCGAAAACCGTTACTCTAGCCATGTGCACATTGATCTGGTTCTTTGCTGCGCCCTGCTCGACTACAGTCTGCAGTCGTGTTGTTGACAGAAATTTCCATGGAAATTTTTTTTATTAGGGTACAAAAGCATATAAAATGTTGCAATACGTGTCTCTGTAGGAGATACCTGCAGTTTGCAGCCGTGTTGTTAATAAAAATTTCCATGGAAATGTCAACCTCTGCGGCACGGTTTACGCTCAAGTATACTCAGTAGTATAACGTCATAGTAACAGGAGCGTGTCAGGGGAGCACACCCCCACCCACTCTACTACCCACCAGAAACCTTCGCGGGAGTGTACTGAATAACTTTTCAAAGTTTGATAACAACTTCCCAAAGTCTCATGGCGATCGAATGAACAGTGTAGTAAAGTCTGCAGCCGTGTTGTTAATAAAAATATCTATGGAAATATGAAGAACACACACACATTAATAGAAATTTCCATGGAAATATGAAGGACATACACAGACAGAGCAACATACATTCATTTTTATATACGAGTATGTATACATATAGAAGATTTTAGGCGCTGGGGCTTCAGCACCTCCACCCAAAGTTTTTGCTCTAGTTCCGCCCTTGATTATAACTATTATCAAGCGACTTCCTAGCGTTCTTATGTCAATGCTAAGTTTTTAGCAAACCGCATGAAGAGTTACGATTTCTTCATCCTAAAATTCTACCTGAATTGGTTGAATTGTTCAATATAGAAGAACGTTTTCTGTTGTCAGTTATCAGTAGTAGCGAGAAGCGAACGAGTTGTAATATGTAGCATGTGAAGACGTTATCACAAAATCAGTATCTTGAAGTAAACATTATGTTCGTACCGATGTCTTGTGTAACATTATTCAGACAAATCAGTCATAGGCTCATAGGATGTATGTATGTAGTACTTATGCATAATTATTATCAAGCGAACAGACGATGTTTAGTTCTAAGTTCGAAAAGTCAGATAAACGCAATGCTTTACCGCAAAAGTTATGATTTTCAATTTTTTATTGCTTCTAAAACTACAATTTGTAAAAAATGCCAAGCCTACTACCATCGGGGGTCAAAGGGCTGCGTTTTCTGGACACGTCGTTTACTCCAATGAAATTTCCTACTACTATTAATAAACTGCTGGAGAGGTGGGAGAAAAAAACTTTGACATTTGAAAAGTAATTTTTCTAAGCCATCAATTTTATTTGCATTTATCAGAATGTTCGTACTCGAAAACTAAGATCGATAGGAGTAAGGCTAAGAAGTACTTTAGATGGTTATGAGGAAGGAAATTGTTTACTGTGAAAAATGGATTGAATATGAAAATGTTTGTAATTACGTGGTTTTTAAAGAAAGTATATTTTGTGAACACCTTGTTGATATAATAATTTTTTCCCCAGTAGTTGCCATAACTGTTCTTTATCATTACCAAAAAGTTTGACCAGTCTATCTATCAACAATACTGAGAGAGAAAAATCCCCATAATGTTGTACATAATTTATTAAAAATGTCTATCTTTATTGCCCCTTCCGGAGATCGAGCAGGCAACTGTATCTACACACGGTCAGGATACATTGCCTACCTATCTGATTCTAAAGGGGTCATGTACCGAGACACCCGTGCAGGCATATATCACCATCTGAACAAATAATTGGAACATATCGATGAAACTATCAAATCATGGGGTGGCTAGCGTTGCTGATTTTGAGTATTGTATCGGTTATTTTAATCCACCCCGACTTAAGTTCTGAAGTCTGGATATTAAACGTGAATTATTATAATAATGAAATGAACCCAATTTAGAAAACTGCATGGTTACTGAAATGCAGGGTTTTGTTTGTAAATTTAAAGCATTTATTAGATTACTGATCCATATTACAGTTTGAGTTTCCAAAGTCAACATTTTCCACCTGATATTGGACCCTGAGCAAAATCATTGAACCCTAGCAGACGTTTGAAAACAAGTTTTTCGATGACTTCGGAAAGGTTGGGCATACTTGAAATGAAGTATTTTTTATTTTTTTTTTTAACGAATAACGAAACTTGTTTCAGCCATGGAGGGGAAGTTTCAGGTAGATATATCCCGAAGCTGTCTTCATGGTCCTTATATCATAGTCAAAAATCCCCCACACTGCTGCATTTTTTAGGCGATCTGTTATTACGCATGTTTCAGTGATTGTGGCGGAGGTGACATGGAAAGAATATAGGTACTTCAAAATCAATATTTTTGGTGTCGAACTGCAAAAGTGAATTTTTCAACTCGATTAAAAGCATACTGCAAAGAGAAGTACAAGAATAATGCAGTCTTTTTTTGGTTTTTAATTTCGGAAGAACATTTTTTGATTCAGTCTGGGCTTGAATGTATCCATCTTTCGCATCAGAAAAACTATGAGACGTCTCGGTGATTACTTTTTCAGACATCTCTCAACAGACCGCATATGGCACGGAAAAGGCAGAATATCCAACTCTGAAATACTATAAGATGTTTTATACCGGGGACTAGGTGACTGTATTCGCTGCTCCCGAAATCTGATCGTTATATTCTGAGGTGGAATTTAGTCGAGTTTACTATTCACGTACGCTTGTAAGTGTGCATTATATACGGTATAGCATTTTTTCAGATTTATATCCGAATACTTCAGTATCAACATACTCTTTATGGAACTCTAGTCTTAATACCTCCGAGCCCCATGTGCGAACTGAAGATAATAATATTTTTAATTGATGTTTTGGACAATTCTTTTAGACATTTGAGCATAATTTTTGCGAAAGAATCATTCCAAAAATTATGAAATAAAATCATCTCGCCCAAGTATGTGACACCCCTCCGTCCGATCGAAATACACAGTTCTTAATGAAATTGTTTTCGAAATAATCTTCAGCGAATTTCATATTTAAAGAATCGCCATGAGGAAGAATTGATTCGCTTTTCTTCCCCCGCGGTACATGAACATAGAGTTGTTAATATTGTTTCAAATACAATGCCGAATCATGGTTTCAGGAAATTAATTTCATTTCTATGCTTTGCTGCTATAATAATAAAGCCAAATAAAGCGATTCTCGTTAATCATTATTTAAACTGTACGCTGTTTTCTCCATTCGCCGAGCTCTGCAGACTTCCAGAACGACAGTTAAGCGACCAACACAGGAGCCTACAGTTTCCCCCTTTAACGAAGAGTGTACCCTATTACATCTATTTAAGTACTACTGTATTCTGCTGAGTTTTCTCCCAGTCTGATTAAAAAGTAGTGACGTCTTATTAAATTCAGGATGAATGTAAAAATTATATTATTTAGACTGCCGGTTTACACATATTCGGATGAAAAGAGATTATTAGCTGTGGCAGGTCAAAGGGGCTCCTTGTGAGCCCGCTGATAATTTCTCAAAACTAAAGTTATTTTATCCAAAAATGATTGGCCTTTGCTTACT
Organism: Acanthococcus lagerstroemiae; assembly: GCA_031841125.1. Lineage (NCBI taxonomy): Eukaryota > Metazoa > Arthropoda > Insecta > Hemiptera > Eriococcidae > Acanthococcus > Acanthococcus lagerstroemiae. The sequence continues at coordinate 73,519,813 of CM063106.1, read as the reverse complement.
TTTTATACCCTTATAGTGACGAGAGTGATTTTTGTCCACAAGAAGACTTTCTCATCTTATTTTGCTTTTCAATCGCATAATATATTCAGTAGGTGAAGAAATTTTGACATGGATTATGTCTGCTGACTGGCCCTCCCGTCCTATTTCCGACTGACACTGAACTTGATTCCAACATTCAATTCAGTTGTGCGTATTACGTGAAGCCAATTAGTGGAAAAAATCGTAAGAAAAGAACGAACATTCTGTGGCTATGAGAATTTGTACACACGGTCTGGTATCGAAGTGCTACAAATCTGCTTCGTCACTTTTGTTGTGCAGGGCTGCCAGCATAGAAAACAGACAACTACGGCATCTTACCCACCGCGTCATATTACCCTACCTTATCGTACAACACGCAGCCACTGAGACGGTAATTGAAAAACTTGAAAGATCTACTCGAAACTTCCTTAAAATATTTAAAGCTAAATTACATATACATTTGGTTGTATTGGCAGAACGGAGACGTGAACGTCGAAAGACGATCCCCTTTGAGCTGATACATGTTTTTGCAAAAACCGATGCCTCCGAGTTTTTGATAAAACGTTTCGTTCCTCTCATCTCCGGGTATTTACTTTATGGAACGTTTTTAGAGGTATAATCCTTATAGAAAATCAACTTCCATATATAAATATGGCCGAGACGAAACTGAAATTGAACTTCAGTCTCGTATAGTACTTCTGCTTATGTTATACCTAAATGAACTATTTCATTTTAAATTTGCTAGCTTTTTTTATTTACCTGGAAAAAATTCAATTTGTGTTTTTACGGCGGCAAATGCGAACTGGGCAAATCTCTGTAATTCCAATCACGTGTGGTTGTTTTAAAGTCGGTGCTTCGGAGTTATGGAACGATATAGCAAGCTTGATAAGTGGATCGGGACAGTAGTCATCTTGGCGGGGTTAAATAATGTGGGCTCGGGTCAGCCACTTCAGTTCTACTGTATCTTACGCATCCAAATAATGGTCAGAATTATAAGAAGAAATCATAAATTCTCAGTATGCTTTGTACCCACAACTAACTGGATGGCAGGATTTCTGCTGAAATAATGTTCGTGATGATATAACTTAGCTATTTTTATTACATAATCGTTCGGGTCGAGTTTCGATAGCTTCTATATACCATCATTACTATTATTCCTTTTTCGACTGTAGGAGTGCAAACGCGTGTAAATTAAGCCTTTTGTGAATCGAGCGAACACATGCGATATGTGGAGCAGCCATTCCGACCGTTTGCACGCTCGCGAAAACTAATAATCTGATATTTGGGAACTGGCTGTTTGAACTATACATCGGAGCGAATGCGTTTTCTTCGATGAGCTGGAATTTCATTTGTTGTTGGAACTTCAGTTATACCTACTATATGCTTGTTGATAGAGCAATACTTCACAGAAAGTCGAAGTATAGACGCTCGTAATCTGCTGTTATTAGCTGAAGTTCTACAACAAGTGAATATATGTTTCACGAACGTCAAGTATATTGCTTCCTATATTGCAGAGAGAAATTATGCACGAAAATGTAAATAATAAGAATGATTAATCTTAATATCGTCTACAGAGAGATATTCGTGCACTACTTTGTCGCTAATTCGACCGTACTAGTTGACAATATTATATTTGACTAGCAAATTATGCATAACGGTTGTATAATACTGACACAGAAAAGCTGGGTACAGTTTTATATTTACGTAAATCTTAAACATTCTCGTTATTATTAATTTTTTAAAAGTATTTTTTAGATAGCATTGTTTCTTATATATAAGGAATTAAGGATACAACTTATTACTATGTATATTCTACACAACCATTACAGAAGCCAGTGCAAAAGCTTCCGGAATAATTTCGAGTCAGCTGGTGGAAAATAATGAATTTTTTATTATTTCCTGTTTCTTCTCGGATAACACAAAAACGAGGAGAAATATTTTCCAGTATTGAGGATAAATGAGGGATTTCGGTAGAAAAAAAACAAAACAAAAAAAAAACGCAAAATTTAATTGAAAAATATTAATGTACCTATTGTAGATTTTACCTAAGTAGTTACATTTTTTTACACATTTTAAGTTTTTTCCGGACTTCACGAAAAATTTTCAAAACCATTATAGATATTTTTCAAAAATTCAGGGATCTTCCGGACATGTTTAAAAACCTTGAATACTCTTCCAGACTTGTATAGGATTATTTTAACCCGGTCTGAGACTTGATAAGAATTTTTCAGAGTAACATTAAATTTAATAGATTTAGAGTTTGCAAAACTTCTTATAAACTTGTTAAACATTTTTTAAAGATTGTTCCAGACATACCTATCTAAGACTCATTTAGACATATTTTTCCAATTTCTTGAATCTCATGCCGATAAGTTGAGAACCTTGTCCGTCTTTTCACGGCTATTTCAAACTTGTTAAAAACTACTTTGAACTGTTCTTGGAGCTCATTTAAAATTGAGAAGTTTTGAGACTCTTACACATCTGTTCAGGACTCTTCAAAACTCCTCAAGACTCCACTAACACTGGTTAAAACTCTTCGAAGGCTTTCGCGTTACATTTGAGGAGGAATGAAATAATCATTTCCATGGAAATTTGTTTTGACATTCTCTTGTCTTTACTTTGGCACATTCCAGTTATGGGTATATGACAAACGGGGGAAACGTTATATTTGAGGAGGAACGAAAAGGAACGAAAAGGAATTATCATTTTCATGGAAACTCATTTTGACATTTGTATGTCTTTACCTTGGCACACTACGGAAAAACGTGTTACTTTGGAGTGTGACAAAAGAGCGTGTTACGGAAAATAATAATAAAATTGCTGACTGACTAACTAACTGACTGACTGGACTGACTAACTCAACACTTCATTCACCAGCGAGTACCGCACTCCTTGTATCAGCCTGTATTCTCTTGCGAGCATCACGTTCCTTGTACCAACCTGCGAGCACTACGCTCCGCTAGTGCATCATCTTGCAGACGAGTCTGAAACCACGGGAGAGCATTTTCATCTCTGCTTCGCGGACTGCGCCGACATGAGAATTGTCATCGTCCAGCGAACATAGCGTCCAAAAAATGAGCGTGCCAAAATATATGGAGCGCAACGTGCTCTGCGGAGCATAGCAAAGGATGACATGTCGGCGCAGTCCACGAAGCAGACATGAAAATGCTCTCTCGTGGTTGCAGACTAGTCTCCAAGATGATGCACTAGCAGAGCGTAGTGCTCGCAGGCTGGTACAAGGAACGTGATGCTCGCAAGGGAATACAGGCTGACACAAGGCGTGCGGTATTCTCATTATTGGTTTTCAGATATAAAAACCCACTCCCCTGTACACTCTTGTCTCCCCATAATGATACATGTGATTTCCATTTTTTGTGTTAGTTTTTATCCCCATTCCTTTACTTTTTGAATTGATTCCTCTCTAAGGAGCGTGAAATCTTGTACCCTCTTCTCGATTGGGTTACTCAGATTGAGGTGGAGGTTGTAGGATAATTATTCCCAAATTACCTTGCCGACTTTCTCGATTATTACTGTAGTACAACCTAATAATTCGAAGTTGTATCGGTAATGGGAAAGGTGATCTGATTTGGGCATTATTACCATAATTTTGTTTACCAACCGTTATTTTTCCTCAGAGGGGTACCCATCTAGCCTCCCCTTACCGGATATCTTTGTTCAGCAAAGGAAAGGGACGATTTTCTTCTTATTTTTCGAAGAATAATGATATTTTTTCGTTCGTCAAAGAAAAGATCAATTCTTTTCGGTGGGAGGCTTACTTCTTCTGTTTAGCTTCGTGTAAGGTGGCACCTCCGCAACCCATCATAGTCTCTGCCTATGTGATGCAGATACGTACTATACTCGTCACTCTTACCAGTAGCTACTATACGAGTTACTTTCTACTTTTTTTTTTTGCTGTAATTAAGGATATACATTCCCATCTGTCTCGAAGTTCGGTAACTATAGGCTCACCTGTATATCTACATTTACGAAGGTTTATGTGCCCATCTTGCCTTAACTAAATGTAATCTAAGTATAAAAAATATGATTTTTCATCGCTTTTAATTCGCCGTTATGCCGAAATATTACGAAAAAGTTACTTCACTTTCGTAAAACTCGCCGGCTAATATCGCATTGTCATTATTATTAATTTTACGACTCGTTATAAAATCGTAAACTTTTAACGACTCGTATTCCATCGCACGTCATTATTGCTGTAGTCGAAAATAAAAATTCGAATAAATATTCTTTTAGATGAAATATTAACAAAGTTGCGGAGCCAGCTGATCAGGCCATCCGAATATCAGACTGCGTTCAATAAGTTTTCCCATTTCGCTGCTACAAAGGCGTTTTTCATCGTGAATTCAGCTGTTTTCTGTCTCCAATGATCCGTCGAGTAGTCATACAGCATGTCGAGATGAGCATGCGAAGTTCGATTGACACAAGGTAGAATCTCGAGTAAGAGGGTGTTAGATTTCACTTCCAGGTTATCGTGTATCTACTCTCAAGAAGGACGAGTAGGTGACGAGTAGTCTCATTCGAACTCGTAGCTCATGTCACGAGTTTAGTATTACAGAGCGACTTAGCGAGGCCACAGTCAAATTCGTTTTCAAATAACACGCAGACGCATGTACAAAACTATGCAAGATAAATACGATACGTGTATTGGGTTTCGAGAAAAACACCTGACATGTATCACGTATGTAAATGTGGATAAGTAACTCGGAAATGGCATCTTTTTATTTCCTTTTCTCGAACATTCCTCTCGCAGCGCGTGAAATGAAAACGTTTTCGTCTCGGATGCAGTTGTTCTCGAATTGTAAATATTCTATCGAGTCTAAGACAGTGTGACATCGCGGCGCCTGAATCATTCATCGACATCAAAAGGGAACTGAGAGGCTTTTGAATACAGATAAAGTGGAAGTATACCCGGAAAGGAATAAAATGTCGTATTGGTGATCAACTCCACTTCCGTTATGTGTTACATCCATTTATTTTATTCCGAAGAACGTCGCTCACGTTTTTCGGATGCAATTTCAAAGGTGTGAACGTATATTTTCTAAATATTTACAAAAAAGGTATACGTGTACCTGGGTTTTAGGGGCCAGTAAATATTTCAGGACATCGTGAGCCGTCAAGGAAAATGGCTCGCTCTGAAATGTACGCAGAGACGTTATAAACCTCATTCGTTGCAAGATTAGTGCTCGCAGCAGAGAGCGCCCAAGCGACAACACTCGGTGTAGTAAATTTAGAACGAGCTCATTTAAGTGAGGAATTTTTCACACCGTCTTAGCGACTAACGTAAACGAGAAAATTGAATTATCAGCTCGCGCGCGTGTTACAAATGCACGTCATCGAAGACGGTACCGTAATTTGTTATACCGTGTGTAAATTTCCGTACAAGAAAACAATGCGGTTAAATCAGTCGCTAGATAATTAGTTAGGTGTTCGACATGAGCGCAGCATACATACGCCGTGTGCTAATTTGGCTTATTAAATCTCCCAGATGAAATTTAAATACGACGAATTAGTATTCCGTCGCTTGGATTTTTTGTAGTATGCGTATGTGTGTTGTATAAAAGTAAAAATACGCCAGCAATTGAACAGTTAGTACAGGCGATAATTGAGAAATAGAGACATTATTGGGGCCAAAAGCGGATTTCGTTGAAAAATGTCAGGCTACAATGATATGGGCTCTCTGGAATACGGCTGCAGCATCATCAAGAGAGCAATCGCTGACACGCAAATGGAGAAACCGAAACCTACCAACAACGTAGCGAAACAGAAATGGATGACTGAAGAAAGTCTTGGAACAGCCTGCGAGCACTACGCTCTGCTAGAACTTGAAGACACGGGAGAGCATTTTCATGTCTGCTTCGCGGACTGCGCCGACATGAGAATGTCGTCGTCCAACGAACGTAGCGTCCAAAAAATGAGCGTGACAAAAAATATAGAGCGCAACGTGCTTTGCGAAGCGTAGCGGACGACATGAAAATGCTCTCCCGAGGTTGCAAACTCGTCTGCAAGATGATGCACTAGCAGAGCGTAGTGCACGCAGGCTGGTACAAAGAACGTAATGCTCGCATGGGAATACAGGCTGATACAAGGAGTACGGTACTCGCAGGCGAATGAAGTGCTGAAGTGCTGAGTCACAGTCAGTCAATCAGTCCATTCAGTCAACCAGTTAGTCAGTCAGTCAGTTCAGTCAGTTTTTTTTTTTTTAATTTATTATTATTATTATTTTTATTATTAATAACGTGGCGCGTGAAAGTAACTTTTTCCGGTTCGTGTGCCAAAGTAAAGGAATGAAAGTGTCGAAAGTGGAAGGACGATGTAGAGCTAAAGGGAACAAGGAAGAATGCAGGAAAAGAGACAGGGAGATCAAGAAACTATGCCGGGAGGCTAAAGAGGACTGGTGGAGCGGAAAATTCCAATATCAGGAGAAACATGACGCATGCAGCGTGCATAAGAAACTGAAAGAAATAACCCAGAAACACCGCAAAGCCGCATCTGCTATTCTGCAGGATAAACAGAATATCATCACTGAGGCTAAAAATAAACTCGAGCAATGGACGGAATACATCCGGGGACTGTTCTCCGAGAACCGAACGAGACATCATATAGAAGAAATATCAGCCGAGGACGAACCGGAAATCACTAAGAGTGAAGTAATCCATACCACTGGAAGACTGAAAAATAGAAAAGCTCCTGGCCCTGACCAAGTTTTTGCAGAAAGCCTTAAAATCATAGCAGAAGACAACTGCGACAGACTGGAACTATTAACGCATCTTATAAACGGAATATACAAGCGAGGAAAAATACCGCAAGACTGGCTCAAATCCGTTTTCATAATACTCCCAAAAAAAGAAAACACAGACATGGGAGGAATACCGTACTGTAAGCCTCATGTCAAATGTACTGAAAACCCTCTTAAGAATCATTCATACGCGCATTTATCGTAAATGTGAGGCACTGATAAGTGAAACACAATTTGGCTTCAAAAGCGGAATGGGCACACGTGAAGCCCTTTATGCCAGGGGCGTAACCAGAACTTTTTTTGGTGGGGACTAGAATTTAGAAAAATCGTCTCCCTCCTTAAATTTTGATGCTTTTGCTTTGCAAACTTGTTGAATAATTTTTTCCACGTATTAACTAGATATCATTGGGTGGTGAGGGGGGTGGGGTGGAAGAAAAAACAAAAAATTAACAAAAAATGTCACTTTAATATTCTCAGTTTCTGGAGATTGACTCCTAGTCCAAAGTAAAACGAGAGTGGTTCCCAACTAAAAGACTAAAGAGAATCCCTTTCCCCTACCCCGCTAAAAATAGGTCTGAATCGATTTATACCATCAACCACAAACAATAGCATAAAAACCATAGAAGGCGGAGGAATTAGGAAGGGAGAGGGACGAAAAATCAATCTATACTCCTTATCAAAATGTGGAAGGAAAATTATTTCTAGGTGTTATATTAGGAAAAATTACGACACTTGACTGCAAAAGTCATAAAACTTTCCTCAAGTTTTCATTCTTGATGCGAAAATTATTTAAAAAAATAGTCTTCGTGATTCGAATATTTTGACTTTGTTATACATTCAAAAGAACAGGATTCCGCGCACCTAACAAAACATAAAAATCTGAAATTTCAAAATTAAATAAAACTTACGGTAGTGTCCATTAGGAGGAGAAAGAAAACGGAAGGAAACTACTCGCATCTACACTGAAAATTTTCGTTCATTCCTGATTAATGTTGAAATAATTTTGAAAATACTTAGAAATCGAATCCGTAAACAGAGACCAAATTGAATGAGAGTGACAACCACCCATCACCATATAACTTGGTGGAGGGGGGGCACTGAAATAGTATAAAGAAAAATTAGGTTGAAGTTGACTAACATTTGCTCCTTCTAATGCAACCCTAGGAGGTCGAAACCCAAAAACTAACTCTAAAAAGTGTAATAAAATTACGAAAATCGCGCTGGCTGTGCTGCCTAGCTAGGTTGACTGGGCAACGGAAAACTGGACTGGACTGGACTGACTGTATCTTACTATACATAAGAAAATTTCCGTGGAAATTTATATAAAAATCATGAGAAATTTTTGACATAGATAATGTCTTTTTGCTGGCTCTTAATGAAATTCCAAGTTAGTTTTAGCCCAGGAACGTTTGGGTTTTGAAAATGAAATAATTCCTATCTTAAGTTTCAGTGCTGGAATGTGTTGGTACTGGTGTCCTTATTACCCATAAAAAACCCGGACGCCCCATCATCCCCTGTGCAACCTTTTTTTTTGTAGAGACCTAAGCCCCAAAATTGGATTTTTGCATTTTTCTCGGGAATGACGCATTTTTTGGGGAGAAAACATCCGAGCAAAAATATTTTACATAAGATTTCCTACAAAAATGGCCTCTTGACCTTTTTCTGTCGAACGCATAGGGACGCGGCTATAGAGCACTGAAGTTACTACTGTTTCTGCATATACGCGTGTTGCGCATTATACAGTACATGATAATGCGTATAGAAATTTTGCACCACCCTACCCTTCGCTGACATACAGAACCGTGTTCTCTCAAGTGTTTTTAGAAATATTTTATAGGTCCCACGTCTTCTTCTTGTTACAGTTGACCGAAGTGTTAAAACGCTATGAAGTTATAATAATTCGTACTTGTGGGTACTTCTATGTGTCTTATTTAATTTTTCGGCTACAATATGTTTATAGTTACTGTATTTCTTCCTCGGTCTCTCTATCAGACGTGTCAATTAGGGCGCAGTTCAGGTACGCAATCCCTTGGCAATTTGTGCACACAGACGAATCCAGACTTGGCTTGGCCACCATCTACCAATAACGGACTGGGGATGGAAAAAAGAAAAAAGAATGTCATCGGCCATTGATTATTTTGTAATTGCAAGAGAGGTTGTGCAAGTGGATGTGGCTGCCGCAAACTTGGAACGTTAATATTTGTGTGAAAATGTATTATTACTTTCTGAGACTATGACAACATTGAATGCCGGAAATGCAAAGTATGCTAAGTGCCATGTTTTCGAAATCAATTTTTTGGTGTAAAATACGCTAAGTAACATCCGACATGCATACAAATGTTCATAAGTGTCATACCACCACTCAAAGAGGTTCATATTTCCACCAGAAGATTTCGCTGTCTTTCAGGTAAACCATGCCAAGTGCTTTCCAAGTCTACACTGAACTACACGACGTTATCAGATTGCGTATGTTGAGCAGAGGCTTCTGATCGATGTCATTTGAACACCAACTTTCGTAGAGATGCAAGCAATCATAAAACATAAGTGTAACTTCAGAAACGTGTAATTGAATAACGGTAAACATCGGTGGACCGCTTCCGTACTCGGAGTCGACGAAATACTAACGGAGCGTGTCGTATTTCGCGTAGAGCGCATACCGTATATCAGTAGCAGCGCTACCAACTCAACACTCCCTCCAGGGATGTGGTCTGCGTACCAAAATTTGGTTTTAACTCAAAATTTCTATCTTCGGAAAATAAAATAAAATTCTTTTTCTTTTCGGAAACAAAACAATTTGGAAACTTCGGAATTGATATCCTAACAACGGTACCCTATTGACCATTTTCACATTTAAATTCCGCAAGATTCCGCAGCGTCTCAAAATTTCTGCAAAATGAGACACTTTTTTCTCGCTACTGAAACGGAAAATAATTTCCGCAACTTCAGTCGCGAAGAAACTGAATCCGTTTCCGCAATCCTGTACGGTATTCCTACCACGCAACGTTCAGCTGCGGAATTCTATTCCTCTACTGACGCAGAAAAAATCATATTTCCGCATTATTCCGCTTCGAAAAAAATCTATTTCCGCATAGTTCTGCTTCGAACAAGATCTATTTTCCGCAGCGTTCCACTACGTTTCATCAATTATATTCTGCCACATAATTATTTCTCTGGAGCGTCTCGGAGCGGACTATATTGGAAGCAGAACTGCGCAGAAAATTTTATTCAGCAGCGTTCAGGAGCGACTATTATTTCACTGCTGTACAAAGCAGAATATTCTTCAATGCATACTACGCCGACTTTCATTAATTTCTGATGCTAGTATGAAAGAAAACAATTTTTATTTGAAAATAAACGAACAATTTATGCAAGTTTTTCAGATAAATTTCGCGTCGCATTCGCGTGCTGGGTGGCTGCATTTCTGGAATCTGAAAATTAAATTTTCAGCATGAGAGCAGATTATTGAAAAGTGAAATGTATACAGAATGAGTGGCAAGAAGTGACCTTTGTAGAAAAAAGTGACTAAATGGACGCCCTGCTAACCCCATATAATACGGCCAAGACGTAAGGAAAAAATATTAGCGTCTGTTGAAACAAAATAGGTCTGTTTGGGCAGCATACAGAAACTACCAAAATTGACAAAATGGACAGAAAGTGCGTTTGGGCAACTTTTCTGCACTTTCTGTAACTGCAGAGAGAATGTTCAAGCACCAACTTTCTGGAGTTTCTGTAAGTTTCTGTAACTTTTTTGTGAACAGTTGGAATGGAAAAAAACATTGGTTATTCCTTATAAAAAATTTGCTAACAATTAAATAATTTCATAAGAGAACGTTGAAGGTGATTTGCAGTTGTTCAATTTTATTTTATGTGGAGATTTATCCATGAAAATAAACGTTGATCGGAAATTTCAACAGAAAGTGCAGAAAAAGTGTTTGAGCATACGCTATATAAAACGATTACACAACAGCACTACAGAAACAAACAGAGACGTTTGTACAGAACTTACAGAAAAAATCATCAAGATTAATTTCTGTACGCTGCCTGAACAGACCTAATAATCACCATATCGATTCCCTCTATGAAAATGTACACGCAGCCAAAGAAATACTCTGAACCAGGAACTTTAAGATCAGATTGATTTTCACAATGTCGAATTTGGAATTCACCCTTTCTAACGCTACTGTACGGGAGATTTCACATGAAGGGAAAAACACCCGCCCACTGACTTCAGAAACCGCAATGAGTTCAACGAAATCCTATCAACAACAAACTATTCGTGCTACCAATGATAAATACTAGAGGTTTGTTCATTCAGCCACCAACTTCATTTGTATCAGTTTCACATTATTTGATTCGCGACGTTAGAGTTCTGATATTAAACAATCTTGAGACACAGCTATTTCACAAAATTTCTTCACAACGCTCACCTGGATAACTGATAGCAATTGTCCATGAACTAGTCAATTGTACCATGTACCACATTTCAGAACTTGAGACTGGCTTCAGTTTTTTTGTTAATCAAAACCAATGCCGAAATGAGAATCTAATTTGAATTTGACAAAACGGTACGCTGCATCTTGCAGTAGCAACATCTCATTTCTGAATACCGTTGAATACGTTCATACGTTCAGAATGAACATATTCAACGGTACTGTACATTGATTAAATGCGGATACGTTAAGGAAATTTGTTGCGTGACATTCGTTAGTGCACGCTCGTCATACGAGTGCAATTTTGCCAACATAGTCGTCAAGCAGAAAGTTCCTGCACCATGCTCGAGCCTTTGAACGTGCATATTGAAACATGAATACTGTACTTACGAGTGAACTGACAACTTGGATCGCTGAATAGTGGACAATGGGCACGTTGGAACTGCGATTACATTCGTCATAAATCTGTGTTCATGCAAATACACAAATGTCAGTGCAATATGAAACCGATGTCAGATAGTACTACCAGCTATTGGTAATGTAAATACTTACCAAGTTCATCAAATAAATTGATCACTTGTTCCTCTCTTCATTAGCGAATAACCGATATTAGGAAACGACCTTGCGAAAAAATCTTCCCATGAACGACAGTAATTGCAACAATTTTAACGGTTCAATTTTATATAAGTTTGAACAAGATCGGAAATTGCACAAAACTTTCGTTTATCATTATTTCGAATAACGGCCAGCGGGACAGCGGCCGACACGCCGACACATCACACGACGACTCGGCGACGCTAAGTGACCGGCAGCTACGCAGCCTGCAGTATTGGAAAATAGTAAAGAAAGAAAGGCATATAACGTCCCTATGTTAAGGACCTTTCTCTAAGTTCAAAAAAAATTCTGTTCGATCTGGTCACACCGGGTTTGACATACACTTTCAATTCCGACATTAATTTTTGTCAACATTTTCGATTTTCATAATGTCTTATTGTATCGGTCTTGGATGACTTTTTCCGTTCAGTTATCAAATATTTGATAATTTGATGACACCTCACTGCCATAAGTAAAATAAAGTGAATTGCGAACGGTCGTTTGACAGTTATTTCGTTCCAATTTATACGCATTCAAATTATCGAATGGGTTACGTGTGCTCGAGTTAGTGAAAATAGGTATTTATACTCAGGTTTTCAAATTTTTAATGTCCGCTCTCGACAACAGGGTGCCTCGGACAAATATATCTACTTTTAGGGACGGACTAGGGGGAAGAGGACACAGATGGAAAATTACATGAAATGCTATTTCCCCTACCCCGCTAAAAATAGGTCTGAATCGATTTATACCATCAACCACAAACAATAGCATAAAAACCATAGAAGGCGGAGGAATTAGGAAGGGAGAGGGACGAAAAATCAATCTATACTCCTTATCAAAATGTGGAAGGAAAATTATTTCTAGGTGTTATATTAGGAAAAATTACGACACTTGACTGCAAAAGTCATAAAACTTTCCTCAAGTTTTCATTCTTGATGCGAAAATTATTTAAAAAAATAGTCTTCGTGATTCGAATATTTTGACTTTGTTATACATTCAAAAGAACAGGATTCCGCGCACCTAACAAAACATAAAAATCTGAAATTTCAAAATTAAATAAAACTTACGGTAGTGTCCATTAGGAGGAGAAAGAAAACGGAAGGAAACTACTCGCATCTACACTGAAAATTTTCGTTCATTCCTGATTAATGTTGAAATAATTTTGAAAATACTTAGAAATCGAATCCGTAAACAGAGACCAAATTGAATGAGAGTGACAACCACCCATCACCATATAACTTGGTGGAGGGGGGCACTGAAATAGTATAAAGAAAAATTAGGTTGAAGTTGACTAACATTTGCTCCTTCTAATGCAACCCTAGGAGGTCGAAACCCAAAAACTAACTCTAAAAAGTGTAATAAAATTACGAAAATCGCGCTGGCTGTGCTGCCTAGCTAGGTTGACTGGGCAACGGAAAACTGGACTGGACTGGACTGACTGTATCTTACTATACATAAGAAAATTTCCGTGGAAATTTATATAAAAATCATGAGAAATTTTTGACATAGATAATGTCTTTTTGCTGGCTCTTAATGAAATTCCAAGTTAGTTTTAGCCCAGGAACGTTAGGGTTTTGAAAATGAAATAATTCCTATCTTAAGTTTCAGTGCTGGAATGTGTTGGTACTGGTGTCCTTATTACCCATAAAAAACCCAGACGCCCCATCATCCCCTGTGCAACCTTTTTTTTTGTAGAGACCTAAGCCCCAAAATTGGATTTTTGCATTTTTCTCGGGAATGACGCATTTTTTGGGAGAAAACATCCGAGCAAAAATATTTTACATAAGATTTCCTACAAAAATGGCCTCTTGACCTTTTTCTGTCGAACGCATAGGGACGCGGCTATAGAGCACTGAAGTTACTACTGTTTCTGCATATACGCGTGTTGCGCATTATACAGTACATGATAATGCGTATAGAAATTTTGCACCACCCTACCCTTCGCTGACATACAGAACCGTGTTCTCTCAAGTGTTTTTAGAAATATTTTATAGGTCCCACGTCTTCTTCTTGTTACAGTTGACCGAAGTGTTAAAACGCTATGAAGTTATAATAATTCGTGCTTGTGGGTACTTCTATGTGTCTTATTTAATTTTTCGGCTACAATATGTTTATAGTTACTGTATTTCTTCCTCGGTCTCTCTATCAGACGTGTCAATTAGGGCGCAGTTCAGGTACGCAATCCCTTGGCAATTTGTGCACACAAACGAATCCAGACTTGGCTTGGCCACCATCTACCAATAACGGACTGGGGATGGAAAAAAGAAAAAAGAATGTCATCGGCCATTGATTATTTTGTAATTGCAAGAGAGGTTGTGCAAGTGGATGTGGCTGCCGCAAACTTGGAACGTTAATATTTGTGTGAAAATGTATTATTACTTTCTGAGACTATGACAACATTGAATGCCGGAAATGCAAAGTATGCTAAGTGCCATGTTTTCGAAATCAATTTTTTGGTGTAAAATACGCTAAGTAACATCCGACATGCATACAAATGTTCATAAGTGTCATACCACCACTCAAAGAGGTTCATATTTCCACCAGAAGATTTCGCTGTCTTTCAGGTAAACCATGCCAAGTGCTTTCCAAGTCTACACTGAACTACACGACGTTATCAGATTGCGTATGTTGAGCAGAGGCTTCTGATCGATGTCATTTGAACACCAACTTTCGTAGAGATGCAAGCAATCATAAAACATAAGTGTAACTTCAGAAACGTGTAATTGAATAACGGTAAACATCGGTGGACCGCTTCCGTACTCGGAGTCGACGAAATACTAACGGAGCGTGTCGTATTTAGCGTAGAGCGCATACCGTATATCAGTAGCAGCGCTACCAACTCAACACTCCCTCCAGGGATGTGGTCTGCGTACCAAAATTTGGTTTTAACTCAAAATTTCTATCTTCGGAAAATAAAATTAAATTCTTTTTCTTTTCGGAAACAAAACAATTTGGAAACTTCGGAATTGATATCCTAACAACGGTAGCGGACAGCGGTCGACCTTTCAGAAACAATATTTACAACGGAATCAAATTATAACTACGGATTCATAATTCACAACGAAAATTCTTTCGAAATCATAACTTCTTTCGGAGTCAAATCTAAACAAATTCGGACAACTAAATTGTCTTACGAAACTAAATAATACTTCAGGAACAAAACATATCAATAACTGTTATCACAGCTTCGGTACACGGTAAGGCAGGAACACAGAGACGAGATTCGTTTAACGACGAGTTTGGCGAGAGTCACCTCGTGGCAGCGGGTACACGGGAGTAAACTCAAAAAATCTACCCTTCGAGTTAGTCTGAAAATCATACAACAAATTAGTTTCATCGGAAATCATCGGATTTTTCATCGGATCAGTAACCTAGAAGTTTGCTAAACTTCATTCATGATCGCTGCTCTCAACCTCTCATGTGCTACTATGGTTAAGGGCTTGGTCATGATATCGGCTAGCTGCAGCGTAGTAGTTACCCACTGGATCGTAATACGACCTTCTTTTAGACATTCTCGAACGTAGTGCTCCTTGACTTCAGTCATATGGCGTAGCTTATTTTGGCCGCTTTGTTGAAGCGCATTGGTCGGCTGCTTGATTGTCACAGTATAACGTAATCGGAAACAAGCTCTCATTCAGAACCCTTCGGAGAGATAAGTCTAAAGCAATTGCTTCTTGACAAGCATCGGACATTGCAACATATTCCGCCTGACAAGTCGAAAGAGCTACATACGTCTGTTTTGTAGTACGCCAGACTATCGTATCCCCAAATAATTGAATAATGTAACCGCAGGTTGAAACGGAACCTTTACAGTCGGCGAAGCTAGCATCGGAGTAGGCTACCATAGTCTTGAGTTTCGATTCAAATCGGAGTCCTAAATCTTTCGTCCCATTAAGGTATCGGAAAACTCTCTTGACATTGGTCCAATCATCATTCGTCGGGTTCACTTGATGTCTACTCAAAATATTTACGACGAACAAGATGTCAGGTCTTGTGGCACCAGCGAGATAAAGCAAACTACCAACCGCCTCCCTGTAAGGGACATTTATTTTGGTGTCGGGTTTTAAAAGTTCGGAATCATTATCAACGGAGCCACTTCTTACGGAATCATTTTCTCTCAATCGCCTTTCACGGTTAGTTACTTTACGAGATTCGGCGTGTGTTCTGTGGCACTTTGCATCGGTAAACCCAAAACGCTTTAGTACTTTTCTCGCATAGTCCCCTTGAGTGATGTTCATGATACGCTGTTTACATTCTCGTTCGATTCTCATACCAAGAAAAAACTTCAGTTCTCCTAGATATGTCATTTTAAACACCTTACTAAGGCCTGCTTTCACTTCGGACAGTCTGGACTGGCTGTTTGAGGCTATATTAACATATCGTATACATATAGAAGTAGAATTACTACATCGGACTTGGTTTTGGATGTGAATAGGCAGGGTTCACGATCGTCATTAGTAAGACTTAGTTTTAATGCTTCTTCAGTGAATTTCTCATTCCACTTCTTCGGGCTTATTTTCAAACCATATAATGCACGCTTCAGACGACAGACTTTTCTGTTTCGGACCTCTGGAGGACAATCATTTAACTGTCGGGGAGTTTCATGTAAATTTCTTCGTCTCCCAACTCTGAGTTTAAGAACGCAGTCGTGACGTCTAGTTGAGCGGCGTGTAGATCGAACTTGTTGATTATCGTTAGAACCACCCTCACTATTGGTAATCGGGACACGGGCGCATACGTTTCACCCAGCCCATAGACATTCCTGTCTTTAAATCCTCGAATCACCAGTCTCGCTTTAAATTTCGTTTTACCTCAGTAATCTGTTTGCGCTTAAATACCCATTTGGAGTCAATCAGGTTCAATCTGCTACCATCGGACATTTTCTCGGGTTTGTTGACTAGAGTCTAAACATCGTTTTCTTTCATCGAAAGGAGTTCTTCATCGACGCGGCCTTCTTCCATGCAAGATGTTGAGGCGTTCTCATCGCTTCGGAATACCCGATCTGCGAATTTTTCAGAAAAAGTGCTCAAATGTGACATGATAATTTCAGCACTTTTTTGTACAATTTGTGACAATTAATTCCACCAATCAGAGACGAGAACGGGTTTTTGTCAGTCTGCTGCCACCAGTGTCACAACTGGGCAGTTTTTAATACCATTTGTGACAGAAATGTGCTCATTTGTGACAGAAATGTGCTCATTTGTGACAGAAATGTGCTCATTTGTGTCAATTAAAAAAATGTCACGTTTAAGCAGTTTTTTGCTTACTGGGCAGTTTTTAATGCCACTTGTGACAGAAATGTGCTCATTTGTGCCATTTTAATAAGTGTCACATTTATGCAGTTTTTTGCTCGCCTCTGCAGGCGCTGGTTATAGCCCCCGCTGCACCCTCAATTGTGAGCATCGCATAGGTATATTACATATATTACAGAAATATATTTCTGCCATAAGAATAAATAAATACACGATACCGCAAAGCGAGTGTGGTAGGAGCGCGATAACAATGTAAATAATGTAGTCAATATTTACAAAAAGCACGTAGAAAATGTATATTTTACATACATACAACAAAATAATAATTATAGATAGGTACTAAAAATAAAGTACAGGACTAAAAACAACCCCTGACTAAGTTGTTCAACTTAATTGGACGCTATATTCAGCGTCAAGGAACCAACCAACATTTGTAAACAAAATGAGTTATTAGTATGTTTGGAAAGAGCGTAAAAAGTAGAATTTTTCAAAATTGGGCTGCCGATTCAAAAATGTGTACTCACATTGAAAAATGCTTATCAGTAAACGCTATGTCATATAGTTTCTACCAAAATATTGAGTTCTTATTTATATGCACTTTTGGTTTTGGTTGATGTTGGAGCGCTCCTTCTCAGAATACAAACTGCCAGCAATTCCAAAATGCACGGATATTATTCTCTCAGCGCAGTGCAATCACAAAATACAGGTATCATGCAGCTATGTTGATTCCAGCTTATCTATCAGGTGAACAAGCGTAGATACTTATAAAGGATGTTATTCTACAGAAAAATTCCGCCAGCAAAGATCATCCGGAGGAAGATTATTATATACTTATCCTGTGTATTTTTTCCTCTTTCAGCCTGTTCTGTTATTTGGAGAGCTTCATCATCTATATACGATCGAGTATATTTTGAAATCACTGGTGAACAGCGTGAGGAACATACACGCGCTGTTTACCAGTGATTTTGAAATATATACTCGTATATATACTAAGAAGCTCCAAATAACAGAACAGACTGAAAGAGGAAAAATACACAGGATAATAATTATAATTAGGTAACTTACTCGTTTTCATTGTAGCCATGTATTTCATTCGCACACGTGGTGGTCAAGGAGCACAGCAACACACGAACGAAATATATTTAAATATAAAATCATAAATTATAAGTAGTCGTCAAATTTCAAATTAAAACACAGAAATGAGAGCACAATCACAATCCCAGTTAGTACAAGACAATATATGTTCAAAGTTGAATTTAAGTATAACGATTAATTATTTAATTTCTAGGTTCTCTCAAATTGCCACAAATAAGCAGTTTTCTGCTTAAATATGACAACATAAACTGTCACACATAAGCATATTTGTGACACTTTAATGTCACGGAGGCCGTGTGACATATTTCCAGTGATAAAAGGGGCGGATCTAAATATTTGCCACACTTTTACCACAAATTTGCGAAATTTACAGACTTGAGCACTTTTTTTTGCCACAGATAGTGTCACAAGCTTAAAAACGCAGATCGGGTAACTTGTCGGGTCTCCTTGTATTTTTCTGCTATCAGACAGTAACGTTCGTAATCTTACTTATCGTCGGAGTCTTCTTTGGTTGAGGGTATGATCAGGAGATTGCATGAGCTGACATCGTTGATACATCTACCAGGATTACAGTCATCATCGCAAAAGTAGTTAGCATATTTCGGTATCTTTGATTGGCTTCGGAGTCCTTCTCTTTTCGGTGTCGATTCATCAGAGTCATTCTTCAAAATTATTTCGGGATCATGCCTTGTTACCTAGATAGTCGTCCCCTTCCAGTTTGATCTTCTTGGGTCTTCCTCTTCCTCTTTTCTTTGGAATGGATTCGGATTCTTCTTCAGCTTCTGATTTCCTCTTCTTCGGACGACCTCTTTTCCTTTCGGGTTTCGCTTCTTCGGGTTGATCGGTATCTTCTTTGTTTTCAAGTTCGGTGAACCAGTTCTTTTCGGATTCTCTTGTTTCAGAATCTTCAACTTGGGGCCAATTGGTAACCGCGTTCGGGCCATATTTATCGCCGTAGACCAGCTACTCGTTGAAACAAACGTTCCGAGATTCGTAGAATTTGCCGCTTTCCGGATGTAGGAGTTGATAGGCTGTATCAATGTACCCCACCAACACTGTACGCATGCCTCTGGATCTTCATGTAGGCTAGGCAGCCAAATCTTTTCGAATCTGATCGGTGTGACAGTGTATCTTTGGTGAAAATCTTCGAAGTGGGATCTCAAAATCGATTGATCAGTGCGGCGTTCAGTTGTAGGCGTGCACTATCTCATTTTTCATTATTTTGGACTTATCACGGCTTGCAAAAAAGGTCTTCAAATATTTTCGTTTTCATAATAATGTAACGGTGGCATGATCGTGTAATGACAAATTAATAAACTATTGAATGCAAGTTCGTTTACAGAAACCACGTTAATTCTGCTTTAGATACATTCAACGACTTTGAAAGTTTGGTAAGAGTTCATCGAACTTCTGGAAGAATCAGTAAAATGTAGCTATACTCCCCAAAACAAAGTTAACAATCATGCAGTTTGGTTATTTGCGAAGTCTTTTGTTTTGAAACCCAAGTAATAGCAGACCGTTTTGGTGTATGAAAAATTGCCAAATGTAGCAATAATTTTTCAACGGCTGAATATTTCTCAGCAAAATTTTCTTGTACCATGCAAATATATCACACCTACTCGAGTCAACGTAAAACCAAGCTTTTGTTTCCCGAAAACACGCGCGGTAAGCTGGCACCTAACGTAATCATAATAATAGCCTCGTTACCAAACAGTCTAGAAAATTAAGCTAATCAAAATGTGTATTTTTGTGCCATACATTATCTAAAAAATGACGACCCGTTTACTGTGAGTTGTAAATGAGTACAGAAACGTATAACGTCTTATTTTTCGAGCAGCCAAGCGATGCGTAAAATGGAGCAAACGCAATTGCAAAAATGCGAAACGCATAGCAGACCGTACCTGTCAACGTGCGTTACGATAGACGAGATTTTGTATTTTAAAAAACAAGATGGCGAGTCAGGTTTTGAAAATACAGTCGCTTTTCATTACTATCGGAAGTACTCGTATCATGATGCGACAGTAAGATATGGATAGCCAAGTCAATTCCTTACCTATCCCAGGATTAATACGAGAGAAAACAGTGTGCTTCGCGAATCTTTTACCCGCTGACAGATCTTTCGAAAAAAGAATGGCATTTACACGTATTCATCTGTGGATGTGAGGTAAGATCGCGTCCATTCTTTAAAATAGGAACCATTCTAAAATTCATCAGGATCAGTAACTTATATTTACTCGCTGAAGACGCAAAGACTCATCAGAACGTCAAACACCTTATTCATTAATTTGATGCCACTGATGCGACACTCAAAAGGGTAGTTTCCGGTGTCGGGGGTGCGGTGTTATAGGGGCCACTTTGGCATGCGTGCATTGCGATAGGTACGTCCCACCACATCATATACTTACACAGCAAAAATTTTAGTGGCTGCAGAAAGACGGGTTTTCAATTTAAATATTTTTCATGATTGCGCATATAACCCAGGATGCCAATTCTTCTTCGGGCGCCATATCCGATGGCGGACGCTGGTGGTTACGGTTTTCTGACGCGCGACTCTCCTGGGCAAGTTAGTCGGGGTAGTTCGCTGTTGTTTTCCTTACGGCAGTTCTATTGCGTTACAGTTTTCCTTCTCTGTGCCAAAGAGTTTGCAGCCGTAGTTCGATTACTAGCTTCGTGTTTCACGGCGTTGAGCAAGCTGTCCATGCCGCGCAAATGCACAGTACCAATCTTTCTGATCTGATGGTGACAATGCCTTGTTCGTGTGAACTGGTGGAGTTTACAGGATTGATACTGTAATCGGTGTGTTAG
Source organism: Acanthococcus lagerstroemiae (assembly GCA_031841125.1). Lineage (NCBI taxonomy): Eukaryota > Metazoa > Arthropoda > Insecta > Hemiptera > Eriococcidae > Acanthococcus > Acanthococcus lagerstroemiae. The sequence continues at coordinate 73,498,865 of CM063106.1, read as the reverse complement.
CTGAGATATTAGTGGGAGTATTCGAATATCACAGCTTTCCAGCGTTGGTGGGAATCGAGCCCGAGACGTAAGGATTGCGAAGCAGGCACCTTACCCATGGCCACCCAGTGCAACCCCAACAATGCAAGAGGGTACATAATTCTGACGTCAATTTTATAAACAATAAGAAAAAGTGAAAATATTCTGGTATCACTCATACTAAAATTGGTTTTATGAACACCTTGTTGAACCGATTCCGACCATTTTTTAAAAAGCATTTTATACGCTTTCACTACTCAGTATACTTGAGCGAAAACCGTGCGACCTCAGAAATTTAAGAGGGTACATAATTCTGACGTCAATTTTATAAATAAAAAAAGTGAAAATTTTCTGGTATCATTTGTACTAAAACTGATGGGTATACTTGAGCGAAAACGTAACGAACGTTAGTGCATCAGTTTGCAGACGCGTCTGCAATCACGGGAAAGCATTTTCATGTCTTTCCGCTCCCGTTTGTGTGTCAAGAATTTCCATGGAAATTTCTGTTAACAACACAGCTGCAGACTGTAGTCGCGCAAGACGCAGCAAAGATCAAGATCAATGAGGACATGGCTGGATGAATTTACATGGAACAGATTTAAATCATATGGACTGACTTCGTGTCGGGGAGAGTGTCACGGTTTTCGAGCGTGTTGGGGGGGGGGGGCGCAATCGTTTTCGCTCAAATATACCCATAGCTGAAATGAGAATAATTCCATGGAAATGATAACGTGCAACTTCTTATCATATTCTTTTTCGTCACTCCTTTTGGTTCCTCCTCAAATGTAACGTTTTCTCTTGTGTGTGCCGAAGCAAAGACATAGAAATGTCAAATACGTTACTTTTTGAGCACTACGGTTGAGCGTTACTTTGGAGAATCACGAAAAAAAAAAACCTCAATGCGCCTGCGAATACTACACTTTTTGTATGAGCCTGTATTCCCTCGCTAGCATCACATTCCTTGTACCAGCCTGCGAGCACTACACTCTGCTAATGCATCATCTTGCAAACGAGTCTGCAACCACGGGACAGCATTTTCATGTCTGCTTCGCGGACTGGACCGACATGAGAATGTCGTCGTTCGCTACGCTCCGCAGTGCACGTTGCCCTCCATATTTTTTGGCGCGCTCATTTTTTGGACGCTACGTTCGTTGGACGATGACATTCTCATGTCTACGCAGTCCGCGATGGAAATTTCTATTAACAACATGACTTCAGACTGCAATCACGCAGCAACTACACGGCTGCAGACTGTAGTCACGTCGATATTAAAATCTAGACATGAAAATGCTCTCCCGTGACATGTTTTAATATAAAAGCCCCCCCCCCCAGTCCAACAATTTCATTAATTCTGAATTAACTAAAAACATAAAATAAGTTGACAACCATCTCAGAAAAAGCTGTACTTTTAGTGACACCCCTGGGGATATAATGCAGATATTTGCAAGATCAGCATCGAACTCAGTGGCCGTGAATATCCTCTCATATACTGGAAAAATCAGTTGTGTATTAATTTATTTTAATTAATTAAGGTTTCCCTCTCACACCCTGGAAGGGCCACTAAAGGAAGGTAAGCTATACGAGATTACAAAATGATAAAAAATTATAAAATAATATATAAATGAAAAAATGAAAAAAATAAGAAAATGAAGCGTAAAAGTAAAAATTAAAAAATAAGCAATGAGAAGGGTCATTCTCTAGGAACTGAGAATATTAAGGTAGCATTTCTTGTTTGTTAGACTCCCCCTCCCTCTATAATACTTATTTTACATGTAGTACAAACTATTCAACGAGTTCACAGAGCAGGGACATTAAAATTCAAAGAGAGGGCGACTTTTGTGTGTGACAATAGACACCTCTAGTTTATGGCGAAAGCACCGATATCCACGACTACAGACACAAAATTTCCTTGTCCTGGGAATTTTTGAAACGCGTGCTATCTCATGAGCCAACGACTACGATCTGACACCTGGATCGTGCGCAGTATTGCCATTTGTTGTGCTCCAAAATATATAATCCATATATATATATTATATTTGCACCAATCTAAGATTGACCACGACAACGACAGTCATAGGCGCCGAATTATGGAAAATATTGGGGGAGGGGGCAGAATCAAAGTTATCACAGTTCTTAGGAGCGATCAAAAATCCCTCTCTTTGAAAATTCCATTGGTCGTTTTCCATCTATTTTGGTGCCAAGATTATATCATCCTCATTATTACTTATCATATTTTACATTCTTTTTTGTTAAATTTAAAAATTGATGGTAAAATTTGTTGTACTTTCTCCATTTTTGAGTTTAAAAATATTGGGGGGGGGGCGTCACCCCTCCAACGTTTATATTGGGGTGGCTTCCCCTCCCCCCAAAAAAGCCAAATCGACGCCTATGACGACAGTGGATTGAAAGCCTTGGTAACACAACTTTACGCCATCCCCTCCAGAACTGTGAAGTCATTAACTATGTAAATTGAACAACTTAACATAATTATACTTTCAATCTGTCTGAAGTAATAATACCGCTTTATTAGAAAAGAAAGGAGAGAAAAAGAAACTGAAACAAAAATTTAAAAAAAATACAACAGGTATTGAGACAAAATGGTGACATCCACGACAATTATGGACTCCTCCCTATGCTTATTCCATTTGAAATGTGGTAATTGCCCTGTCCTGTCTGACGAATTGGATTTGTGAAATTGCGGATGCTATTGTCTAACCCAAAATAACCCTCCCCTTCCAAAAAAAAATCAAAACTTTGGGTTCAAAATTTGATATCAACAAAATATTTTCAGTTTCTGGAAAATGACCCGAATAAAGAAATCGAAGCACTATTGAGCCTAGATTTCTTTCCACAAAAACTTCCGATGACATTCTTCGGAAATCATAGGAAATTTTTTCCGGAGATTTTCGATGGAATTCTTCGAAAACTATCGGAAAATTTCTTCGAAGATCTCCAATGACATTCTTTGAAAATTATCGGAGATGTTCTCCAAAGATTTTTGATAAAATTCTTTGAAAATCATCGGAGATTTTAATTACTGAAGATTTTTGATGAAATTCTTTCGAAATTATCGCAGATTGTTTCTAAGATTTCCGAAGAAATTCGTGGAATTTCCCCGATGATATCCATAAAATACCTCAAAAATAAATTATCGAAAATAGCTCCTGATATTTTCAATAAATTTATTCGAAAATCATCGGACATTTTCTCCGAGGAATTTCATCGGTAATCTGTGGTAGAATTCCATCGAATATCTTCGAGGAAAATCTCCGATGATTTCCAAAAACTATATCATCAGTAATCTTCGGAGAAAATTTCAGTTGTTTTCTGAAGAATTCCGTCGGAAAGACAATTAGGAAAATTGTCACAATATTTAATACCATAAACTGAAAGATGATTATATCGTGATGTAATATTAATAATAAAATTATTGATATTCATAATGTACTCGTATTTAAATTACATTGCCCTTACCTGTTTTAAGCTTACGCGTAAAAAGTAGGACTTAAATTTTGAGAAAATTTGAAGACCCACGTTTTTTGAAAGCAGCAGCGCTGATATGCATTTACCCCAATTTTCTCGTCGATATCAGTCTTTGTCATCTTCATTACGAGCCTTTATTGAAATTCGCAAAAACATTTTAACAGATACGATTAATTATACTTGCGAAGGCGGAAAACGAAACGGGTCATCGGGCCCAAAAGCTCGTTTCTCCTTTCGCCGGTTAATTAGGTATTTTTAAAAAACTACGGCAAGTAAACAAGCTGTGAAAAGAGAAAAGAGGTCTTCCGACGAACCCCTCGACTGTTTTCAGCGAAAAGCCCTCGAAGAATTTAATTCGGTTATAATTAATAGTTGGCCGGCGAATGAGCCAGAGAAATATGGAAAAAACAGGAATTAGATTATCGGACGAGGCATGCAGGCCGGGGTAAACTCGGAAAGGTCCTTTGTGTTTTTATCGAGTCAGTTTTCAGATATGGGCACATTATATGTATTACGAAATGCCGAAGCTTAAAATAATATTACACTTATTTTAAGCTCTACCGAGGGTTCTCTACAACAGTCGAACGTTTAGGTTTCAAATTTTGAATGGAATAAGAGCACATAAAACACAACTTGAACCATTTAAACAATACAGCGGCCTGGGGGGAAGAAAAAAACCTTCTCGATATTAAAAATTCTTGCGCTTATTTTTCAATTTCAGGCCCGGCCTCGATATGATTTTTTGTTTCAGTGCTCAGTAAATTACGTACAAAATTTGCTGTTCGGCTAATAGAAGAACCATTTCGATGAGTAGGGGAGAAATTCATTTCTGTCTTACACCAGCTTCGGTATGAAGTTTTGAAAAAATTTCAAATTGTTTATGATCTTCTCGTGATCTAGTTAGAGGGATAGATCTGTAAGATTTGTATGATACGGATGTTCTATTTCAGAATTTTTTATACCTTCGTACTTCGTGTCAAATAATGAATTATCTGCAATTGTGCTGATGCGTTTTGCTATTTATTATATGTAATTAGCCTGTACAGACTAAATAGTAACACACCGCTGAGTGGATGGTTTGTAACCCTTTCCCCAGTAAAAATATCGCGATCTTTTTCTTGCCTTCTGGGGAGGGTAATTTGGGAGTGAAATTTGCAGTTTTTCCCATGTTACCCATTTGGAAAAAAGTGCTACGCTACGGGCCTGGATCCGTAGCTAACTTTTTTTGTCACAAATAATAGTTTGAATCGAATTCCGAAGGAAAACTGTAGATTTACTCTATTTTAGAAATTGTCGGAACATTTCAATTATTGCTCGCCAATTTGATCGTTTAAGGCGATAGACTAAAGCAAATTGCCTCTATACTGTGTGCCCCGTTTCGAAAATCGCTAAGCATTTCGCCCCCTATTGCTTCCACTTTCATGTTCTCGATCAATTTAAGACCATTCCGGATCTGGCAACGAGTCTGGGAATGAAAAATGAATCCACGTGAGAATATCGGTCTATTAGAACAGCTGTCTTCCATTTATTTCAAATAGAACATTCAAGATGATCATCTGGTGGACCAGTAAAGTATAAAAACCTGTGCGAGCATCGTTAAAGAAACACCTCGGTTGTCATTTCTATTTATATAATGGAGTTCTCAAACTATTTACGATTTTACAAATAATCAAATTTTGATTTTAACCATCACAGCCGGGTGTTAGTAAAACTATTTCAACTGAAAAAGAGTAAAGTAGGGAAAGTTTTGTAACCCATAATCTTCTTAAATGAAGTAGGTATACATTATAGAACATTTTAGAAATCCGGTCTATGGAACAGATGGATATTTTCTTGCCAGGGCTGTAGTTAGCAAGCATTATTTCTCAAGGGAGAGACTAGTAGACCGCAAAAGTTCAGCCTGAAATATAAAAAACTTTCTGCTCACCCTCCCCCCTACCAAAAACTCCTTACTTTCCGAATTTTGCCTGCTACTACAATTTCCCGAATGTTGTCTTTTCCAATAACAGGCAGAGAGGAGTGATAAATCTCAGTCTTCCACTCATTGTGATTCTGCTCCCTGTTAAATTATATTTGAGTCTTATTTTCACTGAGTACGTGAAAGTTCACCAATATTACTGAAAATGTTGCTAGTTTTTGTTGTATAATTGGGATGCTGGAACATGGAATAGGATTGGAAAACATTTCCGATTGAATATTCGAAATCAGTAACCCGAAAATCCACTGTTTTCATAAGTCATGCGATTTTTTCAGTTGAGTTTAAAGTGCCTCTTTTCAAAAGTGAAATCGAACCAAATAAATTTCGTCTGAGGCATTACTGTCTACTGAAAAAGTGAAATTTGGATTTTGGGAATCAAATCACAAAGGAATCGAAATTTGATGAGATTTGTGAAATAGGCTCAAAAACAGCTGTTTGGGGACCTTGCTCGATACGTCCCTCTTGAAAACTCGAAAGTTGCAGCATTTCGTGGCCCCTTCCCCACTATTCTGCGGGGGATGCTAAATTTTTCAAATCAAACAAAAATTGAATCTTGCTTTTTGAGGATTCTCGTTTTTCTCAGGACGGTGTGACCTCAAGCAAAAAAAAAAAAAAAAAAAAAGTCAGTCAGGTCAGTCAGATCAGTTAGGTCAGTCGGTTAATTAGTCAGTCAACTACCCAAAAATGCATGTGTAATATTTTATATGCTTTCGTACCCTAATAAAAAATTAAGGGCTAAACCATACGGACTGGTTTCCAGTCGAGGGGCACGGAAATTTCTATCAACAAGGTGGCTGCAGACTGTAGTCGCGCAGCAACAACACGGCTGCAGGTTGTAAATGTCAACCACCGAATTCGTGTCGGGGGAGCGTTAGGTTTTTCGTTACGGTTTTGCTCAAGTATACCCAGTGGTAAAAGCATATAATAAAATTCTAAAATACTTTCAGATTTTATGATTATTTTTAAAGCTAATTTGCATTGAGCCTCAGATACCGAATTTCACACTTGGAATTGGTCATACGGTGGGCAGAGAAATTTGAAAATCGAGTTTCAGTACATATTAGGGGGAAGTGACCAGTAACAATATATATTTTATTTGTTTTAATTTTGTCTAAAGGCATATGTCCTGTACCAGACCTACAATTTTTCCAAAAATGTCATATTTTTCTCGGTAGGCTGTGAATTTCAAAATTGAAATGCGAAGACGTGATAAGGTTTCAGTACAGATACTATACCGATCACTAACATCCGAATTTCGCTATATTTTTATATCAAGTCCTTGTGCCTAAAATACCAGAGCTTCGATATTTTCAAAAACAGAGCTATTTCAGAAAATTTTCAGATCTAATAGAGGGCTCCAGACTTACCTACAAAAAGAAATTAACTACTATTTCATTACTCGACACAGTACCTACCTTTCCCTATTACGAGTACGTTCTCTTTTCGACCCACCAGAAAATTAATATTAAGGACGCCTGGAGGCTCGACATAGGGCATAAGACTTGAGATTAAATATTAAGTATTTTAATACTGTTATTACTCGATACAACATTTGTACTTTCTCTCCTTGTATCTTTTTTGTGTGTTCAAATTCAAAATTGTCGAAATTGACACCTATAAGAACAGCCCACACTCTAAAATGGGAGAAATTTGCTTAATCTAGAAAATTGAAGAATCCATCATCGTATGGGTTTCCTAGGTTACTAATTATAAATATTCGTCAGATTTTTGATTCAGCCTCAAACTCAGCATTCAAAATCCAAATCCCACACTTGAGAGAAAGGGCTACAAAATATCAAGGTAGTGGTTCTGTATATCACTGATTTCGAATAGAGCATGTTACCGTACCAGATTTACAACTGGTCTTAAAATACAAATTTCATAGTGAAATTATTTTCACTTGGAAATTTGAAGGCAGGTTCATTTATGACAATTTATCGATACTGAACGAAGTACCCATCGATTGAAAAAATTGTATTTTTCTCCTCACTCCATCACAGAAATGTTATTTTGCAATTGTGATGTTGATTTCGATGCCCCGAATAGCCCCTGATATGAAATTTGGTAAGATAGTCGTTTCCAGCTAACCACAATACTGCATTCGATTTTCTTAGTGGAGTCTACTTAATACTTCCTTTCATGGTTAAGCTTTGGATTTTGGAAATGAAAATCCAAAGTTGAATCAAAAATCTAATGCAGTAATTATTTGAAATGGACAACTGAAGGGTAGACGCAGATGATTACTCTAGAAACTCAATTAGAAGTGTCTATTTCGTGCATTTCGCTACATAGTAGCAGTCGTCTCCTACTGGTGCACAGAAGATTTAATGTGAACACTGCTTTCTGGTTGGGCGGGAGAATATGGAGAAACAGGGTTGATTAAGGTACAACACAAAAATTATCTGCTTTCTACATCAATTCCTCATGCTGCTGAAGTCAATTTTCGTACTTTTGTTTTCAAAACCCAAAGTGAAACTGGACCAACATTTAATTGGATATTCAAAATCAGTAACTCGAAAAACTTCCGAGTTTTATGAATGTTTAATTTCATGAATGTAGTCAAATTTGTTTATTTGGCAGATATCCTCATGATTTTTGACCTGAAATTGAACTCAGATCAGAAATCGGATATAATATTTGAAAACCAGTAACATGAAAAATCCAAATTTTTTTAATTGTATCAATTTTTCACTTTTTAGATCAATGTTACCTAGTTCAAGAATGAAATTTTAATTTTCTGATACCCAAATCAGAAAATAGTAGAGGTTTGATGAGAATTTCAAAATCATATAAAGAATCAAGAACTCAGATCAGAGTCCATATATCAGCTTTATTAATGCAATTATCTGAACAACAGTGCCCCATATGTGACATTTGGTTGGCTTAGTACACCTCAAAATAATAATGAAAATTTTGCTCCGCAAATTCTAGGCAATTTGAAATTGCAATAGATGTGCCTATGACAGCAAAAATCTAATAAAATGTTTGTTCATTCCATGTAGGGTGTCGACTATAGAGAGTATCTTTAAAAAGTCCACTCTCTACCTCAGCTGGTAACCAAATGCCGTGTTTCTGTCCTGCAGCCCATTATATAGCCGACGACGTCTCGTACCGTTTGTCAGGAGGTTCAGTGGGAGAACTACTCTCTGGTTGGTTGTTGTAAACCGGGTAAACAGTGTTGCCTAACATACAACAGGAAAATATCTACTTCCCTTATCAATTCGTCTTGCTGCATGCGGTAGACTGTGGCTGCGTCACTTTGTGATATGTCATCACATCTCGCATTGACTTTTTTCAGTTAATCTGCAACAGTTAAGTGATCTGCTGTATCGATAGTTTGCTTGATACATTTTTTGTCTAACTTCGCGAGTCGATGACAACTCAGTAGTTTACTCGATGCATTTTTGTTTGTACTTTTTGCAAGTTGGTGAAAAGTCATAGCTCTTATTATCATTTCCGAGGAGGGGGTAGGGGGATACAAGAAGTAGTTTGTCCAACATTTTATGCTCATATACGAAGGTAAAAAATGCAGCTCTGATCAAACACAGAATTTCCAAAAGAACTGGTGACTAGCGTCTTTGAAACGAAAGACCTCAGATAATCCTATGAAATATTTATCGTCAAGATGTCGTTGACTCGCCGCTGAGGAAACTATTTTAAGAATTATGATTCGGCTGTACTGCGAAAGCTGAAAAGATATTTACGACTTTTGGAGTGTACTTATTACATTTTCAAAAATGTGTCATACCCGAATCGACGCCTTTTCCTGACATAATTTGGAAAGATCGGTGCACCCATAGACGGCGTGCTACCCGTAATATTAAATTTATGTCTGAGAAAACCACGCTGTTTCTCGATAGTGGTTTATGTTCGTGGTGCAAAAGTCTAACTACGAGGAGTTTCAGCGATAAGGGAAGCGAAGGCGAAGACGAATCGAGTTTTCTATTTTCGGAAATTGACAAACGTTTCTCTCGAAGAGGTTACACGAAACGAGATTTGAGTTCGGAAAATTACACCGCGCCGCTCATTCGTTGATTTATTGGCCCGTCCGACGGAGCAGTCGATTTCTCCGACCAACTAGACGTATATATAGGATTCCAAAAAATGACATTGCCGCTGTGTTAAGTCACCGCGAAACAATCGAACCAATACTGACTCGAGCAAAGACACACGGTGGTCTCTGTAATCTAACAATTTCGCTGGAAAATAATTTGTCGTCCTTCGCCGACCGATAACGATTGCAACCTTGTAGATACACGCGTAGATATTGAGGGATTATTCGGATTTCCATACCTACCAAGAAGAAAGAACCTTGGATACACTCGAAGGTAGAAACTTTATTAGTTAGATGACAGAATGAAAGAAGATTGTCGCGAAACTTTGAGATAGGTACCTCTGTGCTTGCCCTGTAAATTTGCTAGTGAATTTCAATTTATGGAAGTATCCTTAAGCTGCGAATTTGAAAGTGACTAAGCAAAAGCGAACACCGAAGTAGGTGGGGCAGTTCCATATACCGTCAGGTTCTTTTAACATGTGGATCTTCGGATTAGTATTGGTAGAATAGTTCTCAATTTGTAAATCTCGATTCTTGATTTGTAATATGTTCAAAATTGGAAGCCTTTTGTTTTCAGTTAGGCAAATTTTAGACTATCAAGAATTCACAAAATCCAAAAGACGAATTTTTTTCTTTGTTTCCCTAGTCGACTTGTGTACAATGTACAACTTCCCCGAAAAAATCCCTTTAGTACGTCTTTCTTGAGGGTTTATTATTTCACCAGAATCTGTTATAAATCTTGAAACTATCTAGAGTTTTGAAGAATTCAACGGAATTATAAAGAACAAAAAATGGTGTAATAGTAGAGTCTAAAATAGCTCTATTCCAAAATAAATGCGGAAGAGTGTTTAAGGATCATAAGAGTCTTGATGAGGTCTGGAAGAGTCACATCAGTATAGAGAAGTCTTAAAGAGTTTCATTCTAGTTTGGCAAGGTTCCTTAATCATATACAAGGCTGGTAGAATATTAAGATTCTTCAAGTGTACAAGTGTCTTAAAACGGTTTACATAAGGTGAAAAAACCATGGAAGTGTTAGTAAGCCACAGTCCCATTAAATAAGTCTAAAAAAATCTGGAATGAGTCTGGAGAGACTTAAACGAGCACTAAACAAGATGAATCTTAAAGGAATATCTCAAAGTCTTAGACAAGCGTTGAAATATCGTAAAACAGATTTTAACTGTTTTAATCAAGTCGGAAAGAGATTTGAGAGGTAGGAAAGTCTGAGACAAGTACTTGAGAAGCCTTGGCAAGTCAAAAACACATATACAATAGCTCAATGCAATCTTAGAGAATCTGCAAAGGTCACACACCAGTTGGTAAGAGTTTCAAATAATCCTGAAGAATTTCAGGCCTGGAAAATGAGTCTCAAAATGTCTGGAAAAGTCCGAAATTGTGAAGAGTCTCAAACGAAAGTTTAATAACGTGTTAGAAATTATCAATTAATGAACGGTCTTGTGCTGTGACCACGTTGTCCGAGGGGGGCTTAGAGTTCCGAGAGAAACTTCAAAAAGTTCAACATCAAGATATGAAGAAAAGAAGAATAAATGCGCTTCAGTTTAACTTTTATTTTCAAAATAGGGAGATATATTCTTGAGCTCAAGAAGGTCATTGTTCCCGTCTGCCCCCTCCCCCATGCAAAGACACTTGGAGGCCTACTGAGGAATCGAACAAATCCAATAGTGTTGAAAGTCTTTTCAATAAAGCCAATTAAAGGAGTTTAAACAAGTCCAAAATTAAGGACGTATTTAACCGGACAGAGTAAAAGAAAATATACTGAATGGGCCTCAGTCCAAAGCGCCATTATGGGCTCTCAGCTATCAGACTTCCTACTCACAACAAAAACTGTTCCTCATACCTACACAGGGCTAGATCAATATAATCTCAACTTCTTTTGCACATACGAGGACTGAATAAAATTGCTTGACATTTTTTTAGAGATCCTACCATAATCGTGCAACCATATCTTGTATATGAAGGATCTCTACACAGAAAACCTTCTAATCTTTTCTTTTGGAGAAAAGAGGAGTTCTAGAAGAACCATCGGCACTCGTTATCATAAATATGAGTCTCTTGGGACGTTCTTCGTCTGATTCTTTTGCCTTAAATTCTCCTACGCCCGAGAGGATGTAGAAGAGTCTTCATTATAAGCCTGTATTTAGTCTGATAAAAGTGTTGAGGAATCTTAAGGAGTCTTAAATAAATTTGGAGAATCTTGAGGCTCCCGCAGACTAATCCAGACTTGATTACTAGAACACCACACTTGGGTACAAAATGTACCCATAGTAAAATACGCCTGTGTATAATCCCACACATATCAGCAGTGCGACTCAGTTCCTTACCGAATCTGTTCGACTGTATTTTAGACCTTCGAAATTGTATGTCAAATGTATTGCCTACTCTTTTGTTAGAGGGTGAATTAATTTTTGTACCCATTTTTTTTTTTTAATGAAATTTTGTACACGAAACTTTACATCAGCATCCTCACGGAAGTCCGGAATGACAATATCCTCTTCATCCTCACTCGCAGAGCCAATAGATACATCGTCATTTTCTTCAATGACGGCTGAGCGAGTAGAGGTTGGTGGTCTTAAATTGCACATTTTGTCTGACCCAATTGCGAAAAATAAATGAACTAATTGACTGAATATGCTGGAATATCAATTTTTATTTTACCACTGCATGTTCGCTAAAATAATGAATTACATTTTTCCTGTACAATTTTTGTTTCGTTGACCAATGTGAAATACTACCTGTGGGTCCCGGAGAATCAAAAAATGTTACTCCCAAAATATTCATAAACTTAAAAAAAAAATAATGGAAGAGAAATGATTATTGTAATTCTTTTCAAAAACGCACACAAAAGAAATGGTAAAACAGAATATGTTATCACATATAAAAATTTGTGCCCCTGTCCCCTCTTAACGAAAAGAAATCAATCTGGGCTCAGGTTATATCCTTGAATATCATATAAGTGATATAACATTTATAAAATAATTGAAAATTGAAACTTTTTTCTACAATTAATTCTTTTTTCCTACTGAAATCTACATTTTCCTTTATTATTACTTGGTAAAATCTGAAAATAAATAATATCAAATTCAAATTCAGCATTGAAAAATACATATAAAATCCAGTTACAAAAGGCCTAGTATGTATAAGACAAATGAATTACTATGGGTACAATTGTACCCATGTGTGGTGGTAACGGACTTAGAAAAAAATATTATGTGGTATTTTAGGGTTAAGAATATGTTGGGATGTTTCTAGTTTCCTCATGATTTCTCGAGAATTTTTCAAGACTTCTCGAATTCTTAAGTCCCTTCTTGATTTGAATAAGCCTCAAATATTATTTGTTGGAGACATGTCCAGGCTAGTTTCAGATTTCGAGGCACTTATTTGGGCCTCTTTAAACAAGGGTGTAAGTCATGGAGCCGTTCAAAAGTCTGAAAAATTTTACCTAATAAAGTCTGAAAGAGTTTACAACGTCTCAGCGAGCCAGTTCCATTTTTAGTTGTAAATGAACGAATAATTTCTTTGCATATAAATACATTTTCAAAAATTATATCACAGAATCTTTTCGAGAAGCTGGAAGTTCTTAGAAGGGTTTAAACAAATACAGTCGAATAAATGAATGTTATCAAAAAGTCTTAAGAAAACTTGGAAAAGTTTCGAAGAACTTTTATTAAGTTTAAAAGGGTCTTGAAAAAGTCTAGAATATTATTTAAAATTTCAAACAAATCTAAAGGAATTTTTAGAAGTCATGATCAAATCTGAGGGCTTTTTAGCGAAGATTCGATCAGTAAGAAGGTGTGGCGCTTTCTCCTTCCTCAAGGTCGTACTTTTATTCGAAACTTTTCAAAAATTTAGACGCCGTTTGGAAAAATTGTGCAATTGTATGGCATTTTTTGTGTAATATATTTTCAGCCTCATATTAGTTTTACAAAAGCCCGTGCATCTTGGATTCTAGGAAATCTGAGGGAGATTAAAAATGTCTCAAGAGCGTCTGAAAGCCATCAAAAATCTGAAAAAGTCTCTAAGGAACATAGGTTTGAGGAAATTTATCAGGAATTCTCATAGCCCCCTGAAAACGTCTTGAAGAAAGTTAGAAAAAAAAAAACTTGAAGGGCATCCACTCAGTCTATAAGCCTAAAGAGTCGTTAATCAAATTTGAATAATTCTCAAGAGATTTCAATCCAGTTTGAAGTATTCTTAAACAAGTTCGAAATATTATGTTTACCCAGCAGTGGTCAGATTCGTAGTAAGTAAAGAAAGAGTAGGGTATTACCACAGACAAAAAAAAAAAGAAAAAAAAAAGGAATTGAAACCCCTCCGCCTCACCATTGTTACGACTCTGCTATAAACTGTAATGTATATTCTCAGGGTAGATTTAATCAAACCGGTGCCTCTTAATGTCTCTTAAATCACATGTAAGCTTACAAAAGTACCATTATACCTTATGAAAGGAATTCGTTTGAGTACCTTATCCCGGAGCCAATACACGCTATTCCATTCAAACTTGCTGTTTCGAGTTCGATATAATAAAATAAATCAACCTTAAATGAATCATCAGCATCACGAAATAATCCCAAAGCATCGATTTAGTTAGATACACGAAACCGAAAAGTAAAATGGCTCGACTCATTGTCGCCCCTAATGAGACTAAAAATCGATGAAATAAATTAAAACACGCCCGAGTTGATGATTATATCCAATTCCGCAAACAAAGCAAACTGAAAAGCAAACCCGGATAATAATTGTATTTCCGCGTAATCCAACTTTAATGTCACGTGACTCGATATATTCTTCTAAATGACCGCGAAGCAAAGAGACGTTTGGAATTTACAAAGTTCGGTATCGAAATTGCATTATACGGAATTAGAAATCGCGCTCGAATAAGAACGAGCAAGACGAAAGAAAACAAAAAACAAAATTAAACCCTATTCGGATCCCTGATTGATAGGCCACAGTCGTCGATGCAATTTGTTAAGTCGAAATTCTGCGTCCAAGGCAATGCTCTTGAACTGAGAGAGGCGGTCTGACGTCGATTAATGTAATCGAGTTGAAAGTTTCGAAATTACTGTGTAACGTCTGCAGTACTTATGGAACGACTTGAAAAGATCCCGATAGTTTCTGTTGACACGCACTTCGAAGTGCCGGCGGTCAACCACTCGCGAATCGGGAAATTGTAAATTGATACAGTATAATGCCAAATACTGTTAGCGGTTTCCCAGCTTCTTTAATTGAGATTAATGGCTTTAAAATGCTTTAAGAGAGAGAGAGAGAGAGAGAGAGAGAGAGAGAGAAAAAGAAAGAAATGAAGATTATAACGGTCATAAAATTGCAACACTAGCTGCATCATAATAATGGTAGTTGGATTTTACGAGTCAATGATAGGAGAAAGCAGTATTGTTGACATAAATCATTCTTCTTTGTCTTTGATTTTACATATACTTACAGTTTTACAACTCACACACTTAAACTTTACTAGCGCAAGCCTTCCTCCGGAGAGATATAGCAAATTTTAAAATTCAGAGACCCACCCACAGGTCCGTAGAGCGTGACTATCTTTCTTGGGTGGGGGGCGACTTGCGGCAAATATATTTCTGCTAGAGAAGGCGAGAACCATCAGTCAAAGGCGATGTTTCTGTTTACCCCCTCCCGGTCCCCTGAGCAAAGGTGACTGCCAGTCAACAGTTATTGCTGGAGATTTACCTGCAGCTAATAAGTCAAATTTGAAATTGAACTCAGTGCTTATATCTCCAAATTTCTGAGAACTTGATCGACGAAAAGTATACTTACTTATATTTTTATTGAAAAAAAAAAATCAATATGTAGTTGAAATAGAGTAGTAATAGAGAGAATACTATTTTTTTTTTTTTTTTTTTTTTTTCATCATAAGAATTAGGAAATTCGCAAGCGAAGTGAGCGAATTCAGGAGGCAAACGAAGGCGTGCCGAACGAGATTACTCAGGAAATTTGCTCGCATTACGTGTGGTGCGGGGGCTACTCAGAGAATTTCTCATGTGAGTTGGAAGTCATCTTGTAAAAGACGATCTTAATAGGCATACAAATAGAATAATGAGTCTGTTACATGAATGGAAAAAAAATATTTCTTAACATACTCTGTCATAGGATTTTCACAATGCTTTCAAATTTCTCCTGTGATGGCGCCCTGTTATGTGCTACATGTTACTCTATTTCTCAGGACGAAAATAAAGGGGCACGGAGGGACACTTGGCCTCCAAGGCTCTGCCGGAGTTGGGAAATTTTAGAAGATGAATCAAAAATCCAATAAGTTAAGAAGTTTTTTCTTTTTTGTTTTCTTTGTGAGCCAATACAAATGAATTTTGATATTTAGGAATTTTGAGTAGAGTCAGTTGGATATTTAAGAATTTTTGCCTCTCCAGAAAAAACTCTTCGCTACGTCCCTGCCTATTTCTTCAGTGAATTACACAGAGTAAATAATACCAAGAAATACAAGAATAGGATTAAAAGTAACCGTCAGAACATACGGAGACAAAAAACATACCGTGACGCAGGGTGACTTCGCAATCATGGGGTGACTTGGCACACGTATGTTTTCATTACTCCTACGAGCGCAAGGGAAAAAATAGAAAGGATGGCAGCACTGACGCGTAACTCGTAATGTAGAATTTTGTTACGATCGTGTAAAACCAACTACGTGTAATTTCATTATTTCCTGGCAGCGTTATCATTTTCACTGCGCAGAATTACAAAAAGCGTATACAAATTACATTATAGAAATAGTTTCCAATAATGAGAGAAAATGAAAAGGAACTGTATGTGTTTGGTATCATTGCATTCAGAATTTGATCGCGGTCATGATAAAAGTCAACTACTCTGTAGTAATCAGCATAGTGATGCAGAAAGTGATAAAAACGAAAAAAAATATGGAGGGGGTGAATTTGCACAGAATTATGTTCGTTCTCGAAGCCGGTAAACGATCAGATTCAATGTTCTGTCTCATTGCTAGCGAATGCACAAGTACAAATCGGATGTTTATGCTTTTCAGAGATGCCGAGAACATACATTCGTGTATTAGGGTCTCGACATTTCAAAGGAAAGGTCTCGTTTGCATTTTGTTATGATCTTTAGAAGAATGAATGACTACAGTTCTCATAGTTAACATTCGTTTGTTTCTTTGTATACATCTGTATATTATATAGGTAATACATCAATTTGGGGTTACTTGGCACTTTCAATAAACAGCACTACATTTATAACTTTTCCCTGTTCATTTATGAACACGTGCCATGTCACCCCATCGTGGCGCCACTCGGCAAACTTATTTAATAATTCTGTGGATAGGTTTGTGGATCGGGGTGTCAATAAATCCTTTTGGTAAATGTATTTCGCAATGTACCATCAAAATTACAAAAAATATCCTAGTTCACTAACCCAGTTTCACAGTCCATAGAGCGTGTAAAACTTGAAAGTACAGAAAAAAAGAGTAAAGTCACCCCGCGTTACAGTAGCTACTATTGAAAAATGTAAAATAACAAAAAAGGAACAAACGGTATTATACTATGCGACGTAAGTGCAAATAACCGACCTGGAGCGACGGGGCTCATAGGAGCTAACTCGTATCAAAATGAGGCTAAAAATTTTTTCACATTCATCCCCCCCCCCCCAAAGGGTTATTACAGTTCAAAACTTGGTGGCTCTGCAACGCGATACACAATATATTACAATTTACGTTTTCCAGTTGCAATACTAACTATTACTATCATAGAACAACACCAGGTTTAGATATAATTAAAACAATAAATAAAATAGAACTGACAAATTGAAAAAATAATAATATAATGATCTTGTGAAAGTAATGAAAAATGAAAATAATGAACCGCCGATGTTTGGTTTAGCAGGCTTCCTCACTAATCACGATGCCATAAAGTCGTCTGCTTAAGGTAACCAGTATTTGTTATACACTAATCATGGGGATCTCGGGGGGCGGAGGAAGCTACCTTCCACATGAAATTAGAAAATGTTTGCTTGCATGGTTCTTTCAAGATTGTTATGTAGGCGAATTTGCAGAAAACAAATACAATGTCTTCTTTCTTTTTTGGTTTACGAACCAGCAAAATAATTTGATGTCCGTCCCCTCCCCCAACACAAAAAAGAAAGAAAAAACGAGAATTAGCGATCATCATCATTCCTATACGTATGCCAGTGCGTTTGGTTAATTAAAAATTAATTTAGTGAAACTAGAATGCATTAAAAATCGTTTTGTATTGTTACTAATACTTTAAACGCATTTCCAACGAGAAAAAGTTTTCGGGCATAAGGTCCCTTTCTTCGGGCATGATCACGTATACAATAATATCGCATACTCTTCTCTAGTGTGAGTCAGATTGACAAAAAGTAGACATTGCATTCTCTAGATATGGAGTAATTTTACTGAACAAATGTTAAGCGTGCCTCACAATCCCATGAACGTCAAGAATCTCATGAACCATTGATTCCCCCCCCCCCCAAAAAAAAAAAAAAAAATTATTACGAAATTTGTCGATCTCGAAAAATAATATTATACTTTGTCATTGAAAGTTTAACAGGATTTTAGGTTCTCGAGGTCTTTCACAAATAATCGACTTCATGCAGATTTCGAGAGAATATTCTCACCCCCTCCCCATTCCCTCTCGAATGGTCTGAATAAACCTATCAACGAATTCGACCTTAGTTTTATCTTTTTGAACAACATATCAGAATTTCAACTTTTTAATTCAATCACAGATTTTGCTATCGCGAGACAATAGCTCCCCAGATCAGTAAAACAAATGAGTAAATAAATTTCGCCATCACTTCATATAAGGCTACACTCCATTTACCTAAAAGTGCCCCTTCGCATACAGTTTCTACATTTATGAATGTGGTCCTGAGATGTCAAACGTTGCACATTAAAATTGTCAATCGATATTATTTTTAGCTACCCAAGATCAATAAATTTACTAACGAACCATTACTGACTATAAAACGTTGGTCATGTGAAGACTAAGGCGGTCCAAAATTTGGCCAATTTTAAAATGTTTTGCTCCCAGTGGCTAAACTTGTTCATTTTGTTCTAAAATTACACCAATAAATGGGGGGGGGGGGTCTCGGCGAGAGTTTCAAGTTGGACATAGAATTCCTCACAACGATGTCTGTAATTTTGCTTTGAAGCTTATAAAATACCGAGTTCGATTTAAAAAATTGGCTCCACCATAAAAAATTCTTATTAATGTAAGAACGGAGTGCCTGCTAAGAATTTTAAGAGACCGCTAATTCAAAGGTCAACAGCATCTATTATATTTGAAGTAAGGAGTGCAAATTTTTTGAATTTTGAGTATTACAAATCACAGAAACAAAAATAAAATATGAGTACTTTTGTCTCTTTAAACTTCAGAAACACTAAATCTATTTATCAATTTTATGAGATAATTTAATTTTTTTACAGCCTTGAAACAGTTGTTTCGGTCCACCCACGGGGACATAGGCCTCCTTGATCAATTATTTTGATACAAGGGTTATAGTGTAATTCCCCTTGGTGACAAGCCATTACTGGGAAATGGTTAAGAAAGAGTTTTCCTTCTCTATAAAGGGCATGCATCCTGCATGGCACACCAGGCTAGTCGGGTGTTAGTAGTCTACAGGTGTGGCTAACCCAATTGTAGTATTTTTGAATTCCGGCGGAACAATGAAATTGAACTCCACCTCTTACTACAACTGGTGTAGCTTGGTCGGATGTTAAAGTTTTTCATATGTTCTTGTATTTATTATCTTCTTATCATATTACAACCTTTAAAATTCGCCGTCCGCACTAGGATTTGAACCCGCGTTCCGTGGTTTTTAGGAGGCAGCGTTCGAATCCACTCGGCCACCAAGCCACGAGATAATCTAAAGGAGAAATAAATTATTCGACAATTTTCCTAGTACGTCTGCTAATTTCATCTTATTAAGGTTTATACTCAGGGGTCAGCCCTTCTGAACTCGTTTTCAGTCCCAGTATGGATTATTCAAAAACAAAATCGGATACCTAAACAGCTATTTACGTATACTTTTTAAGACCCCAAACAACTAGTAATCCACACGTCCAAACACTTCATTTTTCCAATTTCTTTTTATATGATGCAACACTCTGTGCTCGCGAACATTGATTCAAAAATATAATATTTTAAATTATAATTATACTGTAATTTACTCGCGCATATTTTGGTTATAAACTGATACTCTGCAAAACTTACAAATGAATTATTCAAAAATACAAGCGCGAGATGCTCAGAAGTTCTTCTTCTAATAACTCAACCTGCCTGGCATCCATATTCCCGGATTCATTTTGGAAAGTTTCGTTTTTACGAGCACATAAATTTCCGTTATTGTTTACTTTTGTATTTATTTTGGCAGGTCTCATTAAAGAAGATGAGTTCACGATATGTTAATTCATCAACATCCGTTAGCATGCCAGCCTCCCTCTCACGAAGCTGAAGCATTTGAATTCGCAGAGTGAATATTTATTTTAACTCGGCCAACTTGAGCACTTCCTCGTCTGATAGGCTTATTTCATCTCAATCCGGCTCGAAAGTCCGTCTGTACTTTCCAACTAAAAAGTTTAATTAATCTTTCGAATGAGAAAATCAACTCTCCAGTGCCTTCTGAAACTATGTTTCGCCGAATATTCGCTGATAGTTTTCATTCTGGGCCCAAAGTACACGTTGAAACTGCAAACGAGAGAAGAAAAAAATTAATGATGGTTTAGCGCTGCGGAAATTTAACCATGTGAGACGCCGGTACCAGTTCGTTTATTAGATTCTTACGAAAGAAATAATAAAACAGATTTCATTGGTTTTCCGGCCTCTCATATTGCGAAATACTTTATTTATCCGCGAAAATACAAACAGTAAATGCTTTACGACGATTTCAGTGAATTTAAGTTTGAAGGTGTCATAAAAATTTATGTTTTTGCCCATAACTCAAGCACATATTCGTCCATCATTCGCCATGTTGTCCTTTTCCGGACACGAATAAAATGAAGAGAAATGTAACGCAGAAGCGAGTAAACAAATTAAAAAAAAAAAACTACACTACAATTGACTCGCATCTATTTATTTCCAATACAAACAAAATCTAGAAATTTTTATGCGATTTATGCACATGAATTTATTGTTAATGAAACCCAGCTAATAAGAAAAGAAGAAATTTGATTTAAAGTAATAAATATACTAGGGTGAGGTGATACTCGTTTTAATTTTTTTTTTTTTTGTGCTTTGAGAAACACTGTAACCAACATTTTCCTGCTTAAATATAACATAGAATTCCTCATCGGACGAAACATAATTTTTTCATTTTACAAGTAGTTTTTCAAAGGGAAAAAAGAAATAAAAAAAAAGTAATTTAACCCATGAAAATGTATTCTTTATAGTATACAAACGGTTCGACAGAAAATGTTTTGAAAAATAAATTTTATATAAGGAAGCTTACAGGCGCCAAAACAGAGGTGCTGGTGTGTCTACTGTTGAAATGATGACCTTTACTCGATGTTGAATAATTTCTACGTAGTATATTGTTTTCGGATTCTTTGAACCCATTTTCGAGACTTTTCTGGACGAGCTTCCATTTTTCAAGAAATTTACTGAGTGTCAACGTATAAAAATAATGGTTAATAAGTCCCATTATATCGATTATAAAGGTTTTTATCAGTTACCTGGTTTATTTGTGAGGTCACTTGAGGATATGTATTTCTTATATAAAACTAAATCATGAAAATGTGCGTTTAATAAACTAGTAAATATTATAATCATATGCTTAATTTATAAATCTTACATCAATTAATGACTAATTTATTGAAGCGAAGCTTCTTTATGTAGGTTCAGGATGGGTAGTTAACGTAGAAAGAATGAAACGAACGCGAAAATATGCAACGGAAGTGACATAGTAACGCTCCATCCACATTTAGTGAGTGAGTGAGTGAGAGAGAGAGAGAAAGAGAGAGAGCTTATGTGAAACTATATAGCCCCTTTCCACACTTCCTTTAATAGTTTTCCATCAGATAACATATGCAGTACAAACACCTACCGACTGATATAGCAACTCACACAGTGCAAAAGAAGCTTTGCTTCTGTCGGGTGTCCTCCGACACCTATTGAACTTTCTATATTTTAAGGCTTGGATTCCCGTGAAGTCTTTTCGGCAGGAATTACAGAAGAAATGGCCAAAGAATAAACTCAGCGACTCGAGAAATGTTATGTTTGGTATCACAAACATGTACTCAGTTTGCAAACTTTCAGGTTGTAGCCGGCTGTGGAACTTCCTTAGTAGGTTTCAGAGCTAAAATGACCTCTGAAATGGATTCAGCAACTTAAAAAGCCTATAATCGATATATTAGGCGCTACGAACCTCAATTTTTACTCCTCCATACATTCTCAGAAGGCAACGGGTGCGTATAGAAAACCCTCAAAAATGGGTTCAGTGAATCCGAAAACTATACCTATTAATAGGTTATTACTTGACATCTGTTTCATTAACATGGAATGTTTGGTGGAGAATATGTCGATGCATGCATGTCAAAGTGGCTCCGCAGACATGTAAACTACCCTTTCGAGTATCGCATTAGTGACCAGAGGGTCATTAACATGGAATGAAGATTAGTAGGTCCCAATGTCCCCAGTACCTTTATTTTGAAGCTATAGTATACCCCTACACGAAATTATTTTAAAGACATTTTCAGTCGAGCCCTTTGGTGTATTACAAAGAACACATTTTCTAAGTCGGACCATTTTTTTTTTCCAACTGTTTAGCATTGTTTTAAAAGAAAATTTAATTTTATCCGATAAGGAACGTCAAAAGTTGAAAAATAAATAATAAATGAGTAAACACGAAACAAGCGCTACGCTAATACTATGGTGTCATTATTGTCGTGAAATTGAAATTTCTCGGGCTACCCATCCTTATTTTACTTAAGGGTCGTTATTTATGGATGAAAGGTTTGATTTTCGCATGTAATTTATATGTAAGTTTCTCAACTCACATCGGTGAAAGCAGAATGCTGAAAAGAAAGAAAAGATCTAAACATACCGATTTACCCCGAGAATATTTCAAATGATCTCAATTTTCGATACAGAGCTTGAAACGTCTTTGAACCTTTTCACTTTACATAACGAAACATAAAGAATGAAAAATAGAAAATTCAAGACAGAAGTTCATTAATAGCTTGCCGATATTGCTGGATCCTTTCGGAGCTCCACCAAAAAGCCTGAAATTAAATGACAGTCATTATTTCGAAAATGACATGTTAAACATCATTCTTTAGTAGAGAACTTTACAATATAATAAAAATTGGAAATAACTGTTTTTTATTTATTTTGAAAATTAAATTTTGAGGATCATCTTACTATACATACTCGGTTGAAAAGATATATTCTCAGCCTTCACACATATAGTCTACCCCAGATTTCAGTGCCAGAGATGCTGCTATGAAGATTTGAGGATGGTTATCCAGTTCATTTACATGAGAACAGATGGTTCCGGAAACGGTTAGTGTTGCAGGTAGCTGAGATGGAGTTTAGCATAACTAATACAAATAGAATTTCAAAGTTAACTGAGCCAAAATTCGCTGCTTCTAGCAGAGCATACATCCTATCTTGAGGAAAGTTGGAGTACTGAATTTGTCTTGCATAACGAAAATTATACGAACCTGCTCAAAAATACTATCAATGATCATTCACTCATAGCCTGTTGTAATGTACGTGGCCGCAGAAAAGGAACATGATATTATATTCAACCCCATTTAGTAGAATTTTGAAGGCACTTACCAAAAAATTGCACAAGACGTTCTTCATGTAATATTCAATGGTAATAATTATTAATGTTTGAGAATTTTTTTCGTGATTCTTGGGGAAGATTAATTTTGAAGAAATGTTGAGCCCCTGTGGGGCTTAAGGACACTCGGGTTCTTGAGTCATTTTAGTAGTGTTCCCAGATGGTCAGAATTTCTACTCTTTTGGCAGAATTCCTTCTCTTTTTTCTAACTTTGCTCTGATGAACCCGAGCTCTGGAATCCGCCCTTTCGAGCATTACTTCAGAGACGTCAAGGAGGCTGTTAGGGCTGTCTTAGCCCTCTTCTCTACTTGCCGAAAAATCGGCCTAGGTCGAAATGCAGCGAGTCGCTATGTGGGCTCGAACCCGGGACTTTCCGAGATCAGCGCGCTATCCACTCAGCCAACCAGACCCCAGGTAGAATTCTTTGGTCAGCGCCAGCATCTTTTGGGATTAAGCAGAAATCAGAATTTTTAGCAGAAATTAGGAAAATAATAGCAGAATCAGCAGAGAAGCAGATTTTTCAACAGAATTCAGGAAAAATATCTCATTTTAAATTTAGAATCGAGGTAACACTACTTCTATATAAAAAGTTGTACTGTATTCAGTGACTGTACTTTTCATTGGTCAGTTGTTGATGATCTTATGCTGATCGCTGAAGACTTAGACTATCTAGTTCCAGCCATCTAGTGACGTTTTTAAATTAAGGAATTTTGAAATTCAGATATTTCTATTCCTCGCCTTAATTATTTTTACTCATAGTAAGGGAACATTAAGCTTGGTTTGCATTTTTATAAATCGGGCCAAAAAATAATAGGTACAGAAGGAGAATATAAACTTAGACAAACTTTCTGCAGAATTTGACATTTATGTAAAAAAAAATTTTTAACGTTAAACATTTTGCTAGCAAAATAAAGCAGAATTTCTGTTCATCTACAGCAAAATTTCACTTCTCGCAGGTGGGAACACTCACTTTCAGTATGCCAATCAACATTATCATTCAACCCTCTGTATTATCAAACTTCAGCTCTCCAGAAACTTTTTCCTCTGCGACGTGTTATTGTATTCGACTGTGACAGAAAGAAACACTAATTTATGCTTTGTTTTTAGATACTCATTCAGTTACCGTCTTGAAGTAATGAAAATAATTTGTAGGCCTTGAGGAAAAACTAGGAACTATTTGGGTGCTGCTATTCTGAGTTATCCCTTGCAGGAAAGCTTGCCTTCATATTAAATTTTCTGCATGTTGGAAATCTTCTATTTCACAATAACACTATACAATAGCATACAAAACCAGGGGATAGATTATATAATTTTAGCTATATTTTGAATTCTGAATATGATGGCGTTAACCATTTTTTTCAAGAACCTCTCGTTTTCCACATTCAAGATTAAAATTTTATCAAATTTTTCTCGTATTATTCCTTTTTGTCGTCCACGAATAGCTACACTGATTGATAACAAAATCCTGAGCGCGCGCAGTTGTTTGATCAGTGGTATCATCTTGATGATGCTAAAATTCGTATTTAAGATAGGAGATTTAGTGCCAGTTGTACAATAGAGAATTATCGTTAACTCGGGGTTAACTCCTCGAATCCGGCGAGTTATGGTCGAAACAGCGGGTTAACGATCACGTGATAATTAACTCTCTATTGTACAAGTGGCCCTGAAAAACGAACTATAATTGAAAAATTAACATCTGCATTGAATTCCTCGTTGAAAATACTTACAGAATCAGATGTTCTCATGTCATTCGTTTTTTACAAAATCTCAAATTGTGGTCTAGTGTAATTGAACTTACATTGGATTGTTGTTCTTTGGCTGGATTGCACATTTTTCTGCATTTGCAAGTACCTACTTATTTTCCTGTTGGTTAATTATGTAAGTTAGAATGCCAACTTAATTATTCCAAGATATGAGCCCTCCAGTTAAAAGGATGAGGGGGTATAATTAGAATATATATCTTTTGAAATTGCGATTACGAATTCTACCTATAACTTTAATTAAAACGGCCTACGATTATTACGTGCCATATTCCTTAAAGCAATAATCATTATGGCGACAATCAACCGCAAGTAATTTTGTTTTATAGGTTGGAATTATATCCTTCGTCCCCTTTTCAGTTAATAACCCTAATCGAGATTGACACCCTTGACTCGACGTATTCGCCTCAAAAATTCATATTGATTTCGTATACGTATTTCTTTTCTCAGTAATACTCCGTTTTCTGGGAAATTTTCCAAACTGATGAGCCATGATGTTGGCCGAATCTGGTAATATTTCGTACAACGAAAATCGTGTTTCGCGTGTACATATTTCCACTCCTGTGATCTTGGTTCCGCTTCAATTGATACTCCAATCGAAAAGTTCTATTACGCCTCGCCACTTATTAGCAACAGGAAATAACCGGCCATAAACAGTCTCCGAATTCCAATATTTTCACAATACTGGCTCCGTTAAAGTTCCAACGAATGCGTATGACATTCGGAAAGCTTTTAAGGCGATTCTGTATTAGGTATAGTTATGAGTTCTGAATGCGAACCGCCGATAGACGGAAAAAAATCAAATGAATGGTCAAACTTTACTAATTATGGTAATCCCTTTTGCTAGAAGTCCTTCTCGAAAGATGCTCTTAGAGAAGTAATTTATTGGAATGTAATTTTAATCAGCGAATGATTTCAGCGAAACTGCTCTTTCACAGACTCCGTTATAGAAATATCGGATTACTCGCCTAGTCGCATGAAGTGCGGTTTCCTCTCGACAGGAGACAGAGGCTGCTAGTCAAGCATGTAATCCAAACTATAAACGCCAGCTTCCTTTACTCCAGCATACGCCTCGAAATAATCTGTTCGATGAACCCGACATTTTGAATTAATTAAAAGCCGCTTCAAGTTGGAAAAATAGGTTTTCGTAATTCGTATCTCATACACGAATAGAGGTAATCCTTTTGCCGAGACCATCATCACGAATTGTAATCACAGAACTGCCACGACTATAAAACAAGACCGAGTCGTTTCAAGAAATCGCGTAAAATTTAATTACGCTGAAAATCAGGCGAGCGAACTTGCTCGCAAAAGTGTTTTGCTGTCTTACATTCGTCACCTTTCTGCTTTCTGTTACAGGTGGCACAAAGGCAACCACGAATTAAATTCTCCAACTGCTCCAAGTGGAACCATCATGAATGAGTCGACATCGGAATTGACAGTGCCGTACAATTTGCCGCTATATGATTCGCTCAACGTTAGCAACGATAACAAATCAGACGACTACAATGAGACTCAAAATTACACGACCTTTAGCCGAGAATTTGTCGAGGATAAACTGGTGCAGATTATATTCTGCATGATTTATACGACCATATTCATACTGGGATTAACCGGAAACATGTTGGTTTGTTTCGTCGTCGTGCGAAACCGAGCTATGCACACAGTCACCAATTTGTTCATTACCAATCTAGCGCTTTCGGATATTTTGCTGTGTATATTGGCGGTACCGTTTACACCTTTATACACGTTTACAGGTAATTACGTGGTTTCCTTTTCAAAGGGCAATCGATACGTATTTGAAATATTAATAGCATTTCGGTGGTTAGCACAAAACCGACGAGCGAATCGAACCTCACTTCAAGCTTAGTCGGCAGATTTCTGAAATATGAGCTCGTCGATGGTCTCATGCACAATTGGGCTAACTAACAAAAACCTTTTTTTTTAGGAGAGCGTTTTGAAAATTTTTCAATATTTACGCCCTTCTAAGACTCTAATAATTATTTCTCGAGGCCTAATTAAGCTGGGAGATATCTAACATCGCTCAGGAATATAATATCACAGGAAAAAATTCTTAAAAATCAACCTATACTATGCAGCTGTAACTCGAAATTAGCACCGGCAACTTTTCATAATCCCATGTGTAGCGAAAAAAACAAGGCTGATTTTACACAAAAACCTTTTATTATCGTATCATTAGACCATATGCATAAAAATCGAGCTTTAATGTCGAAGCAAAAGAGCGGAGTGAGAGCCTTCGCTCCGAAGGGAAAGATAGGAGTTTAAGGTTTTGCTTCAATCCGTATGCATAAGTTTTCTCTTTCACTTCAAAGTGAACACTATACAAAATAAAGCGAGTGCTTCAAAGATAACAACGTTTATTCAAGTTGTTACCAACCGACGAATGTGTCCAAAGAACTTCTTCGAAATCAAAAATTATTCAAAGAAGCGAAGACAAATATATGGTGGTGGTGTACAGGTGGAAAACGCACCAAACGTACAAAAGGATGAAATAATTTTCGGGGAAATCTCCGATGCCTTCCAAGGAATTTCATCAGAAATCTTCGAGAAGATTCCTTTGATTTCCGAAAAATTTTATCAAAAATATTAGGGAAAGACTTCCGATCATTTTCGAAGAATTTCCTCGGACATCACTGCGGAAAATCTCCGATGATTTCAGGAGAATTGTTTCGGAAATCATTTTCAGAGAATTCCTTCAAAAATCTTCAGGAAAATTTTCCGATAATTTATGAAGAATTTCATCGGAGATGTTTGGGAAAAAACTCCGCTGGATTTTGGAAGAATTTTATCGAAGATCTTCAGGAAAAGTTTCTGAAGATTTCCTGAGAATAATTTCACTGGAAATCTTCGAGAATCTCCGATGATTTGTAAGAAATTTCATCGGAAATTTTTGGGGGAAAATTCCGATAATTTCCGAAGAATTGAGACTATCTTCCACTCATACGGTGGAATAAGAAATACTTCCCGAAGATTTTTGATGAAATTCTTCGGAAACCAGCTCCGAATTTCCGAACAATTTTATCGGAAATAATTTGAGAAAAATCTCTGATAATTTAAAAAAAGTGCCATTAGAAATATTCGAAAATAATCTCCAATTTACGGAGAATTTCATCGGAAAACTTCAGAAAAAATTTCTCTACGATTTCCGAAAATGTTTACGAAAAATCTTCGGGGAAAATCTCCGACCCCATTGCACAAGTAGAAAACAGTCTCAATTCTTCGGGAATCTGAATTTCGTCCCAAAAATTCTCGATGAAATTCCATAAAAGTCATCAGAGATTTTTCTCGAAGATTCCCGATGAAATTCTTCGAAGAATCATCGAACATTTTTCCTGAAGATTTTTGATAAAATTCATCAAAACCATCAGAATTCCCCCCCCCCCGAATATTTCCTATAAATTTTTCAAAAATTATCAGAAAATGTTTTCGATGAATTTTGATGAAATTTCTTGGAAAACATTGACAATTTTTTTTTAAATACTTCCGAGGAGATTCTTCGTTAATTACCGGAATTTTTTTCCGGAAATTTCTGATGAAATTCCTTAAAAATCATCGAAGATTCTTCTTGATCTTCAATGAAATTATTCTTTGGAACTCATCGGAGATTCTTCCTGAAGATTTTCTATAAAATTTTTCAAAAACTATCTGAGTTTTTTCCGAATGATTCCTATTTAAAAATTATCGGAAAATGTTCTCGAAGAATTTTGATAAAATTTTTTGTTAAACATTGGAAATTCCTTCTGAAGATTTCCAGTGAGATTCTTCGGAAATTTTCTGAATTTTTCCCCAAAAATTTTCGATGAAGTTCGTTTACAATCATCGGAGATTCTTCTCGAAGATTTCCAATGAAATTATTCTTCGGAAATCATCAAGGATTTTCCCTGATGATTTCCGATAAAATTCTTCAAAAACCATCGGATATTTCCAAAATATTTTTGATAAAATTCTTCAAAAATTATAGGAAGATTTTCGAAGAAATTCTTCGGAAAACATTGGACATTTTCTCTGAAGACTTCCGATGAAATTCTCCTGAAATTATCAGAGATTGTGCTCAAAGATTTTTGATAAAATTCCTTGGAAATCATCGGAGATTTTCCCCGAACGTTTCTAATGAAATTCATAGGAAATCGCATCGGTAATTTATCCTAAAAATTTCCGATGAAAATCTCTGGAAATCATCGAACCTTTCTTCTGAAGAAATGCTTCAAAAATCATCGGAGATATTTCTCGATGATTACCAATAAAATCCTTTGGTATCGTTGGAATTTTTTTAATTTTTAGCAAAATTTTCCTGAAATCATCGGAAAATTTTTCTCAGTGATGTCTGATGAAATTCTTCGAAAATGATCGGAAAATTTTTTCTAAATATTTTCGATAAAATTCCTCGGAAATTATCTTTGGAAATCAAAGAAATCTTCTTAAAGATGAATGATAACTGCACGTATTTTTCGAAAAGAAGTCGACTCGGGACTAGATGCAATTTTTCGTGAGCGAAAGCTTCACTTTTGAAGTTAACACTCCTCTTTATACACAGGGTTGGATCAAGAAATAGGAAAATTTAGCGGCCTATCGAGAAATCCCATTTTTAACGGCCCACTTAGTAATAATCGGCCCAATTTTTTCTCCCATTTTTCAAATTATGGCCGAAATACGTCGCGGCCCACCGAGATTTTCTCGGTGACTCGCCTGCTGGATCCGGGCCTGTTTATGCATACAACTCGAAGGGAAACTTTCTTCCCGAACCAAACGCTCTCACTTCTGAGCACAAGCTTCCTCTTCACTTTTTTATACATACAGTCGACAGCTTGCACTTTATTTTTGCGAAGTGAAAGCTGAAGCTTCTCTTTATGCATACCTCTAATTATGCCACTAATTTCCCCAGTGTTGCCATGTGTAGCATTCGCTGCACACGCTATGCAGAAGTTGCCGGCCCTGCTCGGAAAGTGTATGCACTTAGCATATTTTGGGGAAAATTATTGTACCTAGTACAGTTATGCTTCAACAATGTAACACTTAGCACATTTTGCGTTTCAGTCGCGTCATGTACATTTGAATCCTGGAAACAGAAGTGATAAAGTGAATTAAAAATCAATCTCTTTTCTAACTTTACTCTCAACCCGAGCCCTGGAATCCGCCCTTTCGAGCATTACTTCAGAGACATCGGGGAGCTGTTAGGGCTATCTTGACCCTGTGTAGTCATCTTGTCGAAAAATCAGCCTAGGTCGAAATGTAGCGAGTTGCTACGTGAGCTCGAACCCGGGACCTCCGGATTCTGAGACCAGCGCGCTATCCACTCGATAATCATCGCTTTAATTATTCTAGCATGCAAACGTTTCCAAAGTAAATAATTAATATCTTAATAATATATTGAAACTTAGGTACTGCTAGTGTTCTGTACTTGACTACCTATTAAAGTTACTACTAAAAGCTAGCAGTTTACTGCACCGCCTTTCGGTATTTTGTACCGATAAGCAGTAGTGAATTACTAAGACATAGGGTAGGCCGATATGAAGTGCCCCCGTGCCTCTCTATTTTTATTCCTGAACTTAAGTAGATAAAAATTTGAGCTTGTAAGGCAAGGCTCCTGGTATATTTCTTATGAGAATGCCACTGTATGACGTCACAGCGCAAGAAAAAGGGTATATGCAATCCACATGCAATCAGCACGCTGTAATCGAGGAACATTTCATCTCTCTCAAAGTGTAGGTTACTGGTTCTGCCATCTACTTACCGCGTGATGTCAGTGTAGATAAATGGGTACGTTAAAAAGGGGACAATAACCCAGCCTTCAGGGAAACCACGTTCCAGAGTGTCCCTCATCTTCCTCTTGGATCCAGACTCTCACACTCGTAATTGAAATAAACCATTGGTTAACTCGTATACTTACTGCATAATGATGATGATATCTAGATAAATAGGTACGTTAGAAAGGGGTCCATATCCCAGCCTCCGTGGAAATCATAATTCAGAGTGTCTCTTTAATTACTCTGAATTTAAGGGCCCTTATAATTAAAACTTACCCCACGCACATATGGAATCGGTGTAGTCCTGTAACCTGATGACACTGTGGTTTACATGGGTGAGGTGTCAGCCCCCTGAACTCCGTGATTGAATTCGCGAATAAACAACACTTGTTGAAATATTTCGTGTACGAGTATTACATAAAAGTTAATATAGGTATAAGTGTACTCTGACATCGTATCTATCGTAGCTTGGTAAACTTCTCATCCGGGTATGAAATTATACCGATTACTAAAGACGAAATTGAGGGAACGTGGATAGAGTTGATAAGGGGAAGAGGGGAAGGGTGGGGTAAGGGGACTGTCGATTATGTACAAAAGTACACTCACTTCAACCAAGGGGCGTGAAAATCTAGGACTCCATAAGGGGGTGAGGAGAGGACAGTCTGGATTGATTTCTATGTAGGCTGGGATATGGACCCCTTTCTAACATACCCATTTACCTAGATATTGTCATCCTCATGCGGTAAGTATACGAGAGTTAACCAATAGACTTTAATCACAAACGTGGAAATCTGGATCGAAGGGGAAGATGAGAGATACTTTGGAATGTGGTTTCCCCGGAGGCTGGGATATGGTCCCTTTTCTAACGTACCCATTATCTACATTGACAACATTACGTGGTAAGTATATGACACGACCAGTAACCTACACTTTGAGAGAGACGAAATTTTCATCAATTACAGTGTGCTGATTGCATGCGGATTGCATAGCCGGAGATTGCGGAGATCGACGCTTTTTTTCTTGCGCTATGACGTCACACGGTGGAATTCCCACAAGAAATACATAGGGAGCCTTGCCCTATAAACACAGATTTTTATTTACTAACTTAAGGTGCTTTGGCCGCTCATGATCAACTAGGCGAATGCGATAACTTATTGGCAGCCAAATGTTTGAAAAACAGTTTTTAAACAACTAAACTCCGAAGTCTGAGAAATTGTTTTTGTTTTATTTATGAAGAGGCGTTGATAAAAGTATAAAATAAAAAATCTCGTAAGATAGAGCGTAAGTTTGTGTATCATTTCGTACGAAGAAGACCTGCTAAACTTTATTATTTTCACGTGTGACTGAACCACGGAGACAGAGTAGGTACACAATAGCACACATTGTAATTTCGATAAAGATACCATTATTATGAATACAAAATTCGATTTTTATAACTTATCGGTATTTTGGAGAAAAAAAAAAACATACCAAGAAAAATCCATTAGAAAAATAACGAAAGAGGAATTTTCCAAAGAAGCAATGAAAAGCGCAGTTGATTTTGTGCTTCAGGGAACGAGTCATTTTAATTTTTCATTAGATTTAGGGATGTATAATATTCACTGAAATTTAATTAGACCTACAGAAATTATCTAATTTTTCAATAAAAGCTATTGTCCTTTGTTCAATTTTACATTTTTACAGGTGTGTCAATGTGTATCAGAAAAGATACACAATGGCACAAAATTCCGTTTTCTTCTTCTCATCTCTCAAGTGGCTTCGTATTACTGAAACTGACTGGAAATTTGGTACCAGATATCCTAATGCATAGAATACGTAGATTAAAAATGAAGTCGCACGAATAATTACAGCTCCAGATATAGGCATAATACTAAAAATTGTGTCACTCACTACCGGCCTACCCTACTTCTTATAGTAATTCACTACTACTTACTGGTACAAAATATTGAAAGGCGGTGCAGTGAACTGCTAGCTTTTGGTAGTAACTATAATAGGTAGTCAAGCACAGAATATTAGTGTTACCTAAGAACTGGATTTCAACTTATCAGCTGGTTCGTCCTATCTTCAAGTACACTGTAAATGGGCTGATTCGCAGCTAACCCCGCTAACATGGGTCCTCTATTCATTTCTCATTAATAAAACAGGTACCAAAACAGGTAAAAGAAAAAGAGGAATTCCCACAGCCGTGGCTGATTGATTTTGGATTGCTCCTAACCCCCCTCGCTTCATGATAAATTAAGCCTAATGTTATCAATACTCTCCAGGATACATAAGTAATCTATTCCACTCAAGAATGTTGAAAAATCAAGTTTTTAAAACTTGAAATTAACTTTGCCAAAATACGGTTCTTTTCAAGGAATCACCCAGTTGTATTCTATCCAACCTCCCAGCCTGGAGCAGAAGACAGAAAAACTAAAATTATACATTCATTTTCTCGAAGAATGTCTCCTTCGCCTCGGCAGTTCTATATTAAAACAGAACATTTTTATTAATGAGATGAATAAATTACGCTCCTCCATGTCCGTTAGCCATCTGCGTACAGAGTAAAATACACGGAACAACACCTAATTTCACTACTGTCGAAGGGTTTATTTATTATTATTTTCATACATCTTGGTATAATAATTCCTGTTTTCACGATAAACATAAAAAAGTCCCAAGTGGCGACAACTGGTGCCTATATCAATTTAGCATATTTTCATATTCCGCCGTCTGGGCTGCATTATGATGCTGGAGACGTTAAATCGAAGCTATTATACTTTTTCCTTCTTTTTTATAGGAGATACCTACCCATTGTTTTCATTTTGCGATGTTATATTAAAATTTTCATACCAAACGAAGTAGACTACCTCGAACATATCAGCACGTACTGTAGTTCTTTCTTTCTTTTTTTATACATTCGTCAACATTACACTTTGCGGGGACTTTATTACGATAGGTGTTTAAAAAAAAAAAGTTGTGAACAAGATGATTGGTTTGGAAAATTAATTTTTATGATCATATCGGTAAGTCAAACCTTGACTCGTCACTTGTATTTTTTGAATTTTTATTGAACATTCAAAAAAAAAAACATGCCCACTCTCTACGAACACTTATAGAGTCTAAACAGTGTACGAACAAAAGTCTAAAGATTATTAATTTGTTACTTCTTATCGATTTATTCAGTAGGGTAGAACGTAGACGGCTATAAGAAGAAAAGTGTATTTGATGATTGGAGGGGCTAGAATATTGCAAAAAAAAAGTGTGGAAAATTTCGCTGAAACATATTGAAATTTTTCCCTGCATAACGTGAGTGAAACTTCAAACGGAGCTCTACATGTAATTTACATGCACAATTTCAAACATGTAGGTTAAGTGGTCCAATCATCGTCCCCTGTTTCTATTTCTGAAATTATGACCCCCTATGGAGTTGAAGTTAAAAGAAAAAGTGTATATATACCCGTTGAACCACATCGTCCTTGCCATTGGGTCTATATTCGGACGGTTGAAAATAGTCTCAATATGGACGTCCAAATATTGACTTTCAATGGTCTATGGTCTATTTTTGGTCCATTTCATATCATTATAGACATTTTATGGGCGTCTAATAGAAGTCTAATTATTAAATTCTATAATTTGAAGACTACAAATAGGCTGACAATGTACGACTAATGTAGGTCGGTTTAGGGGCGAAATATTTTACAGCTTATTATTCACCCAATGATAGACCTGCAAGTGCGGACTGATGAAAGTCAGTTTAATGGCGGAGTGTTAAATCTAAGAATAGTCTAATAGTAGACCTACAATTACAGACTAACAGAGGTCGGTTTAGGGGCGAAATTACAGCCTATTATTCGCCCAATGACAGACCTGCAAGTGGAGACTAATGAAGGTCGGTCTAGTGATGTAATATTCAAGCTCAATAATAGGATTCTAACAGGGGACTGATAAAAGTCTGTTCATTAGCCGTATATTCTAAGCCGATAAAGAGTTCAATGATAGACTTCCAGGGACAGACTAATTAAGGTCGGTCTGGTGGCTATTTTAACTCAGAAATAAATTTTCAATGACAGACTAATATGAGTCAATTTATTAACTAAGAATGGAAGCTCATTAGTAGTCCAATAATGTACTTCCAAGGACGCACTGACTAAGGCCAGTTTAGTGGCGAAGTGTTGATCATCCAATGCTAGATGTGCAATTATAGACTGATAAAAGTCGGTTTATTGGCGGATTATCATGATTCATTAGTAGTCACATGATAGACTTACAACGACCGACTAATAAAAGTCGGTATAAAGGCTGAATAATAAAACGTCCATTAACAATCCGACAATCGACCTGCAATGTTACACTAATTAAGGTCGACCTAGTGGCAAAGTATTACAGTTCGTTAATAGCACATTGATGGACCTTCAGTGACAGACTAGTGAATGTCAGCTTAGAGGCGGAATGTCCCAGACTATTACTAGTCTAATGATCGACCTGCAATGCTAGACTAATTGAAGTCGATTTAGTGGCGGAATATTAAAGCCCGTTAACAGTCCTATGATGGACTTCCAATGACAGACTAATGAATGTCAACTTAGTGGCGATGTGTCGAAGTCTGTTAATAGTCTTGTGATGTTCCTGAAATCGCAAACTAAAGAAGGTCGATTTAGTGGCTATCTGTCGAAGTCCATTAACAGTTCTGTGACGTTCCTGAAATTACAGACTAAAGAAGGTCGGTTTAGTGACGGAGTTTATAAGTTCGTTAATAGTCCAATTATATACCTGAAATCACAAAATAATGGTCAGTCCAGCGGCAAAGTGTCCAAGTCCATTAATAGTCTAACGAGGTACCTGAAATTATAGACTAATGAAGATTGGTTGCTCGGTTCAGTAGTGAGACGTGTCAAAACCCATTAATAATCCAATTACGGATCCACAGGTACCCTATACCCTTGGCCAGCTAGCCCTGGGGTCGATCTGTATTCAGAAAGAATTACCCCCTCCAAATTGCGCCAAAAACCAGAAAGCGAGATTTTCGAAAATTTGAAGAAAAGTATTCCTAATTTCGTCCCCCTGTTGTTTTTATTTTTTTAAATCAAGTGTTACGATAGAAAAATAAACAAGTTCATTTCTTGGAAGTAATATGCGAGTATTTCGACACAAAAACGGCGTAAAAATATGTTGTAGAGCGTATTTAAATTTCTAATTTTTAACAATTATTCAAGCAGTAATCACATAGGTAAACATTTTTTCGATTTAATGCTCTCCGATTATTTAGACCATTGTTTCCGTTTTACCATATCTGAATACGATAAAAATTGAAATTATTATCAAATTTGTTTTGTACCTTAATTTCGTGCCCTGAGGACGAAATTAAGGTCATCTGATTAAAAAATAAGAAAGTAATCAACTTCTGGAAAAAAAGAAATGTCCGACAAAATTTTTTTCACTATGATTTTATTACTAGGCGTCTCACGCTATACCATAAGACTATTCAACATCGAAATTACTTACTTTTAGTAAAAATTCCACTTTCTTGAAAATGATAGAAAAAACCTTTCAGCATTTACAAAAAAGAAAATGTTTGATAAACGGCGGAATGTGCTAGCATTGGTCAAGGTTTCATATTAGCAAGGCGTTTTAGATGATTCTCGATAGTTCCAGGCAATTTTCGCGAGAGTGCACTAACTACCGGCTAAGAAATGCTGAGGGATGAAATTAGGTACCTACGGGGGAGAACGTTGGGCCAAGTACCCTAATTAACATGATGGTTCGATTCTGATCAGGTGCGGATCTATGAGGGTGGGTGGTCGGACACCCCTTCTCCGGCCGAAGAAGAAAAAAACATTGCGAAAGTACATTATAGAGAAATGTAGCGAACGTGTACATCTGCAGTGCAAGAATCAACTGAGAAATGACGACTACCGAAAATGAAATGAAAGTAAAATGAAAATACAAAAAACAAATTTTATTTTTAAAACACCCTCCTTGGAAAATTTTCTAGATCCTCCACTGATTCTGATATAGCTGTTTTCATTATTTGAATTAACAGTTTTAAATGAGTAAAATTACTTATTTATATTTTGAAAGGGAGGCGTAGGAGGTTGAGTCGCTAAATTTGTCTATAATATTATTTTGACTGCTACCTGTGTCATGCGTTACTTCAGGGGGCAAAGTGATCGCTTAGAATTAGTAAAGTAGCACGTAGCAGCTTTAATCGGATCATTCGGTTTCTTTTTGAGATTACTTATTTCATTTTCGATGTTTTTTTCGAACGTAGTTCGTGCCTCTGTAGCATTACAGGAGGTCTTGACCTAGGATCTGAACAGATAATCCCCTAATTTTTCAACGTGAAACCGGATCGATGAGGGATGAGTAAGTACCTTCAGTTGGGAGCACACAGTTTAATTTTAAATGAATGAGTTTCCATTCTCCTAAAAGGGGGGCGTGAGTGTGTCGCCAACTTTGGAATCCAAAATGAAAAGTTATCAAAGTATTCAAATGGGAATTTCTTGAGTCGTTGATTTTGAATTTCACATCGAGTCTCAATGTTCAAATTTTGTTTCCGAAGTGGACAATATTAATTCGGCTTAAAAAATTGACCAAAGTACCGAAGGCTTTATTTATCGCCAATCACATTCATTCCACAAATCCGAAACTCTGCTGCTCCTATATTTTGCCTATGTAAGTATGTACGTTCTCACTTGAAGTTTGCTTCTTCAATTTCGCACGTGAATTCTGTGACAAATCATCAGATAGAAAAAATTCAAGAATCATCTATTTTATTAATTAAATTGGGTGACCCAACCATTTTGAATAAAATTGGAATTGAAGTTCCTCGAACCTCAAACCACTCTCTCCAAATTTTCTAGAATCAAAGTTCACGAACCTTCACTATTTTTCTGAAAGGGCTAACACTGTCAAATCAGCTTCTTAGAAGAGGGGAAAACATAGACTTGTTAGATCGAAAGGGTAGAAGAGAGATGCTGAAAAAAACTTAAACAATGGCTTTAGGTGTTTCAAAAAAAAAAAGTGGGAGTGTGAGTATTTATAAGTCTTTACTGTGTTGGTTGGAGTGAATGTGGTGGCGATACTGAATGTCTGGTGGGTGTTGGATTGTGTGGGCTGGAGTGGTGTGATGATGACTACCAAGTGTGCATAGATGTAATGTAAATGTGATGTAAGTAGTGAAGTTAGGACGGGGAAGGCAAGAAAATGCTTGTTTAATCATACATTTTGAAGTTATATATACGACCTAATTTTAGGTAATGTAATGTTCCCTTGCAGATAATTAGAGAAACCTCTGTACACAGGGGAGGATAAACTCCTAGAATATCGCCTTAAATTTTTAATCGGGACTAAATTCTAGTCCCTTCGCTTATTTTAACTGGAAAATCTGAATTTTGGGTCCCAAATCGAGGTCAGATTAGGGATATAATTTTTGAAATCAGTGTTTTGATTCTTGGGATTTATTTTTCAAAGAAATCAATTTTGACATTTTCTGTTCAAAATTTCGATTCTGAAGCTCAGCTTAGGGCCAAATCAAAAATCGAATTAGAAATCAGTGATCTTAGAAATCTTTACTTTGATATTTTGTTCGACACAATTTTTTTATGATTCCCAAGTTGGTGATGCGTTTAAGTTCCATTTTGTGGAAGAAAAATTCTGTGCAAAATTTATATTTTTCGTTTAGAGATAATTCTTTCTATAAAATTAATGAAAGCGGAAAATATAACAGATCTAATCAATGATAACGTATTTTGTAATGTAAAATAGTCTGAAAATTATAATGTAACGTCGAGGTATTCCATGCAGTCCAAGGAAGAGTTGAATTCCTATTTGGAGAAGAAAAATCTTTTCATCTGAAAAGAAATTAGTCTCATTCATTTGACGACCCTCGCTTATCCCACGTCATTCCAGCTCCACGTTCAAAAAAAAAGAATATCGGATTACCTTTCTTATCCTATGCTAATAAATGAGCAAAATTCAAAAATTTTTTGCCGTTTCGTTCTACCCTAATGTTTAGGTCAAGACACTCGGCAGTACTAGGGGCAAAGGTGGTGCTCGAAAAAATATCAGAAATGAGATATGCGTCCCCCCCCCCAAGAAAAGGCGAGGGTGAAGCTGTTATATGCTACTTTAGCAATCTTAACAGGTTATAGCCCCTTGTGGCGATATCAGAGTAAGGGTTACGGTCAGAATAACATCAGAAGCAACTTTATCGAAGCAACCCCCTCCCCTCCTTAGATATAAATCAAGCTCATTTTCCTCGTTTATAAATATTTGCATACAAATAGTAATATGATAATCTAACTACCATGTAAATTAGCACCCAGTTTTAAAATTCACTTGTATTGAGTCGTGGAAAAATTTGAATATTTTGTAACGAAATTTTGACCTTCGGATTCAATTTTTTTTTTCGTTTTACTCTAGTATACGAGGCATTTTTACTTCTTTTGTATTCTTTTCTTTTATCTTGCTGCGATTGTGTCTTCGTTTTTACTTATTAGATGTCGATTTTGTCTTATTCACTCTTCAGGCCTTTCTTGTGACATTTCTGAGCGTCCCTAGAATTGGAATCATCGCTTCTTCTCAGTCGATGGTGAAGATCTCGAATCTGGAAAGTCATTACCTTTCTAATGACCGTCCTTCGTTTTCTTATCTGTAAAAGTTGAACTGAAAGCAAAGTTCACGGGTGCATTATACTCGTTACACTTTTTTTAATATAAACGACTGTCATCGCAATGTTTGAGCATTGACGTCACCGCTATAGACAGAATTCTCGAATTTTTCCTAATTTAAAACGTACTACGCTTGTTTCATTCGTGAAAAGCATATTTTTCTGGGTATCTACTATCAATCTAACACCTGCTTCAAAGATATCAGAGTATGCCACTTGTATGTATTGCTGAAATGACAAAAATGTCTGAAGAATTCTATACCTTTTGTCGTTAATCGCTACCTCTTTATCAAATATTTTTCTTTCCACGAGTAAAAGTACCTGAAAATGATCTTGCACGCATTGTGTTTAGATACTAGAACCACTAAAGCATTCTTACGGTATCAGATGGATAATCCCTTCCAAATGAAAGAATATTAAATTACTTTGTTCTCTGGAAGTTAAAACAATGTCTTTTTCCTTCGAAAGTAAAAAAGAATTCAAATACCTTAATCGGCACCCTCGGAATTTTTGTCTCATATTAACGGTGTTGCTATTGTAGGGGACTGGGAGAGAACAAAAAGGTTGTGTTAGGTTTCTGGGCAGTCTGAATCAAATTTTTAGTATTTTTGTACGCCCCTCTCACCAGAAAGGATCCACGAATGGAATGTCTTTAGGCCTTTAAAAAGAAAACAGTGATACGTTTTCGCTTGCCGAAATTAACAAGGAATATTACGTTAAAATCAAATGATGGCCGTTTATACGAAAACAGAACTGCGTTCCTTTGGGCGAAATTTTTGGAATAATTGAATCCATTTTGACGGGTGGTGCTTCAGTAAACATTTGTCAGATCGGAGTCTGAAGAACGTGATTCGGCGAATAATCTTCAATTTTTACCGTAGTTTCCCGCAGCCGTTTTCTTATCGCGTACATTTTCTTTAACGTTGACTTTTGCAGAAGACACGTCTTTAATACAACCGTAAATTTCCCGATAAAGACTCCCAGTAAACGGCTTAAACGCTTATACTTATTTTTAACCAAAATTGCTCGCCATTCATCTTTGCAGCCACGTTCGTACAATCTGACGCGGATCTGAAATTAGTTAAATAGTTTCTAGTTATTCCAAAATACTTATTTGTCAAGCAGCGACGATGTGTTCCAATAAAACGCGCGCCGTAATTCAAGAAGGGCAAATTATAGTCGATATCTGAAGCGCTCTTACGCAAAGATAAATGAAATCTGGGTAACCTTCAACTTTTGTACGTTTCTTTTTTTTTCCCTTTTTTTCTTAAGGATCTGTTCCATAAAAATCACGTCATCTGGTGCGTGTTTCTGCATAAGCTAAGGCAAATTAAAAATCAATTGTGATATGAATTCTCAATACGATGATGTTTGCTATACACTCATATTATGATAGAAATTACGTCGGTACGAAACAAGAAACAACATACTGACATTTTCCACCCTCCGACATGTGTCAACCTCACAACTGTAAAAAACGGGTACCTTGCCGCATTTTATTGCTAATATCTCAGCAACCGTGCCGTATAAAAAAAAAGTTGTTCAGACAAAAAATGTTCATCATAAAATTTTGCGTGAAAATAGTTATTGCCATTTTGACCAGTAGAGCTTTATTAAAGCGGCAATAAGTTCACGAAGTCAGCCCCGTTCAATAATGTGTACTAGTGTAGTGTAGGGGAGCGGAAGGCAAGTTGACGAGGTTAAGTTTTGAACCGCCGTAGATATGTTTGCAATGAAATTAGATTTTCATTGTCACGTCAAATTGTAGCTAGATGCCTTAAGAGCCTTTGCTCTTAGATGGAGTACCAATATAATTTTTATTTTCTTCCCTTCAACTCTCAGTTCTTAACTCAGAATTCTCAACTGCCGCCTGTGGACCTGCGCGCCCTTCACCCGCCACTCTGCCCTTGCTCTGGTGCCTGTCTCCCCTCCCTCTTTCTGTCATCTTTTCCTTCTTCTTTATTACCCACCCTTCCTTCGAAAAGTATTTTTGTTTTTATTATTATTATTATTTTAATTGATTTTGTCCCCCCCCCTGTCAATGAGACCTTCGGGCACCTGATGGGGGGGGGGGACTCAAATATAAATAAATAGACATTAAGAAGAAAAAAAAGAAAAAATGTGAGACAACTCAAATTCGTCAACTTGGACACCATGTAGAGTAAGTTGACGGTTTATTTAAAAAATGATAAAATCAAATGAAAATCGTTAATTTGCTTAAAAACAATTTACGACGACGTTTAGTACTACTCATACAGAAATCGCATTTATAAAAAATAAAATAAATTTTTTCACAAATCCATCTTGAACATTCAGCATGACACCATATTTTACAAACCGAACAAGAATACCACTGTTCACTTGGAGGATTTAGCTATTTTTCTAAAACAATTCTTCGGCATTCAATTCGAGCAAAATCTAAAAAAAGAAATGAACGAAAAAGTAATGAAATTCTTTCACCGGCATAATTTTTCGTCAACTTGGCCGCATTTGAGTTTTATAAATCAAAAATTCATTGAAAAAGTATCTGTTAAAGGTAGCAATTTGAAATTTGCATTAAATCGAAGCTAATACCAGCTCATTGCAAATGTTGAGTAATTCAACTTATCGATCTCAAATTTGACGCAAAGCCTATTTTCTCGTCATGTGAAAAGTGCAAAGAAAACACAAAAGCTTTCAATTGAATACCTTATGACCATGGTACATAGTTCGAGCAAGTTTGTTATCCAGCACAGTTTGTTGGCGCTACCTATATTTTTGTGGGTGAAAACTACAAGTCGTCAACATGGACGATCGTCAGCTTACCCTCCGTTCCCCTACAGCGGACGAACTCTGCGGGAACCGTTGCTTACATGACACCCGTGATGTTTGAAACCGGTTCTTATAATTATTTCACTTTGGGAAACAAATGATGCGATCTCCGAAACCGTAGGATAAGTTGGAAAAGAAAATGTTGCGAAAACAGCGTTTATCTCAAAAAATTTTTATTAAAATTTATGGAATCTGTGAACTATAAAGCGACGCACAGAAACGAATTTTGAGTCAATCGACTTCAAATTTGTTGCAAACTACTCAGGAGCGTCTACAGAATCCGAATACGCCAAAATCCCCATCCCCAAATTTTTTCTGACTTATCTTAGGGTTTCGCAGGTCACATCACTAATACATCTTTAGTTATAACCGTGGGACTCTGCCCTCTAGTCACTTTGCGGGCCAGACATAATACATAATAAGACATAATTAATACCTAATAGTTGCATTATAGTAAGATGTAATCGGACATAAGAAGACGTAATGAAGACGAAACACAATCTAGATATAATCCGACATAGTAAGACATAATAGTTGAATATGTATGTCATAATGTCATCAACTGGAGAACTGGAGTTATTTCCGACACCGACACCATAGACCTGTCACAAATTATGTACATTCATTTTCATTTCTTCCAACATTATCATTGAATACTGTTTCATTCTGATTAGTTCTTTTATGTACTGTTATGTTCTCTTTTGTTATGCTATGTTTTGTTCTCTTCTGTTATGTCTTGTTCTGTTCTTGCTCTGTTGTGTTCTGGTTTGCTATGCTACATTTATATATAGATATGCTATGTTTCCTTCTGGCTTTGTTCTTATTTTTGAGCAGTATTCTTATGTTT
Source organism: Acanthococcus lagerstroemiae (assembly GCA_031841125.1). Taxonomy (NCBI): domain Eukaryota; kingdom Metazoa; phylum Arthropoda; class Insecta; order Hemiptera; family Eriococcidae; genus Acanthococcus; species Acanthococcus lagerstroemiae. Next base: position 73,455,690 of record CM063106.1, on the reverse strand, counting down.
TGCAATATTTACATTTCTATTACTTTGCCTTATCCTGCTTTGTTTTAACTTACTTTTTATTTTTATTTTATCTCAAGTTTTGCTTTTATGTTCGAATTTCTTAATTTTTGTTACTCGTTTTTTTTTTGTTTTTTTTTATATAATGCCTCATTTCTATAGCATTAATTTCTTTCTAAGATAATAGTAATCCCCTCCTACGCTCGCGCAGTCTGTGCATAGTGGGAGGGTTACCAAGGAGTGATGTTTTGTACTTTTCCAAATAAATTCAAATTCAAATTCAAATTATTTTTTTAGTCCTTTTGATACTGAGTCTCTTCTCAACATAGAAGTTACTTTAAACCATTACATAAAAAGACATAATAAGACGTTATGGGACATAATAAGACCTAATAATTAGGTACATGTTATGACATAATAAGACCTAATAGCTACATTATAGTAAACCATAATCAGAGAATAAGACTTAATAGTTGATTATGTTGTCATGCCTTACCAATTAAATTCTTTCCTGAAAGGTTTGATGTAGGAGGTCGGCGAGGGAAAGCCATAGTCAGACATAATAAAAACATAGGACGTAATGAAGGCACAATCAGACGTAATAACGACACATTTTGACATGATAGCTGATTACATTACAGTTAATCAGCTGGAGTTTTAAGGGAGAAGATCAAGTTTTCCCTCTTATCTTATTTTTTTCGTCGATAAGGTAAATAGGTCTATTCAACGAGAGCCATAGGATTATGAAGACATCGGAGACATAATCTGATTCTGACATACGTAAGGTTATGTCTTTATGTATTAACATCTGAAATTTTAAGACAGTTACTGGATGACATAACAGAACATAATACAGATAATACTAAGATATAAGGAATTTTTTGACAGAGATAGGACGGCTTAGTAATAGATAATAAAGACATGATAAAATAAATATAATGAAGATGTAATCGGACTAATGAGACATTTTATTATCATTGGCTATGAATAGGTGCACCAAAAAAAAAAAAAAAAAAGTAAATAAAAGAACAGTTTTTGTAATAGTATTTACACCCCATGTAAGTCGTCACCTATTCCATCTGCCGTAGGGCATAAGCTTCCGCTATCCTCTTCCAGCATTTTCTTGTGCTGGCTGTAGTCCTCCATTAGGGGCCCCAAATAACCTAAAATCTGTCCGCATCACCTGGTGGCAGGGCGACCCCTCTTCCTCTTCCTACCCAACGGTGGCCCTAAATTGCTCTTATTCCTTTTGCTCCCTCCTCCCCCCGTGGGATATAGATTTTGTATTTTTTTTAATTTTTTTAACCTTTCCTCCATCCTTCTGTGCCCCTTTTTGGCCCAGGGGGGACCCCTTTTTTTCCAAAACAAACCCGGGCCCAGGGAAAAGGGGTTTTCTTTTATTTCCCCCTTTTTTTGAAGTTTTTTCCTTTTAAAAGGTTTTTTTAATTTTTTTAACTTTGAGTAAATTTAGGATTTTTAAAATACCAATTTTTTTGACCCGAAATTTTTCCCCAAATTAAGGAATCCTGTGCCAGGTTTTAAATTTGGGGTTTTTAAAAGTTTTTTTTTCTTGCCCCGGGTTTTAACCCGAGAGAAGATTGGAGGGGGCAATTCAAATTTTTCCTACAAAATTTCCCCCCCGGGCCCCCAAAAATTTAAAATTGCCCAAACCACCGGGTTACCGGGCCCCCTTTTCCCTTTTTGGGGTTCCAAAAAGCTCTTTTTTCCTTTTTTTTCCCCCTTCCGGGAAAAAAGACTTAATTTCCCTTTTTTAAATTTTTACCCCCCAGGGGCTAATAATGTCCTGACCCCCCGGGGCGGGGCGCCCCCCTTTTTTCCCTTCCAAACCCCAAGGGTTCCCCCATAAATGCTATTTTCCTTTAATGCACCCCTTTTCCAATTAACCCCCCTTTAATTTTAATTTTTTTTAATTTTTTTAAAAGTTTTTTCCATTCCCTTTTTCAAATTTCCTTTAATTGACCATTTTCCCCTACCCCCGGAATTTAACGGCGTTTTAGGTTTTTGAACTTTTTAGTTTTCCAGGTAAAAAGTGCTTTTTACAGTTTTCCCAATTTTTTAAATTTTTCAAAAACCCTTTATGACAAAAATACCTCGGGGAATTTTTTGTGTCTCTTTTTTTTTTCCATACGGGAAAGAAAAATTTTTCCAAATTAAAATTTCATAAAAAATTTTCCCCCAGGGTTAACTGCTAACCCCCCCCCACTTCTTCTTTAACGATTTTTTGCCCATTAATGTTTTTTACCTTTCAGAAAATCGAAAACCCCCAAGTTTTGGGCCTTGCCCCAATTTTTAAACCTTTTACCCTAATTCCCATATTTCTGAAAATCATTTTTATACACTCTTGGAAATTAAAAATTTTTAAAACCCCCTTTTAAATTAAATTTTTTAAGGTTTTCCCATTTTCATTTTTTTCCCCTTTTTCAAAAATAGATGAAATTTTTTAATTTGGAATTTTTCAAGGCCTCCCAAATTTTTTCCAGGGGCAAAAATTAAATGTTTGAAACAATGAATAGGCCAGTTTTCCATTTTTCCTTAATTTTTCCCAAAAATTTTTTTCTACGAAAGTTTCTTTTTTTTTGGGGTCATTTAAAATTTTTTTTTTTAAACCCCTTTTTTCCTTTTTAAAATTGCGTTAAAATCCCAGTGTTTGTGTACCCATTTTTTTTTTTTGGGTTAAATAATTTTTTCCAAAATTTAGCCCAAAAAAACCCAAAAACAATTTTTAAAATTTTTTCATAAATTTTCAAATTTTAATGAAAAGTTATTTTAAGATTTTTTTTCCATTTTTTGGGTTTTAAAAACCCCCCAAAAATTTTTAAATAAGGGGGTTTAAACTTTTAAAAAATTCAATGCATTTTTATAATTTCATTTTCTACGTCATCAAGCCCTCGTGTTTTGTTTATTTTTAACCCTTTCAAAATCTTGACAACATATTCCTCTAGTACCGGTAGAATAAAAACAAAATATTGACGTCATAAGATAGCACGGTGGGATGTATGGCGATGCACGCGTGCCAAAGTGGTCCCTGAGCCACCGCACCCCCGGCCCCGGAAACTAGCCTTTCGAGTATCGCATCAGTGGCCAATAAGTAAGACATAATCAAACATAAAAGAAATAATGGTTGAATATATCATATGTATTACACTTAGAGATTTTTTTGATGATGGGTGGAGAAGGAGGGGGTTATTTTCGTAAATGAACGGAGGAGAGGAGAAAACAAAAAAGAATATTTATAAGGAATTCTTGGACGGGGACGGGACGAAATGGTAAATCATAATGAAGACCTAATCAGACTAATAAGACATAGGTAATAAAGATTAGTAATGATATACTAAAGACATCAACAGACATAATAAGACATAACATACCAGCTGAAGTTTCTTCTCACGGAGAAGGGAAGGGGGAAATATTTTTTTCAATGGTACAATTTGTACGAGTAATAATGCTGCGACACACGAGAGTTGCATGCGATCTGAAGAGGGCTGAGTTCACGAGCTCATTGTGGTGTTAATACTGTTCCAATTGGAAAAATGATAATAGCCATGTCTCATAGATAATTTTATGGCGAACATTTTTTGTGCGCATAAATACTTTGTATTTGGCACGGTTGCTGAGATATTATGTGTTTATGCCCGTATTTACCACAGTTGTAGGATTAACATACGTCGAAGTTATCAGGTCGTCAGTGTGTTGTTTGGTGCGTCATTAACATCATTTGCGCCAAAAAATCTTATCAAAAATCTTTATCACAATATTAACTCAAAAATATAGCTAATTCTCTTGTACTATGCATAGTAATTTCTATAACAACATTTAAATCCCCAACCCTCTAACATGCCGCTTTCATTTCATTCGTCATTATTCAAGAGTTTATTTCGGACATATTACCGAAAGAAACGATCCCAAATACAAATAACTAGTATTTTACTTCTCGTGTGCTCTCAGCTTCTCCCCGTTGTTTTTCTTCTTTCTCCGAACAGAAAATTATATATCGTTTCCTGAAATTGACTGAATTTAGAAACTCGAACACTCGTTTCGTTATCTCGAACACTCGTTTCGTTATTTTGATACGCGAGTCGATATTTCTTATATTTTCATCGGCTCTCTGTTATGTAAACAGTGTTCCGTCTCGCTTCTTCCGGGATTAAAATTGTTTCGCCGAAAATAAATTGCCGCGGTCCGGTTGATTGAAAAACGCTATCCAAGTTATCCCGATCAGCATTTGAGCAGTGTAAATGTGAAAGTATACCCAGCAAGAGGGGTCACGTTTCAGCTATACAGAAAAATCAAACAGAGAACACAAGCGACACGGCCAATTTGGAGCTTTTCTAGAGAGTTAGTGATGTGTCTTTTCAAAGAGACTTTAGATCTTTTTTTTTTTCAAACACGGAGATAGACCTTGAACCATAGAAGATCGTATCGTATAGAAAAGTAGGCAGGCTTCAGAAATTCGGAAAAATTTCTCGCATCATCGATTGGGGCAGGAAGGTAACATAACCATGGCATAAATAGACACTTAAAATCAATCCGGTTATCATCAGAGTAGCAGTTATCCTGGGAGACACAGAGGAGAAAAGTGTCCTCTGGAAAAACTGAAACTCATTACGATTTCCTCTGTATTAGCTATACAAACATTTTTATAATAGGTAAAAGCGGTTTGAAGAAACAATTTCATACTTGACAGTATCATTTGTAATCTTTCCTTCCTAAATGCTCAATTGTTTAGTAGCAATGAACTTTTTCAGAGGGGAGGGGGAGTATTTGGTATTTTGTTTTACGAAAGTGGAATAACATTATCGAAAATAAACCTTTTACTGTCCCCCTGAAAAAGTTCAAATGCCATTACCGGTGACTGTGAAAACCTAAAAGTGGGCACTCATGTTGTATTTCTGATTTTATGGTATTTTAATTTTCAACCTTCCACTGGTGCCACAATTAAGGTCAAACTGATATTAACAATGAGGTTAGCGACTTTGAAGACCCTAATACCGACGTCTACGATGTATTATTCAGATTTTTCTATTTCAACTACCTCTCCTTGTAGGCAACATTTCATTATTTTTACTAAAAGAAACTCCGTATTCTATTACCGAAGTCCATAATGGAGCCACTAAAATACAAAAATACAGATTTTTACTAGAGTAGTATCATAAGAGAGTTATCTGTTCAGATCTTGTAAGACTATTTAAGACACTTTAAAACTATCTGAAGTCTTCCTAAGACTCGTTTATCGCTTGGCACATATATATTATACAGTATAAGACTTAGTGAAATTTTAGGATTCACTGAATTTCTTTAGACTCAACTCAAAGTTTTTTTTGCAACCATTTAAATTTAAGTATACCGATAAGGAAACAAAAAAAAAAAAAAAAAATTCGTCTGCGGACTCGTAAAAACTAAAAAAATGAAAAACATGGAAACATTTTTTAAGTTTCATCTCTGATATCTGTCTATGCATATTTTTTATTAACTTGCTGAATAATTTTTCAGTTACCTCGGAATATATCAACTTCAAGACTAAAATGCATATAACTTTCTATGAAAAAGATTCGATACAACTTTTCTCTAAAACGCATATTTACCTAGGTAATCACCATAATGAGTGGAAGTCTCAAGGAACGTGGATTTTGTTATTTTTGTTTGTTTGCGGGTGTGAAAGAAGGAATACTTGTATCCATTTGTACCCCCCCCCCCACGCACACACACGTTTTTGATGCAAGAGAGTAACGATGTACCCTATAGGGTCAGGGGTTCCAAGATGACATGCTTTTCATCTTTGAGGCTCTAGTTTGTTGAAGATTGATTGAATCGCCTTAATATACATACCTACTTATTTGTATGAATGAAAGCCAATAAGTTGAGGTTCAAAATGACTACAGAATGAACTCCGAGAAGCCTCTTCTTTTTGACCCAGATAATTTTGAAACATTTTCAATCTGTTGTCATCTTGGACACCGGGGGTTCAAGATGACAAATGACTGGTTCCAATATGACATGTAATGAAAATTGTATTTAAAACAAGTCTTCGTGTCCAAAATTATAAAACCTAAAATAGATTATATTTTACAACGTCGATATTGAAGTTACGAACTCGGTTTTGGGCGGGTTTGACAATGTCACTTCTTTTTACCTTTGTCAAGTCAAGGATGTCAGGATAAACGAATTTTCTGTGCCGTGGGATCAAATGTTGTGCGCTCAGCCTTTTTCTTATATCCTCGACCCATTTTCTAAACATTAAATACAAAATTGTCATGTTGGAACCCACAAGATATGTCATATTGGAACAACTCGGTTTTTTGTAATCAGACTGTCATTCCTTCAACTGAGGAGCGATTTTCCAAAACGGCCTCTGTCCAGTTTTACATTTTTTGCACGGGGAAGAACAAACCTGGTATATCCCTATATTACACCTACATGTCACTGTTGATAGTCGGGTTGCCTAGTAGAACACTTACAGGAATTTATCACGTTGAAATATTGAATGTATACCTTGTACAGGAGACGCGCATGCCAGTCGCAAAGTGGGGGATCTCCTGGATAGAGGCCATTTTGGAACAACATTTTTGAATTATTAGTTTTGATTTGGCACAAAAGTGGGCATACTATGTCTTTCAGTATATTCTAATTCATAAATTCTCAAGATAAGGTCGACTTCTCCAGTGGCGTATTTAGGGGGAGGGGGGTTCCGGGTCACCCCCATGGCCAAAAAAAGTTCTAAAAAAATATCAAAAATATGCTCATTTAACACTTTTTTTTTTTAAGGAATACCCTCAAAATTAAAAGTCAACCCCCCCCCCCCTATGATTTCATCCTAGATACGCTACTGGACTCCTCTATTTTGATAAAAATATGTGAACAGAGGCTGTTTTGAATCAATTTCTTTCTTCTCTTTGCGAGTCTGTTTTGGCTTCTTACATGCGTTAAATTCGCGATATTGTGATTTTGTTCAGGCCAAAACATGTATTACTATATTCCTCACCAGATGGCGCTATAAAACGATTTTTCAAAAAAATGGACAGAGGCTGTTTTGGAATATCGCTCCTCAACTACAGAATAGCCACAGCATTGACACTGGTGGTAATATCAGTCACTCCTGACTTGTTTACTGATAACGATACTAGTGCACCTACAACAAGTTATAAGTGGCCGATATTACCACCGGTGTTCGATATTACCCCAGTTGACTTTACTGATAACGATACTAGCGCTCCTACAACAAGTTATGAGTGGCTATGGCCGATGTTACCACTAGTGTCCATTTCTGAGTGTGAGTGAACTTGGTAATATTCCCACTAGTGTTCGATATTACTCTAGCTGACGGTATTGAGTATCTCATCCAAGCCTAATTGAAACGCTTGAAACTCACTAGGACTTGCGAAGACTCGTTGAAAGACTTCGTTAAGTCATTTGCCATTAAGATTTATTAACACCCTATGTGTTGGGACTCACTGACCTTCTTTTCAATTCTGTTGACATTCATTGAACGTATCATTCATCAAGACTCGATAGGACTCTGTGGGTCTACTCGGCAGTCAGTCTCAATTATTAACTTTGTATATCCTTCCATTTTTACCCCTTGTAAACAAAATCTAGAAATTTAGAGAGTTTTTGGCTCACCGCTAAGTTTCTCTACGTGAGATTAATGAAAGGATTAGTTTATGTGTAGATATTCAAGTTATCTTGGGTCGTTTCTGGTTGTGCATCTATGTTTCATGCCCTAGACCAAATGCCAAAAGGTAGAGATATTTTGGCTCTCAAATCTTAGTCATATATGCGGCTCAATTTACTTCCAGAAGAAAAGGGAAGGGGAGATAGAAGACGAAGTTTTTTGATTAAAACTACTGCGATGAGTGACTTTTCTTCATCGAAAGAAGAGGTGATACTACTCCTTATGAATGTTCGGCGAACTTTGCGATTTCATCCACGAATTTTATTTTCCGGTCCTACAAATTTGATATAGCTGCGGAGTCAAGCTAGAAAAATTTTTAAATAGCTTTTGAGGTTCAATAAGCTGGAATGGGGAGATTTTTTTCGTATTTTGGTCTAACATATGTTCCGGATTAGATATACTAACTTGATTCAAACTAATTTGAAATTTACTCATATTTGTTTCAGGCCACTGGGCTTTCGGACGTGTTCTATGTCATTTGGTGCCTTTTGCACAAGGTATTAGTGTATATGTGTCAACATTAACGCTGACGTCAATAGCTGTGGATCGATTCTTCGTGATCATATACCCGTTTAGGCCGAGAATGAAATTATCTACTTGTATCGCCATCGTAATTACAATCTGGATATTTTCAATCTTGATTACGCTTCCGTACTGTATTTACATGTTCCAAAAACCAATCGACGGGAAATACTACTGCGAGGAGCAGTGGCCAGTTGATATCGTCGGAATGGTGAGTTGAGATAATAGTATTTTTATCTTCTAATAACTATTTTATGGCCTTTCTCGAAACGTATTACATTCATATAAAATTCCGAAGGGATCAGTAAACCCGAATAATGAGAGAGATAAAACCCTTTTTATGCCTTATAACACGGTTTGGTCTTCCAAATTTTTTATTCTTAAGAAAGGAATAAGGGATATTACAGAGACATAAAATTTTAAAATTTTCGAAATTTTTTGTTTACTTGTGGCTACATTGGTTGAGAAATGTTGCAATTTTGTCTCGAAAATTCCTGTATAAGAATCGTTTTGTCAAAAAACTGAGTGAGACCGAAGGAGGAATAATTTTCATTAGGATTCAGATTGTAAAGAGCTGTCGATTTTACAAAAAGTCTATTTCTGAGGTCAACAACCTCTATCAAATTTCGCACAAAGTATTCATTTTTGTACATGGTCCAGTAAAGCCAGCAGGGACGTACCAAAGAGTTTTTCCTGGGGGGGGGGTAAAATTGTGGAGTCCCAACTGACTCAACTCAGAATTCCCAAGTATTCAAGCAAAAAAAACCTTTCGACCTCTTGGATTTTTTTCCAACTGACTCAACTCAAAATCCCCAAGTATCAAAGTAAAAGAAGAAAAATCTTTTGACTTGTTGGGTTTTCCTAACTTCTCAACTCAATTCCCAAGTATCAACGCAAAAAAAAAAACTTTTAAACTTGGTGGATGATTTTTCCAACTCGCCTGACTGAAATGGTAAATTTTCCTAACTGCTGAGTAAGAAATTCCTACAGGGGGATGTAAGTTGCTCCCACCCTCATCGGTACGTCCCTGACAGCCGACAAAGAGCATATACATAGAATGATAAAAATAATCGCCTGCTCTGTTCTCAGGTACTCTATATCCGTTTATGATCTTATTTCGGTCCTAGCCCTCACGTCTCCTCCGTGAGAGCAAAATGGGGTTTCCGGAATGTCTGAACACGCTTTTGAAGTTACTTCAACTGTAAACCTTATAATAATCCGCAGGATGCAGATGTGTGAAAACTTAGAAATTATAGAACATCGTTCCAAGTATGGTCTCTTCAGTCGCCACATTCAATTTTGAAGTTATTTCTTGAAGAACACTGACTGACAATGGTACAGCACCTGGAAACATCCGAGTACTGATATCCGCAATTTTGAGTCGCATGATGCTCGACGATTCACAATTCACTATGCGGAACGTTCCGCGTATCGAATTGTGAATCGTCGGGAACTTTATTAATTAGTGGCCCCCAATATAGTAAATACTTAAAAAGTCATAAAATTTTTGTACCAAGTCAGGGGCATGGTGAAAATTATTATGATCGCCTTGGATGGTGTTTGATGTATCTGAACAATGTTTATACACATAATCGATTTTCATATAAAAATGAATGTCTTTCGAATTTTCATTTTCCTCGCGATTAAATTCTTCGATTTCCAGTAGGTCGCTAACAACATCAAAATCAATCTATGAAATCATCCTGCGTATCATCGTTATCATATCCACTTTGTCGTTTTAAATATTATTTTGTGTGAGGTGTAATATAGCAGGTAGTACCGTCATGCATGTTTAGCAAAATTTCATCAAAATTAAGTTTGACCGAAAAAATTATCTCAATTTTGAGATTACTGAGCAAGCGATTCAATTATGGTCAAGGCAACACGCCAAACTTCCACGTTCATTCGAATAAAATTTTTTTGCAAAGATGCCGTTGCGCGATAACCACATTAATTAATGAATTCGGGCCCAAAAATGAGTTATATAAATAGGTAATTCTGGATACGTACGAAACAAACTTCGGAAAAATAATTCAACTAATTAACAAGCAAAGGAACAACTTTTCTATCGCATTCCCTTATGGCTACACGTGTTTTGCCTACTTTTTCATTTTAAGGCGAATTTGATACGTATCCTGCTATAAGACAAAGACCCTTCTCTCGATGGGAAGATGGGCTAGGAAATTATTATAATAGATGACAGCACAAATCAGCACAAACAGAGCACAAACGATTGCGTCCACTTTTCTCCTTTCAATCATTTGTCTAACCCCTTTTTCAAAAACCATTTCTTGGGCACCCCCAAAAATAAACCTCCACATCTTGGAAATGGGGACAACACAAACGATCGGGTTTTCAGCACAAACCAGCATAAACGTAGCATAAATGACTGACAATTTTCGATCCCCTAGGTGAAGTGGGGTGCTCTCGTTTCTACAGCACCCCCAAAAGTTTCCCCAAATATCTCTGGAAGGGGGCAGCACAAACGACGTGGTTTTCAGCATAAACCAGCATAATCGTAAGCACAAAGAAATGGCATCTATTTCAAGTCCATCGGTGTGGGCGGGGGTGCCGAGGAAATACTCCTGCGACTCAAAATGGCAAATGTCAGTACTCGGGTGTTTCTAGGTGCTTTAATAATGGTTCACGAGGGGCTGGGACATGAGAAAGTTAAACCTATGTGATCTATTAACAAGAATAGTACCTGAAAACCAATTTTACCTACACTGAGGAACAATAAGGCAGTGTCACATGACGTCACCAGAACGCTCGTTATCAATATTGGGGGAAAGAACCAAAATAAAATACATTTAGTCTAATGGGAAGTTAACGAATTTTTCCATTTATGTCGGAAATTTTTCGAAATTAAGTGAAACTACTTGAAAAATGATAAAAATGAAATTTCTAGGAAACGGTATTCTTACATTTTTATAAGGCACTTTCCATATAATTTCGAACATTCTCTCGCGAATTATTATAATTTAAGAAAATTGAATATACTAGTGAACAGCTCAACATTTTGAATTATGTATTTCGGATTTACGTTATTTTTCTAACTGAATTTAGTAATAATAGTCAACTTTTCACCACCGAGAAAAAAGCGCAAAATTATTTAGTCATTTTTATCAATGTTATCAAACTTGGGGCAAAATATGTAAATACAGCGAAAGTGCCATTCCCCTATAACATGAATTTGTCCACATCATCATGTTTTTTTTTTTTTTTGTATTAAACTTTAAGAGTTTCTATCGTGAAAATTTCGATCTGTAGCCAGTCTCATTTAGTAACAGTTGCTACATTTTAGTTTCTAGTATAATGCTTTTTACGTTTTGAATTCTTGTTAATAGATCACACACTTTTGGATTACCCACGTTCCATCCCCCCCCCCTCCTGTGAGTTATTAATGGTCAGAGGTTCTGAAAAATTTACCTTGAACGTGAATTTGTGACTGCAGAAACCTGATTACGAATGCCTAAAGCAATATGTTCTATATTTTCCAAGGTTCTACATCCTTACTCCCTGCATATAGCAGGGTTTTCAGTTGAAATGTACCCGAAAATTAATTTAGTGACTCTAAGAAACTTAATTTAGATGTATTTAATGCTCTACCGCCCGAGAGGCCTTTAAGATGGAGGTTGGGACTGAAACAAGTTCATAAATGGATTTAGTGTGCCTGGTAACCGAATGGACGCTCATTTTCATGCTTTCAAGCGTTTTTGGTTCGAGTAAAAAGTATATAAGATATTACTCGAAATACAACCTAGTCCGTCATGGGTGCAACCCCCCCCCCCCCAAGAAAGCCCTGAGCGGAATTTTAAGTTAAAAATTACAAGTCAAGTATTTTACATTTTCGTATAAAATTCACCCCCCCACACGTTTCTCTGATTCAGCCCTTCCCAGAGGTAATTCCTGGTTGTGCCTATGCAGTCTATTGGACCTTCGGAATAAATATTTTGTGAAGTCTTATGTAGACGCTGAATCCGTACACTAATGAGAAAGATTTTGAATTTGAGGTATTTTCTATGCAAAATCGCACCTTTCTCATAAGGATACTCATGTTAAACTTGATACCCCCTTCCTCATGACAGGACCTCTTAATTTGTCGATCTCAAAATGTTGGTAGGTTAGTCCAAAAAAATAACAAATTTAGCCCGGAATCAAAACTTTTCCAAATTTGTAAAATTTTAGACCGATCCTTTGGACTATTACAGCAAAAAATACATGCGTTCTTGAAAGGGTAATTTTCAGAAAATCTGTATTATTTTAGTGACTGGTTCATAATATCTCAACAATTAAACGCGTTAGACAACTTATTTTTGAAGTATGTAGTAAAAAGCCTCGTCTCCTGTGCTTTTTCCATCCATAAAACATATGTTACTCCTCTCCTAAGGGTGGATACTACGCAGTTAAACCCCTAATTTTTCACGTTGTGGCTTGTACCCCATCACGTTTTCAATCATTTTTCCTCCCTAATAATGTGAATTCAGGGAATTTTTCTGGGAAAGATCATAGAAACTTTAAGGAAATACTTCAGGATAGAAGTTCATGACAAGAACTTATAGGTAGACTTAAGTATTATCAATGTGACCTTTCGACTAGCTTGAAAGTATGTCGTAGTTCAGTTTTACTTCCACACTGTGGCCATTTTTTTCGCTCGGCCAACCTGGTCTACTGTTATGATATTTCATGCTACAAAGTGGCTGAATTACTTCATCTGTCCACGGGGAGGAAAACAAGTAGCTGGCTTCTCATGGACCACGACGAAGAAACTCACAGCCGAGGCTGAAGATATTTTCAAAACGCCCGCCCCCTCCTATGATGACAATGACTTGGCCAAATGTCAGAAGTAATATCAGATAGGTGCCCATACTTCAACTATTTTTGACGAAAACATTGCAAAAAAGACTTGTTAAAAAATTAAAAACTGGAATTATGCCGATTTCCCGAGGATTATCCGGAAAAAGTTCGTCTTTTTTCAAAATGTAAAGAAAGATTTTCATATTTCTAAGTTCCATGTTTGTATGTACTTATTGGTCAGAAGAACTGAAGAAAAATTTACTCAAATGTCCCGCACTCCTAGTTTTGAACTCTGTACATACGGACATTTACTTTGAGAATCATTGCACGAAATATGTTCAGTTTCCCCTACACAGAAAACATTTTAAAAATTCATTGCGAATATTTCCAAACCGACCAAATATGTGCAACAACGCGAAAAGAAAACCAACAAAGTTATGGCAGTAAATCAAAGTATAACTTTTACTCCATTAGTGGAAATTTGCCTTTCAACTACAGCAGTACATGTTTCTCAACTTTGACACCCTGTTGAATGTTCCGTAGTTATTATTATTGAAAATGAGAGAGGAAGAGAGAGACAGAGAGAAAAAACAGTCGAAATAGTTATTAAAAGTTTCTGGCAGAGCAGAATGTAATTGAATTCGGCGGAAAATAAGAAAAGTTATTACGATGATAACAAGAACTAGGGCAAACAAATTGGAATGGTGAACAAGATATTCTTCCGTTTGAATTCGTGTGATCCTCGAACAAATTTGAACTGACATTGCGAGGTTGGACTTGGACCAGCAAGAGGGTGGTAGAACAGACAAGAAAAAGCTATCGCTCCAAAGAACTGGAAGAAAAACAAAAGTTCGTATTACTGGAAATACTTCACGTTTTAATAAGAGTGCGGTGCCGTAACGTATTCTATAATCGAATAAGGCGCGGTACATCTCAGGCCTGTTTTTTTTTTGTTTTTTTCTGCAGTTTACAGTCTAATCTTATTCGGTGGAAATTACTTCTACTCCACTGGCTTCATGTCTTGCGACCATTTTTCTCTTCGACTTAATAACAACTTCATCCCCACATTTGAAATTTTCAGACCAGTGTCCCGCCTCGTTATGCTCGGCGAAACGACAATGATTAGAAATTACAAGTGTACGGTACGCCTTGCGAGTCAAAGGTCATATTCTCTGAGTTCCAAGGGATTCTAATTCGTTAGCAAAAAAGTCTGCGCGAAATTCGGTGCAATTTTCGAAATTTCGACGTGTTCGCCCGACGTCATTAGCGACTGCCATTAAACGTAACTCAATTATCGCGTCCACGCAAACGTTCTTAATCATAATTGAAGACTCGTTGGTGGGAAGATCTTGAATCGACTTCAATACAAAATTAGGACATCACGTGGTTCGGCAGTCATAAGTATTTGGAGAAAGTGACCTGAAGATCCGACAAGGCGTGTTTCCAAGTATTGTTTCGAATCCGTGAAATTTCTGTATTTTTCGTATGTGTTTTTCGTACAGAAACTTATAGGTTTTAATCGCATTAAGAAAAATGACTGTACGGAAAAGTAAAGTTAGAGACAAAATAAAATTCCCGCGCTGTTTCTTGTCGCCGTATGCGGAACCTAGTTTTTTTTTTTTATACATTCGTAAAAAATATCGTGCGGGCAAATTCGCAATGGGATTTTTATCATCATGCCGCACGACCCTCTCTTATCACCATATACTATTTTATCTTCGAACGCGAATGGGCGAAGCATTTAACTGATTGAAGGAAGAAAGAAAGAGAAAAAATAGGACCTGATTTGATGAACGATTTTCGATACTCAGTGTCATCATGAAGTTCTATTCGTGAGAGAAGGAGGAAGCAAGAATCTGAATTAACAATCATCAAAAAATGTTCCTGTTTTTGAGAGCCAACTTAAAAAACAAAAAATCTTGTAAATCTTGGCTTTGAAATCTTTCAAGGCCCTCCTTTATCAACCTGCTAAAAGTATTTTATTTTTTTCTTCTGTGTTGAGGTGGTACAAATAATAATACTTTATACCCTTACCTCCCTAAAAAAAACCGTTGGCATAGTATAATATACCCCTGGATCCTCTCTTCGTTTTAATTTCACTGTCGATATTATTGGTACGATGATAGGAGTTAGTTTTGATGCAGAAAATTGCAGGAAAACAAATTCTAAAATATGGAGAATCAGATCCCAAGATAACCTGCACCCCTTTATCTTGCTGACGATGGTAAGACCCAATTAATATCAAGATATCTATGCCTTCCCTCCTAAGACCGTATTGATGTTTGGCCACATTCGAGGTCATTTGTAACCCTATATTTAGGGAATTTCGGGGCAGTTACGAAAAATTAATACGAATATTTTCTTGTGTAAATTTTAATGAAAAATAAGTTTTGTTTGGAGAATTTCCGCTGTTTCCCGAGTTTCCTCGGATAAACTTATTTTTGGGAGACTTAAGCTCCATTTTAATTCTTGGGATTTTCAACATGTTGCATCAGGAAGGTCAATCATACATTTCTATTCAATTGCAAAATTTTCGTAATTTTTCCAAATTTACTTCACAACTAGCTGAACTACCAGCGATTTCTGTTGTGCACAATAATTACCTGCGCCTAAAATTTTTACTGATCGGCACAAGCATTTAGATTGTATTCTATAAAACAACTGCATACTAGAGAGGAAAAGAAGAAACTAAAATAAAAATGGACAAATTTTCAAGATTGATAAAACGTTCCCATGATCTCCCTGTCAAAACTGAGCCAATTTCTCCAAAATTTGGATATTTATAACCTTGAAGTTTTCGACTTCAACTTTGGGTTACCTATTTCCCAAGTACTTGAAAGTGGGCTGAATAATTAGTAAATTATTTTGAAAATTACAAACTTGAAACTCATTACATCATTCATTTTATGTGTGTGTGAGGTGGCGCAGTGTGCACCGAGTGCTCAGACTTTGAGTTAATACACGTTATTGGTTATTCACTATAGGTACATCATATCGCTTTCAATCAGAAATATATACGATCGAAACTTGAGAAATTTTGAAGAAAAAGCGGCGTAGGCTTTTGCTTTTGAAAATTTTAACTCACCAATTTTCCATCTGCAGCTGATAAGTGAATGATTGATACATTGTTGTTGTTTTTTTGCTTTTTCTTTTCAATCCAAACATTTTAGACACATTTTATCATTTTGTCCTACATTAAAAATATAATACCTTCCAAATTATAGGATTTTTAAAAGAAACATGGCGAGATTTTTTGCTTTTTGAAAACTTTAGGTTCTCCATTCACAGTTCAAATGTCTAATTTGACTGAATGAGTGGTATGTTTTCTTTCAAAAAATTCAAACTTTGGTCGCATCATATTATTTTTCTCTCACTTGGAAAAATGTATTGATGAAAAAACGGCGCTGCATTTTGTCTTTAATTTTAAATCACTGTGTATTTAAATGCGCAGGCGCAGGCTCATTGAATGAAAGGTGAATGTTTTTTGTTTTTTTTTTCCTTTAGAAAATTCTAAACTTAAGTTACAACTAGTTATTTTCCTCTCGATTAGGAAAGGCCCCTCCGAATTTAAGAAATTTTGAAGGAAAATGGCTTCGATTTTTGACTTGAACATTTCGAATGGGGTTGCTTTTTGTTTCTGAAAATTTTTGGATTATTCGAAGATGGGTCTGCTTTTATTACTTCCAGAGTTTTGGGACACTTTATCACTTTGCTCTCAATTAAGAATACATCCTACAAATTTGAGAAATTTTGAAAGAAAAATCGCATCACCTCTTGCTTTTGAATATTTTGAACGTGTCAGTGTGAACTTTGACTCCAAGCTGGGCACTTTTTGAATTCTTAATTTGGGGCGCATTTCATCATTTTGTCCTCAATTCGGAATATGCCTTTCACATTTGAGTAATTTCAACAAAAAAACTGGCGTTACCTTTCGCCTTTGAAAATTTTGTGTCTCCCATTTACCGCGTAAATGTCTGATTTGATCGAATGAGTAATATAATATTATATTCTTTCGAAAATTCTATATTTTAGATACATGTTATCATTTTACTCTCAATTATAAGTGTGCTTCCCAAATTTTATTGAGAAATTTTGAAGAAAAAATGGCGTCACCTTTTGACTTACGAATGTTAGATCTCTGACTTAAGAATTTCAGATCAACTATTTACCATGTGCGGGCGTAAACTGACTGAATAGAAAGTACTTTCTTGGAAATTCCAAACTTCAGAGGCTTATTGTCATTTTATTCTCAATTAGGAATGCATCTTTCAAATTTGAGAAATTTTGAAGGTGAATGGCTTCGACTTCTGACTTGAACATTTTTAATGGCGTGTCGCCTTTTGCGTTTGAAAATTTTGGATCTCTCCCGGAACGAAACTATGGGGGGGGGTCTTCTTTTTTCTAATTTTACCCTCAACTCTAGCCCTGGAATCCGCCCTTTCGAGCATTACTTCAGAAACGTCGAGGAGGCTATTAGGACTGTCTTAGCCCTCTTCTCATCTAGACGAAAAATCGGCCTAGGTCGAAATGTAGCGAGTTGCTACGTGGGCTCAAACCCGGCACCTGCGGATTCCGAGTCCAGAGCGCTTTCCACTCGGCCAACCAGTTGAAATACCCCCCCCCCCCACCAATAATTTGGCACTTGGCAGATTTTGAAACTATTCATTTGAATTTTTCATTTTTTAAGAACGTTTGTTCGTTTGTTTTTTCAATTAAAAAATATATTTATTGAAAACAAAATCGGCAAATTTTCAACTTCTCAAAAATTTTATCGGCGGAATTTTAGTTTCTAAAAATATTTGTCGGCAAATTCTTCTTCCACCCCCCCCCCCTCTCCAACTGAAATTCAAGTTTCGTCTCTGGATTTCCCATTCGTTCAACGTGTAAATGTAAACGTTGACTCAACAATTATTGGTACTTTTTTTTTTTTTTTTTTTAATTCCAAAACTTTTGACGTATTTCATTATTTGTTCCTTGATTAGAAATATACCCTACAAATTTGAGTTTGATTTTAGAATTTTGGTTAAAAGGAAACTTTCATCATTGTAGTCTATGGCGAGGATATAAAAATACATAAACATGTATGAAAATCAGTTTTCATGATTTCTGTAAGCGGTAAATTCATTTCTGAGGTTACTTTTTACCTGCCTTTAACTCAAAAAAGGTCCACGAGGGGGCAGAACCTAAAACTGCCACTAGATACGTCAAATATATCATAATTAGGGTTTGTGGAATCGGAGATTTCATTTTTGATGTTCTTTTGGCCTCAAATCCCATCCACATTAATTCACAGTGGGCGAAAATTTGAAATGTTAAAATGTACGCATGTTGGCGTCAATGATCTTAAAAATAAGGTTTTTGAGATGGGAATTTCATTTCTGAGGCTATCTTAGCCCCAACCCTAGTTCATATTGGTGTACATGGAACTGAATCGTAAAATATTCCAATTAGTAGATTTAAAAATATTTCAACGTTCAGTCCCCTGTAGACTAGTACGGGTAGGAATGGGAACCAAAACATCCAGAAAATGAAATTTTCGACTTAGAAAATCCTAATTTTAAACTTATTTGACGCCGATATGTGTACATTTGAGTATTTCATACTTCAGCCCGTTTTGCACTGATATTGAGGAGGGATCACAACAATCTCAAAGCTGAAATCTCTGACTCTACAAATCTTAATCTTGATATATTTGACGTACCTAGTAGCAGTTTTTAGATTCTGCCCATTTGTCGATCATTTTGGGCTGGAGAAGGGCAGAAAGTAACCTCAAAATGAATCCACTGTACATGAGAATAATTAAAATCGATTTTTTTTTCATTTTTGGATTTTTATACCTGGGCTATGGACTATAACGACGAAGGTTCACTTTCTACCAAAGTTCAATTCGGAGGCATTGACGCTGAAAATAATTTCCTCCTAAAAGAGCGGGTAGGTACGCAGTTGGTACACCATGAAAACAATGTTTTTGAGTCACACCATTATTTTTGGTCAAACTCGATTTTAAGGATTTTTCAAAGCCTAATTGAAATTCTTCTTACAGAAAACCTTATGTTAAACTTCACCTCGGGTTTTCCACCCCTAAATATTCTTCAGTTTCGAAAAAAAATGGTCTTGGATATTTTTACATCTACTAAAACAAATGAACCTTTAACGGCGCAACTTTTCGAAAAACCTTTCTTTGAGCTACCCTACTATACTTTCTAGGGGTTTGAATACAACCTATGAGCAGAGCCACGCAAAAAATATCCGAAGTCCGCAATGTATTTGGAGCCAAAATATGCGGCACAAATGTCCGTGGGAGAAGCAAGCGAAAAAATGTTGGCTGTTTTATTAACTTTTTTCGTTTTAATTTCAATAATTTTTGCCTAAAATTCGTATTCTCGAGTACCTTTACAGAGGCTGAGCCCCAGCCAAATATCCTGAGCAGTCCCCCATCTCGCCATACCTGCATATATGAGCATTCAGGTTGCAAAGCGACCACATAATATTATGCAATTTAAAAATAAAGGTGAAAAAGGGAAAATTCCCAACTTGGTTTTGTTTAGTCAGTGCTTTGGAAAGATAAAAATTGTTTCAATGCCGAACAGAACGGTACGAGAAGTCGGCTACTGTACCATTAGAAAATTGAACGTTGAATCGTGTCGATGGAAAGATTAATGTCACAATATCACGAAGCATGGTAGGCATGTAGGCATTCATGGCTTTGGCAGACGGTGTACAAATAAATTAAATTCGACTCAACATGAGACGAATGTATCGTTTACAGACCACAGGAGCGTAAATTTTTCCACATCTCCATCTATACCAGCGAAATGAAATTCGCTAATGCACTTCCGTGCGAAGCGTTCCATATTATTCGTACATTCAGTATCTTTTCCAGCTTGAGCCTGTAGACATTATTTACTGTTGTTTCAGCCGACAGTAGACTGTAATAATTCGTAGTATGAAGTTTCAGATCAAAGGCCTTAAAACAGACACTTCATTCTCACTGGCCCGCATAAATCGACACGTTCTGCGAATAAGATTGCACGTGATAACTCTTATCTCTGGTAGATTTATAACTAATGGTCTATTAACCAGCAAGGAAGACGACGAGGGGAGGTGGCGAAAATATGATTGATGAGTGTTATGCGTGCTGATAAATGGTGTTTCAGTTTCGAGTTAGGTCGGCTTTGATACCAATTTTTCAGTCGAAAGGCTCTCGAATTCGAAAAGTGAACCGTTTGATCCGGTAGTGGGAAAAAGGTAGAAAGTATACTGCAGACTAAGTGGTGAAGTATTCGAGAGATATATTGCTCGTGCCGAGGCTGGTGGATTCGCGTCGTAAGATAATTTCACTTGCAGGCGTGTTCCAGACTCTGGGAAAAATTGGGGTTATTGGGATAGGATTGTTCTCGGCACATTCTTTCGTTAGCAATGTAGCAGCGCTGTCTGTGTTGTAAATTTATTGTCATTCGATCTTTGTTTGCACGGTCAGGATTCAGTGGCATTTACAATACATTACGTTACTGACCGCTAGTTCTCAGTGCACTATGGGGACAGTGCCTCCGACCTCAAACTTATCCGTGCCGATGTCCCAAAAGGTAGTGCAACTCTGGATCATTTCTCTGTCTTATATATAATGCTGATATCCCTCCCCCCCCACACCACCGAATTTTATGTTAGCCACCTTTGCTGATGATACTGATATTGTAACGCCACACGAGTACTACGATGTCGCTACCAATCGCCTACAAGCCGCTGTAAGTACCATTGTTGCATGAACTCAGACCTCGAAAATCGAGCTCAGTGCTGCAAAAATAGTTCGAGTGGACTTCTGGCTGTGTCACTATGGATATAACCCTACCATCATCAACTCCGAACCTGGCTCCTCTCCGAACACGTCAAATACCTAGGAATCTACCTGGATCAAAGACTCATCTAGAATGCACATCTTCAGCGTAAGCGGGACGAGATAAACCCCCGGTTCCGATCAATGTACTGGCTCTTCCAAGCAGGCAGTAAACTTACACAGGATAATAAGCGTCTTCTGTACATCTCCATCATGCGCCCCATTTGGATTTAGGGGATCCAAATCTGGACCTGCACGGCCGACAGCAATCTTGCTACTATTCAGAAATGACAAAATAAAATACTACGGGAGATGATCAAAGCGTCCATACCTCCGGAACGACATAATGCACAACGACCTTCAACATGAAACGGTTCAACAACGGCCACAACTACTTCACGTTATATCAAAACATTGCACCAGCATCCAAACACCAAAGCTATAGCACTCTTCATCTGCTCCCCAGTTGCCGCCTCAAGCGTGAAGGTATCCAAGACATTATGTACGTAACTGAAAATAAGCCTACCTGGTTGGCCGAGTGGACAGCGCGCTGGTCTCGGAATCTGGAGATCCCGGGTTCGAGCCCACGTAGCAACTCGCTACATTTCGACCTAAGCCGGGTTTTCGGCAAGAAGAGAAGACGGCTAAGACAGCCCTAACAGTCTTCCCGACCTCTCTAAGGTAATAATCGAAAGGGCGGATTCCAGGGCTTGGGTTGAGGGCAAAAAATGAAAAAAGAGGGACCCCCTCAAGTGGGAAAATATTACACCATTAATAATAAGTCTAGAATTAGTGATAAGAAGGCCCCTCCATGACTGCATGGCAGGCCAACCACGTGACCTCTCTTGATCATATGTCCAGATGAATGCCCCCAGCAGTTCCTAAATATAATTATTTTTTTTTAAATCTACAATACATGAATTTTGTGAGTGAACGCTAAGGCAGATACGCCAAGTATCGCCATTCCGCGGGAACAATCATGGGAAAAAAAGGAACACCGAGTCTCTGGGAAATGAAGTATACGACAACCCATTCTACTACAGGATATCTCATAGAGCATGGATTGTTAATGTGGCCATATCTGAGCCAACGACACTATTAGTCACATTTGCTCATCCAAGAGCTACAGTTTTAAATTCGTCTTTTGACATGGATATATCTAATGACTCGCCACGCGAAAGAGAAAAATTCCGCAGCAAAACGTTTCCATTGCGATGTAGTTGCGTATTCTTACTAGCACGGTCATTCGTTTCATCACGTTCGACCGGTTAACACGGAGAAAGACGAGCGATGCCGAGAACGGACGACTAGAGAAGTTATTGAAATGTGGGTATGCATATGTATAATCAACGTCCTCCCATGCAGCGGTTGGATTCTTTCTTTCATTTTTGTCAAATCTTTTCTGTGTACTTTGTACAAACTGAATATCTCACCCAACCTTGAAGAAGGCAGTGCTATTAAAATAGGATTGTACATATTGGCATGGGTAATATTTTTCTCAAACTGAAGAAAATAAGAAGTAGGGTACGGACATTCTTCTGGGCCAGGCAACAGGAAGTTCCCCAGCTATATCTTCTACATTCTACAATATTATATTTAGGTATATCTTCTATCTAATTGCAGAAGGTAGTATGGTTATATCTCAGTTTTCGACTGTTGAAGGCGCCTCATGAAGATGGTCAGTACTTCACTTTTATTCAAACAACTAGCATATGTTGGAAGACACTGGAGCTTTCAGCTATAACTGCCCTGTCTTTGGATAACAACGGTGTTACCTGGGCAAAGCTTGGTTTTCTGGAAGTTCGAAAATAAGCTGTATTATTTTCTGCAACCGAACATCTGACACGAAAGTACAGGAATTCTTTGAATGAGTAAAAAAGGTTATTCCATCTATTTTCTAAATGAATCTTTTTTTCAAATCTGCTGGGTATTGGTCTTGACGCTAGGGCGTGCGGTCAGCTCTTTTAGACGTTTCATGTAAAAAGAAAGTGAACTGCACGGATTCCCCACATACTTGTATTTCACTAGGATGTACATTTCTGTGCCTTATAGGTGTAAAAGGACAAACGTCAATTTTCTTATATTGATGATTGTTAGGGTGGTCTTTATTTTCAACTTTTGATTTCTTAATGTGCCACCCCCTAAGTTGGCTCCAAATATTAAAAAAAAAACAAAAAAACTCTGAGGTTTAAGTAAATTTGGAAAAGATTAACCCGTGCCACATGGAAGAAGAACTTCTTGGAAATTAACACTTAGCTTTGGACTGAGAATTGCAATTTAAGCTTCAGTCGCTAGAGGAGCCTTCCTATTTGAGTCTAAAAGTGACCCTTCAAGCTCAATAGGGGATTAATTTCCAGTTATTCCTATTTTCCTCAATTTTTGCATTCCTTACACTGATAAGGATCCCTGAATCCATTTCAAGAATTCTTTTCTTTCCTCCACTCTTCAGGCTCCACAGTGAGCTAATCTTCAATTACTCCAATTTTTAATTTTTTTACGTCGATAGTACACGGTATTTTGTGTAGGGGCAATCTTCCCCTCTCCTCCACCCTTGAAAATCCACAGGAGACTAATCTTCAGTTCCTTAAGTTTTCCCAATTTTTTAGTTTTTTTCTTTGTTGT
Source organism: Acanthococcus lagerstroemiae (assembly GCA_031841125.1). Classification (NCBI taxonomy): domain Eukaryota; kingdom Metazoa; phylum Arthropoda; class Insecta; order Hemiptera; family Eriococcidae; genus Acanthococcus; species Acanthococcus lagerstroemiae. Next base: position 73,432,228 of record CM063106.1, on the reverse strand, counting down.
TAGTGTTTTCTGAATCCCTAAATCCGTTTCCTGGTCTTTTCTTCCTCTCCCCTTTACCGTTCAGGTCCCAAAGAGGGCTAATCTGCGGTTGATATTTCCTTCTTTTTTCTACTATCTGATAGATATTAGCACTCATTAGAATCGTACTTATTTTTGACTTTTGAATTTTCTAATGGGCCACCTCGTAGATCGATTTCATGATTTGAAAAAACATTTTCTGCAACAAGTTTGAGCTAATTCGGAAAAAGTTGACCCGTGTCATACGGAGGGGATAGTCAGTTTTAAGAGGTACCCCATGATTGTTTTAAATATAATTCTTTCGTTGACATTTTCCTCAGTTTTCGCTCCTCTTCACACGCGAATGAGTGTTTTCTATTACTTTTCAAGAGTCAACGCAGTGAAATCCACTCCCACCAGGCTTGACCAACAGTTGAAACACGTGAGCTAAATTCTTGTTGATGCTGATTGTTAGACAAGCTCGATCGGGATCAAGTGTCTATAGTTATGCTCACAAGTACTCTTCAAGTTGGTTTCCTCTGCAGCTCGCTACGATGTAGGCATACCATAACAGTGTCATTGATCTCCCTCATTTCTCCTAACTAAAAAAAAAAATCAAATTCGTCAAACTGGATTTGCATTTTGAATCATTGAGCAAGATCTATAGATTTATTGGCTTATTTATGAGCATATCGACGCTGACGTGAACAAGCCTTGTTACAAGTACAAATTAATTTCTCTTAAAATAATCAAACGAAAAGTACAAATAAAGCGTCTGATCGCTGCATGGAGGAAATTGTTACAGAGATATGTCGTCTATGCGTGCAGGCGACCACGTTGACGCCATCCATACGCACATTCTAATGCATTCTCGGGTCGTCCATTCTCGGCTTCGTTCGGCATTCTCCGTGTCGGCCAGTCAAAACATAATAGAACGAATGACCGCGTAAAGATGAATACGCAATTACATCGCGATGGTAACGTTTTTCTGCGGAACGTTTTTCGCAGATTTTTTGCGGAATGTTTTCTGCGTAGTTGTTTTCTATCGCGTGCTGAGCCGTTAGACATGTCCATATCAAAACTGTTTTATGAATTCATTTTATTAGTTATTATTGTAAACTACCATCACAGAACACATTATAGCACCTGTAGATCATTCAGCATTGTAAAGAAAAGAATCCTCCTACCTCACTTTTTGAATAAAATAAATAAAGGTGGCTGGAATTGTACTTACAAGGTTTGTTTACTGCAGCGTTGATACGTGCAAAATTTTGTCCGGGTGGGGGTGGGGTGATGATAACTTGAGAAAGAATACTGGGAGGAGAGAACAGCTTGAGAACGAATACTGATGTGACTGAGTGCTGTTGTAAATAGGACCGTATTGGATTTCAGGAAAATTGGTTCGTATGGAGAGGAGGAAGGGGATAAAGTATTCATTAGGCTGCATTTCTCGAGGCAGTACTCATTACAAGTTTATACATAGTACGTCGTTCGTTTATCAAGCATGAGATAGCAGAGAGGACTTATGAAAGTTCAAAGTCTTGCGGAAAGTAAAATTAGAAGTAAGTTCCACTATCAGTAGTGATTCTGGATGAATTCAAATCAATCAAAAACTCTAATAAAAAACAAGTTCACGTATCCATATCTAAAACTTCAAAAATGTTTGAAGTCCATGTTGACACAATAAAATTTTGCCTACTATTACTAATCTTGAAAAACATGGAAAATAGGAAAATAGACTGAAGAGGATCTTCATTCTCCACTACACAATCCGGATGAAAGGGTAGCTAACAGATGTACAAATTTTACAATTTACAAACATCAAGTCACGTATTCAGGTGAATGAAAGTAGCTTTTATCAACTTATTGGACTTTTTGATAGCAGATAACAATAAGACTCGATCGTGATTACAACTGCAAAAATCAGAGCTAGTTGTACCAAAGCCCTTTAAACGATGATCTTAGCTTTTGATCATTCTTTAATAGCCAATGGTGAGCTCGGTTTAAATTACGTGATACTGCTCCGATTTTGTATAACAAGCCTACATTCTGTTTTATAGGCGAACTTGTAAAAAAAAACTTCAGAGCTCCCTTCCTTTCACTCCGAAATTATAAAGACAATTTTGAAGATCGGCTTTTCCCCGCAAAAAATCATTTTTACCTGGTATTGCGGAATATCGAATATCATATCTTGTTTTCAGTGTTTCATCTTTTTCCAAAGTCAACCTTCGTCGTAACATATTTCCTGCAAAGCCGAGAATAGGTGCAGGGAGCGTGTAAGGTGGGCACCAACGTTGTTTCTGGAATGTTCACGGAAAAAAGTTCGGCCTATTTGAAATTCGATTCGCATGTAGGAGGGCGGCCCGGAGTGCTCGGTCTCAGCGAAAACGTGTTTCAAAGTATTTTAAAAGAATGTCCTAAGTTTTTTCTTTTTCCCCCTTCAAGCTAATTCTGAAACTATGTGATACAATTATCATGAATAAAAAATAAAAGTTAAAGAAAATATCAACTTCGAAATTTTCGGAAACTTTGGATTTCCTGAACACTATCAGTCATTTCTTTTCCGCATTCAAGCCTTCGAGGTATAGTTAACCTACCGACTGCGTTTATAAATTATGCATTGACATAATTCAGCAAATAACGCGAGACGAAGCAATCTTACCTTGGAAATTAAACGGGCTGTTACACCAGCGCCATCAGGCCCGTGCCCATTATAAGCTTTTAGATCGGAAAATCGGACGCGATACCAAATAATAAGTGGTTACGTCGATAATGGAGCAATTTATCTAAATAATACTCTTACCCAGAAATCAGTTTACCTTTTAAATCCTGTGTCTAATGACCTAAGAGGAGAACAAGACGTATCTACTTACTTTGAACGATCAGTGATCAGATATCAACCTACATATTTATCATTTTACCACTCTTTCATAAACTCTGTCGTCCTGTCGAATAGAATGACAATACGGTCCCAAGTCACGTTTCTTTTGGTTTCCTTATCTCTTTGGAACTTTTGGGAAACTCGGTGTTCAGCTTGTAACCTAATTTGTCGACTATCAGTTACCGATCGTTTTTCTGTCCCATTTCAATTCCTTCTGCGTTGAAATTTTGGATCGTGAAAAGTGTAGGTACCTTTGACTTTACCATTTTATAAGAGTGGGCGAAGGTCTATAGACATTTTACAACCCTCTGTTCACCGACGTGACAGCCGAAAGGGTAGCTTCCGGGGCCTGAGGTCCGCGGTGTCCGGGAAGCCTCTTTGGCATGCATACGTTCCACCAAATGAGGGAAAAAATCGTTGATAAGCTTGTATTAAGTTGGTGAATTTTAGAGGGAGAGGAGGAGGAGGAGCGTATTTGGTAAACCATTCGCTGTTCATTCCTAGTTCATCCACAAGTTACTCAGGTATTTCAACAGGGCACACATCTATCGATAACTTAAAGTATGATTTAGTGTCGTGAGGTCATAGAGCCTCTCTGGCTTTTCTGCTGGTTGGCGTAGTAGATCGTCGATGACCAGAAGAGTCCACAGCGTGGGCTCAAGCGGCTGCTTGGTAACAAGTCCCGAATTAGAGATTCTCGGCATGACAAATGACTTTGCCGAGTCAGATTAGTTTGGGTAAATTTATTAACACATTCGACAACACTTTGGTTTTACGTTATTGAAAGATTACAACGGATAGTCACTATGGGACTATAGGCTTTAAGAGCATAGTTATACGTTAATTTTCTAAGTCCCAGATCTGGATGCAAGAGACGGGAACGAAGTCTCCACCTAACTTTTTGGAGAGAGCGTGACTGAATCAAGACCGACGATTTGGCCCATGTATTGATTTTATAAAGCCGAAGCTCTGTTTCAGGTTCGACCCATCGGTGGAATGGGGATTCTCCCAACTGAGGTGATTTTGAAACGTCAGAGCCGCGGGTGACCGTTTAGAAATTCAGATTATGGATGGTTTCGGGTGATCGGAGTGTGAGTGAGGCAACCGCATGGTCTCGATGACGTACTTGAGAGCTTGCCGATTTGTCGTCGAAAATTTTCGATCTAATTGACGCTACGACCGATGGCAGGAGTTGCGATCGGTGTCTATGCTTTGTTTTACGCTTGTAGCTCGTACGGTCGCGGATTGTAAGAATTTTGAAGTCGTCGCTAAGGAATAAGGCGCGTGTGTGTGAGTCATTGGGTCGAGGAATGAGGTCGATTGATACGTTTGGTACACCGACGGTTTTTCTCTATGGTTGCGACATTGTCTGATTTCGAATAATTCTTCGATGGATCGAAAATACGAGAATGGATCGATAGGCGGCTAGGTAACACCAACCGAAATGGCGTGATAAGGAAAAGCTTTCGAAGTTGCAGAAGGTGAATTTCTCATCACGCCACTTAGGTATTATAACGGTAGGTTTTTGATGTTGGCGTTTGGGCTGCACTCTCAACCACCGTCACCATTCGATGTTACTGCAGCATCGTAACAAGAATTACACACGAACAATTTTAACGACCCAAAGCCCCAAGCGGGGGGTACGGACACACAACTTGTATACGTCCTTTTTCTTCCGGATGTGCGGAAGAAACACGAGTCTCTACTCACAAGTGCAAGCATATATCTCCATTCGCCCATGATACTGAGTTTATATTCGAAATCCTAACCATCCGACCAACACCTAGATGCATGTTACACCATTTCTATTTTGGTCAGTCGAACTACCAATGAACTTATTTCTGATAACCATTTGACGAATAAGCCCATTGTGGCATCTACATATGAAACATGAGAGGGCTAAACTGAAGGTATCAATAAACTTATCAAGTTTTAGAAGCCACTGAACTGACTGTTGGCGATATTTGGACCATAAATAGCAAATTGTGGCACCTGAGCAGGTGCAGAGGGAGCTAAAATCTGAGAATATCAATAAACGTCATATGGGTGTGGTTTCTTAGATCTTAAAGGTCACTATTATTTCCCAACTAATGTGAAAATTATGACACTTGAGAGCGTAGGCAGAGGTCTAAAATTTCATGATATCAATAAACGCAATATGGGTGCCACGTTTTAGGTTTTAGAAGTCACTAAACTCATATTTAGCGATATTTTGACTCTAACTTGCCAATGAGGTTCACTCTCTTAATGACTGTCGTGAGGTGTTTGGTGTAGTTTTTGAGGGTGCTCCGGGGTGTGGCCAAAGGTGTGGACCAAAGTTGAAGTTGTCGGCTCGAGAGTAGCGACGGTGAATCCGGAAGTTGGACCAAAGGCCTTCAGGCCGTCATCTCACTCGGTTAGGACGCCGTGACGTTTAGACCCGGAGAAGATAAGAACGAGTGCGAGCGTATGAATATAGATTTATTCGTAATGCCAATAATTACTTTAGATTGATTACAATACTGAAGCTTTGCGTTAATTACATAATTAACTATTAGAGCACAACCGTCTTGACTTTAGGCTTTAGAAAAGACGCCGCACGACCGACCAAAACGCAACAACATTTGTTGCGATACCAAAGAGCGAGATCAGAAAACGACCCGGATTGGTTCGGGCCCGAGTTTATACTCGGAAAATTTGCTGGTTCCAAAGCTGGGGCATGTGGTGGAGTTTCTCTCATAGCGGTCACTTTTAACGGCGCTTTTTGGGCTATTTGGGTCGAGATTATTTCGCAAGAGTCTGGCGATCTATCTGGTCGATATGAGCGAATTGCCTGTTCTATAATTCGGTATGCTGATTCATTTGTTTCTTAGCGTGCTGGATTTCGAACGACAGGTCTTTCAGTGGAGTTTACTTTGACGCAGTTCAGTTATTTGCGTACATGGAGAAACCGTTATTTCGTGGTGGCACGAGGAGCATATTTGAACGTCGGAGAAGAAGAGAGTATTGCGAAATTCTGCCGCCTTACGACAATTACATGTATGAGGAAATGCGTTAGTTCCAGAATTTTATTCTGTAATACGAGGCAACAGTTGAGAAATAAGATGATTCAAGTTATAGTATTATCAACGAGTAATTGCTTCCTGTTAGTCCTACCCCCCACCACAGATGTGATAGGCTGTACGTTGATGTTAAAATTTATTTAACCCTGGTTTTTCAGTTCGGGAGAAATCCCCACATTTAATTTTTGGGGTCAAATTATTTCCTGACATAGGTACTTTCTGTGTGATGCTTATTAGAAAATCTTGTTGTGTTGGAAATGTGTAACTTCTGAGAATCCCCGCAGTTGATAGATATGAAATCTTATTAGAACCAATGGCTTCTTGAGGATCGAGGGAGAGAGAAAATAACATATGGAACGGATTCAGTGACCCAAAAAACCATACTATGAACTTGCAGATTGAACACATAGGAGTAATGGAATATCAGCCTTCTTAGAGCCTCAAGGGTTGAAAACAAAGGAGAAAATACCCCTGAAATAAATTAAGCCACCTTTAAAACCTCCATTTTGGAAAGAAAATAATTTTTATACTTCCTCGACCAGTGACTGAAACTCAAATTCCAATTCTCATAAGAAGTTCGTTTCCCTTGTGGTACCGGTTAACCTTTTCCGATGTTTCTCTAACTTTGCAGACATTTTGACATGGATGTGTCTAATAGCTCGCCAAGCGAAAAAGAAAAATTCCGTAGAAAACGCTCTGCAAAAAATGTTCCGCAGAAAAACGTTACCATCGTGATGTACATAGTTGCGTATTCCTTTTTACACAGTCATCCGTCCCATCATGTTTAGACCTGCCGACATGGAGAATGCAGAGAGAAGCCGAGAATGGACGACTAGAAAAGGCATTGGAATGTGTATTCGTGTCAATGCGGTTGCCTGGATAACGTATCCATGTAACAGTGTTCTTTCATGAAGCCAATTATTCCTTGAAAATCATCTTAGAAAAGTGATTGACGAGTTATGCAAAAAAATAATAATAACTTTGAGATAAATTCATACTTTTAAGTTCCAAACGGTTTAAAAATTGGAAAATTTTTGAGTCTCGCTTCTTACTAATCTGCTGAAGAACTGTCGAAGAGATCGGTCTATCCCGATGCCCAATCAGTTACCCTCTAGTTACCCGCGAAAAAGTGATCCATTTTCAACCCTTGGTTACCCTCAAATTACGCAGAATCCCATCAGTTACCCTTAACTTAATGAAATGAAGACGGAAACGTGTACGTGATCGAAAGAAAATACAATATTCGGCTTCGAAACCAGCCAGAATGACGTTCAAGGGATATAATATAATACTTATGGATGAGCCGGGTAACACATGGCTAGACATACATACAAGTTGAGAAAGGAAATTCAGCTCGTCAGATTTAGTTTGCAAGGACGGGTACAGGAATAAGAAATGATATAAAAATAAACATTGTTCGAAGAAGGAATATTGATGTTGTATTAGAGAGTGAATTTTCAGCTTACTGCTTAGTTTTGAATTGAGAATGCTCGAGAAGTGGCGATATTGAATTTTTATAAAATATTATACGAAAGGTTTGCACGCTATACCTACTCGGGCAACATATTACGTGCATTTTTGTATATATTTGGGATAGCGGAATATTCTCGACAGAACATCGTATTTACGATGGACAATCCGGTTAATAGATACGTGAAATGGCGTATAAATAGAAAAGAACGAGGGCAAACAAAAATTCGGTGCAAACCACTGGATACCGCCAACCCTGGTTTCGGTCGCCGGTCTTGAAGAAAAAACAAAAAACGAAACTGAGTTGCAGTTTAGAAAAAATAAAATAAAATGAAATTCAGGCAATAATGACTAAGACCTATGTAAAAACCCGTTCTAATTAATATTATCAACAACTTGCTCTATAACGAAGAAACCTTTGTCTTCCTTTTACCCAAAATCCCATTAAATAAACCTCCTCACTTGGAAATAGGATCTTCTATAGTAGAAAACATATTCTTGGGAAAGAAAAGAACGTTAAGGTCGTAGCGAGGGGAGGGGTGGACATCCCCACGAATCTTAGGGGTCAGTATTTTTCAGCAAGTTCTACCACTTAGTTTGCATTTTGGACCACCAGTCAACAAAAGGAAAAAATAATAGATTTTTTCCTTCTTGGATGTCAAATTTTCGAGCCGGCACGGTATCTTATTGTCGCTGAGAACTCAGCGACAATATATTGACTTTTCGTTGATCCGGATTGAGAGAGAAATAATTCAACTGCTTCGCGATATACTCACATGCCATCTTCCTTTAGGCACAGAAAGGAACGGAGAGCTCAGATCTTTCTAGCATGTATATAGATAAGTCATAAATCAGGATTCTAAAAACGAAATTTTCCCTTTCTCCTCCTTTGCTGGAAGCTTTTATTTAACGCCTGAACTTACCCGAACAATGTACAGAAAAATCAGTCTGACTGCTTTTAATTTGAGCAGTCAGACTGATTTTTCTATACATTGTTCGGGTAAGTTCAGGTGTTACATAAAAGCTTCCAGCAAAAGAGGACAACGGAAAGATTCTGATCCTATTTCCCTTTTGGATGGAGAATATTTTTTGTTTTTGTAGATCGTTTATAGGTATGTGAATAGATCGTCCCTCTGGTCACTGATGCGACACTCTAACGGGTAGTTTCCAGGGCTAGGGGTGCGGTATCTGGGAAGCCAATTTGGCATGCGTGCATCGCCATACGCTCCACTAAACATAGATACGTGAATGCTATTTTGAAACAAGCGTCCATATGTCATGAGTAGAGACCCGATTCGTCGGCATTGGGCACGTTTTTCCTTGAGGGCGAAATCAATGTGAATCAAAATGAAGTTCGAATCATGAGAAATGGGACGCAGGGAATAGTATATTACACACCAAGAGTCAAAAGTGAGTGTGTACATGGCGAGGGAAAGTTTGCAAACGAGCGTAGCGAGTGAGCAATTTCCGAGTCATGTAAACTCCCTTTTGACTCTTGTTGTGGAAGATATTTTTTATACTACTTGATTGGAAGCGGCCATGTTTTTTGCTGACATGGTCTGTATTTTATTTATTTATTTAAATTATAGACAGGTGATTTTTGTGTGCATAATCAATTCAAAAATTTAATTTGCTCAGTCAATTACTACGAAGTACAGTATCATAGTCTTGTCTTCAGTTTGTTAACGTACACAAAAGGGATACATAGGTAGTGGCCAGCAAAAACGTAACGACGGTTAACAACAAACGGTAACAGCTGTACTACATAGTGAATATTCAACTGCGTCTCAAGTCGTTATTTTGTAACTCGTTCTATGGCTGAGTGGTTAGAGACGATCGCTACATTTCAGTCAAATGTTTCAATGGACGCGAGTTTGATTCCCCAACATGAAATTACTGACAAGCAATTTTTTCATGTAAAAACGCTTTATATTGAGGGACGCTTACTTTACATGCAGGTTTTGTTAGCACTCCATGCATGAATGATAGGCGCTTCTTGTCTTCCGTAAAACTCGAACGTAAACATTGCCTTCCTGATCAAGTAGTATAAAAAAAATTATATTTTGCTGAAAAATGCCAAAACGACAAAAAATTGTTCTCAAATAAAATCAGAGAATGAAGTACTGTACAACAGCTCGAATATGACGCTAACGACTATCAAATTATCAAATATAGCTGTTATGTACTATTTCCTCATATCAATGTAAGTCTCGTTGAGGGGCACACAGTGTATCATTCCCCCCCCCCCTAATTAATATAAATGAAAACTGAGTGTTAATAAAAAAGAGCTTCGAAAAATTGCGAGATTTCTGTAACTTTACAAGTTCTTTCTTTCACTTTTCAAGAGACAAGAAAACATTTTTCTTGTTTGTTGACTTTAATTCCAATCCCCCGCCCCCCGCCTCTAATGAATAACCTTCTGACGCCGTTGATTTTTATTTTATTTTCTATCAACATGTATACTCATAATTAGAATTAAAACATTCGAAGAAAGCAAGAGTTGAGCCTATCTGCTACTTCGATTTGTAATTATCTAATTATCGAATACGTAAGTGATATAAAAATTGATTTTTCCCACTTTTTTTCCCTCTTTAAATGTCGAATTTTACCGAATTTTCCAATTTTGGTGCCGAAATTCACACGTTTTAATGCCGAAAAATCCTGTCACTAGTTATGAGAATAAAAAGACCAGGTATGCTAACCAACAAGTGTTTTTCTGTCATTTCGTTTTCAGAGCTCTGAGACAATTTTTTCATTATTGTTTTACTCGTAACTTTGGAAAGTCAACAAGTCCTGTCTCCGTCTCATCTCTCTCCAAAGAATGCGAACTAAGTGCGAGGATAGAGAACTGGATAGTCTATATTTCGTTCACAGATGACTCACAAGACCCCTAATTGGCACTCAGATTTTTTTACGTCAATTTGATACAATTTTTCCAGAATAAAATTTTAAATTTTCGGTGCTGAAATGGGACCTAATCAAAAATTTATTGGAATCTTCGGAATCAGTGGTGGAAGAAACACCTACTTTGAAACATTGTTCGATTTTTCAAACCAAGTGAATTTCATCGATTTGAAGGATAAAATTTATATTTTGGAATAAAGCGAGGAAAAAAACAAAAATGTCATCGATAGGTTTTTCAATATCTTTTCTTTATAAATCTCAAGGTTGGTGGACTATTAGCCCCTGTTTGAGACAGAACGGATTTTGGGGGACATTCATAATATCAAGATTCTGGTTGGTTTCCTTTTCATCTGCTTGCATTAGAAAAAGAACAGCGTATAGTTGCAGAATAAGGTTTTTTTAAGATTTCGCTTTCACTCCTCGGCTTTTAACACTTTCAGATAACGAAAAAGAAAAAACTAACCAGATTTTTGAACTATTTCACCCTAGGTACATTTCCTCAGCCCCACTACGCACCCGATAGACTTGAAACATATGCCATTCGTTTGAGGTATGTTTTTGCTGGGTTTTGCTGAAAACTCGGTCGTTTGCGTTGCTCCCCTTCCTGAGATACTCGGACACACTTTTGGGGGCTGTAGAAACGGCATGACTCCCACTTTGACCCAGGGGATTGAAAACGGCGTCAATATCGTTTCTGCTGAAAACCCCGTCGTTTGTACTGCAGCCTTTCTAAGATACTGAGGTTTATTTATTTATTTTTTTGTAAGGGGGGCTAAAGAAACGGAGTACCCTCATGATTTCCATCAAGGTCTCTGGGTCGAAATAAAGAAAAACAAAAACAGACAGGGCATTTCAACTGTCTCTTGCTAGCCTTTTATTACGGCCTGCCTCCAGTTAAACCGGACCATTACTTTTTATCCTTTTTATTAATGTCATCACAAACGCCGTACTTACCTCGGAATCTCTAGTGTATGCTGACGATCTCAAGTTACACAAAACACTGAGCAGACAGAATGACAGACCGGTGTACAGACAAATTTGAAAGCCATCATCTGTTGGTGCAAGCTGAGTAATCCCCTCTTTAATGTTATCAAATGTGCTCATGTTGCATTCGAAAAAGATTTAGCCCCCTGGCTCGAATCTTCAGTTTTAGGTAGGGAATCAAGTGTTGGAAACCTTAGATAGAGTAAGAGATTAGGTTTGTCGGGCAATTCGATTTGGGTTTTTGACCCTAAACGGGGGTTCACATTTCAGTTCCATGTTACCAACATCTTTTTAAAAGCTAAACAAAATCTAGGTCAGGCCCGTAGCTATTGTGGGGGCTCTGAGGGCTCAGCCCGCCCTTGGCAGAGTCGCGAGCCCTACCTAGGGAAATTTGGTCATTTGTACTCGTTGAAAGAAATTTTTAACACACTTCATATTTAAATTTTCCACAAAAATACAGAATATTTAATTTTACTTCAATGTCTAACAATATGAAAACTTGTGAAGTTGTCAACGAACGATTTGAGTGATATCCAAGAATGAACAATTTGTGAATACACCGAATGAAGACTTGCAGCTACCTCAGTGCTCAGCCTTCTTAATTTCGAAATGTTGACTCTCCTTCAGCCCACTCTACTGTACATTACCACATAACACGAGCCTCGAGGCAGGAAAATAGAATTTTTGACATTTTTGTGATCCTAACCCTCTTGTGGCATCCAGGGGAGTCGGATCCAAAAAGATGATTTATGAACTACATAAGATAAAGTAATTTATAATTTTTACATGCTTGTAACAAATATTATTTTTTGAGATGAGGTATTTGCATGCAAATTTTGACCAGGAATTTTGTGAACCCTCCCTGAGTTCAAAGACTGGCTACGGGCCTGATCTAGGTCTTATCAAGCGAAATTCGAACGATTTTCAAAATTTGCATATGTATCCTGTTAACGCTTTATTATTCCTTAGTTAGGTCTCTCACATCGCAAATACTAACTAAAAACGTGGAAATACTTCAAAAATATTTTGTAACGTTTGCCTATTACAAGAAATTTTAGTATTATCCATGGGAGCTGCATTATTCGAAGTTACTTTGTGGGTGTGAAATTATATCTTTTGAAAGTCGTCGCAAAATAACATTAATTATTTTTTCTTTCCTCGATTTACATTTTTTTAAATTTTGACTCTTTGTTCTCTTTTGTGTAGCTTACTCCCCCCCCCCAGGTTAAGGGCCTCGTGCTGTTAGAGGGGCCACAAATACAAGTACAAACATTAACTAGCAACATTGATCTAACTAAAAATACCAGATTTAGCTTTGGTACACTCTGCGAACGTGTTTAGGGCACCAACTAGAAGTGCTAATTGTGAGTTGACTTACAAAAAAAAGACCCTTTTCGGCGTTATACAGCTACATGGTGGCATGTTTCATTACCTTAATCCTTCTTCGCCGCTGATGTTGTAATTTTATTAAATCGAAAATAAACAAATATACAAAAAACTGCACACGCAGCTTTAATTAAATCAGCTGTCAACAAAACCCGAAACCTGCGCTGCTTCATTTAAAAAAGATAGAGCGCCGGGTCGCTTTCGTAGGTTCGAATTACATTGAGAGATGGTTTTATTTATTATTCATGAGACAAACACCGAAATATATCCTAAAACTGTCAGTAACAGTCGGTGATTTATAAACTTTTTAGCGACTACGAAAAAGCACATGAGAGAAACAGATCGTCTTCCGGATTCAAGAATTTTGGGATTAATGATGTTATGGAGAAGAGAGTTTAGCGGAGAACATGAGGTTGAGATTAAGCAATAGGATAACCGAATAAAATTGCGGTAGTAGCACAGAAAGTATCGTGTAAAAATTTTAAATTTAGGAGTAACCATGAGGTTACAGTATTGTACCGTCCGGTATTTTTCTAAATTGATGTTTCTCAAATGAATAAGAAGAGTAAAAAGTTCAGAGCTTGCAGACGTTGTAAGTGAAGTTGATGTAAGATGATTTTGGACCATCGTACGAGGTACCAGGTGTACCAGGAGATAAATTTGGCTAAGGAAAATGAAGTCAACTCATTGAAGCACCACTAAAGAGAAAATTAAGTAGAAATTTCGGTAGCTTGGTTGACTCATGAAGACTTGCGACGACTCTCTTCTCTCCAATGTACATTTTCGTATAAATCGTCTTGCCCGGTTAATTTTTCTCAAACGTTTTTTGTCCCCTGTATACCTGCACTTCCTGTACGTTATTTACATTGTAATTCCGCTAACTCAGCGCTCTCTATCGTCGAGCGACTATTTTCTTTCTTCTTTGTGTGAGGTGGCGCTGTATGCGCCGAATGCTCAGGCCTTACAGTCCATTGCACTTTTCCTCAGGTTACGATTATATATCAGTTCAATAGCCTCACTTTTACAGTCAAAGTGAGAATTTTACCGAGTTCTATCCCTTTGACTTCACTGGATGCTGGATACTCCAGTCATGGTGCTTCGCGTCTTGTCCCGGATATTGCTGGGTACTAACATATGGTGTGAATCAAGGTTTCTTCCTCTTCTTCACAGAGAGTCTACAGGAGCTGCTTTTCGCCATTCCCATTTTCTACCACTTGTGTTTTGTGGCCTCATGACCATTTAGTAGTCCGACCATGAGCTTTGTACGTTTTCTGTCGAGCCATGATAGGAACTCGGCGTACTTACCGGAGGCGTCCCCTGTCAGTGTTTTGCTTACTTTCATGCCACTGGCCATCCGCCATTGCATGTCCATCTGCTTACTTATCCAAGCCTGCACCTTGGATTTTATGACGCTGTATGCCACGGGAAGAAATAGTTTGGGTGTTATTAGTTCCTTTTTTATGCCCTCCTTCTCTTGCTTATCCGCAATCATGTTTCCTTTTATGCTGCAGTGCCTCGGTTTCCGTAGTACGGTGACACGGTTCTCCTGAGCAAGGATGTATAATTTGTTAATGCAGTCCACCACCACCCTGCTTATTAATAAGGCCCTTCTGCTGGCCTCTATCAGTGGCCACCGTGATCGCTATTACCTCTGCTTATAAGATAGTGACACTCTCACCCAGTGCGATTGAACAGTTATTAGCGACTTTTATATTCGTGATTCCGACGCCTGCACCTTGTTGATTCTTTGAGGCATCTGCAAACCACACATGCTCTTCTTTTCCTAGAATGCTTCGCCTCCTCTTTTCCCATGATTCCAGTGGAAGTATCATTGCACGGTATGGCTTGTCAAAGAAGTGTTCTAACGCAATTCTGTCCCTCGGCATCCCAAAACATTTGTCCATCGTCCCCGCAATCTTTCATATCCTTCTGCGGCCTGTTTTTTTACCCGATGGTTTAGTTAGTCCAGACGATAAACCTCCATTAATGCAGCAGCTTCTATAGCAATGTGAAGGTCTTTCAAGTGCTTTCGTCGGCACCGTTCTCATTGCCGCAGTTGCCATCACGCACGCGAACCTTTGCAGCTGGTCTGGTCCTCTCTGACTTTGGCCTGGTGTACCTGGCCCCACCATACAACTGCCGCATATGAGATTCTGGAACGTGTTACATCGGTATAATATCCAGTGCATCATTTTGGGAGAGAATCCCCAGGTCCTGCCGATAAAGGTACGGCAAGCCCAAAGAGCCTCAATCCCTTTTCTTATTTTCTCTGAAACGTGATCCCTCCAGGAGAGTTTTTTGTCAAAGTATATTCCTAAGTACCTAACCTTTTCTATAAGGGCGGATGGTCTTTCTTTGTATTGCACCTTGATCAACTCCTTGCCCCTCGATTTGTGTGTGAAAAGAGGGACTTTGGTTTTTTCCGGGTTTATCGATAACCCTTGTTTCGCACACCATTTTTCCACACGTCAGAATCCCCACTACGTCAGCTCCGCGATGGTCCCAAAAAATTTGTCACTTACCACCACAGCCAAATCGTCAGTCTAGCCTTGAGTGTATACTTTTTGACCATTTATCTCATCCACCAAACTGTCCACCATCAGGCTCTACAGTAGGGGAGCGAGTACTCCCTCTGGGCAGCCCTTGATGGTTGTTACATGGATTTGTTCGTTTTGGTAAGTTGTCTGGATCTTCCTGCCTTTTAGCGTAGATACTACCCAGCTTATCAGGCTTTCCTTTACCTCCCTTTTCCTTAAGGCTCTTTCTGTTGATTCACAAGAGGTCGCGTCAAACGCCCGCTGTATATCCATAAATGTTGCCGGGGCATAATTTTCGCCAGTCATCCCTCTCTCAATTGCCGTGACAAGCAAGTGCAGTGATGTCTCTACTGACTTGCCTGCCGTTGGGAAACGTCACAAGGTAACCTCTCTTAGGTGCCTGTCTACCGGGCTTTCCAAAGTTTATCAGCATGAATGATGAGAGACTTACAGGCTGTAGGATTTGGCCTGACAAGAGTCTGTGCCTGGTTTAGGCAAAGCTATTTTCTTTATGCCATTAATAGCTCCCCAACTCTGATTTATGGCACCCATCTATCTGTCTATGTGCCGTGTCCAATGCCGGACGTTGGCGGTCGCGGTTTCTGACGCGCGACTTTCTTGAGCAAGTTAGTCCGGGTAGTTTGTCGTTGTTTCCCCGCGGTTTATTGCGTTTGAATTTTCCTTCTCTGTGCTGAAGAGTGTGCAGCCGCAGTTCGCTTAGAGGTCGTTCATTAATTACGAAAGGGCAGTGGGGGGGGGATAAAAATCTCTACATGACCTTACTTGGGGGAGGGTTAAAAGCCATTCTTACGTAATATTTTATTACGTAAGTTTTAACGTAGCCACTACTCAAGCGACACATTTTTTGTATGCAGCTGCTAAAGATGAGTAAATAGACGTACAGTGGAAACTCAACGGACTACTTCAAACATTTCCATAGTTACAAATTTTCCACATTAACCAGGTAACCCCCTTCTCCCAAAAAAGAAGCTTCTTAGGAAAATGTATGAAAAAATCTTATGTAAGAAGGCGAAGGGGGTTCAGTTAATCTTATGTGTTCTTACATGGGAGTAGGTGGGGGGTCAAAATGGCCAAAATGGTCGTGACGTAATCAATGAATGACCCCTTACTAACTACGTGTTTCATGTCGTTGAGTAAGCTGGCCAGAACGTGCACACGACAGTATCAGTCTTTTAGGCCTGGTGGTAACACGCTCTGTAATTGTAGTGCCTTGTTCGTTCGAATTGGTGAGGGGTTACAGAGCACGCTATCTTCCACCTCGATTGACACTGACCCTTAACTTCATGATTGTAGCCGATTTCTATGCCTCTATCATTGGTGTCGATATCCTGGGACACTGCAAACTTCTGTCAGATGTGCGGAACAGAGTCCTAATCGATCTGTATTCTACACTATCTTCTTCTGCTTCCTCTCATGACTCACTCTTCTTTTTCTCCTTCGATTGGTCAGTTAGGACATTCGTTTAAGTTTATATTTAGCACTGTCGGTCAGATCTGTTTTTACATCAGTTAATAATTAATAAATGCACTTTCTCTGCAGTCGATTAATACACGCGCTTTTTCTACAGTCTCTCCTTTCTGTGATGTCATATGCCATTGCTGGGGTCCGAACTAAACTCTGCTCTCTCTAGTTAAATTTTCAAAAAACGCGTAGACTGATCGAGACAGTAGCGCCAAGGTTGGGGACGGTTACTCCAACTCGTGAATATGCGGGGGCAGTAGTATTAGTTTGTCCCACAGTTTCAAAAAATAAAAATTAAATTAATTAAAAAAAGATGAAATGAGTGCACCCATACTCGTAGTTGTATGACACGCAAATACACTTGACGGGCATTTTTTGTATGAAAATTTTGCGTATAATATATTCAGTATATTTGGTTGCGGTCAGTTATGCTGACCATGAGCGGGGCTCATTATTCCATCTCATTTTGGTGTTAAACGTTAGAATCAAAGTTACCTTGTACTTCCTGGCTTCTCAAAATTCCTTCCATCTCACTCCAGCAACGGAAACCAAACTTTCCAAACGTGCGGTAGAAGTCATCGTGATGGAAAATGTGGCGCTGATGCGAACTAAGCACAAGAATTATTCCACAATGCGAATGTTGACTGTATGCAAAGAATATAACACGAGTTGGGACCTACTAGCGGGACCAGCACTTCTTGGGGGACTACACACATCCATCTCGAGATACTTCACTTAAGGACGAGACACGGGTTGAAATAAGCATCTACGGAGCAAAGGTTCTGCGTTCATTACTTTTTGTTGGGTTCAGCTATTCCCAGAATTTCACTGCAAACAGGGAAACCGCAGTTACCGATAAAGGTGAACATTCATCTTCGAAGTACACTCACCATTTGTGACAGGTTTGCTCGTGATCTACCTTAATTAATTTTGGTACGAATTAACTGAGCTCGGTGGTTTTCAATTTCTGTCTCGCACTATCACTTTGTTAACCCTAATTCTTTCCACGACTTTTTTACTATTTAACCAGACCTACAGTCAGTTCGTTTAACACGAGGATTTCTTCTTATTTTTATTTTTTTAGTAGCAAAGAAGGTCGCGTGTTTGTAACCAAAGGATTGAAGTAGCAGCTCTAACGAAGAGATGAATGAAACGAAATAAAGCTAATGATACATTTTTTTTTTTTTTTTTTAATACGAAGTAGAAAGCTGGATGCTGTGAAGACGGAGGTTGTTTTGACATTTTTATCTACGCAGGGACGTAAAAAGTACTCCGTTGTTGCCTTTCTATCGTGCGTTACTTTTTACAAACACATTTACTAATACGTTCCATAATTTTCATTAATGTAACAACTTTCTGTACCAGTGACATGTTATGAGATTGTTGCATTCAAAGATTTTTGTTGATACTTCGAGAATAATGAAGGGGGGAAACTCTTCCATGCTACAACCATTTCTTTTTTCAATAACGCCGCGAAGTTTCTTAAATTTGTTTTCTTTGACGCTGTATAATATTTGAATAAAGTACGTAAGTTTGAAAACTAACATAACAAAGGAGAAACATGGGAAGAACATGTGTCATAATAGCTTAACGTTCATCCGATGTCGCAGTAGTAATCGAGAAGAAAGCGGGACAATAATCGAAAATATTTCTGAACCGAACAGAATAACTCTCCCTCGTAAATTTTACATTTCATGAATGTGAAACAACCTACTGAAATATGAATTGGTGTACCGGGTGTCTCGAGAAAAGTGACCATCTTTCAACCGAGTCAGCAAACAACTTCTCCTGATGACGTGTACGTATTTTTATCTACAGTTACGTTTGAAGGGGCGGAGATATCATGAATCGACGAAACTAAATACTACTTCCATCGTAATTTTCACTTATAATTGGATATTGGTAGAAAAATGGAATTTTCTGGTTTTGAATAGAGGAGCGGGAAGTGATAAAATATTCATAAGAATCGGATCAACAGCGTGTTAACAATATCAATTTCTGTAAACATTATGCAAAACTTTGGGTATTTCTTCAATTTTTCCTACAAAGTACAAGCTTTTTATCTACAGCTTTTCTGCGGGTATCGCCGCCTTTGTGCATACCAAGTAAAAACGCCCTTTAATCCTACCCTCCTATCTCTATTCATTTATTCATCCTTTCTTTGAAATGATTTAACTACTTCAGCAATTTCTAGGAATTTTAACCCGATTATAAAAATTATAGAAGATCACATCAGTGCGCATACTCGTCATTTCTGTGACGAAAATTACTTCATAAAAATATTTGAAAATACAAAGAAAATGTTGTTACGTAGGTTGTTCAAGAAGTCGGTCACAAAATACCATAACTCGAAAAGTTTTTATTCAAAAGTTACAAAAATTTAAAGGCCTTCAATGTAGTCCCCTTCCTTCGAAATGACCTTGGTCCAACGGTCGGGCAGCTTCTGAATTCCGAGTAATCGTCAATTTCTGTTGAGTCCACTGATCTCTCGGCTCACTGCCCTACTCAGCGCATTCAAGTCCACAAAACGTGTTCCCCGAAGGTTTTCCTTCAGCTTCGGAAATAAGTCAAAGTCGCAGGGGCTCATATCGGGACTATACGGGGAGCGGTCCAAAACTTACCATCCCCAGCTGTTAAATAAATTCGTGACGGGACTCGCGACTTGGGGTCTCGCATTATCATGCAGGATAATGACGCCGCGCGAGAGAAGCTCCGGGCGTTTCTTTCGGATTTCTGGCCGTAAAAATTTCCGGAGGAATTTGATCTAACCGTCATACGCCTGTCTTCTTCCATTGCCATGCTCACAAGTATCTGGTTAGGGTATTCGTTGGGCGAATTTGGTGTGGAGGGTCTGCCAGGTTGGGAAGTGGTTTCAGTACTCGTTCTTCCCTCTCTGAACCTCCTACACCATTTCGAAACTGCAGTACGATGCATAGCATGTTCACCACAAACTTCAAATAAAGCGGCGAAAATTTCAGGTACTTTTTTATCTCGTAAAAATTCAACTTTTATAAACACACGTTGTTCGAGAATAGTCAAGCGAGCCGAAGTACTTTCAGAGCTCATCGCGAAACGTTATAAAAACGACGTCATTCAATATACAGCATCGAAACACATACTGAAATGTGCACAAGACATCAGACTACATCCTCGAAACAAAATCATCGCCGTAGGCCAAATAGTTCCTGAGAGAGAACGTTTTCAACCCTCGTATTTTTCAACAAGTGTACCGTAATCGGTTTTAAGGGGAAAAAGATGAGGAACAATCCAGCTACCCTGCCCGTCTAAAGTATAATTTCTTTCCACAAAAATTATAATGGTGAGCTGACGTATCATCTTACGAAAATGCTCACCAGGCATGAGTGCTTCAAGGGTTATCTCTTAACCATTGGGAAGGGAGAGAGAGAGAGAGAGAGAGAGAGAGAGAGAGAGAGAGAGAGAGAGAGAGAGAGAATCCATGGCCAAATCTTGACGTTCGGTGAAAAATAACAAAATACTTTTTCCAGTATTTCAAAATCTATCAGAAACACTTGCGGGACAAAAAATGAATAATATTTTGTTATGCAATGTAATCAGCAAATGTGGTCTCTACATCTAATACTAAACATGAATCTTAAAGCCCAGATTTCTCCAAAATCTGTGATTTCCAAATATTTAAGTGTCACAGTCCAGTATTTCAAATGTCAATTTTATACAGTCACTCCTGGAATGGCCATAGAGGAAAGGCAGAAGGGAAATGAATATCACTTGGGTTAATACGCACTTTTAATATCAATTTCAGCAATTCCAGTACATGATGCAGGTACATTTTTGTCCTTCATAAGTATTATGTGTTAGTCCTCCGGAATGGCGACAGGCCTAATAACAGCCAACAAGTCCAATTTCGCCACCATGGGAGCTAGAAACCTTATAAATTGTGACGTTAGTATAGTTTTGAGAAATTGTTCAGCATTTCGAAATTCATCAGAAATATTGGCGAGACAAGAAATGAATAATATTTTGTTGTGAAGATGATATTCCGTACTTCAGGGAATATTTTATGGCAAAACATAATGCATGTAACATGCATTTTCCCATAAGAGGCATTGAGGCCTCATCTAGACCAACTTTCAAAAACAATTTTCAAAATCCTTCTAAACGTATAATTTTTATCCACGAATACCAATTCGGGAGGGGGTGATATCTTCAAAAAGTCGATTTATTTTTCTTATTTATATGTTGGAGATATACCCTAGCTCAACACACTGAAATCCATCACCATACAATTCTGATACCGAGCCGGAGTGTACCGTAAAAATTCAACGTCGTTCTTTGTTCCCTATCATGTTATATACTTCGTGTAACACGCCAAAATTTTATTTATGTTTCAGATATACGGCGGTCTTACTGTAATATTACAGTTCATCATACCATTTTTCATAATCGCTTTCTGTTATATTAAAGTGTCGCTGAAGTTGAACGACCGAGCGCGAAGCAAGCCCGGCTCGAAGAACACCCGCAAAGAAGAAGCGGACCGCGAACGCAAACGCCGAACCAACCGAATGCTGATCGCGATGGTCGGCATATTCGGGCTGTGCTGGTCGCCATTAAACGGCATCAATTTGCTGAACGATATATTCCCGCACACGGGGCATTGGAAGTATTACTACTTGACGTTTTTCGTCTCGCATGCCCTCGCGATGAGCTCGACGTGTTACAATCCGTTTCTGTACGCTTGGCTGAACGATAATTTCCGCAAGGAATTCAAACAGGTGTTACCGTGTTTCCAAAACTATCGTCACTTTCCCGGATCGCAGAACGCGGGCCGAGTGGGAGGCTGGCGCTCCGAAAGGACGTGTAATGGGAACGAAACGTGCCAGGAGACGTTGCTGCCAACCTCCTCGGTCGTGATGAACACCAGCAAACAGACCGAAATGTCGTCGCTGGATATGGCAAGTATTTGCATATTATTTCTGTGTGTGTGTGTGTGTGTGTGTATGTTCTTCGCTGCAGACCAGTTAAGAGTTCCTGAAAATAGTATCTGAAATTATGTGGCTACGCGTTTTGCTTGTTGAATATGCTGACACAAAATGTGGCAACCCCTTGCAGACATAGTCAGAATTGATCAGCAGATAATACCAGTGGAGAACCAGAGTCTCGAATACACCCAAATGAGTATTTTCTTATCTCTATTCTCTAGAGTGCTGTTTATTTTTCGATTTTCTTTTCACTCGCCCCCTAAACTATTTCATTTAGATGTAAAAATAAACTCCTGAAAATTTCAGCCAAATCGGATAATACTAACGTATGCAGATTTGAGCTACAACTTCCAAAAACATATGTCCGAGCGCGCCCGTAGACGTCGCGGCTGCCATCGCCTGGCGTCCCGCGTAACGCAGCGATGAACCTACGAGCGCGACAATGAAACACTAAGATCTTCATTTCTCGCTAGCTATCCATTCATTTTGCCCTCCAAATCAACAGATTCTCAGTTTTTACATTGCCATTGTATTTATTATTGGTTTATGGATCCGCATGCAAGATGTCCAGAATAGTAACAGGTGACGAAATACTCCCATCATGCGCAATTCCTTCGGATCGTAGGATTTATTTTATTTTATTTTATTTGGTGACCCGCTGGGGCTACAAGCGTGTATACATATATATACTCGTAAGTACTGTGCGTAAATAAAAAGAGAAAAAAAATACACAAAAAGGAAGCGAGTGTAGTAGACAGGGGAGGTGCACCTCCCCCTTACTCAGCCCTCAGCCGCCCATTTCTGGGCATAAGTCATGGACAATTCAGCCCATTTTTTCCTATTGCTAGCTCTTGTTAACCATTGGTGACCTGCCACCTGCCTAACCTCATCGATCCATCTCGTCACTGGCCTCCCTCTTCTACGTTTGCCCGAGGGCATCCACATCGTTAGAATTTTGTTCCATTTGAATGAGAACTCTCTGGCTAGGTGTCCAGCAAATTTGAGTTTGAGTTTTTTAATGGTGACGCCCACATCTTTGGCTTTTGTTTTCTCGAGGATTTTTGAAATTCGAACTTTGTCCTTGATTTTGATCTTCAGAAGATTTCGCAGCATAGAATTTTGAGTTGTAATTAATTTTTCCGTTTGTTTTTTGGTGTGTGCCCAGGTTTGGGCGCCATAAGTTAGTACACGGATGACGTTGCTTTCGAAAATTTAAATTTTTGCTTTCAAACTGAGTTTTCCATTCCAAAAAATTTTTTGGCCCCAAAATGCTTTCCAAGCATTGACTCTTCTGATTTTTGTTTCCTTTTCTGACCTGTTCTCAAATGATACCATTTGGCCTAAGTATTTGAATTCCGTGACCTTCTCAATCTTCTGGCTGCTAATTTCTATTTCCCCCAGATTCTGAATGTTTGACATAACTTTTGTTTTCTTCCAATTTATACTTAGGCCCACCTTTTCGCTTTCTCTCCTTAGGTCTTCCCCCATAAGCCTAGCTTTTTCGGCGTTTTTGGCGATTATCACAGTATCGTCCGCGAATCTCAGGTTGTGTAATGTTTTGATGTTGTCAAAAATTGAGCCCCTAATTCTTAACCCCTTGCCCTCCCAATTTATACTCCGGAATACTTCTTCCAAGACCGCGTTGAATAAGTTAGGGGAAAGAGGATCCCCTTGTTTTACCCCTCTGCCAATTTTGATTTTTTCAGTATTTTTGTCCAGAGAGATGATTGCTTCTGAGTGAAGGTAGAGTTTGTGTAGCATTTCTATAATTTTTTCGTGGACTCCTTGTTTTGCCAAGGTTGACCAAATGCAGCTGTGTAGCAAGGAATCGAAAGCTTTGTTGAAGTCCACAAATAGTAATACAACATTGATTTGAAATTCGTTCGTTTTTTCTATTAGCTGATTTATCGCGTGAATATGGTCTATCGTGCTGAAATTTTTCCTGAATCCCGCTTGCTCCGCGGGCTGTTGGGCATCCAGAATATTGTAAATTCATTTTTTAATGTTTTTCATGTATAATTTGCAGACGTTTGAGGACAGGCTAATGGGGCGATAATTGTTTATATCACCTTTTTTATGTAGGAGAATTATTTCTGCCAAGTACCACTGGCTAGGTGCAAGACCGAAGGAGGTAACGGCGTTGAAGAGAGAGGCCAAAGGATGCGCCAAGATCTCACGAAAGTCTTTTAGCATTTCGTTCCTTATCCCATCTGGCCCTGGTGCCTTGTTTGACTTTATTTTAGCAATCTCTCTAGCTACCTCGTTTGGAGTAAACTTGGGGACCTCGTCGCGGTTAGACAGGTGGTTGCGCCAGTTATTGTTTCCACTATGTTCAACGGAGTAGAGATTCTGATAAAATCTGGCAGCTGTTTTAGCTATTTCGTCGCGATTATTTGTTATCAGCTGATTGTCTTCGTTCCTAATTCTGGGAAATAGGCATCTCCCTCTGGCCACCGCCCTCCGAGCTTGTCTGGTCGACCAGTTCTCTTGAACTATCGACTCTGCAATCTCTTCCTCATACTCTTTGACATCTTTTCTTATCAATTTCTTAATGAGTTTGTTCAGTTCGCATACTTCGACACGGTCTTTGAGGGAGGGGTTATTTTTTTGTTTTAAAGTTGTGCGCTTATGGATCATTTCCTTTGTTGCCCGCCTCAATTTGTCATCGGCTTTGATTTTTTTAGGGTCTTTTCCAAATTGGTTGTAGATTTTGTGGATATTGTCTATAAGCGCTTCGTATTTAGTCTGAAGGTTTGCAGGGTTTAGATTTTCCCAGTTTATTGCGGTAATTCCGCTGTCTAGGAGGTCGGTGGCTTCGGTTCTGCTGCGAAACGGTATCCATTTTGGTTTAAATTTTTTCAGGATAGGTTTAGTGTTTGTTTTCTTATGAACTGCTGACTTTATGGGGATTATTACCTTGCATTTTATGGGCCTGTGGTCTGAAGAGAACTGGAATGTCGAGATTGCGCTGACGTTGCTAAAAATTTTTAGGTTGTTTGATAACGTGTGGTCAATTTCATTTCTTGTAACACCGTCAGGCGACTTCCACGTCCATCTGTTGTTTTTCCTTTTTCGGAAGAAGGTATTGATTATTTTGAGGTTTGTTTCGTTTGAGAATTTAATTAATTTATTGCCGTTTCTGTTTGTTTCCCCATTTAACCATGGTCCCACTCCCGGATTTTCTCCACTATCGATGCCTACTTTAGCGTTGAAATCGCCCATAACAATGTTATAAACGCTCTTATTATCTTCGAAACTTTCCTTTAAGAGACTGTAGAATTCTTTCACTTCTTCCACTGGGGCCGCTAGGTTGGGAGCGTAAACTTGAAAGATCGATATGGTTTCTGTGTCACTTAGCTTTATTTTCGCCATAGCCAGTCTTTCGGAAAAACCTTTAATTTCTACTATATTTTTTATGTGTTTCCTATCGATGTAGAAGCCCACCCCCCTATAGCCTGCGGTTGTACCACAGTGATAAAATAAATTCCCATTGTTCCTAATGACCATTTTTTCATAATTTCTTTTTATTTCCGAGAGTCCTATTATACCGATGTAGTCACCGGGAAGGACGTTTTCGAATTCCACTATTCGCTCTTCATTTGCCATCCCTTGACAATTGAAGTGGATTATATCCAGGTTGTGGGACCGTGGTTTTCCCGCTTTTGATATTTATTATTGTGGGTTTTATTCGATTTTTTGTTAGGTTTATTATTGGATTTATTATTGATTATTTTGTTGGGTTTTCTATTGCGTGTTTGGGGGTGTGTAAGGGGGCTGAATTGTCCTGACTGGGCATAATACCCCTTGGTGCCCAGAGTCCAACTTGGGGTATGATCGTAGGATGGGTAGATGCAAAAAAGAATCCCAAAAAGACCGAAATGCAGGAATTACAGAAAACAACAATCTCACAAACAGGATGATCATCCCTGTCCGTGTAAGAGCAGAAGCGAACGAGCTTTTGAGGAAAACGCTACGAACCACAAAATTTTACAATCACGACCAGGACGATATGCAGGAGCTTTACGACACGTTAGAGGAGGTAATTAGCCTGGTCGAAAGTACTCACGGTAAACCAAAAATTAAGGCCAACACGGACGACAAACTAAGTAGGGAGACAAAAGAACTGATAGAGAAAAGAGAAACACTAAGAAGAGGAAGGGGACATAAACACTCCATAGAACTTTCGGAATTTAAAAAAAAAAAACTAATAAAAAAATGTACCCGGGAGGATATACGTAAATACGATTTTGAAAAGGTGAAAGACATAATAGAGAGTAGTGGCTCGACTAAATTAGTAAAGAAGACTGAACAAGTAAAGGACGCTATTTGATGACAAAAATCAGAAGAACGACAGGAATTACTTACGATAGAGATGAAATTGCAGCTGAGGCGACTAATTTCTACAGAAACCTATATAAGGATGGGAGGGAAGATAGCCGCAAGAAATATATGGAAGTAGCAAGAATTGAAACGGAAAAAATAATAAATAAATGGAGATACCTAATGTTCTCAAAAGCGAAATAGAAAACTCTATCAAAGAATTACAAGCAAAAAAGGCAGCGCGGGTCCGGACGGGTTTAGCAACGAAACAATTAAAATGCTATCAAAGTCAATCGTAAACCTCCTTACAGGCCTCTTGTCGTCGTGAGGTCGCAGAGCCTCTTGGGCTTCTATTGGTTGTCGTAGTGGATTGTTGTGAAATCAGGGGGCTCCACAGCGTGGGCCCCGGGGCTGTCGGTTAGCAAGCCCCATATTAACGGTCCTCGGCCTGATAAATGAGTTGGCCAAGTCGAGTTCAAAATGTACAAGTTTTATTTAGCACGTGGTACAGTTCAACATTTTACTTTTTACGTTATTACAAATAGCAAAAGGCTTCGGAGAGCGTACGACACGACATATTCAATAAGTTACGTTATGTTTTCGGAAGTCCTAGATCTGGATGTGTAAAGATGTGGACAGAATTTCCACCTAACTTTTGGAAAGAGCATGACTGTATCAAGACCGGGATTTCGGTCCATGTAGTGAGTTTATAAAGGCACGAGCTTCGAAACTCCGAGCTCGAGTTCTTCTAGATGAGACAATTTTGAGAGCAACAAGCTCGTGTGTGCTGAATTGGGGGTTCTGATGACAGGTTGTCGGGGAAGTAGATACGACGTACGAGTCCGGTTGTCGGATTTAGAAGTCTATCGATTGGTCGTCGTGTGCTTTCGTAGTGTAGGTACGGCCAATGAATTTTGGGATATGAAAGGCGTGATATGTTTAATTGGTGAAAGAGGTATTGGTGGGAGATGATGATGTAATTTCGCACGTCGCCTGTCATCCGCGAAAGTACGGCGCGTATTGCATGAGTCATCGCGTCGAAGATGCGAAATTGCGTGACCTACTTTTTCGGTGCGGAAACAGGTTGTGTTATAATTCCGATGGATCTTCGATTTGCTAAAAGTAGCCGGATTGGTCGACTGGATGACGTCTAGTCTGATGGCGTGCGAGAAATATGTCTTCGGACTTTGCGAATGTGGGTGAGTGCATTTCTCGTCACGACACTTCTCCAATAAAATTCTAGAGAATGGAGTTGTACCTTCGCAGTGGGCAAATGCAGAAATTGTTCTTTTGCACAAAAAAGGCAGCCGAGAGGATATTAACAACTATCGCCCGATTAGCTTAGCATCAAATATTGGGAAGCTATTTGCGAAACTCGTCAAAAATAGAATATGTACGAATTACTGGAGATTAACCAACCATTTGACCAGGCAGGATTCCGTAGAAACTACTCAACAATAGATCATATTATACTAACGCTAAGCAAAAGTCTCGAAAAAGTGAGGGACTACGGAATGGAGCTGCACTGCATATTTGTCGATTTTCAAAAATACTTCGATTCCATCTTGATATAGCATCTCTAGCGAAACAGGGTATTCCAGAAATGTTTTTGAATATTATAACAAACTTATAGGATAAAGCACCAGCAAAAGTGGTTTTGGATAAAAGAGGGGAGAAATTTCAGGTCGAACACGAAGTGAGGTAGGTGACCCTCTGTCTCCTAATATTTTTAATGGTGTGCTGAAGGAAATATTCAGGGACTTGAACTGGGAAGGGAAAGGCATTCGAATGAACAGGAAAATGATCACAAACTTAGGATTTGCGGATGATATAATTTTGCTTGTGAAAAACCACGAGGAGGTGTTAAACATGCTCAGCAAGCTAACAACGAAGTGCGAGAAAGTGGGTTTGATGATTAATCCCTCTAAAACGAAACCTATGTCAAAAGGGGCAGAAGCCAAGGGGGAGGGAAGTGAGTGTGAGAAATAAAAGATTGGAAGAGTCGAAGAATGCAAATATGTGGGGCAACTGATGAGTTTCAATAAAAATAGACTGGAAAAGGAAATTTCGACGAGGGTTTCAAATGTGTAGAAAGAAAACTTACTGAACAAATAAACAAATTAATATTTAAAAGCAAAGTAAGCATACGAACAAAAATGAAGGTACTAAACAGCGTCGTATACCTCGTTTTAACATATGGAGCCCAACGCTGGGCACTCACATCTACACATTCTGAACTGTAAAAAAAAACATTACCCCCGCCCCCATTTTGAAAAATGTGACGAGTATAATACCCCCCTTTCCTTCGAAAAGTCAGTAAAAGCTGGAAGTTACTCAATTTTCTATGGTGAGAAGTATCCTGATTATAAAACTGAAAGCCAAGGTGAGCTAGGTAAACTTAGTAAAAAAGACGAATCTAACGGATGTAAAATACATAAAAGTCCTTACGGGAAATGAATTTCGTAATCTAATGGTATGTATAGTGAATTTTTCAGCAATGAATGAGGGGTGGTACAAGGAAGCATGCCGGGCCATACAATGTTAATTTTATATATTAATGACCTCGTTGATGTAGTTAAGCTCATGAAAAGAGATTGAACAAAATTATTGAGCCACCCCATAGATCAGCTTCATGTGTTTAAAAATCATTTTCTTTAAAGTCTGAACAAAATCGGAAGAGGTCAACCCACCGCAAGGGGAGAGAAGTCCTTATGAAAATTACCATCGAATTCTGAAATTTAAGATTCAGTTTTTAGGGAAGCCTTTCTACAGAAGCCTAGAAAATATTTTCTCAAGCAGAGGTTTTAAAACCCGCTTAAGTTACTTCATAGACTTTCCCCTCTGCTCAATTATTCAGGATCCACGGGAGACTACGAGTAATTTTCAGTTTTTTCAATTTCCCGCAGTTTTCGAGGTCTCTACGTTGATAATACTATTTTTTTCGGATAGCTGAGTCCGTTTCAGAACTTATTTTATTTTCCCTCTCTCCGACATCTTTCAAGTTCCACGAGGAGCTAATCTGCAATTACTCCACTTCCCCCGAATTTTAAGTTTCTCATGTTGTTATTATGGTTTTTTGGATCCCTGAATAATTTCTCGATTCGTTTCCCTCCTCCTTTTTACTCTTCAAACCCTGCAAGCAGCCAACTTCATCTGATTATATCAGTTTTGAAATTCTTTGGGTATATTAAATGTATAGGGTTTTGTGAGTTGCTGACCTGAAAATGAAGAAAGTGTACCACATTACACGGCACATTTATCATAAATAAATCATATGTAATGCATTCTGTTTAAATTATATAAAAAAATTATTAATATGTACAACAACAATAAGAATATTTTGTTGAATTTTCCTCTTTGGTCAATTTTGCTTTGAGAATCTCAAATTTCATAAATCAATGTGAATTCCCCTAGTAACTTCTTCCCTTTGTGGCACGAGTTCACCTTTTCCGATTTTTCTCAAACTTTACAGAAAATTCTTTCAACTCGCGGAACCAATTTAAAAAGGTGATTTATTGAAAAATAGATAGCTATTAGAAGTGGGTGGGGTATGTAGCACGCAGCATCCTAAATCAAAGACTAAGTACAAAAATACCTTTACTTTGAATTCGATGTGATACAGGTTCTTAACTTTCAGTAAACTTCAACTCTGCAAATATTGATTTTAATACTGCGTGTAGTGCTAAATCAAAGGAATGGCCCTCCTGAATTCAAAGATGCAAACGGAAACTCGAAATGAAATATAGAACTATGATGAATATAGCGAGAAAAAGTTTTCGAGAGAGAGCTTCCTCAAAAGACAGATTCAGGGACTTCCGACATAATATATCTTTGAATATTATTCAGTGCTCCCCCCCCCCAAAAAAAACAACAACAACAAACAAACAAACAACCTAATATGTTCTGAGAAGAAAAAAGGCTCAAAAAATGAATTCAGCAACGCACAAAAACTCTGTTTTCTAATATGAATATGTAACGTGAAAATTGGAGTGATCGCAGATTAGTCCCTTATGAAGCCTCATGAGTTGAGAGAAGGACCAAATAGTTCCATCTGATAGGTTGTTCGGATTCAGTGAAATAAAACAACTAATTTCGATAGTTTATTTGATATATTTTCACTAGGAAGTCCAACAATAGTGGATCCTCAGTCCCTTTTTGAGACAGATTGGATGTTTTGATCGTCCAAGAAATAGGAACTTACTATTTGAAGACCCGCTTGATTCTCGTTCAGCTCCTTACATTAAGAAAGCACAGTATATCTCTGCAAAATAAGATTATCTCCGATTGTTCTGAAATTTCGATTGTGCCGCTCGGCCTTCAACTTTCACGCCTCTTCACCTTTACTTATGAGAATTAAATATTCAACAGAAAATAAGTGAAAAAATCATCAAATTTTTGAACCATCTCCATGCTCATGGTTTCCTTCCAGCGTCTCTGTAACAAACAGTTCATTGAACTGGAAAGTACGAGAATGTATTATATATAAGGTACGAAGTTGGAAACAATTATTGTGTTTTCCTGGGCTATTCACTTCAGAGAGAGAGAAAAAATCCAAGCTCGACGATTTGAAATAACAGAAGTACGTTACTTACTTCTATAAATGTCTTGTAACGTTCTCTGTATCCTGTTACGGTGAAAGGGCACGTAGGTAGCAGATTCTTCAATTAAAAGCGAATTCAATAAATGAACACTAATGTAAAAACTGTTTTCGAACCTGCGAAAGTTCATGAACTTTTGCCATAACTTTTACGGTTTGCTATCAAAACTTTGAACTGGAAATAACGAAGAAAGAAGCGAGAAAACCATATTCACTACTTTGATTCTTCACGTATTTCGTAATAAAGAAACTGCATGGCCATCATGGTCGACGGTATGGAATAGTAATTTTCGCTAGTATCGCGCATAACGAAAACAGGACAATTAGTGAGCGGTGCGGGGGGTGGGCGGAAGCTTTCCTTAAATCGATAGAAATCAATTCATATGAGGGGAGGTAACTGATAGGAAATTGTACGCTCTACAAATTTTGTTATCTTAATTTTTCCACTAAATGGCTTCATTCTCGACTTATTTTGAGATAACTCAATTAACATTCAAGCAGGAAAATCATCCTAATCCCTCTTTCAGTTTTACCGATTGTTGCGCTCCTAGCGGATGTTCGGCCCGATATAAAGTAAGGAACCTTATTTATTGATCTACCTTGTACAAACTTTTTGTTAGGTACTTTCGAATTTTTCTTTCAGTTTTGTTACCCCGATATTATCCCTTCATTTGAGACCTAGGATGTCTTTCTCCAAAGATTTCTGTGCAGACTAAAGTTTATTAGTAATATTGTTAGTGATTGTCCATGTTTGACTCCCGTAATTGAAAGCCAGGACAACACAAGTGTTGAAGAGTAGGCTTTTGTAAGCAATTGGAAAGGTACGTCTCAGGATGAAATTCAAACTCCAAAGTTTGCTCCGGGCTAGTGCAATTCTTCTATTAACCTCTTTCTCAGTGTTTCTACAGTTTCACCCTTGATTTTAATTTGTTTTAATTTATCCGAATTGTGAAGAATGATACCGATATAGTAAAATAGAGTTTTCGACACCTGTCTGCTCTATCTAATGACATTAATAATAAACTAAAATTTCAAGTTTTGAAGATAACTGTTTTTGGAAAGCCACTCTTCATTTGTAAAGATATAAACTTCTTATGGCGAAACTATTATCATACATTAATTTCATGTTGGGCACTGATCGCTTCAATGACCATCAGATTGCAGATTCGTTGCAAACAGCGAAGCCGAAGTTTATTTCTAAAATTCTAGTCTGTGTATGTGGACGAGAAAACTCGAATGCTTTTCAACTCCTGAGCTAAGAGAAAGTTGAATAATATCAACATTCGGGGCGATGTGGACGGTCAAGATTCTAAACTTTCCTAAAATATTTTCCTCCTACAAGCCCATTAACGTACAATTATTAGGAAGTCAAATTGTAAACATGCATAGTAATAAAATGTGTTTATTTGTGGGTTGAACTCAAAGAAAAAAGCAACCACAACAATAATATTTTGTAGACACCCGTTTTCCGTGTACCGAATCCACAAAAACACGCTTTTTGTTCGAATACGCGCGTGGGTTCTGCATTTGTGCTAACTAATAGTTTAACAAAACGTAGGATACAGACTCGGATGTAATTTAAAATCCATTTCTGCCAATCGAATGATATTCTGACATTGTAGTAGTCTCGAAAATTTCTTCGAGAATCGTTCTTCGATTCTTGGCATATTGCTCCGCCGCTCAAGGTTGCCCAGTCGGATTTCCTCATTGTTGAGAATTACACAGGTCCGATGTAGTTCCGCCACTCGACTCGTGGAATTAACAGCCCTCGCACGAATTCTTAATGTTTTCTTGCAGTCTTTAACAAACAGCAGACCTAATTTCGATCAATATGGCCGAATAATGATGTACGTCTAAGAGTACTCATCCTGTTTTGTAGGCGCCATTTTCATCGAGCCGTCTTCGTCGCGACCGTGCTTATTGTATTACCACTGCCTGGCGGGGCGCACGAAAATGCCAGTCCCCTTTCCGGAAATCGTATGGCCGGTGTAATCCTTCATTTTCTCGCAATTTACCCGGAAAAATGACTACGGTAACGAAAGAGACGCGAAATTCAGTGAAGTTCTCTCCTTTAATCACGAGTCGATTTGCAAAATACAAGTTTCAGAGTGGGCGGTATACAGCGAGAACGACCTAAAATGTGGTGTTTCGGGTAGTAAGACTAAAGGCTGAAATGTTTTTGACTTCATTATGAGTATTATTTGAAAGTAGCAGACTTATTTTCTGGCGTTAATTAAATTCTTCGCAAGAATTTGTCAGTTCAATGAGTGTGTAAGGATTATTCTACAAAAAGGTGGCCATTTCTGTAGCTGACAAATTTCTCGAGACATATTGATACTACCCCACACGTATGCATGTAGTTGGATGGAGAATGAAAAACTTTATCTGATGCAATTTTGAGCAACGACTTATCGTTTGACGAAAACTCTGCAGATGTGAGAGAAATGCCACAAAATCCATCGTCGTTGATGTAAACAACACAGTTCCACAGCATTTCTCACGATTTTCGACGCAAAGGAGGGGCCCATAAAGTAAAGCATTTTTTAATAATAAGAATTGATCCTAGTTTACAATTCTTATGTTTATTTATTAAAACTGCCGGCGGCATCTATTAATAATTGAAGAGGTTGGAATCGAAACCGACTAGTGCGTCGCACGATATATACTAACCATTCTATCCAAAAGTTTGACGAAACAAACTGGAAATATTTCACTCTGAAACTACTTTGAAAAATACACGCTTTAGGCAGAATTACTTACAGTATGTATACCTACGTATTTTTGAATTTTGAAGTTTTGTGTAACAAAATGCGACAGCGGCTGTAGCTGGAAATGGTGGAATAAGCTCGTTTCAATCGTGTAAAGATGAAAAACCAAAGGAATAATTATCGCTAAGCTTGGTTGAAAGTTTTAATTAAAATTACTTCATTTTTGTTAGAAATAGGCAAAAGTTACCTAAGGTTAATTTATTAGTAATGAGAAACTGAATGGAAAAATTATAGGAAGAGCGAGAAACTCATTACGAGTTACAGCAAAGCAGCGTACTTAGCACTTCTGTACTGTTTCTGCACCTGCATACGATGGAAATATTCGAAGTTTTCGGTGTAGATATGTTCCGAAATATTCATCCATTTTCCCGAATATCTAAAATATTAAGCTAAACGTAGATACTCGCTGTTGCTCTCCATAACGGGTTAAGTATTAGGTACAGATTAAACGAAACAAAAAGTTGAAATTAAATTGATGCACCGAATGAAAAATTAAATTTTGGTATACAAAAGAAGGCAGAATTCTATTCATAGATTAGGGAGAACTGCTGTACTTCGGACACTCTTTCAGAATCTTTATAATTACTCCTATATAATAATGAAGCGATTCGAGATTTTAATTTCACGGTGCCTCCATATGAGTCCGGGCAAATTCAAAGTAAAATTTCAATTTTCTAGTTTGAAGGAAACCTTCAGAATTTGATTTTTTAGGGGAACTCATTTTTGTGTGATCGAAGTATAATACCACATTGCACCTTGAATATGAAACATGCAGAAAATACGGTACAAATAAGTAACACACGTTATTAAATTTTATCTGGTGCTCTACTTACAATGAATTTCATCCAAAGAATATCGAATATTAACGTGAATAGGACAGGAGGAGGAACAATGCTTCCTTACTTTTTGCAAGAAGCTGCTTCTTCCCATTTGGCAACCCTACTTATCAGAACTTATAAAATAAACTTTTTTCGCAAGCTTCACGTGTTTCACAAATTACCAGAAACTTTTCACGAACAAAATTTTGTACAGGATGTAGAAGGTACCATTCAGTGATTTTTTTATAAATATATTTTGAATATCAAAAAGCGAATTGATTTCTCACGCGAATCAATTTAAATTCAGTAAACAACCCATAAATACTTTCAATTTTAACGAATTACCATAATAATTATCGTAAAAAAAAAAAATTGACTAAAACTTCTCAAAAACAAAAGAACAGTTCTCATCAGCCATTAGTAATAACTAGAGACCGGATTCTTCGGCATTAAAAAATAGGAAATTCGGCAGCAACATCTGCATAATTCGGCATTTTCGGCATTTCTATTGGGAAAAAAAAAAAAAAAAAAAAAAAATCGTTTCTTCCCATAAAATAATCTGATAAATCAAAATGTTTAATTAAAATCACAAAAGATTCTGACTGTACATAATGACAAGATGTTTTGGTAAATTTTGCTGAGTGAATTGATGGCTCCTGTTACTTAATATTAATTTTTAAACTGAGAATGAACGCTCTAAATCAACAGATATTAGCGGAGCAAAATTATAATATAAAGACAGCACCTGTGGATCACGAGAAACCGTGCTAGTTACTTGGGAAGAAGTGCCACCGAAAGAAATACTCAATTCTCGAAGTAACGCAAACGCTTCATTTTTTGAAGAAACTTGTTCTAATTTTTGCAGAAGTATAGGTATCTTTGAGCTCCTGGAATGATCTGAATTTTTCGACGTACTTCTTCTATGATCTCGACTTGACCGTGTAAAGACAAACCTGGTGTTGACAAAATAGCATATTTTGGCATTTTTCGGCACGTAAGGCCACTTTTGGCATTTAACCCATTTTCGGAATTTTTCGGCAATATAAAAATCTTTTCCTTAGCTCTCAAAATAACTCGTCTACCTATCAAGGAAATAACAAATGCCGAGGAATCCGGTCTCTAGTAATAACTGTACAAAACTGAAAAATATTCATTAGACACACACCACTAGAGTGCAATTCTGAAGTTGGTTGAGCACTCATCCTTAACTGACATTTCTATCTGTACCATTGTTTTCTATTTTTTAATCCAAGTCCTTCAAAATTATTTCTTCAAACTAGTCTTATCAATTAATGTACACTTTTTACACGCCCTACAGAGGAAATCGTATTCAGTCGCAATTTTTCCAGAGGAACACTTCTATAATATGTACTCCCACTTCACCAGGATGATCAACATTAAGCTCGAAGTACTATTCAAATCTTCCCAAACTTCCAGCCCCAGGGGAATGCCTATTAGATGAGTGCGTGATAACATCTAAAATATAATTTTTACACGCCTAACTTTTATACCAGAATCCAAATAACAATGTTCCAGATAGAATTGCAGGTATCAACATCAAAAAAACCTTCTTCTCGTTCTATTGTAATACGAATGTCATAAGCTTTTCTATTCACATTTCTTGTTTGCCTGATTAAAAGCTCGGCTGTCGTTCTTGATACAAATGGGCTAATTTTATCGCTGATGGAATTTAAGGACAGACTAGAAGACTTTCCCCAAGAAATTTCTGAGATGCATCGAGAACGAGATATTTAGGTAAAGGTTAAATCAGCTTACTACGAGGAAATGTCCAGAATGAGTATTCCCTCATTCGGATATTGAAACCAAATTTCGCCAATGAAATTCATCTACACAAAGAGGGGGCTGTGTGGAAGCCTAGACCCTATAGGTTTCTCGAAAATTGGTGATAGCAGTCTCAACGATTATTTGGTTGAATGATTTTCTTGAGTTGTGAAGGAGGAATGTAAGTTTGTAAAAAAATTTGGTCGCTGTATTGAATTTACTATATAGTCATGATAGTTCTGAAGTTTCTTAGAGGTTACTCAAAACGTTCGAATGCCATGCTTAAAGTCACTCAATCGATTACAGATGAGACTTAAAACATATTTCTACAAGTTTAATGTGATGATAAGTCTCAAGTAAGATATCCATTGATCAAAGTATTCAAGTGCTATTCCTAACTTCGCTCAATCCTTGCGAACTGACACATTCCAATCTGTCTAATTTCATGTAGGGCGGTGAGGCATAGAGGAAACTTCATTAGGATGATGTAACTGGTTCCTGGAAATGGCAGTCGCAATTTGAGATGTACTTTCCTATTCAGCGGACGAGGCGTGGGAAAGTGTTTGGTGATAAGAGCGAAATAAGTTCTATCCTGGTTGGAAATTCGAGATGTGGTGATTTCTTTTTTTCATCTTCCAATGACTCCACGCAAAATTCGATACTAGCATTTCTATAGTTTTATCAATCAGAAAAGGTCCTGTTATGTAATGACGCAGAAGATACTTACACGCTAATTTTCAGAAAGGATGAGTCCATCATCACATCTTTAATCGATATCAGCATTAAACTGGATTCATTAATATTTTCGACCATGTTATATTTTTCATATTCAAAGAAATGTACACGCAAATACATTCAGTTTAACCAGTTCAATTACAAATGAGGGATCTGGGTTGACTCAGTAAGAAGGACTTCGGATTGTGGTACCTTCGAGGCAGAGGACAAACATTCACTTTTCATCCTCGCTACCATCTGCGGGTACAAATTTTACATTAGACCACGCCTTCTTGTACATTTCAAATGAACAGGGTTAATGCACTTCCCCTTTTACCCTACTTTTACGTGGCATTCTAGAACATTCGTCATCGCCATTGACTGATGTATACAGCCAACAAGAAAACAAGACATTTAAAATTCAGTGCGAAAGTGAAAAAGGATAACAATTGAATGTGAGACAAGGAAATCGGTTGTTTTCAGTAATTAAAACCTTTCGTTCTTGTCAAATCAAAGTCTCATCCACGCCCTACTGACGATAGTAATTATTCATTGTACCGTTCTTGTACTACAAATTATGATATAGCTGTCATCGACTACACAGCACGTAAAATGTAATTAATAACGCGAGGTAAATCCAGAAATTCAGAAGCAAGATGTACCTAATAACATGGTTAGGGCATTTCGATGTGAAAATGAACTTTTTTTCTGAATGTTCTTGAGAACAGACGATAGTAGGCTGCGAGCTATTAACGACATTCCTTTTTATCGGATGAATTTAATTACATGAAAAAGGACGAAAATAGCTCCTTACGTCGAATGCAAATGTACAAGAGACGACACGAATTTAAATTAGTTAGCCAAACTTACTCTCGCGGCGTACAGAATTTTATTTGAATAAAAGATAGAAATTTTTTAGTTGGTTTGAAACCAGATAAAATGCAAACATGTTGCGAAGACTTGAATGGATCTGCTGGAATAAGTGTGAAATAGTTGGGTAACCCAAATCGTACATACTGTAAACCAGTCCATCCGTGGTGTACCTATACTTATAGAAATTATCATGGTTGATACAACCTGACTATAGGTACTTGGACTGAAATAAGTTACTAGCGTCGAGCTGATTTTGACTGCGATAACTGTACAAGTGCATGCTGCTGTGGTCTTTAACTGGCAATGACTCATCACAACTGATATTTCTCACTGTCGAGAAATCTGAAGTATGATTCAAGTATAACTCCTGTTACATAGGTTCTACCGAAGTATGTCGACCTACCTGTAACACATCATAAGAGACTTTCTAATGTTCAAGACTTCTTCCGAATTTGCTGAAAATCTTTTCGGACTGGTTCAGTTCTGTTCAAGACTGTTTGAAAACCATGCAGACAGGCTTACGACCCTCTAATGCTTTCACGATTTTTCCAATCATAGGTGCAACTTAATACTCCTTAAGAATTTCTCAAGCTCTTCCAGGCATGTTTTAAACTCATCAGAACTGGTCCAGACTTGCTCAAGTCTATCAGTTGAGCAGAAAATATGTATAGGGTGTTTCATGCGGATTGGGCCCCCCTTTTTCTCTTCATTGCGAAGTTGATCTTTAAGAGACTAAACTAGATTCTTAATTGAGAAGGTCTAGTTTCTCTTCTGGTTAGAGATTTTCTCTCCCCAAATAAGGGGAGCTAGAATCAGGCCCAGATTTAGGGGGTCCCTGAGGTCTCAGGGACCCGGGCCTCCACATCCAAGGGGCCTCCACATTTTTTCCTATTGTGTTCCACAAAGACGTACATGAGCTGTGTACGACCATTGTAAGTAATAGTAGTGTGTAGTACAATGTACAAAACTAGTAGCGGGGTCTTGTTGGCCGAGTGGGGTCTGGTTGGCCGAGTGGATAGCACGTTGGTCTCAGAATCCGAAGGTCCCGGGTTCGAGCCCACGTGGCAATTCGCTAGATTTCGACCTAGGCCGATTTTTCGGCCAGAAAGGAAGAGGGCTAAGACAGCCCCAACAGCCTCCCCGACGTCTCTGAGGTAATGCTCGAAAGGGCGGATTCCAGGGCTCGGGTTGAGAGAAGTCCAGAACGCTTTCGGCTGTTACGCCAGAAAGCCCTCTGAACTACAGAAGAGGAATGTACAAAACTAGTACCAGACGCGTAACCCTACGGGCTGAGTACTTTGAATTTATGAATCAGTACATGCAAGGCGAAGAAATGTACGACTTGAATCTTTGGGTTCCGGCAGGACCCCAGAAGTAGATATGACAAAGCAAGAAAAATTCAGAATTCAGGCCTTCATTCAGGTTATTGACGAATTCAGTACCTACGTCTTTGAGTCAGAGAATCGAGGCCTATTGAGATTAAGGCTTGGAGTTTCAAGTGTTGGCAGCCCTGTATAATATGTAAGAGTGATCACGTATCATTAACCGTAAGCGTATAGCAAACTTCAACTATTATGAAGTCGATTAGAAATTCACATTCAAAGAAAATGTGTCCTGAATGTAACTGCATAATCACTAAAAAATTGAATTATAATCAGTTCTACAGGTACAATAATTTTTGCTCGTTTTTGTACCCTCCTGAAGACAGCAGTGTTTCTACTTGAAAGTACACAACATGATCACTCATTCATTTTCACCCACGCAGGTGATTTTGCAGCACACTCTAGCGCAAGTCTAAACAACAATAAAACCATTAGCTATAAATTTGGTTTTTTATCCAAACTGAGTTCTTGCGAACCAGACACTTTGCGAGAAAAAGGAGGAAAGTTGGTGAATTCTTATCTAGAAGATATGGATAAAGGTTTGCTGAATGAGTTGCTTCAGTTTGCTGAGTTTATCAAGAATTATGGAAAAGAAAATGAAGAGTCCATAGAAGTGTTTCAATATAGAATAATAATTTCACAAAATAATTTGAAAAACGTGTTCCCGAACACGGAAATTATGCTCAGAATTTTTTTTTTCATTAATGGTCTCTAATGTCAGTGACGAACGTTCGTTCCTTTTCAAAGTTAAAACTGATTAAAAACAGCCCCGTACAAGCATATCTGAATGATGGCTAGTAAATGTATCCCGACTAAGTTTAGAATGAAATATCTATCGCCAGTTCAATTTTGAAGATGTGATTGCTAACGTTTCTCCCCAAAAATCAAGGAAAAAGTTTTCAAGATTTTAATTCAATTTTCTGCAGGATTCCCTGAAACATACATTTTTTTGTACATTTAAGTATCACCGTTTTATTTATAAATAATCAATAAACAGATTTTCTACAACATTAAGAATACAATAATTTTACATTATTTGTATCTTTTACTGTTTGTTATAGTTCGACATAAAAATAAAAAATTACGAAATCACATAGAATTCTTTTTTACGCAAAGACATTTTTAAATTGAATTAATTTAAAAAAAAGAATTTGTATGGGCTGCCTCCGCCCCGAAGCGTTCTGAAATTTTGAGGGCCTCCACAAATTGGGACCCCTGTATTGCAACTCTTGAATCCGGGCCTGGCTAGAATGTCTTAAATAAAAAGGCACCGGACAAAATATTTGTAGTAAATGTCGGTATCTTGGATCGCGGATTTCAAACATCGCATTAGATTTGTGATCCGGCTCCAATTCGAATAGAAGAATTAAAATTCCAGGCACAAGAATAGTCAAAATTAATTCCGCTTGAAAAATTGAGAAACACAAAAAATCACAAAATCAAAAACTAAAATCAACAATTGGAAAAAAAAATCACGAACATCACAAGAAATAACCTAAATTACTCAAGGATACAAAACTAAACAAATCAAAAGTAAAAAATAAATAAAATGAAGGTCAAGGACCCGTTATTAGTGTTCGAAGTTATTATGCAACTTACTACGCTACTGATTGTTGAGCCGAATGACGTATTTACGGGGAATTGAGTATGCAATTTCATATACATGCAAATGAACATTATAGCGTGTAAACGATAAACCCGTAATATTTTTTTCTGAACGTGAAAGGAGGTCGGCGCGGAATGAACAAGGAATTTATTTCAAGTGAAAGAATCCAGTTTTTTGGGGGTGAAAAAATTTTCTCTTCTCAAAAATTGGGGTCTATTTCTCCATCTTCTCGAGTTTTGAATTTTACCTTCAGATATACTTCAGTCGTTTGTATCTCGTTTTGTACAGGTTTGTAAGAATATCCATACTTCGTTTGTACACCAACCCCTGCTCGTAGACAACTTAAGGTCAATCCTGGGGGTTGGGGAAACGAAAGCCCCATAGATGGAATGTTGACCCCGTACTAATGGTATTCGTTTGTGTTTTATTTGTAAACGTTTGTACAACATAATATGCCTTCATTTGTATACCAACCCCTATTCATTTATAGCTTAGGGCAAAGCCGAGGGCTGATGACACAAGGGCTTTATAATTAGAATTTTGACCCAGGATTAGAAAAATTCCTTTGTGCATCATTTGTGCACGTCTATACAGCATATTCCGACGTTTGTATATGAACCTCCTCCTCATACAGTAATGACGAGAGAATATTAAGAGGGCTGTGAAAATTCCGCCCCCGAAATTTGAGTTGGCATCTCAAACCAGCATCATTCATTCGTATATCGTTTTTACACGTTTGTACAGCGTATTCCATTGCTTGTGTATCAAACCCGTGTACAGAAATCACCGGGGTAGTTTTTGGGCTAGGAAAATGCAGCCCTCGAAATAGAAATTTTGATTCCGGGCAAATTCCTATCGTTTGTAAACGTTTGTACATCATAGCCCATCGTTTATACTACAGCCCCGGCTTATATATGGCCCAGGGTCAGTCCGAAAGCTATGGAAATGCAGCTCCCGATATTTAAATTAGACCTCCGACGAGTGTGGGCTCTTTTTACATAGTTTATACAGCATAGTCCATCGTTTTTGTACACCAACTCATGGTGCTGTAACTACCGAGATAGTTTTGGGGGTCTGGAGAAATACAGCCGATTAAATTTCGACTATTTCATTCCAAAATATGTTGAGGCAGGATCAAACGTCTGATAGGATGTTTGAGATCAGTAACTTAAAAAACTTAATTTCGATATGTGGTTCAATTTTTCGATAGTCAATTTTCTCAGTGTGCCAAGGATAATGTTGAATTATTTGTGGGGTTTATCATCCTAGGAACACAGTCGAATCGAATAACGAGGTACGTGGCGATATAAGGTATCCGAAACCAATATGAGCCGCCAATCACCTCGTGTAGGTATGAACGTCAATAGCTATGTAGATCCTAATTCGACAGCCAAGTCGAGGTCAATAATTATACTGCCGCTGTCGATACAGTGTAACGATATCACCAATCCAACTGCTAAGCAAGTCTTCAGTAACTCAACAATCACATCTACGTAGTCAATAACATGTGGCGACATCAAATTTTATGCTGTCAATCAGGTCGCCAACAACTCAATACTCACACTGATCTAACTGATATAGAAGGTGACATCAGTTTTCACATCGTCAAGTGAATCGACTTCTTGCACGACTTTCAACAGTCGATGACAATGAGGCCAACTCCGAGTGCATTTATGAACATCACTGAGTAATCACGCTAATGGTGAGCGATAACTTCACACACACTATCTTAAAATGATGAGATGCTGAACACTCACGAAAAAATGTAATAGGCCAAAAGTCTAAAAACGGTAATGGATTGTGACATGTTGCGCGAGCGCTCACCAAATTGTCAATCGGGTCGAGTCATTTGTTGGTGAATATATCGAATCTTTCGCCAAGATGAATGTAGTCTCATTTGGAGACTTTCAGTCGGGCTGTTTATAGATATGAAAGGGAAATAATATTTAGCAAGGCTGAAAAATAGAGATGCACGACAAATACGTAGCGATGAAACAATTATGAAGGACGACAAGTTTGCTCAAAGTGAACGACAATTGTCAAACGACGCCTAAATAAGTTAGAAAAGTAATCATGTGCTAGATCGAACGGTCGAGTCT
Organism: Acanthococcus lagerstroemiae; assembly: GCA_031841125.1. Lineage (NCBI taxonomy): Eukaryota > Metazoa > Arthropoda > Insecta > Hemiptera > Eriococcidae > Acanthococcus > Acanthococcus lagerstroemiae. The sequence goes on along the minus strand of CM063106.1, from coordinate 73,389,629 downwards.
CAACGATTTTTTTTTTAAATCTTGTGGAATATTGAACAACATTTGAAAAATTGTAATAAATCTGGAACAAGTCTAGAAGAATTAAAAAATCTCGCCTAGCTTATTACAGTCCTGAACAAGTCTGGAAGAGTCTTAATGGTACACTCGTGAACGACTCGGAAAATGTTGGGACAATTTTAAAAGAGTCTTAAAGGGTACCAAAGATGTCTGGCGGGCTTAGAGAAGCACCAAAGAATCATACATAAGCGTGGAAGTCTTAAGGATTTCTCACTCAAATCTAGGGAAAAGTCTCAAGGATTTTCAATCAAATCTGGTGGAGTCAAACAGTTTAAAACTTCTAAGACTTTCAGTTCCTTCAATGAAACTTAAATTTTTCAGTGAATGTCGCGATTAATTTTATTTTCAGACCAGGCACGTTTTTGTTATTGTCGCGCAGCTTTCTGCCGTTCAAAACTTTCTTTCACAGCGCCCTTCTTTTTTTTAACCACTGATTATATTTATTTTTCGTTATTCTCTTCTCTTGTCGTTGGACTTCCATCATAGCCGTTATTTGCTCATTTTCTGTCGGGCTGCAAAATGCATGCCGATATGAAGATCAAGTAATTAGCTGGGACGAATGTCGGGTCCATTGTAGATCTTTCAAGAGACCTCAGTGATACATACTAAAAAATATTTTCCGAATATTATAAAGCGTTCAGAATGCTGCGCAACAAACATCTCTAATGATGTTTCCTCGATTCTAGAAGTCTACTCAGTTTCACCCATCTCAAGTTGTGTTTCGACTTACTGTCAGCCGAAAGGAGAAAATGTCAGTTTTGCATTATGATTTTGTACTCCTGCTGTCACAAGTTTTCTAGTTATAGATTTACATGCAGAGTAATTTTTCTAAGAAATATAAAAAAGTAAGGAAACTGTGGAGTTAGATTCAGATTTCAAGGATCCCAGTTAAGGTAACAAAAATCTGATGCCACGCCAATTTAGATTTTATTCTTCGCTGCTTTCTCAGACCCAATCGGTTCTGTCTATTTTAGGTGTCTTCGAACCCACTGAGAGACAACGGAGAAATAAATTCAATATTTTCCTAAATTTGTATTCAACTCAGTATTGGTGTTTCCTGACGATGCGTGTGAAAATAACTTCGAATTTAAAAGCAAAAATGAGAATAGGTTTCAACTGCGAAATTTAAGTTTCAGGTCATTAAATACAAATAATTAGGTGGGATATACGAAAAAAAATAACATAAACGTCTCCTGTAGAGGAGTGGCACTTTGGCTTTGTTTACATATTTTGCCCCCAAGTTTGATAGGATTGATAACAAAAATTAATAATTTTGCGCGTTTTTTATCAAGTTAACCGAGTTTTTGATAATCGGTGATGAAAAGTTGACTACATTATTACATTTATATAGAAATAACGTACATCCGAAATACATATATACCTAATTCAAAATGTTGAGCTACTTACTATTCTCAATTCTGAGATTGTAATATTTCGCGAGAGAATGTTCGAAATTATACGGAAGTTGCTTCATAAAAATGTAAATACCGTTTCCTACAAATTTCATTCTTATCATTTTTCATGTAATTCCACTTATTTTCGAGAAATTTCGACATAAATGGAAAAATTTGTCAACTCCCCATTAGACTGCATGTATTTCATTTTGGTTTTTTCCCCCAATATTGATAAGGAGCGTTCCGGTGACGTCATGTGTCACTGCCTTATTATGATATCTGGCCCTTTGGTTCCCCTCTTCTAAAGATAAAATTACAGTTCTGCAGTTGAAATCCCTATGTAATATAAAATCTGTGGTATTCTTAGAAATCGAAAACCAAAAAACCTTTATTTCGATATTTTGAAGCCAAGCAATAAAAACTGTCGCCTATTGGGACCTTAATTTCTAATCAAGGGCGCGACAAAGGAGGAGCTAGAGGGTTTATAGCGCACCCCAAAAATTCTTCAAAATTTTTTTCAACATCAATTTTGAAACGAAAAAAAAAAAATGATGCCGACGGCCTGATACGGTTACGTTGTGTTTTTGGTTCCCACAAATTTACAGCTCATGAAAGTAGGTAGATACCAAATCAAGTAGGTATCGAATGGAGCTTCCACCCCTGCCCAAGTTTTTTTTTTTTGTTTTCTAAATCATAGCCCCCACCAAAAATGTTCTGGTTACGCCCCTGTTTCTGATGGAACAAAAACATCTCTACGTGATATTTGGATTCAACGAAACGAAAAAGAAAAGAATTAAACTGATTGTTCGATATCTTTCCTTGGAATGGCAAAAAGTTGGTGAACAATCATCCCTTGTTCAGGACAAAACAGATTTTGTGATCTTCTAAGAAACGGGATTCTAGGATTTCAATGTCCTGCGTGGTTTCTTTATCAGCTGCTTACGTTGACAGTGTATTGTCGCAAAAGAAGATTTTCTCTAATTGTTCTTAAATTTCGATCGTATCACTCTTTAAATTTTAGTGGATCAAACTTCTTCTTCAACTTCATCTTCCTTGCTGTCTCTGTCCCTCTCACCAGTACCTTCCATCGAACTCTATTCAGAGTTCAAGCTTTCTCAAGACCTCGAGGCAAATAGAACTTTTTGCAAACTCGGCTGTCCTCTGTACAGCCCCGCCAACAGTTTACGATATTATGCATACCTAACCACTAACACGGACTGATAATCCGCCATCGATCTTTTCTTGAGACTGTTATACGAAAATTGACAATCCTCGTCGGAGGAAGGTTTCCGGTGACAGTTTAAAACAAGTAAGAAAAAAAAAACGACGAAAAGGAAGTGCGATTACGAAATTTCTTCTGCCGTTGCCAACGGTCTAAAAAACCCTACGATATAGTTAAGAAGAGTTTTCCACTTATGTACACAAAAGAACTTCCTGGTGTGAATCGAAAGTACGCGACTGAAAAAACACAGCCCAACCGAGTGTATCGCTTAAAGGTAACACGATTTGACTTTCAAAATATCATCAATCAATCTTTTCGCCGTTGTCTCTTTATTGAGAGAAAATTGCCATCGAGAATCCATAGTCTCCTACTGTTTCCTTGTTGCATTTTCTCACGTATAATGTATCTCTGTTCGCACGTAAAACCGAATTTGAATAGTGAAAACAGAAAATACGAAAAGTAATACGTTCGCGTTTTAGATGAGAACACGTTTTTGAAGCAGCGAGGTTTCGTCCGATGTTCTGAAAATAAATAGGACAAATAAAATTGAATTTCTGTGAGCCTGAAGGGCATGAATTTAGTCCTTTAATCAACATTTTACGAGTAACAAGTAATTGAGATGAAATTCAGATAAGCCGAAATGATAAGGACTAAATAGTGAGCTTACCCTCTGATATGAACCATGCATAGTATGGTCGATCGTCATACATAGACAGAAAAAATTCGAATTTTTGAGCGTAACCTAGTTGAAAAGTTGCCTTTTCTGAAGAAGAAAAAAAAAAAAGAAGTGTTTTAAAAATGTTTTTTAAAGTTGTGAATTTTCCCTGAAGGATTTGTCCTCGGAAGTTATGTAGGGCTGAAAATTGAATGTTATGTAACAACTTGAAAGTGCCGGCTATGAAAAATTTTTGCATTACCTTTTTGATAGTATTTATCGCAAACTTTGAATTATTTCATATACAAATTTTGCTTATCTGTGAAATTGAAAACGCTAAAGCACTTACAATACTTTGTTGCTTTATAGATCCTTCAGTATGGCATAAAAACAAATTATATGGAACCTTAACAGCAGCCATGACTGAGATATACAAAATGAGTTATTTACGAATTTCGCCTATCTGCAATATTGAAGGCGCTATAAAGCAACTAAGTATCGTAAGTGCTGTAGCGCCTTTAATTTCGCATATAGGAAAAATTTGAAAAATGTGTCTGTTAACCCTTAATTAGTAGAACTAAATAGGTTATATGTGACCAAGATTCATGAAATATGCCTCTGGCGTCAAAAGATCATTTTTCACATTCTTAACGATTCTTATAGAAAAAAATGACACTCTTTTGAACGAAATAAATCGCAGCTTCCTATGTTCATTAGTTTTTCCACAAATTGCATTCAAAAATTATGTCAAAAATATAAAAACATCCGTTTACATGGCGCCGTATGAAACGGGCCTACGGAAATGACAGAGAACATGAGTTCGAAATACGGTTATCACAGCAACGTGTAAACGCACCGCCATAGATGTACACGCAATGTACATCTGTGCGCACCACTACCATCATCCCATCTTCACACTTGTATATCTCGAAAACCTGTTTCCGCACGAGAGGCAGATTTCATGATTCCTGGTCACATGTGAATAGTTGGTCCATCTCACATATTGAATGCGGTAGATCCAGTGAATAAAAGTACTGGTAGACATCAAAACTTTGAAGAAAAAAAAAGGTATGGGGTGAAGAAATACAACATGAACATCAGTTAAATTAAAGAAGTTTTATTTTCAAATCAAAAAAACAAATAATAAGGCTAAATTACCCAGAAAAGCTTCTTTTTTTTTTTTTTTTTTTTTTTTTTTTTTACTTGGATTCCGAAGGATTTTTCCTATTAAATCAGTGAAATTGAACATTTTAAATTTTAAATTCAAAAAACTTTTCTCTCTCCTAGGCTAATTTCTTCATTTCGGAGAAGGATTCACACTGTTGTATCTTTCATTATCTGCTCTTCATTTTTTGCCTTCCTTTTCAGTTCCTTCCTTCAATCATTCCCTCTAATAGTAATAACAATATCCCTAGATGACTTTTATTCTGAGCTATAATTTTAAATGTTCCCTTTGCAATTATATTTCAAATTTCTCTTTCCCTTCGTATTTGTTTCGATACTATCTTATTTTTGATCTTTTCTATTCACTGGATTTCCAACATTCTCCAAGAACGCCTCATTTGAAAGGAATAAATGAGATGTCGAGAGAATGTAGTAGGTTATAGTTGTAGTTTTTCGTGGTTGCTGTTGTAATATGTACTCGTATTTTGTAATAGTGTCGTCCCCTAATTGGCCACTGTGCTGTGAAGGTGGCATTTTAAATTTTCAAATAAATAAATTTCAAAAGCTTCTATCCTCTTTTCCCCCTTGTGTTCTTATTGTCCAGGTCTCACATCCATACAATGCTATACTCCAAATATGTGCTCGAAGAAATCTGTCTTTCAAATCTACATATATTTGCCCTAAATATGCCTCCTTGAATTAAAAAAAAAAACCGCTCTTAGCGTGTCTGATTCTACTGTTTATTTATTTTTTTTTCACTTTTTCTGTCTTGCGTTATCAGACTATCCAATTATTTAAAATTCCTTTACCTTCTTTATTTTTCCATCTCCTATTTCCATGTTTATTGGATAGTGTTCCCATCTACTGACTACCATCATTTTTGTTCCATTCTTCTTCATCTTCATTTTAAACTTCTCCCGTTCCTATGCCGGTGGTCTCCTCTCCCTTTGGTAACTCGGGGAATGTAAGACCCACTCGCGGCTTCACAATTAAGAAAACTGAAAACCTTTACGTTTAACTCAGTCTCGAATTATATTGGCCCTCTTCTCCTCCTCTTAGGAATCATCTCCCGAGGTCATCGACTCAGGTCGCGGAGCCAAATTGCTTTGTACACTTGGTTAGCATCACGGAGCTACTTCAGCTGCTGCGGACCCCCCGGCATGGCTCCCCCGCCGTCACCAGCTGCCTGCGTCGCCAAACGTACCAAGACGAGGAGGTGAGGGATGAGTGAAAAGGAAGCGCGTTCGGCTGTGGGGAACCTGTATTCCAGGCTAGTGCTCAGGGAGGGCGAACTTTGGTCAGTAGGGAACCCCATGGTGGCTCTTGTAGAACGCGCGCATCGGAAGCGGCACAGCGAAATGGGGGCTCGGGACAGCCTCAACGCGTCCCTCTGGCCACTGATGCGATACTCGAAAGGGTAGTTTACGAGGCGGGGGTGCGGTGTCTTAGGGGTCATTTTGGCATGCGTGCATCGCCATACGTCCCGCCACACCATCACAAAACAAATCTACAAGAATGCCTTAAGTACTGGAATCAATTCGAAATATAAAAGTTAGTTTGACTATTCCTAAATAAAATCCCTGTCGAAAAATTAAATAAATAAATAAAATGTCTTGATTTCATTAATTTTCGTTTTTGCTTCTAACGAAACAATACTGACCTTTCACGTGATACTACTGGGTTGCTAAAAGACCCGGGAAAACTAACAGAACTCGAAAACGCCATTGTTAAAACAAGAATTGAGATTTTAGGAATGTCAGAAATACGGAGAGCAGGGGAAAATATCATCAGATCCAAAGAAGGGAACATACTCTGTTTTATTGGTAATGGTAACGGACAGAGGGGGGTAGGTTTTTGGGTAGAAAAAAAAATGGAAGCATTCAGTGGTAGAATTCAGAGGATATTCGGACAGAATAGCAACTTCCCGTTTGTGTGCCAAAGTAAAGACATGAAAATGTCAATAGGGAAAGCCGAGGGACCCACTGTCACAGATTCTGTTCACCTGTGCCTTGGAAGAGGTTTTTAGAAACCTTGATTGATCTAATAAAGGAATAAACATTAATGGAGAAAATTTCAACAATATTCGATTTGCTGATGTAGTTTTGATCGAATTTTTTAGGTGGACCGGGCCCATCTGGTCACCCCCTGTTTACGCCACTGATTTGTATGTACAGTGAAAATGTATTTTTCTTACCCGAAAATAAGAACAGTTCAGTCGGAAATTGACAAATGTTGCACAGATTCGATAAAATAGGTGGTAGGGGAAAGGTATGATGTTACAGTTTGTGAATGCCTTTCAATTCGTATCCTATTCCATATGACAGAAGAGTTTGGAACAGTTTGACCTCTTTAACGACTGATATTTATCGAAACGCAAAAATTTATATGCCCATCTGAACTTCATCTTTAAAACATAAAAAACTAATCATTATCAATTACATAGTAGAACCGATATCTCATTAGGAATCCCAAATTTCTCCTCAAATGATTTATTTACGAATTACAATTTTGTAGAAAGAAAAAAAAAATTGTAGTAAAGAAAGGAGTACGTTTTCTCGTTCCCTGGCCATAAATTACGCGAGAGCCCAAAGCAAAACCATAAATCAATTCTGTCATTCGCATAAGTACTAAATTTCAAATGTTTCACGTTTTATAAGTTAGATTATAATAAGAATATCATAATCGCACAGAATGTAACTCTTGCTGGGTAAATTAGCGGAATAAATGTCCTCGCAATATTTTGTCGCCAAAAACACGAGGTGAACATGTTCGCCGAAGGATAATTATGACCGGCAATATAACCAGGAAATTGATTTTCACAAATGAATTATACGAGCCCTGATAGTCTTATATTTTATCCTGTAAGTGATTGCTGGAAAAGAGCCGCGGATTATATAATTTTATTCTTGAAACACTGCCGAGAGCAGGTGGATAGGATTTAACGAACGGATAGTTTCTGTACGAGTGGGAAGCTATTTTATCTATTATAGTAATTAGGGGTTCATAGTTCATACACGTACAGGATGGCGTGGTTCATTCTGCAACATAGCGTTAAATTCCATTAGCAAAAAATTAAAAGGACAATTAAAAAACAATAAAGTCTTAATTCTTTTATAAAATCAGGAATCGATAGTAAATAGGTTCAAATAATCTGAGTCAAATTTAGAAAGTTTGTAACCACTATCGTATTGGGAAGGAGAGGCTCGAAGTTGAGACTGAAGAATTTTAATTCGATTTTCTCGCCACCTAAAAGTGCCCGAGAAACGCGGTAAACGAATTTGAAATCAGTATCAAAGTTCTTGTAAGACGTCGGAGAAAAATTTCTCCACTGACTAATTTGAGTGTTTTGGCTGGAATTATTGCATGACTTTCACACAAAATATGGGGTCGTGTATTATGTTATTAGAAGCAGTTTTTACATTCCATAGCATGGATGAGTTAAATTACAAGAATTCGAACTATTTCAGCAATATTTTTCTGAAACAGCAAGATATCAACAAAAAACTAGAAGGGTATCGTGCAAACCGTTGGAATAGAGTGTTTTTGGATTGCAGATTTCGAAAATTTCGATCGTTTATTGATTCTAGTTTATGCCGTAAGATCAAAATTCACTCTTAAAATTGAAGAAATTAACTTAGTGTTCTTTTTGTTGAATTGTGTTAATGATTCTAGAAAAGACGAATAAGCCAATATTAGCCCCGTTTTCAAAATAAGAAGAACAGAAAGCATTTTCTTCCGACCACTGATGATCTCATCATAGAGACAGTAAAATTATGATTCTGCTGATGTGTCATATGATCACCTAACACTACAATCAACTAGAGCTCATATCTCATTCCGACTCATTAATTCAATTCAGCATCGACAAAGATCATGATTTCGTGTATTTATTTTTTGTCCAATTTTGTGGGTAGGGTGAATTACCCAAATCAAGAACTGATTCAGAATTTCGAGGCTTAATTCGGCGTCAGTTGAAAAATTTGATAACACTTCTGAATTTAGCGACCCAAAAAAACGTACTTTGATGATTGATTCATGTCATCTTTTGCCCATTTCAAGAGTGAAATTTTGATTCTGAAGCCCAAATCGGTATCTGATGAAAAATCACGTAAAATTCTTCAAATTAGAGTGCTAAGCGTCCCTATTTTAATACTCTGCTAGATTTTTTCGCGAAGGTCCATTTTGATCATTTCAAGAGTTGATTAGCTACAATTCTAAGGCTCAAATCAGAGCCTTCTGAAAAATTTGGCGAAATTTTTGAACTCATGGATCCGCAGGAATATATTTCAAGATTTTGTTTGATTTCTCGAGAAAAGACAATTTTTTATCTGTGCATCTGTGTCTGTTCGCAAAGCTTTTCAGACCGATTTCGCAACCAAAATTTCAGCACCCTAGAATTTCATCGAAATGTTGAGGATTTTTTGAACTGTGTTGTCCAGACTAGTTAATACAGTGTAACGTCTTCGTATGCATTAAACAAGCATCTGATGTTTGTTTGAAGTAATACACGTAGTTCAATTTGTAATGGTGTTTTTGTTTTTGGCGCAAACATAGTAATTTGTACTACGCATTATAACCACTAGGGTGCCCCTTATCTTACAAGTTTTCGCTAATCGATTAAGTGCGCACTGAAATTTGTTCCAATGCACCTAGAAACTCGCCATAAAAAATTTGAACTTAATCTGAGGTCATTAATCTGTGGCGCTTTGACCTTGAAGTTATGTGTAATACTGAGATTTTACAAAAAAACACGAATATCTCAGAACATATCAACTTCAGGACCAAAATGCATATAACATAAAATATTTTACGTACTATTTTTTTATAAAAAGGGTTCCATACAACTTTTCTCTAGAACACATATTTACAGAGACAATCGCAAGAATGTGTGAAAGTTTCGAGGAATGTGGCTTTTGTCATTTTTTCTTTCATAACCGATCTTTACTAGCTAAATCGCAGTTATCAAAAGAAAATATTCATTTTAGGGTCAAAATGCAAGGAGACGTAAAATGTTCCTTATTAAATTTTCTATAAAAAGGCTACGTATACAACTTTTCTTTAGAAAACAATTTATCGAGATAATCGCCAAAAAATGGAATTTTCGAAAAACATAGATTCTTTTATTTTACCGCTGAAATATCTGTTAATATCGGGTAACAATATAACTTCAGTCTCTGTCTACTAGGGCAAGCGCCCCAGTTTTCCCCCTCCTCCACCTGGCTATGCCTATGACAGTTTGTTGGGTACCTGCTATAGAGTAGACCTCGGATATGTATGTTTATCAACAATAGTCAACAATTTGCGCGTAAGATATAACATTGTGCTGTAGGAACAGTCACGTGTTCTCAGATATGCTCATACCGAATGTTGATTCTAATGTCCATGGCGAAAACTAACACTTTTCAAGTACTTATGTTTTCTTACTAACTTGCAGGAGCATGTTTTTCTTCATCTCTTCCTTCAAGAGGTGAAGATGGACACATACAGAAGTGTTTGCAATTGTTAAAAGCTTGTATTTGCAAGTGGTCGGACTGTTGGTCCGACCCCACTGATAATAAATTTGTGAAAAAGCCGAAAATTGAAATGTTAAATAGGTATCCATGAGCCATAACTAATGCCAAATTCAATAATTAAAGAAAACCAAACTTTGCGATCTAAGGTTAACAAACTGCTTTCATTGAGTCTTGAGTATTATAATATTCCGTTGAAGACTTGGTTATGGTGGACTTGAGATGATGTACCGGAATTCTGAGAACACGTGACTGTTCCTTAACAGCACAATGTTATATCTTACGCGCAAATTGTTGACTATTGTTGATAAACATACATATCCGAGGTCTACTCTATAGCAGGTACCCAACAAACTGTCATAGGCATAGCCAGGTGGAGGAGGGGGAAAACTGGGGCGCTTGCTCCGGTAGACAGAGACTGAAATTATATTGTAGTGTGCATTGCCCGACATTAATAGATATTGCAGCCATAAAATAGAAAACCGATGTTTTTCGAAAATTCCACGAATTTTTACGATTATTCTGATAAATATGTTTTCTAAAGAAAAGTTATATGAGACCTTTTTATAGAAAATTTAAAAAGGAATATTGTATGTTATTTGCATTTTGGTTTTAAAGTGAATATTCTTTTTTAGATAACTGCGATTTAGCTAGTAAAGATCGGTTATGAAAGAAAAAATGACAAAAGCCACGTTCCTCGAAACTTTCACACATTTTTGCGGTAAATATGCGATCTAGAGAAAAGTTGTATAGAATCTTTTTTATAGAAAATTTAACAAGGAACATTTTATGTTACATGCATTTTGGTCCTGAAGTTGATATGTTCCGAGATATTCGCGGTTTTTTGTAAAATCTCAGTATTACACATAATTTTAAGGCCAGAGCGCCACAGGTTAGTAACCTCAGGTTGAGTTTCGTTTTTTTATGGCAAGTTTCTACGTCCATTGGAATAAATTTCAGTGCGCACTCAATCAGTCGACGAAAACTTGTAAAATAAGGGACACCCTAATAACCACGGGTTATAACGACTGGTGCTGCAGGAAGGATCGCAATATTATCAAACTGTGTTTTCTGAACATTTTGACATGTATATGTCTAATGGTTCTCCACGCGGGGAGAAAAATTTCGCAGAAAAAGCTCCACAAAAAAGTTTTTTAGAAAAACTTACCATCGTGATGTAATTGTGTGCTCCTCTTTACTCATTCGTTCTTTCACATTTCGTCTGTCCGACATAGAGAAAGCCGACCAAAGCCAAGAATAGACGACTAGAGAAGGCATTAGAATGTGGGTATGCGTATCAACATAAACACAGTCGCTTAGACGACATATCCAAGTAACAATGTCCGCTTCCATGTAGTGTGCGGACTCTTTCTTTGTCTCGCGTTTTTATTCACACAATTCGAAAATTCGGTGCTGTATTAATAACCGTTTTCTGTTCCAATATTATGCTATCTACCAAATCGCGGATAGTACGTCTGTTCTAGTATGCGATCTACTACTCGCTGATAAACAATGCAGTAACCCAGTGTAACAGTAACAAAAACCTTTCCTTAGTCAGCACTTCCTTCGGCTTCTGCAAAATGTTGCTAAAATGCTTTCTTTCATTACACTGACCTGAACGGGAAAACCAACTCGAAGTTGACGCTCTGCCAAATAACGGAGCTGCGAAAGGTAACGTTCCATGGAAATTTCATTTTTTTTTTCTAGCCATCTGCTCATTGATCATGGAATTATTACCTTCAAGCATGTTCTATATAGTTTTCTTCATTGAACAATAATTCTGACCAAAATTGTCCCTTAGATTTACAGTTATAAGTACGTCCTCGACGCTTTTCTCGGTCGCACAGATCTACTCACGATTGTAACCAAGAGTTACAAATGGGATAATGGGACAACTCTCGGTTTGATCTACCTTTAGAAAGAGTGAATTCATTGTCCCTCTCTCCACTACTACAAACCTGACCCTCTAAGATTTTACATAATCGTAAAGAATGGGTTGCTCCTAAGGCTTTTGTAGCTAAAGAATCGCAATTAGAATACCAAGAATTCGAACTCGAGGGATTGGAACTGTTTGATATACTGGTTTTGCTTTTTCCTTTCATTCTTCAAGGCGGGATTCAGGCACATATATTCCATTTCGCGAATTATGTACTCAGAAAGGATTTAGATTTCAGCAACCCGCAACAAGTTGAAAGCCGATTTGAAACACTACAGAAGGTACTTTTTATTTACCAATCGAAAACAAAAAGACTGAGTGCCATTTATTTTCAATTTTGTTGGCTTACACATTTTTTGCGAGTGTTTTTCGTGTTATCAAATACAAAGTGCAAGAGGTACGTGCTCCTGCGCCTTATTTAAATTCCATATGATAACGTTTTCGTTTACGAGTGTACAATTTTATTTCGAAACGGATTTTATTGCCCGTCGGATTAGGATTTGCGATGATGTCTCGTTATAGTTCGGAAAGATGCGGCATACGTGCTCAAGCGATATGGGAATATCGAATTCTCGCGATAGTCCGTACACTTCTTCCAGAATTTAAGTTACCTTCCATTGTAAAATCACGGGATGCGGCTGTATTTTGCATACGAATTCGACGCCTGTTCTGTATTTAAAAAGGCTGGCCGATTGTTTCAGTTTGAAAATATTTTCAATATTCCGGAAGGTCGCATATTATGAACCTTATAGTGCCTCTTATATAGTTCAAGATCGTATTTTATGAGCATATTAGAGTGTGTCCTTCATCTTATTCATAGTTTTATTTTCCTTCTAAGTCTGAATACTGATGATTGAGTGGCCCGGATTACGAAATGTGACTGAATTAAGGAAATGAAATTAGAAAATCTTGAAGTCCGGGTACCAAGTTATGAGAATTTTTGGTACTGTTCTAATATGCTATCTACCGGCCATTGTCATCTGCGTTATTTGCAGCTAATCATTGTAATCGCCAAATTATCTCATAATAAGTAATTTTTGTATTACATTTCTTAGTCTCATCATTTCAACTATTAAATATCTCAAAGTTAACATCTTGAGAAGTGGAATTTTTTTCTAGAGGATGCCAGTAATTATGCCATGTTCATTTTTGTACTCCCTTCTCTGTTCCATAAATGCCTCAGACTTGAAATTAAAATCAACTAAACGTGAAAGTCGAACTCTCGGACTCCAGAAACCTAAGAAATAATGTAAAATATATTGTGGCAGGCCTCTGTACGCAAAAGTTAAGACACAGAAAAGAGATTCAGAAGCAATTTGGAAAATCTCAAATTATCTAATACCTTAATCCACCCACTGTATTTGAACGTATTAAGCTAAGAGCGAGATCCTGGAAGCTTCCTCAGTTCTGTAAAAAACAACGGAAAAATAAAACTCTCCCGAATGATGTACAGAGTAAAAGCTGATACTTATAAATAGAATTGATCAGATTTCACGATTCTTCATCAATGTCAGTGGAGTCAAAATGAAACAATGAATGTCGAAAGAATCATTATGAGTCTCAATAAAATGTCAATGTGTACAAGTAAACGAGTCTTTATGACCATTTGCAGAGTCTTGATAACCGACTACGTTATTTCAACTATCGCAATGGGTCCCAACAAGCCTTAAAGAGTATGAGGGAGTTCCAAAGTAGTGTTGTAGTGAAGCCTAAAGGAAAATTAGAATTTTCTCTTATTGGAAATCCTAAGTTGAACTCCAGCACTCTTAGGAACCGACTTTGAATTTTTCTTTTCAAATAAATGTTTGCTGCCGTATTTTTATATTAAAATACACAGATTTTCTTATACTCGTAGATGCAGAACCAAAATAATAATAATAAAATAAAATAAAAGTAAAATAATTGCTAGCTTTATTGAATGTATCCCAACTGCAGCAATAGATTTCTTACTACTAGCGAACGGTATTCGAAAATGTATTTTTTTCATTAAAAAAATAAAATTCTATAATATGATGAGCCGAGCACTAGGGATAGTCTAGTATCTAAGATGCTAGTTTAGGATAACAAAGGTGGAAGCTCAGTGTAGTCAGCATTGAAATGGCAATACCAGGTGCATACCTATAGCTTCGAATCTAATAGCCGAATAAGTTGAGATTTTTTTTTAAATGTAAGACTTCGAGCTATTTTGATATACCTGCTGCTTGCCAATGTAACCTACTTCTTGATGTACTGGAGCGCCAAGCCTGAGCGCTGTTCAACCTTGATGTTAAAGCACCTCTTTCTACCATCCTTGTTTGGCTTCCTCGAGAGCTAAAGGATCTCTCAATTTGTGGGTACCTGTTATGTTACTTGATACTGTTTAAAGCCGAGTTTTACCGCGCTGATGTAAGAAAGCACGCGATGATATTGTAAAATATCAATTAAATAACATAGAAGTTTAATATGGGAATGGAACGGTTCTAATTTTTCGTTACATCACGTTATACATATGTTTTTCGAAAATGAAGACTTTCCTTTAATTCGCCTACGTATGCATTTTGGATGAAAAGAAACCAGAATTTCTGCCGAATAGATGTATGTACACGTGCCAAAAACAACGAATTGTATTTCAACATGTGGCAAAATAGAAACATCGTTTCGTTTCTTCTTTATTTTATTTTCTTTAACGTGTGGAATTATTATCTTTTTCTGAAAGTATAAAAATCAAATACTAGAATGTAAGACATACCCAGGAGCGGATGTGGGTAGTGATCACAATTTAGTAGTAATCAATGGCAGAAACTATTATTAATGACCACCCAAAAGAGTACGCTCTTTTTCTAATTTGCTCTCAACCTGAACCCTGGAATCCGCCCTTTTGAGCATTACTTCAGAAACGTCGGGTAGACTGTCAGGGCTGTCTTAGCCCTCTTCCCTTCTTGCCGAAAAACCGGCCTAGGTCGAAATCTGGCGAGTTGCTACGTGGACTCGAACCCAGGACTTCCGGATTCCGTGATCAACGCGCTATCCACTCGGCCAAACAGACACCCAAAAGAGTAGGCTGAGGAGTACACTAGGACTAAGGATGAGCGACAAAATTAAAAACGATCAGACAAAGAGTCATAATGAGAGATGTCTTGTATCTAGCTAAAACAAAATCATGCCAGACGCATCGTCAGAGACACAAAAAAACTGGTGCCAGAGAGTGATATGGTGGGTGCCGTATGGCCGGAATAGAGGGAGGGGTAGACCTGCGCAGAGATGGAGGAATGAAATAGAAAGAAAGGGAGGAGTGATATGGGGAAGAGCAGCCTAAAATAGGACGACCTGGAAAGGGATTGGGGGAGGGGGGCTTTGACCGCGAATTGGGGCAGAGTATTTGAGCGAAAACCTCGTGGCTAAAATGTGCTTTACACTTTGTGTCTCGAGACATGTTAACTCTTATGTCTTGTAACGCTTCTGTATCTCTGTATTGTGATTATCACTACTATATTCCTACACTCGAATGCCTAATAAAAGCTTTAAAATAAAAAAGTATGTAAATAGATAAAATGTAATGGAATTTGTAGTTATTGAAAAAGATATAGAAAAGAGAAGAATATCAAAAAGAAATAACAAAAGAACTTTGTAATCAAAGGAAGAAAATAATATTAGAAAGGTGTGGATTGCATTGGAAAATTCAATAAATCTAGCGGCAAAGAATAAAATAGGTACTCAGACAATGGGAAGGAGAAAACCATTGATGAAAAGTCAAATCTTAGAGTCAATGGAAGAAGGAAGGACATATAAACAAACCAATGATAGAGAAAGTAAGGAAAAATTTAAGGTTTTAAGAAGTCAAATAAAGAGAGCAGATAAGAAAAGGCAAGAAAGGGATTAATCAGAATTGTCAAGAAATTGAGGAGCGAATGAAAACAGAAAAATTAGAGTCCCTGAGTTGAAAGTTCTCAATTATTATTAACGTATCCACGTATACAGACTTAAGACTGTCAATACACATCGAAGTTATTAAAAATAAGAACGAGAATAATTTGGCTTGAAAATTCAGTGTGCGGCCCATTAATTTTTAGTATTACCCACAAACGTGGTTGAAATTTGGATTTGGGGCAAATGTACGCGTGAAAAGCGTAGTAGGTGAAATTTTTCATTCTAACATCAGTTTGAATTCCTCCCCTGATGGATCAGTACCTTTCATCGGGAGTAACTCATCAATAAAACAGTCTTTCACGTTATCAAGATGCAAAAATGGTAAGCGAAAACAGTTTCAAATGGTTACCAATGTCACTACTGTGATTTTTATGATCTTGGGAGGGGAAATATTATTGGATATAGCAACACTAGCTTTGGCACAAGTGAAAGCGATAACTTCGTAATATAACACTTGTTGGGCGAACGCTCCGTGCAGCTTTGTGGATTCCTTCCTCAAAGTCAAAGTACAAAACCTCTCTCTTTCATTTTTGTTCTCAGCTGGAGCCCTGGAATCCGCCTTTTGAGCATTACCTCAGAGACGTCGGGGAGACGGTTTGGGCTGTCTTAACGCTCTTCTTTTCTTGTCGAAAATCGGTCTAGGTCGAAATGTAGCGAGTTGCTACGTGGCTCGAACCCGGGACCTCCGGATTCTGAGACTAGCGCGCTATCCACTCGGCCAACCAGACCCCAGTAAAAAAAAACAAAAAAACTCTAGTAGTATTCTTAGTGTACGAAAACTAACCAACATGGGTTCCTAACTGCCGTCTAAGTCGGGACTCAATTAGGACATTATTTTAGACTAGGGGATTTCACCCTCTGGCCGCTTCGCAGCTCAACCCCCCCATCAAGACCTCTTCACCCATCACTACGCCCTTCCCAATTGCGACCATAATCCTTCGCTACAGCCTCCATCTGCCACTGCTCCTTCTCGGCGGCCTCCTCATCCCAACTCCCACGATCTCCACTCAGGAGCTCTTATCACCATGACCGCACCTTTCTCCTTCAGACCCCCACCACCAGCCCCTCTCGCACCATGGCTTTTATTTCCCTCTCCAATCCCTCTTTCACCCAGGACTTATTCTTCCACCAGGACCTCTTACTCACCATTTTCCCCCACCTGGGGCCTTTATCTCCCTCTACAGCCCCCGCCACCACCGTGGTTTTTCTCCCCTTCAGAAGCTCCCTCCTCCACCATAAGTACCTCTTATAACCCCGGGCCCTTATCCACTAAAGTTTTACTGCCACTCCAGGACCCTCACCCACCACTACCTCCTCCTTCCTTAATGACCACCCTCTCTTACTAACCATTTCCTCCACCACGAGGTCCCCTCACCCACGACTACCCCCTGGGATTTATCTCCCTTCATAACCCCTGTCCTCACTATGGACCTCCAACCCATTTGAAGATCCCTGGTCATCCATAACCACCCCTCCCCCGAGAGCCCTCCCCCTCAAGACCCCACCCTGCCACCAGCCCCTCCCGCACCACGGTCATTTCTCTCCCTGGCCCCCTCTCTCGCCAAGGACTTTCTCCTCCATCAGGTCCTCTTACTCATCTTAACCCCCAGCCCCACCCAGGGCCTCCATCTCGGTCCACAGCCCACGCCCCTACAGGGGCCTTCCTCCCCCTTCAGGAGCTTCCTCCACAACCATGAACCCCCTCCTTAGGGTAGGCTAGCTTGCAAAATTGAGCAATCAAGGGGCAGGGTAGGCAACCAGCAGCGATTTGTGATCTTGGAGATTATGGGTAATTATGTCATTATACGTCTTTTTATGTCTTATTATGTCGGTTATGTCTTAAAACTTGAAGATCTTTTATGTTATAACAGATTATGTCCTTGAAAGTAGCTGATCTGCCCCTGCAATTTCTCTGATTTTTAGGTAGGCAACCCGCAGTATGGGTAATTATGTCATTATATGTATTTTTATGTCTCATTATGTCTGTTATGTCTTAAAACTTATGTCCTTGAAAGTACCCGATCTGCCCTGCAATTTTTCTGATTTTTAGGTAGGCATCAGGCTCCTTGGAGTATTTTTTTCAGGTGGGGGAGAGGTGGCGGAGTTTTGGTTTTTAATATATAGAGAGAATGTCATTATATGTCTTTTTATGTATTTTTATGTCTGTTATGTTGTAAAACTTTTGTCCTTGAAAGTAGCCGGAGGTGGTAGGGACAAAGGCCGGGATTCAGATATCGGGCTCGGAGTTTTTTTTCCAGAATGGGGGGGGGGAGGGAGTTTGGTTTTTGAATATAGAGAGATACATAGAGAGAATGTCATTATATGTCTGTTATGTCTTAAAACTTATGTCCTTGAAAGTAGCCGAAGGTGGTAGGGACGAAAACCGGGATTTAGATATCAGGCCCGGAGTTTTTTTTTTTTCAGGAGGGGAGGAGGAGTTTAGGTTTTTAATATATAGAGAGATTATGTCTTGTTGTCTTAAAACTTATGTCCTTGAAAGTAGCCGGAGGTGGTAAGGACGATGGCCGGAATTTAGATATCAATATCAGGCTCCATAGAGTTTTATTTTCAGGATGGGGGTAGGAGTGGGAAGGGGAGGGGGAATTTTGGTTTTTAATATACAGAGAGATGTCATTATAGGTCTTCTTACGTCTTGTTATATCTGTTATGTCTTAAGACTTATGTCCTTGAAAGTAGCCGGAGGTGGTAGGGACGAAGGCCGGGATTTAGATATCAGGCTCGGAGTTTTTTTTTTTAATGGGGGGGAGGGGAGGAGTTTTGGTTTTTATATAGAGAGAGATTATCTCCGCCAAATTAGGGACCCGCTCCCCGTGACAACCTTTTTTTCATTTTCGTGATCTTTGGGACTCAATTCGGACGCAATTTTACCTTCTATTTCCCGCGGGACTCAACTTAGATGTAACCCCTTCTTCGCCTTCATTTCACCTTTCTATGGAAAATTGCAATGCGGATATTTTGAGTACAACAATGGCGGCTGAATGAACAGTACCCATACTGCGGCGTATAATGGCTTCAGAGGCAGAGTCTTACCACTTACCAGTAGGGATGGCCTCCTTTCCACCAAACTTCTTCCAGAATTCGTAGATCTTGTAAAATCGACCCTCAGTTGGCTGAATCAGACAATGAGGAAGCATCTCCTGCTTGTCGCCGCTATCTTATCCTCTTATAATTACGTTCAAGTTAAATTTAAAATTAATCGATTTTGTCAATACCAAACTTTTGCTGAAGAAAAATTATACCTTTGTGTTACTAAAATTCTACAGAACTAGTTCAGGTATGGTGACATGTATCTTTATGCCTTTTGTGACGATTGCAGGATGGCGCAAAAGGCAGAACATGGACGGGCCAAAATCACGACTCGGTGGAAATAATGTTGGTGGCTTTTCCAACAACAGATGATAAAGTGAATTTTGCGGCGCACGCGAATAACATCATTCACGAATCTATAAGAGAGGACAATAACACGTAACGAGTTTAACGATAGACGACGGAAAGTTTTCGTTAATTTTGTAAGTAAAAAGTGTTTGGTCTTTTCGTCGTGTTTTCGCTTTGCATAAAACTATGCGTGTGTTGCACTGTGTGTCGATCTGCCGAATGTCGTTGATGTCCAGAGAATTGTAAAAGGCGTGTCCATCGACGAGAAAACCGTCTAGAAATTGATTTCGTGTATACACTTTGTAATTTATACCGTCTATGCACGAGAATTATCTATTTTTTGATGGGGGTGGGGGCGGAGGGAGAAAAGTTATCAGAAGCACGGCACGAAATTAATAGGCTGTGTTCATTTCCGTCTCTGTTATCTTTTTCTGCATGTTTCTTATTACACTGTGG
Organism: Acanthococcus lagerstroemiae; assembly: GCA_031841125.1. Taxonomy (NCBI): domain Eukaryota; kingdom Metazoa; phylum Arthropoda; class Insecta; order Hemiptera; family Eriococcidae; genus Acanthococcus; species Acanthococcus lagerstroemiae. The sequence continues at coordinate 73,369,933 of CM063106.1, read as the reverse complement.
CGACCCAACGACCTTTTTCCGTGAACTTGTTTCCAGCAACTTTATTGCCGGGTAAAATACGACATTCGGCGAGTTCGTCATCTAGAGATGATAACGAACAGACCCCGCAATTTCATTAACGCTGTTTCGAAATTTCCAGCGTCTTGTGAAAGCTACCGAAGATATTTTAACTAATTTATTGCTCGAATACAACGCCACCGAACGCTCGTGGTTCGGAAGTTCGAACACGCTGACTGACACGAAAGTGCGAAAATTTGACAACCAAAAAACTTTATCGAATCGTGAAATTTGCATTTTTATAGAATTTCGCTCTTCAGAAAGTGTTTTTTGCCAGCCAGAAGAGGATTTAAATTCTTATCCACGAATTAGTAGAACGTCATTTTCTCGATTTCGCTTATTTTCTAATTCCACGATATAGTTTGAGCGCGGTACTGAGGGTGCTGTCATTTACTATACGCACGATAAAATATAAAGTATAAACCAATATCGTACTCTCTCTAAAAGTACATTCATCGGTAAACACCGCTCTGATCGAATTCAAAAATCATAATAATAAAACATCGTCAGGATGTCGAATCGACGCTTGATCCGCGGTCAAAGAAAGTGAGGACCAGGGAAGAACAGATAGGGGGCGCGGAGACAACTTTACCCCTCCCCCCCCCGTAGGAATTTTTCACTCAGCAGTTGGGAAAATTTACCATTTTAGATTTACCATTTCAGTCAGGCTAGTAGGGAAAATCCAACAAGTTTAAAAGGTTTTTTTTTTTTTTTTTGCTTTAGTAATTGAGAATTGAGTTGAGAAGTTGGAAAAACCCAACAAGTCATTTTGAGTTGAGTCAGTTGGAAAAATCCAACACAGGTCAACGTTTTTTTTTCTGGTTTGATACTTGGAAACTTCGAGTTTTAGGTCAGTTGGGGCTTTCACAATTTTACCCCCCCCCCCCCGGAAAAACTCTTCGATACGTCCCTGGTGAGCACTTCCGAAATGTTGTACACGAGAATGCTCAGTTATGAATGGTCGAACAAACTGGAGTGGTACACGGTCTTCCTTATTAGAATCAAAGGTTAATTACTCCCGGGGAATTACGGAGAAACATTAGGGGGAACTCCATGAATAACTCTAATTCCTTTTGGAATCAAGACCAAGCTTGTCATCCATCAGTATGACAGGTTTCGAACGGAGTCGTTGATAGGATTCTTAATTTGACGGGTGCTAAATCCTTAATATTTAGGATATTTTAGCAGATGCCTTGTATTTTCTAAAATGTTAATATCAGAAATGATGCGATAATCACTGTCTGTAGCAACGATAGAATTTCGAGTTGACAAATAATAGGACTCAGTGGCGTGGAGAGAAGTCTTAAAATAGTATCGAAGAGTCTAAGAGCTTGTTGAATGACTATTGAAGAATCTGGGTTAGTCTTAGAGGTTTCTCACCCAATCTTCTTACTCTCTAAGATAAAAAATTAAATGGTATTACGATAAAGGCCAGTCGAGGATCTAGTAAGTTGAAGCAATTTGAAACCCCACTTAACTTTAGAATGCGCATCCTTTTTAACATCGATAAGAAAGTGGTTAACAAAGTAAATCGTTTGAAAGTTCAAGTATTTCTCATATCTACGCGCTCAGACTCCTCTGCTGAGAGCATAAAAATGATCCAAATACGCGGGGGGGGGAGGATTATGAAATTGTTACACATTCTGAATAGCCCTGAGAGATGCTCCCTAGATTCGCTGTTTATTAGATTAATCCTCTCCCTTCAAACAACAACACAGTCAATTTTCGAACGATGAACTATTCAACGTCATGCCAGTAGGACCCGAAAATAGAGCCCAGGGACTGATACATAAAACTGAAGTAAAATAGAAAAGAAGTTTCCAATTTTCTGAAGTCCGTTGAATATTTGTATTATTATTATTTTTTAAAGCATTTGGCAATTAATAGGTATAGAACAGAAACTTATACGAGAACGAACCTCTGTGTAGGACCGGCCTGAGACGATAGGGGCAGCTGTCCCTTCCTCGTTTCAGGCCCGGCGAGACTTGAATAAAATATTCTTAATTTTCAGCTCGTCAATTAAGCCATTAAAATCTTACTTGGTACAGCCGATGTAGTGTTTTTCATCTACTTCGGTGTGCGGAAAGCTGTGCTAGAGTAATTCAACTCAATAGGGCAGAACCAGGAACAAAGTGCCATTTAACGGTTAACTCGACGCGTTCAATCTGATCATAGGAACATTCTAATTTCGAATTCTAGACGCATGTAGACTGAACCGTCTAACCTAAGCTCAACATTACTAGCATTGATTATTTAAACGGCTTAACTGTTCAAGTTTGGTCGTTAATGAATCGCGCGCTTTTCAGGCGCCACATCCTTCTTTTTTTCCTTATTCGCGCCAACGAATTCATAATTCTTAACTCGTTCGTTAGGTAGTTATTTAATTGCGTTAGTTCGTGTTATTGCTCTCCGTTCATCTAAGTCCAATTTTCCTTGTTTCGTCGGTGCTTTCGTAAAAATAATATTATTTTGAACTAGATCGCAAAATATTTACGAACCCTTTTAATTTTTACTGCGGAATACAGACGTTGCGGCAAGAATACAATCTTAATGAAGCGAGATTTTTCAGAGCACGCGAGGATGAGAGGTCACGTAGACCTACAACATTGCACTGAATCCAGGAAGCAATCGGGGGGGGGGAAAGTAATTTAAAATGAGTAGATATGGACTGAATAGTTTTTACCAGACACTTAGTGGTGAATCCAAAGGAGCGGTTACATGGAGCATCGCCTGTTCTTTAGCTGCAAATTTACGATAGAAAAGTTTGAACATCCATAGGGGCCTTCCCTCCTCTTTTTCTGCATATTTGGACTTAATTTTGAAAATAGTATTGAAAATCATAAAAAAGGGCAAATTTTGATAGAATGCCGTAATTTGAAACGAAATGCCGAATATCTTTCACTTGCTTCGCTCAGGAGCATTCGTAACTGTGTCATGTTGAATTCTTCCAGTTTCTAGGTCTGCTGGAAACAGGGCCTTTTGCAAAAATGATAGTTTTGAGAAAAACACGTTTAAAGTTTGTGGTGCCTAGCGCAAATAGTGTACAGAGTTAGTTATGAATATTGTCTCATAGCATAGCCTATTGAAACCGTAAAAAAAAAATGAGATTTTTACAGCTACATACATAATCAGACTATGATGAATTCAACGAGGTATTTTCCGGAAAAACAGTCTTTGTGAAGGGAAGCCCTTTTTCCAGCAGGCCTTTCAATCTTAGACGTCACCTTTTTTCACTTTCTGGCTTCATCACTACTATCGCCTGCTGAGTAATTAGATTATTTTTATGCCCTTAAAGATGGTAACTGTGTGAATAGATGAAATATTTGGATTCTTTAACGCATTGCGCCAACTGTTTTCTTCTTGATGAGAAGGAAAATACCTTCAAAGTGCGCTATGAAAACTTTTTCATTCGGTATTTCTGACTAAGCGACTACTTTTAACAGATTTTCGAACTTGATCGCATTCAGTTTTCTTTCTCATTGAAACAGGAGAAAAGTCTTCAGTCTCAGGAACCTAACACTCTCAGACTTGTTTAAACTTGCAAAGGTGGTTCAAACCTTGTTTAAGACTCTGTATGACACTTTCAGACCTGATGAAGACAGCAGGCCTTCATAAGACTCTTCCATATGATTCAGTCAAATTAGTATGAAATTGACCTTAAACAGAAAAAGTCGCGATTAAAGGCTTCTTTGTGGATTATTGTGTGGACTGGCTGCCTATAAATGACCCACATAAGATCCAGCTCCCAACCTGCGTGCGTTTTCCACCAAAATAGTAAATGTGTTCGCTTTGTATTTTTTTCCCCCCTTCTTCTTCTTCTTCAAATCACTCGAAATGTATGAGAGTTATTGGAACAAGTTTATCGAATCAAAAATACGCTCTTTAAAACTCCCCTACAAAATTATACCAAACATGACCCTTTTCAATTGAAGAAAAGTGCCACAAAGGGGTCACTCAGACAGTGGGTATTTTATCACTTTTGTCATTTTCTTAAATAAGTGGATGATTACATGAGATGTATGGAACTTGTGCTGGACTACAAAATTCTGGTACCATTTCCTGCAAAATGATATGTACCAGAAATATTATGCTCCCAACCAACCCCCCGTTGAGAGAGGAAGGAAGAAAGGGGGAAATACCCCAGGCCCGGACTTTCCAAAGGGGCCCGATATTTTTAAAAGGCCTGAATTTCAGTCATATTGTACATCAAATCAGCCATCACTACACCATGAAAGAAACCTCCTATTCCGTAGCTCATAATTTTTTCCCATCTAACAGAAGAACAAATTGAACTGGAAGGAGAGGCGGGCCCGTGGAAATTCCCCCAGGCCCTCTTTTTCTCTCTACGGAGTTGCTCTTAATATGACAGAACAACCATGAGGGGCCACCAAAAAAGTAAGGTTCCTATTTTCCCCATGTTTATGCAGATATTTTACAAATGGACGCTGTTAAACAAAAAGCTCCCAAGCAACATTTGTTGACAAAATGAGTTATTAGTGTCGTTGGAAAGAGCGTAGAAAGTAGAATTTTTTCAAAACTGGGCTCCCGATTCAAAAATGTGTACCCACGTTGAAAAAAGCTTTGTCGAAAATGAAAATGAAAAATACCTACTTTTTGGGTGGCCCCCTGCAGTTCTCTCCTTTTGAATCAAATACTTATATCATGTTTCATATTATTTTGTAGGGAATTTTAAAAAGCGTATTTTTGATCCGATGGACTACCCCAGTTCTTTCATACTTTTCAAATTATTTGGAAAAATCTGACAAAGGTGGCACATTTTTGCCATCGTGGTGAAAAACGCACACATTCGGGGGGATGGGTTTTATGTGGGTCATTCAGTGAGCCAGTCTGCTCAACAATCCGCAAATAAACTTTTGATCGCAATATTTTCTGATTAAAATGCTAATTTATGGTGGGACTAGTATGTAGTTGTAGAGGCCCCTTCAAGACTCATTCAAGACTCCGAGACTTTCGTTGACTTTTCGAAAACTGGATATTATTCCGAACCGGCTTTCGAGTTTTTGAGGCATCACGCCCAATTTTATCTGCGACGCCTTTTCTGCTGCAAGAAGATGAACAGCAGAAAGAAGAGGAGCATAAACAACCCATTTTCTATGTGACGCACACATTCGAATTTTGTTAAATAAATGTGAAATGGGAGTAAAAAATTCTTTTGGATTTTGAGGATAAGCTCAGTCAAAATAACTGAATAACGACTAATTTCTGTCTACTAATTAGTCCCAAGTCTCAAGAGGAATCATATCTTCAGGGTTTCTGACTGACCTCAACGTGTCTTTCAGTTTTCTAAAGTGCGGTTCTTCCGATACATTGTTTTCAATCCATTATTTTTCTTCATGAGGTCAGTTTTGAATAAATTTCAACTATTTGGGGAAAGAGGTAAATGGTTGGTATTCGGGAACGAGGATTTCTTGGGTAATTAATTTCGTTTGACAGTTATTTTCCGTGTTAAAATCTTACATTCAAGAATGTTTGCTGATGGTGAGACGGAGGTGCAAAAGTGTATTACACCAGGCCCACATTTTAGCTAAAATATCTCTAAGCCCGACAATTTGTAGATGATTGGGACAAGAAAAATGTTCAATCATTAATGTCATTTTGACTTTTTTAATCGTTTCATTTTGCTTTCTATAAGCTCACTGCTGGACAAAATTAAAAGAACAATGATTTTACCGTAACAGTAAGCCCGATAAAATGAAAGAGTCCGAGACACTGTTACATAGATAGGTTGTCCAGGCGACCGCGTTAACGTGCATAGCCATGTTCCAATGCCTTCTCTGATCGTCCATTCTCGGCATCGCTCGGCGTTCTTCGTGCTCGTCGGTTGAAACGTGACAAAACAAATGACCACGTAAAGAGGAATAAGCAATTACATCATGATGGTACCGTTTTTCTGCAAAACGTTTTCTGCGGAATTTTCCTCTTGAGTGACGAGCCATTGGGTGTATCCATGTCAAATTAGAACCATCCTGTAAGATGTCTGAAGCATTCCTAGTCTACCGACTAGTAATCTTCAACTTTTGGATGGTTTGAACAGGAATACGAAATTGGAAATACTCCTACACGTGGTGGACCTTCTTCGTGAAATAGAACTTAGCTCCGATAAAGCTATCAACGTTTGTACTGAATCAGTACACTTTTGTCTAAAGCAGTGGTGGCAATTCTGGGGGAGAAGCAAAGCGGGCACCTGTCTTATAAAAAAAAAATCGGAATTGAGTGCAGTTTTTCGAGTAAAATATTCGAAGTAAAGGATCCTTAGAAAATTTCAAGGAGAAGATTTTTCTAGTTTATTGTTATCTAAAATAAGAATGTCTAACCGCCGTGGGGAGAGCATCGATAGCCGCCACTGGTCTGATGTCATCAATATTTTAAACTGAACTTCGTGAAAAATATTCCAACCTTCCCCATCTTTGTCCCAGTTACCAAAACTCAAGGTTCTAGACTGAATGATTTTGAATTCATCCAGGATATTATTTTTAATACTGGAGTTCCTAGAGTGGAAGGGGGAAGTCAAAATCGAAAATCTAAATTTTTACATACTCAAATAGGATTTCTTCAGTACGTTAATAATTCTGTTAAAAGGCTCCATTGCGAAAAATATTCTGAATACGTAGCTTATTATGTAAATACTAAATGAAGTACTTCAGGCATACATTCTCAACTCAAACATCACGCCTACTTTCCGAACATCAAACTTTTCCTTCGAAAACAATTCTGCCCGCATTTTGTACCCCGGTAACTGAAGATGAAATTGTGGCTTTCTTCTTGTGTACCAGCATGAAGAAAAGATTAAACATCCTATCAACGCAAACCCGAAATTCAGAATTGTCAGGTTGATTCGCGAGATTTTCAAATATTTATTAAACATGTTTCCCTTTGAAGGGCGTCAAGTTTCTGTCTCTCGGCTCAAAAACTTTTTCTCACCACGATGTGGGAGTTTATGAAGCAGAATAGAAATGGATCTGGCGTTCTACAAAACGCTAACAGAAAGACTGCCGTTATTACTTCGGCAATCTAATTCAAAAATCTTATACGCTTACGCTGAAAGTCATATTTTACATTCCGGTGGCTTCCCCAAACCAGACAATAAGCCCGGGCCCTAAATTCTTATATAACAAAATCGTTAATCAACGAATTTCTAAAAGTGATACAATGAAGCTTAGTTTTGTTTTCGTCTTGTACATACGACGTACACGTTCGCTCCGGAACAATATGTTTGAGAAATTTCTAAGAGCATTAGTTCTCCTGATTTGCGTTTATTCGTTAATTAATTTTCTTTCTTCGAGGTGTGGTGTGTAGGTGTAGGACCTACTCATTTTGGCGGGATTAAAAGCGGTGAGAGCTTGTATCGAATTTTTGCCTACAAAGGTGGGCAGAACTCGCTAGGAATTTCTCCATGGATTTTAGTTCGCAGTTGGTATCTATCTATACGAAATGGAACTCTGAACTTACATATTAACATTACCTACATCATGTTGTGCTTCTCACTTACCATGAGAACTTAGTAACGTCAAAGAAACTTTTTGGTACTCTAAAAAGATTGACACTGGATTAAAAAGTAGGTACACCATGGGTAAGTTACATGTTGAGATTAGGTATATATACTTACCTGAAGTCGGTGTATGATAAGCAAAGTAATGTCCATGAAGATATTAGGGCGGGATGATGAGAGCTTTTTTTCTGAAAAGTTCATAAGGGTATAAAAGCATAGAAGGTGCCGTTTGGTATAAAAAAAAAAAGAACAAAGTTGTAAGAGTGTACTGAAGTTGGTCAATAGAGAGGGCATACCGAGTTCAAAATTTTGGGAAAGGATACAGAATTTGAAAATTCATGTACAATCAATATTGCCTGATACTATGTTCACCAATTCATTTGTTTTGATCCCCAAATCATGAATATACTCGATTTGGACCTTGCAATGCACCTATTACTCTCTCATGTTAAACTGAAGCATAAAGGAAGTCAAACTTAAATCATTTACAGTTACAGGAAACGTCACTCTAAGGCGGATAGTCTCGAGCACAAAACTTGAGTACCTATACTTATAATCTGAGGAATCCAAAGGAATTGATTGTAGTACATTATCTAACTAGCTGAACTGCCCGTGACCTCGTCGACAGTGCACAATAAATTATGCGTAAGATCATTATTTTTACACGGATATGCCTAATGACTCACCACGCGGAAGAAAAAAAGAACACAGAAAACGCTCTGCGAAAAAAAAATCGTTCTGTAGAAAAACGTTGCTATTTTGATGTAGTTGCGTATTCCTCTTTACGCAGTCATTTGTTCTGTTAGTTTCGACGGGTCGACACGGAAAATACCGAGCGAAGCCGAGTATGAACGACTAGAGAAGGCATTGGAATGTATGTGCGTCAACGCAGTGGCTTGGACAATTTACCTAAATTGGTGCGTACTGCTGACTCAAGAAGGTCCTTCCATGCAGCGGTTGGGCTCATTCTTTTTTTTTTTTTTTCAACGATCATTGATCTACATAAACGTTCAGACTGTAATATGTTGCTTCAACACGGAAAGAAACTTCACACATGGGTAGAATGGTAAAACCAGGGGTGAAAATTGGCAAATCGTCATCTATACCAGATAACATTGGCAGGATCTCATTCTCAAAATTGATGCAAATTCTTTAAAATTCTGTTTTTACATAGAATCTTGAAGTTTTCGACTTTCAAATGTTGAGGCAACCCTTTACTATGGACATGAAAGTCAAGTAACTGACTGGTACTTTTTTTCTTTTTTTTTTTTAATAACAAACTTGAAACCAATTAAATAATTTTTCTTCTAATCAAGAATATGCTTTAGGAAATTGAGAAATTTTGAAGACAAAATGGTATTGCTTTCGCCTTTGAAAATTTTGGTTCCCCTTTTTTCCTCCTGCAGGTAGTAGTTGAGTGATTACTAATACTATTTCTATTCTTTTATTTTGTACTTAATTCCAAACATTTTAGACGTATTATTTTATCAGCTTGCCATCCATTACAAATACATCCTCCAAATTTGAGAAATAATTTTAAAGAAATTATGTCGCCTTTTGCAATTGAAAATCTTAGGTCTCTTGTTACTATGTAGGTACTCAAAAGGGTAGTTTCCGGGACCAGGGGTGCGTGTCTGGGAGCTACTTTGGCATGCGTGCGTTGCCATACGCTCCATTAAAAACTGACTGAATGAGTGGCACTTTTATTTTCTTCAAAAATCTCAAACATCAGATGCATTTTATCATGTGGCTCTCAATTATGAATGTACCCTTCAAATAAGAGGAATTTTAAAGAATGAAGAAGAGCATTCCAATTTTTAAATCAACCATTACCATTATGCAACTGTGCGGGCTGACTAAATGAAAGGTACGTTTGTTTAGGAGGAGGTTGGGTGGCGGGATTCCAGATTTTAAATGCATGTCATCCTTTTCCCCGTGATTAGGAAGGTACCGTCTATTTGGGAAATTTTGGAGAAATACGGCTCCCTCCTTTTTGACTTGAATATTTTGAATGGTGTCGCGTTTGCCTCTGAAAATTTTGGGGCTCCAATTTACCATGTAAATGAGTAGTCTGACTGAATAAGTGGTACATTTTTTTATTTTGCTGAAAATTTCAAACTTAACACTTCAGTGAAGAATCTGTTCTCATCCACATTATTTAAGAAATTTAAAAAAAAAATTGCCTCTTTTCTTGATTTTATAGAGGATTTTAATTCAATTATTTACTACGTATGTTCACGCTCAGATTGACTGAGTGAAAAGTACTTTGTCTTGTTAAAAACTCCAAATTGTATATGCATCTAGTTATTTTGCCTCCGATTAGGAAAGCACTATATAAATTTAAGAAATTTGAAGAAAAATTGCTTTGGCTTTGACTTGAACTTACAGACTGGCGTCGCTTTTCACATAAATGTAAGCACTAATTAAAAGATAGGTACTTTTGTTTTTTATAATTCCAAACTTGTGAGGCATTTCATCATATTCTACCCTCAATTAGGAATATATCCGAAAAATTTGAGAAATTTTTAACAAAAAATGACATCGCCTTGAAAATATTTGGGCCTCCAATTTACCATGTAAATTGCAATTTGACTGAACGAATGATACTTTCTTTTCAAACATTTTTAAGTATAGACGTCTCTTATCATTTCCCTCCTAACTAGAGGCCTCCCAATTTGAGACATTAGAAAAATGAAGTCATCGTTTGAATTAAAAATTTTTAAATCAATCATTTGTCTCCGCATCTGTATGCTACTCGTAATTGAATGAAAGTTTTCTTGATTTTTCTAAAAATTATTTTGAAGTTTAGAAGCCTAATATACCCTTCAAATTTGAGAAATTTTGAGGGAAATGTCTTCGAATTTTGGCTTTAACGTTTTGAATGACGTCGCCTTTTGCCTTTGAAAAGTTTATATCTCCCATCATACGTATTAAAAAACATAATTAAAGAAACAATGTCGCTTCTTGAACTTAATATTTTGGATTGACCATATTCACTACGTACCCATGTAAGTTGACTAAAGGCATGATAAATTCTTTCTCTTTTTTGAAAACTCTGAACTTTAGACTCCTCTAATTATTTCTCTCTGACTTAGATTAGGAATATACTTTCCAAATTTAAGGAACTGTGAAGAAAAAATGTGACTTTAAAAGGCGGGATAACTACAAATTTACCATGAGCTGGTACATTGCGTACACACTACATATAATTGACCCAGGAGACTGTTTATGTTCACAGCAGGGAAAACCGCTTAAGGAAGAACGTTATTTTTTCAATTTAGATCTAACATTTTGCGAAACAGACGGGGAGGATCATATTCAGTGGCGAAGGTCACACAGGCCGGTGCCCTCCCGAAAAGACAAACACCTCTGTTGAATATCAAAAGTTACATTATATATTCGTTTTTGAGATTCCAATAATAATATTGCGCTGTAGTTGATGGAAGTTTCGAACGAAGTCATCGTATGAAACAGAACGAGAAAAATTGAAACGTAGTTGGTGGCTGCGACTTTTATTCGTATCCTTTCGTACACCGAACATTCATCAACTTGACATCGCAGTAACATCTCTTGAAAATGAAAAATTTCGAAAAATTTCAAAACATTATTTATTCTTTCTGTCAAGCTTTCTTTCGAGCTGGCTTTGTTTTTGTATGGGTAATGAATTGGAAAATGTGATTTTCTTTCGAAATCTGATTGACGGGCGCTGTCTTAACGCATGGTCGAGGCAGCTTGTGTGTGAATGCCGTTTTGCACAAATCAAATATGGATGGTAGGCTTACTCTCGTCAATTATAAGTAAAGCATCCCTCTTCTTTCGCGCAGTTGACAACCACGTTTTCCACATTTAATTTATTTTAACTGACTTTAGCTTCTACGTGTATCAGAAATACAAACATGGCTCCATTTGAAGCGCTTTACATCGTATCTCCCCGAAAAAACGATAGAGCGAACTGCAACAAGATGGTCGTCTTATGTAGTTGGTCTAGAATGAAATAAGATATGAAACTGTAAATAATAGCGTTTTTGTCTGGTTAAAAACATGAAAGTTTCAATCAAAACGTTGGAGTTCGAAGTAGGAATACTAAAAAAATGAGAAAATTGAGTCCATACTCGATAACCGACCGACAAAAATAGAAATTGAAAGCTGAAAGGCTAACGTGGAATGTGTTCCACCAACTTTGACAAGACAAATATCGAAATAAGGGTGGGTGTACCTCTAACATGTAATTTTAGCTCATACCCCAATTTGAGCCCCAAATTGAACGCATTTCTCTTGTGAAGGGCCAGTTTAAATTTGCCATGAAAATTGAACAGGGTTAGGAACAGGGGTGTTTCTAGTCGCCGAGTTCGATTATTTTAGATATCAAATTTTTGATCTAATCTTTGGGCCCCATAATTTGTCCTTTAAATGAAACAATAATTTGACTTTGCTAAAGAAAATTGAATGCGGTATTAAGACAGGGATTCCCTTTGGTCACCGATTTCGAAAATTTCACACAATTTTTATACCAACCCCAATTTGGACCATAAAATCCAAATTTGAGTCCTTCAAATAGACTCATTTGACTTTGCAGAAAAAATGAAACCAAATAACAGAATAGGGGTTTTTGGGGTTCCCGATCTCAGAAATTCAGTTAGATTTCTTGATTTGGCTCCAATTCTGGTCCAAAATCCAAATTTGACTTTTTCAAATGGGTAAAATTGATTCAAATTGGAAAGCCAAATGAAGCCGTGTAAGAGGTTTTCATATCAATGATGAGATCAAACGCCGATTTGAGCCCTAAAATCTAAATATGAAACCACTGAACTTGCAAAATCGGTCAACTTGGAAAATTAAACGATGTATCGTAGTACTAAATTTGAAAATTTAGTCAAGAGTTATAATCCGATCCCAGTTTGAGCGACGAATGCGACTTCTTCCTTTTCCGAATAGATAACAGAAATTTAAAAAATCTTGTATTTCCAAGGTGAAAAGAACTCTGATCCTTTACATAATTCAGTTCAATTCAATTAGGTTTATTTCACTCCTTGCCCACTGAGCCTAAGCTCGTTTTGGGTTCGGCATAATATGTTTTACGGAAGAATAAAAATAAATTCCTTCCTTGATGGACACCCACAGAAAAACTCCAACAAATTTCCAGAATAATGCTGGGTTATCTGTGTCGCCATGCTAGAAAATTTAATCAGGTTTTGGATTCAGCCGCGTGTTTGATGTCACAAATTTGGCTGTCTCCTCTTTAGAAGGGCCGATCTAACTTGGGTGAAAAATTGAACGAAGTATCGGAAGAGAGTCTTCTGTGGTCACTAATTTGGCACAATCGCAATAAGATTTTATGATCGCATTAGAATTTGGTACTCACAATTTAAATTTCAAAAGTTGAACTCACAAAATTCACTTGACTTAAGGAAACTGAACAGTCACAATTCGATTAAAGTGTGTCATGAAATTCCCGCGCCCCCACCCCTCGCCTCTCCACCTTTTCATCCATCTTTTTATTGCAAACTCTCGTTTTCGTATAAGGGGGGGGGGGACAAAAAAACATGATTTTCTCCTCTTTTTAAAGTATGAAGTCTTTCTCACTTTCTTTTTTTAGGGAAAGGGAATAAATTCCTTTCCTTTAAAATAGAGAATAAGAGACAGTTTTCTTTTCTTTGCTCAAAAGGGAGAACACAACTTCACCTAAAAAAAAGAGATCTGTTCTTTTTTTAAAGAAAAGTTTATTCTTTAAGGCATGGAAAAATTTTTTTGATCTTCCTGTAATAAGAGAACCTTGTTCTTCTCATTGAGGAGATAACGGGAATAATTTTCCTCTGTTTTGCAGAAGGGCTGTTTCTTTCTTCCTCACCTCTTTAATAAGTTACTAACTCTTCAAAAAAGTGAGCCATTCACCCTCACCTCCCCCTCCCTTTCAAAAAATATGAAAAGGGGGAAAAATGAAGTTCTCCTCATTTAGAAAATGGTGGATTTTCTTCATTAAAGAGAGAAATAAAGTTCCTTATATTTGAGCTTGAATCAGGGTCTGTTCGAATGTCGAATTTGATTTTCAGAATGAACGACCCGAAAAACCCTTATTCCAATAATTTGTTTACAAATATTAGACCCTTCAATTGAGGGAGGAAGAGGACAAATTTGAGGTCTATATTGGGGCCAGACGAAAATACTGATTGAATTTCCGAGCTCAGCTACACAAAGATTCTAATTCCAATAATTTATTCAACTTTTTCGACAGAGTCAAACTAACCCTTTTGAAAGGGTCAAATTTGGATATTGGAGCTCAAATCAGAATTGGTTCCTAAATCTGTTTGAATTTCGGGAATCTGAGATCCGAGATCACTCTCGTTGGGTACTTAATTCAGCGCTAGTTCAAAAAAGCGTCTACTTCAGGACACCAATTGAGGTCGCATTAGAAACCTGACTAAATAATTGAACTTGGCTGCACAAAAAAATATTCCGATACTGTGTCAAATTTTATTAGTTTTGCCCACTTGAAGAAATAAAATTTGAGTTGTGGGGTTGGAATCGGAGTTAGATTAAAAATCTAGTAAATTTTCTAAATCGAAGATTTTAAAAATCTCTATTCCGATCCATTGTTCAATTTTTTGAGCAAAATCAAATCGGTCAATTTGAAGGATTCAAATTTGAATTTTGAGGAATAAATCTGGTTTGAACCAAGAGATTGACAGAATTTTTGAATTCAGTGACTTGGAAAACTCCTATTCTGATATCTTGTTCGATTTTCTCAGCAAAGTCAAATTAGTCCACTTGAAGGATTCAAATTTAGATTTCGGGGCCCAAATCGGAATCAAATCAAAAATTTGATAAAATTTTCAAACTCAACAACGTGAAAAACTCGTATGCTCATACATTGTTCAATTTTCTCGGTAAATTCAGATTAGTAGAAGGAGAAAAAGTTGTACTGAGGGTCAAAATCGAGATTGGATCGGAAATCTGATTACATTTTCGAATTTGAATTTGGCAACTCAGTTTACTCCTATATCCTTGTTTGTTTGTTTGTTTTTTTGTCTTTTTTGGCATGTTTCCATTTAGAATTTCCAAGTCGCCAGTGGTATGTTTCTCGCTCCTTTTGGGTAGAGGGAAAACTTTTACTCTGCAGTAAAGTAGATCTTACTTTTTGAAGTCACCCGCTTGTCCCATCTTCATCCGATTTCGCAATAAAATAAATAGGGAGACAAATTTGTGAAACACCCTGTATATTAAGTTATATTATACGTGATATGGAAATTGCGACTTTTTCGGGGTTTGTACGAGAGAGAAAAGTGTGTAGTCCGCATCAGAGCGAGAGTATTCGAAATCAAAAAAGATAGTTTGTAAAGAAATCTCATGTATTGAACGATCGATAGTGAGAACAGATTTCAGTGCCAGTGCTAAACATAAGCTGTGACTCAACTGTAACTGAACTGATGTCTTACCTGGCCGACCGAAGGAGAAAAAAGACAGCCAATTATGAGAATAAGAAGAAAATGTGATTTAGAAAAGGCAGGAAGTACAGGTATGCAGGAGACAAAAGACGTTTGTTACACACTCGCATCCTGCTACACAGGAAGTAGCCAGGCAGGACGCGATTTATACAGAAATGTACATTCGCGAGGAAGTTATGAGCTGCAGTATCGATAGTCCGCAATTTACCCCGCACCAACCCATTCGCAAATCCTCATTTCAAAAGACTTCCCGAGGAGATGTTGAGAAGTGCACTCGAACTTTTGAAATTCATTACAAGGCAGTGACTAAAACAGTGAGGAGCAGTTCTAATACTGAAAGATTTTAGGTGCGTGAAAAATAGTTTTCTTTTGCGGGATTCAAACAATAATTTATTAATTGGAGCGGCTCCTCATGCGACTGAAGCGGCGGCCGAACTAATTGAATTATTTCGGAGCCACCCATAATAGATGTCTTTAGTTGGTTTTTCTTTTACCAGTTAGCGAGTTGGCACTTGGCAGCACATTCACTCCTCCATCCGCGATAATTTTCATCTGCGCGAATTTTCCTCGTCCTTTTGGAATCCGGCGAACACTTCGGTGACAAGTTTTAATGCGTAAGATTACAGCAGCAAGAGAAAAAAGCACCAAGGCTGTTCCGTGTGCCGTGTCGTGCCTTGCGGTTTCCGCGCGGCAGATACGAACCAGTGTTACTCAACTTACCTTCGAGGCTAGAAATTAAGTTGCAAATAACAAATAAATGTCGTCTCATTACCGGTAACGTTGGTATACGCGGAATGCACGGCGAGTAAATGGATCGAGAGGCATGGAAGGAAGTGGTCATTACTCAACGTCAAAAATAAAACCGTAATATTACATAGGTAGTGACGTTACTACCGTCTTGAATTTTTCACTCGTTGGTAACACGTTATAAATTACAGTTATAAACTTTTACACTACTTACCGAGTTCGAGAGGTACCTTCGCCTTCGATTAGTTCGAGTCGTGCTCGGAAATTGAAAGCAAATTCGTAAAACCGATCGCATAAATTGATATCAATCACGAAATTGTCTGGAGGTCGTTTACGAGGCGAACGCCGAGGGTATAAGTAGTACTTATTCGGTAGCTGAAATCTTGTAAAGTGGAGCTTGTGTCGGTTCCTGCGAACTGTATAACATTAGCCGTCATTCGAGCGGTTGTAAGAGTAACATTCCAGCAACCGGAGTTAATTTTTTCAACAAATTCGTACTCGAATATAACTAAAAGTAATGGCGCGTAGAAAGCGACGAATGCCGATTGTACTACTCCACCGCTACTGCTTTCGTCCGTGGGATCGCTGATGAGAAATCATTCCAATTTCTGAGGGTATTAATTTGCTATACTCTGCGAACTCGAAAATGTCTGCAGCTACGCCTCCGCCTGAACTCTGCCTCGGCTTCGGCCAGCACCCCTGTATCTCCATTCGATCTGCCTGCACTGTAATCAATCCGCCACCACATCGTCTCAGCTCGGCAACTGGTTGATCTTTTTTAGTAGTACGCTGGCTTGGTCTTTGAACGTTTGACATGGATATGTCTATTGGCTGGCTGTTTGCCAAAATCTGCGAGTGTATTACATTTCGACCGACACCTCAGATGTCACAGTGATGACGTCATCACGGCAGTTGTTGCATCATCCACTACTGCTGGGGCGCTATAGTTGCACACGGGTATACGAGGTCGCCATTTTCTTGCCAACTCGGTCCGTGAAACGAAAACTGGTCATGCTGTGTTTACCATTTAACTGATTTTCTTTCAACGGATTGAACTGGCAAGAATATGGCGACCCGGTATACCCGTGTGAAACTATAGTGCACTACTTTCATTACATACGAATACACCGAACTTGACGTATACCGCCAAATTCGTTATCGTTCTTCAGTTGCGTTAAAGTATTATATATCCGAGCATACTAAGCCGCCATTTTCAACCTAACTTTTTCCGTTGACTAGCGAACGCGTCGCGAGCAGCCTCTCGATCATCACTCGCAATGCGTTTGCTAGTCAACGGGAAAAGTCAGGTTAAAAATGGCGGCTTAGTATACTCGGATGTATTGTGCTCTAGTTGAGTTAGGGTACTAAATCACATGTGGGTATAATCATACACCATGTTGGAGTCTGGTCGGCCGAGTGGATAGCGCGTTGGTCTTGGAATCCGGAGGTTCCGGGTTTGAGCCCACGTAGCAACTCACCAGATTCTGACCTAGGCCGGTTTTTCGGCCGGAAGGGAAGAGGGCTAAGACAGCCTTAACAGCCTCCCCGACGTCTCTGAAGTAATGCTCGACAGGGCGGATTTCAGGGCTCGGGTTGAGAGCAGATTAGGAAAGAAGAATCAGACGCCATCTTGGTAACAAAAAGAAGTAAACAGTAAACCGAGTGCGAGTGAACGGCCTGTTGTTTACTGCTTACTATTTTTTTTTTTTTTGCAACCAAGATGGCGTCTGATTATACCCATATATTGTGATCTAGTACCCTAGTTGTGCGCGCGATTTCGTTCGTTGTAGATTTTAATTACTCGTTCCTTGCCTCTGTCGAGAGAAAGTAACGCTCTACTCAACGTTGATATTCCTATGTCGACTGAATACGTGGAACGTGTTCGGTAGCCATACCCGTGTGCCGATGTACCTGTATGCGATGTAGATACTTGTTTCTGGAATGAGCATGCACCTCTATTTAGCTCGCCAAACAGGATGAGCTTACAAAGCTGATGGTCAGCCATAAGCTCTGTATTCCTGAGATACCCGCCATACCCTTCAAAAGGAAGTCATCTCAGTGCACATTTAGAAATCTGGGTAGGTGCCACTGTTGGAATTTTTTCGAACTCCCTGACCTGGTGGCGGTACAGTGTCCAGCCTTCACAGCCATACAGCAAGGCCGGGAGTACAACAGCTTTGAACACAACAACTTTGGTAACTGTTATGATGTGGTTTCTGAAGGCACAGCGGATGAGTCGATATGCTTTCATTGCTGCAAGGATTCTCTTCTGGATTTTCTAATCCAACTTCAACGAATCAGAAGTCGCGTTACCGTAGCATGGGGTGACTTTGTAATCATGGGGTGACTCGGCAAACGTATGTTTTCATTACTCCTACGAAAGGGAGGGGAAAAAAGAACGTGTGGCAACACTGACGTGTGACTTGCTATAATGTAAAATATTGCAGCTATCGTGTAAAACCAACACGGAGTAATTCTGCTATTTTCAGGAAGCGTTATCAGGTCGCCTATGCGAAGCTTTAAAAAGCTTATAGGTACAAATTACATTACAGAAATTGTTTCACATAATGAGTGACAATCAAAAGAAACTGCACATGTTTGGTTTGGTACCATAAGAGGCAGAATTTCATCGCAGTCATGATAAAAGTAAACTATTGTGTATTAATTAGCATAGTGATGTAGCATTTGGTGAAAGACTAAAAAGACATAGAGGGGGCGAATTTGCACAAAGTTGTTTATTTGTTCTTCAAGTCACTAAGTAATCATTTTCGATGTTCTGTCTTATTGCCCGTGAGTGAACAAGTACAAATTGGATGTTTATACATTTCAGAGATGTGGAAGACATATTATGTCCGTGTATTAGGGTGGCCTTTTTCGAAGGAAAGGTCTCATTTATATTCTTCTTACGATTTTTGGAATAAAGGCCAAGTGTTCCCATAATCAGCATGCGTTTTTTTTTGTTTTTTTGGGCAGCATAGGTGCATAATACGAGAGCATATCGGTTTGAGGTTAATTGGCACTTTCAACAGATAACAATACATTTACACCTTTTTTCCCAGTTTATTCATGAACACGTGCAATGTTGCCCCATCGCAATACCACTTGGCACACTTATTTCATAAATTTGTAGAGTGAGAAATATTACAATCTTTTAGAGAATGTATTCCGCAACGTCCCATCAAAATTACAAAAAATACCCCGATTTCTTAACTCAGTTTCCGTGGTCTGTACAGCACGTCAAATTTGAAAGTAGTACAGAAAAACTTGAGCAAAGTCATCCCGTAGCAGAACTCGTCGACATTTTCAAAGACTGTTCTCTTGGTGAACAAAAATCTGCAGTCTGAAGATGTGTTCAACTCTGCGAGGATCTTTGTCTTTTTCTCATCAATCTTGAGGTTAAGATCTTAAAGACGTCTGGCACGTCTTACAGTTCGTCACGCAAGTGAGCAACCAGAACAGAGTCATTCGCATATTGGAGTTCCAGTAGATAGACACAACGACATTTGGTCTTGGTTTTGAGTCTGCGAAGATCAAACAGGTCGCCTATATCGTATGCACTCCTTTTTTAAGACAATCGTGAGTCGACCAGGAGGAAAACGGCGCCTTTGAATGCAATGAAAAGTGTGGATGCGAGAACGTTTGGTCTCCTCAACATTTTTTTCGAAATTTCTAACGCAACCCAGGTAAAAAGTTGCCTTTGGTGAAAAAAAAAGTGTTTTAAAAATTTTTCTCCAATTGTAAATTTTTCCGAAGGGATTCGTCTTCGAAGTTATGTACTAAGGGGCGGAAAATTGAATATTACCCAGCGCCTTAAAAATGCCGGTTATGCAAAATTTTTACATTATGGACTTTAAATTAGCTATAAAAATTTTCCTGGTCTGGGAAATTGAAGGCGCTAAAGCACTTAAAATACTCTGTTTGATTTGTTGCTGTATAGCGCCTTCAGTATGGCAGATACGTAAAATTCACATGTAACCTTAAGAATAGTAATGATTGAGATCTACAAAATGAGTCGTATACAAATTTTGCCCATCTGTAATACTGAAGGCGTTAAAGTACTCACAATACTTTATTGCTTTATAGCGCCTTCAGTTTCACACAGATAGGAAAAATTTATATATGAACTACTTTAAAGGTCGTAATGAATAATATTAAAAAGGTTACGGGCAAATTTGATCCATCTCACATATTAAAGGCGATAGACCGTTGAAAAAAATTTCTGGTAAAAATCAAAACTTCGAAAGAAAAACGGTATTGGTTAAGATCATTCTTACGACGAAATATTGATAAGAGGTTCATTTTTGGACTAAATGGAACAAAATTAGACCCAATGTCGGGGAAAATGTTTGAAAAAAATCTTTCTCTCATATACAGGCTATGAAAAAAATTCGTATATAATATTTGCTCGCTCCTTTTGGTGGAGTTATAATGTGTCTCATCGTTATCTCTCCCTTTCTTACGAAAAATAAAGAATTTCATACGATGTATTCTGTTTACTCTGCTAGACCTTAAAAAAGTGAAGTTTTCGATTTATAGCGCCTTCAATGTTGCAGATAGGTAAAATTTGTAAATAACTCATTTTCTAGATCTCAATCATTGCTGCTGTTAAGGTTATACATAAATTTTGTCTATCTGCAATACTGAAGGCACTATAGAGTCACCAATTATTGTGTTTTAGCGCCTTCAATTTCACGGTTGGGCAAAATTTGTACATGAACTAATTCAAAGTTCGCGATGAATTCTACTGAATATGTCATGTAAAAATTTTGCATAACTGGCATTTTTAAGGCGCTGCGTAGCATTCAGTTTTCAGCCCTAAGTACATAATTTCAAGAACAAATCTCTTAGGAAAAATTTAACACATTTCTTTTTCACCAAAAGAAACTTTTTAACAATGTCGCGCTCAAAAACTCGAAAATTTTTCTTAGTCTATGTATGACGATCCACCCGATTGCCCACTGTGAGCAGTTTTATCAATTTTTAGCGTTTCTGTTATTTAGGGTGTGTTTATGTTTTGGACAGTTTTTTTAAATTTAGGACTGCTTGTCAGTAGTGGAGTCTTAACTAGTCTTAAACTGTGTATCCGTTTAACAGTTAACGGATATCGTGAAACTGAAGTGCGAAGGGCGACCGGTCCTGAGGACATTTGAAACAGAACATTGCCAGGAATAAAGGGCATTTCAGCACTCCTAATGACGTTTTGTGTCAGAGAAATTCATCCTCGGAGCTACAGGTATCCAAATCTTGAAAAAATGTTTCCGCTTGTATTTTTAATCTTTTCCGACACATTCCCCCTCCTCCTTTGAAAAATAGTGCTGATTGTAATACCAACGAAAACGTATTCCACTTTCAGGTTGCACAATTTCTGAAACTCGGACGTTTACAGCTTAAAAAACAGAATATTTTTAAAATCGTTCCATCGCCTATCAATCCAAATGATTTTGGACTTAGTAATCCGTGCTGACTGAAACCTTTCTTTACACAATGTCAAAGAGGGAAAAAAGTAATATGGCAAGGCTTTGTTTTGTACCGAAATGCGAATCGTTGGTAAACAACACCGAGAAACGATTCGTTCTGTCAATACCCGATAAATTTTCAGAAGTAATGTTGCGACAAATTAAATACCAATATATTGGGATAAGGAACTAGGAACGACATTTCTTTATCCTCTGTTATTGAATGAAAACCAAGAAGTCTGTCTTGTTTGCAGGCAAATTCGCTCTTGCTCATTCGTTTTCCCGTTTTTTATACCCTTCGATGTTTTTTTTTCTTTCTTTCTCGTTTTATTTTTATGAAGATAAAGAAATCAACTTCCGATTTTTTTTTTTTAAATTTCCGCTTTATATTTCAATTCGATTTCATTATTGAAAAACGGTCTCCATGTTTTGTCAACAACTGAAACGTCGAAATTCTTATGGAACTTGGTCGACTTACAGAGGTGAACCGAGAACTTAAGTTCACTAGGATGGTTTTACATTCTAAAAGAGTGAAGGCCTCTTTCGTGTGATTGTTTTCCCTTTGTTCGTACATTCAACAGATACCTATATGATTAGAAGAAAAAGATGATGCAAGCTGCTGTAGTGAAAATGATAAGTATGTGTGTATGCATGTTTAACTGCCACACCCACCCCTTGCAGTTACCGAGCTGTAGAAGCAAATATGTTGACATAATTCACTTTCCACGAATTTTGTTCACGGGAAATGATCTGTGTGAAAGAAGTTAAACTTCAAGCCAAACAAAATATTTTCAGTACAGAAAAAATCATCTAAATTAAATTACAATAATTTCAAAATGAAAAAAATATATTTTTTTCCTAATTTTGAAGAAGATACTTTCTGACATGAATATATTCAGCGTCTTCTATCATCTCCTGTACCAAAAATCAATTCAAATTAAAATGTGCACTACATAATGAAGAAGAAGACAACAAACAGAAAGAAGATCCTCTGCATTAAGTATTTGCATGGTAAATTATAATTGTTTGCGTTTAATAAGAACTTGGGACATCACTCATACATTGAGGAATATAATGGGAAAGACAGTCATCATTTTTCGTCTTTAGCTGGGTACCAGCTGAGAAAAATGAATAAGGGAATAAATTGACTCCACCATTGCCGGCTTTTGCTCCAAATTTCAGCGGTAACACGGCAAAGGTATTACTTCTGTTCTTTTCTGATGTTTTTCCTCCGTTCGTTCGCAAGATATAGCATCGAGGCAGGAAACTTCCCCTTTCATGACTCAGAAAATTCGAGATATATTTTCCTGAATTGCGACGATTTTAATAACTCGTGAAAATTGCGTCTGTTGAACGCAGTCGCAATTTTTAAAATAAATTACAGCCGTTGTTCGGCGAAAAGGAAATGTAAATTTCATTCGCATTAACGGCCCTATCCCATAACAGATTCCAGATGGGTTGATAATTCATAAAATAAATCACGATTATTGTTTGAAAATAACGAACACGGCAGAAGACCGAGCGATGTATTCATTGAACGCATTGTGAAATCGTTTACATGATGTAAAATCATCAAACCTGGATTTTCCTTGAGTGCGCGTTACAAGGCCCCGACCCAGAGCGACGACTTTCGAAATTCTTTCGAAATAAATTTTAGAACTTGACTCTCACTGAAGGATTTTATTATCAGATTTACTGCTGAACTATTGCAGGGGAGACATCTGGAGAAAGGAACCTAGTGAGTGGCCCATTCAGATCATATTAGAAAAATAACAATTGCAGGCCTCTCGTATCGCACAGTTGAACTGAATGTCGAGTGAACGTCAAGTAAAAATCTAGGACTATTTCAACTCGACAAGGAAGTCAAAACTGAGGAAATCGTCGAGGTTTAATATGTAGAGTATCAACCTCGATTTTGTTATTGTGTTTAGATTCAAACCTTCACAGAGCTCAACTGTTGACAGGAATATCGATGAAGATATCTATATCCGCTTGGTCTGTTGCATAATTTCTTGTTGAACTCTACTGCCGAGTTGCAGCCTTTAACATTGTTCAAATTTGTAAGCTATATTCCTAATTGAGGGCAAGATGATAAAACCCCCACGGTATAAATTAAAAGAAAAAAATCAACAATTTTTAAGTTGACATTTACATTTACCTGCTAAATGGGGAAAGAAGCAACGCCGTGTTCGAAATGTTCAGGTCAACTCAAATTCATTTTTCTTCATAATGTCTCAAATTTGAGGTGTTCTAAAGGCGAGACCATTTACTTTCTAAAATTCCTCGAATCTGGAAGGTACAATCCTAATTGATAGTAAACTGATAAGATGCGTTTGTAGTTTGAAATTTTTCAAAAAAATAGTGTACCACTTATTTAGTCAAAATATCCATTTACGTAGTACATGCGAGAACAAAAATTTTCAGAAACAAAAAGCGATGCTATTTTTCGTTCAAAACTTCTTCAAATTGTAGGGCATATTCCTAATTGGAGGAAAATGATGAAATAACCAAAATTTTGGAATTAAAACATACATGTTAATTGGAAGATTCCAAAGTTTCCAGAGGCAAGAACGAACCCAATTAAAAAGTTTGAGTCGAAATCCGAAGCCAAACTTCAAATTTCTCGAAGGGCACCTTCCTAACTGAGAGCAAAATGCCTAAGTGCAGCTACAGTTTGGAATTCTCAAAAAAAAAAATCTTTCATTTAGTTAGCCTGCGCAAGCGCATGATTAGTGGTTGATTTAAAATTTTATAGTCAAAAGGATACTACTTATGCCATTTTTTCTTCAAAATATCTTAAATTTTGGGGGTATATCCCGAACTGAAAACAAAATCATAAGATATGTCTAAAATTTGTAAATTTCGAGTGCAAAGGTTCCACTTAGCCAGTGAAACCATACATTTCAATTGTTGCTCAATAAGAGATTCAAAAATTTCAAATGCAAAAAACGATGCCACTTTTCTTTCGGAATTTTTCGAATCTGGCGAGTGTGTTCCTAATTAAAGGCAAAAAATTATGAAATGCGCCTAAAGTATGGGATTTAAAAAAACGGATCACCCATTTTTAAGTCAACATTCACATGCACAATTTAAGTGGAAGATCCAAAATTTTCTTAGGAAAAAGGCGACGCTATTTGAAATATTCAAGTCAAAAGCGGAATTTATTTTTCTTCAAAATGTATAAAATTTGAAGAGTGCATTCCTATTTCCTAATTGAGGGTAAAATGATTATAAACGAGGCCATTTTATTTATAAGTTTATAACATTTCTCAAATCTGGAAGGTACATTCTCAATTGAGAGACAATTGATAAATGCGTCTCCAGTTAGAAATTTTCTATTTAAAAAAAGTGTGTACCACTTATTCAGTCAAGATACCCATTTGTGTGGTAAATAAGAGAACAAAAACTTTCGGAAAAATGGCGACGTATAAGAGGTTCAAAAATTTTCCAGGGCAAAAACGACGCCATTTAAAAAGTTCATGATGAAAACCGAAGCACTCTTAATCGAGGGCAAAATTACTAGATGCAACTAAAATTAGGCATTAACAATAAAAATAAAAACTTTTCAGTTAGTCGCTTAATGGTTGATTTAAAACTTTATAGTTAAAAGAATATGCCATGTTTTCTTTAGAATTCCTCACATTTGGAGGGTGTATTGCTTCTTGAGAGTGATGGAATATGTCTAAAGTCAGAGAATTTCGAAGTAAAACGTTCTAATCAATCAGGGAAACTAGACATTTAAAAGGTAAATGGGAGATCCAAAATTTCCAAACGCAAAAGACGACGCCATTTTTCTTTTAAAATTTCTCAAATTTGGAGGGTATATTCTTAATTAAAAGCAAAATTATGAAAAGCGTCTAAAATATTTAGAATTATTAAAAAAAAAAAAAAAAATGTATGAATCATATTCCCTCAACTACCTCCTGTAGATGAAAAATAATTTAATAACAGCCTGAGCCGAGACGACATCGCAGCCGAACCTCAACTCGCCCATCGCTGAGCATAAGCCTCCACCAACCACTTCCACTCCTTTCTATTCTGCGCCCTACTTCCTCAACTCGGACTTATTTCTTTTAAAATTTCGTCTAGCCATCGTACAGCAGGTCACTCTCTCTTTCTTCTTCTATTATATGGCAGCCATATAGTCGACCTTAGATTCCACCTTTCATTTGATCCTCTTGCCATATGTCCACAGTATTTAATTTCCAATTTTTTAATTTTGTTCCCAGTGTTGATTGATTTTGTTGTTTATATGTCACGATCTTTAATTTTGTCTTTCAGTTTAGAGCATAGAATAGATCTCAGCATTGAGTTCTGGGTTTTCGTGAATTTATTAAAATTTTTGCTGGTTGGGGCCCGTCTGTGCACCATATATTAGGACTGACAGTACGCAGGTTTCCAATATTTTGACTTTAGTGCTAATTTTCATTTTGCTTTTAAACATATGTTTTAGATTCCAGAACGCCTTCCAACCCTGCCCTATTCTTGCTTGAATTTCCTTGTCTTTTCCATCTTTGAACGAGATTCTTTGTCCGAGATACTTGTATTCTTCTACCTTTTCCACTTCTAAACTCTTCTCCTTGGAAATCTTTTTGCTTTCCCTTCCCTGGTCACCAGAATTTTTTGTAAGTACTTTTGTTTTTGATATATTAACCTCCAGTCCCACTTTCTCACAGAAGAAGATAACACCCTTCTTTTTCTTTGAAATTTCTCAAATTTCGATAATATATTGCTGATTGAAAACAAAATAATTTGATTTATTTCAAGTATGTAAATTCATAAAAATGTACCAATTAGTCAGCCAACCTTGATGTATATGATAAATAAGTGATTTAAAATTGAAAGTCAAAAACTTCAAGATTATACTCGTATGTGAGTACAATATTTTGAAGAAATTACGTCAATTTTGACGAAGAGATCCTACAACTAATGTTACCCAGTACGGATTTTCACCCCTGGTTCTACCTCCTGCCCACGTATGAAGTTTCTTTCCTTTTTTGAAGTAGAATATAAAATCTGAACTTTACGCAGATCAATTACCGTTGAAAATGATGATTTTATACACAATCATGGTGCACCACCGACGAAGTCGGGGTAGTTTAGATAGTGTGAATATGAAATTTTGACTCTCGATTACCATTATAATTTTCGCGAACAAAGAAGGAAACGGAAAAGGAAATATAATTGAAAAAGGTAAACCTTTTCTACCAACTTCAAAAGGGCTAAGCAAAAGACGTAAAAATTAAAAAACGTATGACAGAATGTCGAAAGTCATGCTGCGTCGCGCCATTAAAAATATTTCTTCCCTGAAGGTGGCGGGATAGGTTCCGGTTATTTAGGAAGGTTAAAACCGTTTCAATTCGTTTTTACAGGCTTCTTTCCATCCGCTCTAATATAATGAACATTTCGACAATCGCTCTTAGTCCCAGTTCGTTTTCAAGAGGTGAAATTTCACAGAGCAGACTAAAGGAAAATAAAGCGCCTTTGTTTTCAAATATTTATAAAATGGTCTTCTTAATTTCCGTTTTTGCCGTCCAAAAGGGTGTAGCATCCCTAATTGTAATATAACCGGCAATAGTAATAAGTTATTATTCGTTCTGATCTTATAGAAAATCAGCGAAAAACAAACGTCGTATTTTATCATCTCGACTGGGTCATTCTCCAGAAACAGAGTATATTTGTTACCAGCAAATTTTAAACTCCAAATTCCGACTTATTTTTTATTTATTATTATTTTATTAGTATTATTTTTCTTTGGGTGGGGGCGGGGTATTTCGAGCAATATAGTAACATCTGCAACGAATTTCACAAATTCAGTTCATCAGACAGGACAGTTACCATCTTTTGAATAGAAGAAGCATAGAAGGTGTCCATCGTTATCTTATCTCAATACCTGCTATATTTTTTAAATTTTTGTTTCAAGTCTCCCCGTCCCCTCAATGAAGTGGTAATATTACTCAGAAATATTGGAAATATTTATGTTAAGAGGTCAGTCCGTTGTCACTGACTTCACATTTTCAGGAGGAATGGCGTGAAGCTCTGTTACCAGGGTTCGTAGCACTGTCTTAAACAATGTATCTTTTGCGGGTGAAAAGATACGTAACTTATACATTTTTCAGCGCAACAAATGGCAATACTGGTATATAGTTTTGATCCCAGAACACGATCCAGGTGCCAGATCATAGTCATTAGTGCATGTGATGGCATAGTTTTCCAAATTTCCCTGGGAAAGAAAGAGTCTGACCGCTACATGGAAGGACATTGTTACATAGATATGTTATCCAGGGGGCCACGTTCTGTAAGGACGATTCAAGATGAAACAGTCTTTACCTCCCCAATACTTACCTGCACTGCACCATTTATCAATGAATTAATGCACATTTATAAAAAATAAATAAAAATTAAAACAAAAAACATTCCAGCATTCGTGTTTTAAATCTGAGCGATGCGTGCTTGAGCAATGAAACTGACCAACTGACGCGTGTGTCCGTCAGCACAATTACCCTTCCCTCTCCCTCCAGGCCCATATACTCATGATTCGTTTATTTTCTCCTCTTGGTTGAACTATGTGTTTGAAGGGATTATAGTCGTCCATTCTCGGCATCGCTCGGTTTTTTCCGAGTCAGCCAGGCGAAACGTTGTGACTGAACGAATGACCGCGCAAAGAGGAATACGCAATTACAACGCGATGGTAACGTTTTTCTGCGGAACATTTTTTGTGGAGCGTTTTTTGCGGGGCATTATCCCCAGAATTTTTCTTTTTCGCGTAACGAGTCATTAGAGAAATCCGTGTCAAAAAGAAATCCTTAAAGTTGTTTTACCCATAGTTGAGGATATCAGTGCTTTTGCCACGGACAAAATATCTGCCCTCGCGGACAAAAGTCGTCCTTCAGTTTCTAGAGAATGACTCGAGTACAAAATCGAACTTACATTGTGTGGGTGACCTCTTCTTCCTACAAAAATACCTAAATAATAGGATGAAGTTGAGATCTATGTATCATAGTTGTTCGTGCAGATGACTTTTTATTTCGATAAAGGGCCGAATAATACAAGGAATTTGAGCACCTTGTATCAAAACGGTTGTAGGTTGTAGGTAGGTATTTCACTCCAGAGAAATCATCGCAACGCAGGTGGAGGTAATCGCATCTCGACGGCCATTCGACGCGTCCAAAAAATATGGAATTTCTTTAATTTGATCGTCGATTGGTGTCTCTAATATGGCAACATCCAGTCGCCGTTTTCCGCGTTAAATTACAGGTCTCGCTGTTATATTGAAATGCAACCATCTCATTTCTGGAATCGTCTCCAGTCTCGTGCGACAATCTGCTCTACGCGTTCATTACAGCGAAGGTTTTCTTTAGGTTTTCTTTTTCATCTTCCTCTCGAGGAGCACTTTTAGTATCGAAATTGGCGAGAAAATATTCTTCATAAACGTGAAAACGCGCCATTGTGTACTTGCCGTCGATAATACAGAAAAATTGAAAATGAAATCGACGAAATTTACGACGCGTAACGGAGCACACAGAAGAACTTTAAACTGTGCACGAAAACAATCGGGACGATAAAGTAGGATACTCTCACTCAATAATTCCGCATCGATCTAGTATGGTTTTTTTTTTTTTTTTTTTTTTTTTTTTTTTTGTTAGTATAACGGATATCAGAATCAGAAGATATCGAGGAAAAATGAAAAAAAGAGAAAAAAATCAAAACATTGATAACACCGGTAAATGTTGGGAACTGTAGCCATAAATCAGGAAGGCGGCGCATCAATTTCCGTAGATACCGAGGATATTGGTATAGAATTAAATAAAACAAGAAAATAACTATCCGGTCTTAAGGGGGTGGCGATTAAATCGACGACAGATTTATATACCCTGAACGGCCGACAGAGTTTGTATTTCTTTCGGTTCAGATTGTTCTTTCTTTAATAAATCAAAATAACGTGAACTTAATCCAGGATGTTCGTCAGATTTTGAAACGTAGGTAAGATTCGGCCTGAACTGCCGATGCGAGAGTTCTGGGCCTTTCTTGCTTGAAAAGCCAAATCTGTGGTTTGCCACTCTCAATGTCCGCCAGCTTTACCCAGAATCTCCCACACTACGTATTTAAAACAGGAATGCTGTGATCCTTCTTTTCAAATAAGGAGCCCTCGTGAGCCACGAGTCTCAAAATATTCACAATTTTGTTACCTGTTGAATACAGTTAGACATGGAATGGGATTAACCCCTCGGGAAATGTCTAAGAAAATTGCCCGTCAAAAAACTGTCCTTTTTGCCGCGCCCACATACATACACATTACTCTCCCTTCGGACATAATACTTATACAACCATATTATACTTTACCAGTACAAAAGAATGGATGTTCTTTCGAGCAGGGTTGGCAGCTGGATCAGATTTTAGTTCCGATATTGGTAGGGAGAAAAAACTGAAACGATACCGATGCTCATCAAGGTACGGTGGAGACGTTTTGGTTGCTGAGAATGGAAAAAATATCCGATAAAACCGATATCAATACCATTTCAGACTTTTCGGAGAAGTGTATGGTCCGGACTGCAGCAAGGGAACTCGTAATTAAAAAGACGAGAGAGTGCGAGAAGCGCGTGTATTGAAAGATCCACAATAAAAACAGATCTTAATGTGAATGGTAATAGGTATCAATTGTAACTGAACTAAACTATACCTCTACCTAGCCGACTGAGGGAGAAGAGTAACTCGTGAGAATAGGAAGAAGAAGAATGTGGTTTCGAGAAATTCATGCCGGACGTACAGGAATGCAGGAGACAAAAGACGTTTGTGAGACGTTCGTATCGCGCTAGGCCAAAAATGACCAGGCAAGACAATTTTACAATTTATACAAAAATTTACATTCGAGAGGAGAGGATCGCCACATCGTTAAACCATTTTCAACGTCGTATTGATAACTGGGAAGGGAAAATTGGTAATGATGTCAGTCAGTGTCAAATAACTGTCGAAATTTATTCTTGAATACTCTGGAAGATTCACAAAGAGGCGCTATACCACAATATTGGCCTCCAAAATCTTTTTATGCCCTCAAAAGAGTTCCAACTTTTCTTTATGATCATCTAAAGCAGCAATTCTGCATTAAGATTGTTAAAAAATTAAACCTGATGTTAATCTTGCTTCCGAGGCATACATATATTGCATAAACAATAGCAAAAAAGTTTAATAAAACTAAATAACAGATACATTCCGGGGTAGAATTGTTGAGATAAAAAATAGTAGGGAAAGCAGGCCCGTATTAACGCACAGGCTCAGCGGGCCCATGCCTAAGGCTTCAAGTAAATAGAGACTCCTTTGTGTAAACAAACAAATATTCTCCCATTGATTACATGTAATACATGCTAAACATTTATTTGAAATATGAGCTGAAAATTATTCGCAATTATAAAGTATGTATTATTTACAAATTTATTTATAAGGGCATTGCCCTCCTGGTCATTTCATTTGTTTCCCAGCCACATCTTAGGCATTAGTATTGGAATATTTAAAAAAATAGTAATTTTGTTCAACATTTATGAACAAAATAAGTATAAACAATACAGAAAACGTTTTCCATCACTTCGCTAAAGATCCTTCTACATTATCATTTGCCCCCAGATACAAGAGACTAGCTACGAGCTTATAAATTTGTGACTAAAAAAAAACAAAAAAACTATGAACCAAAATATGATAATGAAAAAGATGGAGATTGCAGACATTTCTAATTTCATAAAATAAAAATTTTACAAAAAGTCTCTACTTTGGAAATAATTTAAAATTTACAACAGAAATATGCATGTGAGAAAAGAGACATTGAAAACTTGTGAACAAAGATGCGAGTCGTAACTTATCAAATGTTTCTCTTTCAACAATTTATTTGTTATTTTTTTTTTTTTTCAGCAACATTTTTCATCTCTAAATATTTGTAACTTCTAATCATGAAATGTGCCTCTGGTGTCAAAAAATCATTTTTCACTTTCTTGGCAATTCTTATAGAAAACATCGCGTTCTTTCGAATGAAATAAATCGCAGCTTCCTATCTTCATTAGTTTGCTCACAAATTGCATTTAAAAAGTACGTCAAAAGTTTAAAAACATCCGTTTATATGGCGTTGTGTGAAAGGGGCCTATAGGAATGACATAGAACAAGAGTACGAGACGCAGTTGTCATAGCAACGTGTAAACGCACACCACCACCACCACCATCCCATCTCTTCACTCGTGTATCTCGAAAACGTGTTTTCGCACAAAAAGCACATTTCATGATTCCAAGTCATATTTACTAACATTTCAAGTACTTTACAAATGTTTCTTTGAAAATTCCTAATTTTCAGAAAAAGGGTCCGTTAGGCTCATTTTTAAAATACAAATCTTGGGGAAAACTTTTCAATTTAAGAAATAATTTGAAATTTGTAAGAAGGATGGGTCAGTGGAAAGTGAGAAGTTGATATAAACTTGGAAAGGAATGTGAAATCCAGAAATGTGCATCACAACTTATCTAATACTTTTCATTCAACATGCCATGTTTTCGCTCTCCAGACCTTTTTCTTTCGAGAAGTAATTTGGCTACAGATTGGAGATCATTATACTCCCTAAGCCTAAGAACTTTGGAAGCCTTTATCCGATACCGAGTGAAGAAAAGAAAAACAATTTTAATTGGTAGATAGGTTTTTTTTATTTGTTTTTTAGTAACCATTCCCTCTCACAGCCAATAAATTACAAGAAAAATTAAGTTAAATTAAAGACAGATAGTTGAGGTAACTGAGCCACTCCCTTCAATTTCTCCAAAGTGGCGTCTTGAGTGATAGCGTAAATACTAAACAGGAATTTCTCCAGAGAAAAGCGAGGTGAGAGAATGGGCAACAATTTTGTCGGTGAAGGTAAAAAAAGTGGCGAATCTGCCTAATTTTGTCAAATTTTGAATTGACAAACGAAAGAAACAGAAAATTTTTGGTCTAAAATGTCAGTTGACACAATCTAAAATGGCACTTCCTCTCTCACTCTGGGAGAGGATGTATTCCGGATTCCTTTCATTTATGCCACTAATTTTGACAGTAAAACTTGTAATCGAAACCAACCTTAAGAACTGCCGTGACTATCCAAGCTGTCTCAAAATAATATACTACATGCATTTTTCAACTCAAAATTTTCTAATTCACGAGGTTGTACTAAGCCATTTGCGGTCCACAGTCGGGACTTGATTTCCATCCTTCAGTATTTGCTTTTATCATTATAAATCACAAGATCTTGAGGTAATAGCTCAGTTACCTTGAACGAACCGTGCTCTTATGGTATCTGGGCCACTATAATTATTACGTGGAAAAAGTCTAATGTAAAACATGTATAATATGTAAAATATTTAAGACATCGGCATTCAGTACACCCTTACCTACCATGGTGGAGCATATAGCGATGCACGCATCCGAAATTGGCTCCCCAGATACCTCACCCCGGCCCCGGAATATATCCTTCCGAGGTCACGCCGGTGACCAGAGAGATTTCTGTATACCCTATTACAGATTTTCAATTTCATTCTGTCATATAAAAAACTATATTTTGCATATGTTATACACGAAATGTGACTTTTTTCTTTTAATTTAACTAAGTGAAACTTCTAGTATGAATAATTTTATTAACGTAAAGAACAATTTTACGACATATTCGAAACCGAACTAATCTGGTATCATTTCAGTAAAAGTAAATTCATTATTTCTGGTTAAATGAGCGTTGAACTTATCCAAACATTTAATAATCTTTCACCTTTATTATAATCAGAGAGAAATGTAAGATGTATACAAACTGTCGTGACCATGGTTCAGTGATATTTTTTCATAAACTTACGTTCTTTAACAACACGTGATTTACAACTTGCAAACTTATCTACTAAAACACCGACAAAAAAGAAAAAGAAATGAAGTACGTGTAATAAATTCGAACAGCAAACCTCTCACTCGAATTTCATTCCTGGAGTTTAATAGGAAAAAGATGCCAGTGGTTTGTCTCACTCAATCCACTCTCTCGGGTAATTGAATGACTACGACCCTCGACCTTCTTGAAACATTTTTCGGCTCGCCAAATTTCTTCTTCTTAATATTCTTCAACCGAGTCAGCATAGTTATTCTCATCTCATTAATGAGTACATCTGTCTAATTACATTTCAATTGCCTATACTCATTAAGGCAGAAAATAAGTCATTCTGTCGTCGTAAGACCGAAGTTCAGTCACCCAAAACTATTATCTAACACATAGAAAAATATCAGAAACATTTGTTCTTCAAAGTATTGTTTTCAAATATTTAAAAAAAAATTAACACACGAATGTTTAAGAAAAATTTGAAAACATATTTGAAGACAAGGTCTTCGAAGTTTACACCGGAGAAATGTGAGAAAATATTTCTAAGGATGTGTTTCAAAAACAGTTTTTCAACATTTTATTAATCACCTACTTTTTTTTTCTTAATAGAAAATGAGCAACTTTTATTGAACAAAAAAATGTTTTTTCTGAAGGCATATAATGAGTGAAAGTATAATCACCCATACGTCTCAAACTATGCCTGTGGTAGTATTCCTTCGAAATGATCGCTTTCACTTCGGATTTTCTTCTAATTCTTGTTCAAGCAGACTAAGACGTGTCTGCGTGTCTTCGTCAAAATCTTACCGGTAGAGTCAATGAAGATCTTGCTAAAGTACGTTGTTGAGTTGCCTAGTTTTTCAATGCGTTCTAAATTCGTGATCCGGTATAACATTGTGGCACAATTTTCGATCTTACATCGCTTAAGAAGACACGAGTTTTGGACGAAAATAATCTTACTGCCAGCTAGCCATAAGTTCCAGGTCGAGAATTAGCTCTTTACCCTCCAAGCCAGCCCACCTTATTCAAAATTTTATTGATCAAATTATTATTTTTCACTCGTTCATAAAGGCCCTTGGTATATTAATTAATATTTCCATTATGTTATTGAACACATTGGCAGAATGCGCATAATTTCGGAAAACAAAAAA
Source organism: Acanthococcus lagerstroemiae (assembly GCA_031841125.1). Lineage (NCBI taxonomy): Eukaryota > Metazoa > Arthropoda > Insecta > Hemiptera > Eriococcidae > Acanthococcus > Acanthococcus lagerstroemiae. The sequence continues at coordinate 73,335,721 of CM063106.1, read as the reverse complement.
TAAGGGGATGCCGAGGAAAAACGTGAAAGAGGACAATCAGCAATACATTTTTTTTAAATCGTCGCGTATTTACCAAGTTTTAGGCGATTTATTTTGAGATTTGTCCAGTTGGTTGGTTTCCAAGAACGAAATAATTGAAAATTTCCGCATGAATTTCTAAAACGGAAATGGGAAAATTTTTACTGTACAAAATATTGATTTCGTGGGTCCGAGTTTCCGTACTTTTGAATTGTCTTCGGCACTGTGTTGTCAGTTTCAATTTATAATTTCGTAGTTTAGTTTTCGTTTTTAAGACGATTTGCTATACCAATTACATTACACTAACTGGAACGCGATTTCGCCATTTGAAAAACTCTCGAATCGTGTTTCACGACTGGCCAAGCTGCGGACTGTGAGTGTTTTTTATTCCATTATTCAAATGTTTGTGCATTCAGTAATGCAGCTATTCCAATTCATTTGACATCGCAAACTGGTGATGAGCTCAAGGGCAGAAGATCGGTGAGGAGCTCCAAGTGACTGGGTACAATGTAAAGATTATCGACTTGCATTACTGTGATGCAATGGGCCTCAATCGGCAGTCCAGAGTGTAAACAAGCGAAATTTTCTAATATATATAGAAAGTGAAGAATTAAGAAGCAAGGTGAGAGCAAACTGGAGTGTATGCCAGTCAGCCCGGAGCTTTATGAATTACATAAACATGAATAAAAGCGCCAACGGAGTAGGCTTCCCTAGAGTAGACAAATACGATATACATCATGCTCAGTGAACGAAACGATTCATTCCTATGAAATGATTCCGAGTAAACGACTCTACCCAAATGACACCAAGTACCATCTACAGGCGTATTAGTGCAGGTATGTACTATGTAGGTATGTAGGCTTATTGAGTTTGCGAGGGAGAAGTGTCTAGTCCAGACCGGAACAAAGGCATACGAAATCAAAAAAAGAAGATGAAGATGGTGTAGTTCTTAATTTGAGAACTTTGTTAAAAATTTCTGTTTGAGGATCAATTAGAGTTTCTGATGAGATTTTAATTATCTCGTTCTCAATGCCGTCTGGCTGTGGGGCTTTATTTGTTTTTAATTCCTTTATAACCATGACCACTTCCTCCTTCAACGGTGGCGGGGGGAGGGTAATGGTTCCATTTCTGTGCATCTGCTTCTCCACTCCGATGGCTAGTCGTTGCTGTTTTTGGCGTGTTGGCGGGTAGGTTTTTAGTTTTTATAAAATTTAGTAGCAATTTCCTAAATCTCTTCTCTTCCATATTTTAGTACGCCGTGCTCGTTTCTCAATTTTATAAATACAAGGGACCCTCTTTGTGTGTGTTTTTTGGCTAATTTTACGGAACCGTTTAGACTGATTATATTCTCAACTAAGGAAGTATCGAATTTTTTCACATCCTGGCGGATCTCTCTGCTTACTAATATCCTCACTTCACTAGGTTCGATCCTCTCTGTATATTTGTTTTTCGTGGTTTTTTATTCAACGTTTCTCTTATTTCTAAAAGCTTTCTTGTGTTTTCTGAGAGTTTGTCATCGTTTTTAGGCTGGGTTTCCTAACCCCTACCTTCTTAATAGTGTACCTAATGGCTTCTTCCAAGATATTGTACATATTTTGGGCAAAATTTTTTTAATTCTTCGGCCAAAATTTCGTTTGCTTCACTGTATTTATGGACTGGAATTATCAATTTGATCTTGAAAGTGTTAGAATTCCGGTTGTGCAACCGTTTGCAGACAGTCTGACAAAAGGGCTCTACCTACCCTGTGGTCCGAGGAGAAGCTACAGCTTTTAATAATTTCCAAATTTATTATGTTATGTATCTTATTTGTAAGGAAGTGGTCGATTTCGTTTTGGTGTAGCCATTGGGAGATTCCAGGTCCACTTTCTTGGCGATTTTTTTTTTCTTAAAAAAGGTTACAGCAATTTTTAAATTATTTTGATCCGCAAATTCTATCAGTTTGTACCCGTTTTCATTAGTCACATCTAATGTAAATTTCCCCAATATGCATTTCTGGCCTTGCTAGTACCCACCTTGGCGTTGAGGCCCGCCATTACTATTGTGGTCCATTCTTCTTCATTTTTCACTATTCTACTTAGTTGTTGACAGAACCTATCAGTTTCGACTTGACTGGCATCCTGGGTGAGAGTGTAGACCTGTATGAATGTGATTTTTTTTTGAGTCTATTAATTTTAAGTTTTAAGACAGTAGAGTAATTATTTTACATGGTCGATCAATAATCTAATCATTATAAATTACATAAGACTTAAATTGACTCGATTAAGTATGAGTTGGGAATACGTGGTGAATTTTAATAACACTGTATATGTGTTATGCCGAATTCATTAAATTGACGATTTCATGAAATCGGCAATAAAATTTGCCGAATTTGTAAAATCAGCAGGTTCTGCTGATTGTATGAAACAAGTAATACATTGTTACCGAATTTATAAAATCGGCAGATATAGGGTCTCTCGGGGCAAAACGTGAACACCCAATTCTCAGGGTAATAAGTGAACATAGTCCAGCTTTCTTTAGAAGGAGTTTCAAAAGGAATTTTGAACGACAATGTGTAGGTAAATCCTTCCTCTATATGACTATGAGAAATAATCTGACCTATTCACAATTAGAATTGAAGAAAGAAAAAAATAGCGCAAAACTTCCGTTTTTCTAGGAGAAAAAAATGGTTTTACAATTTAAAAAAAAAACGTAGATTGCTTACGATGTAATCATTATTTTTCGATTGTTTTTACATTTTTGTTGTGATAAAAAGAATGAGCTTTCTTTTAGTGCCCTCAAAAACTGATAAGTCTTAACCAGTCAGTAACTGAAGAAGGTTAAATTTATGGGACTGAAAATACTGTTGGGGCAAAAAGTGACATGTTATTCACATTGATTTGAGAGAATATTTTGCACGCGATTGTATAGTTGGTAATTCTGCTTTGGAATCGCCTGCACTCTACACCCTGAACATCTTTCAAAATTCACACAGCTTCCGCCTTTTTTTCACAAGTCCATTCATCTTGATCCATTAGGTCAAACCCAAAATGAATGTAGGTTTTCCATACTATGCTAAGTGCCATTTTTGGCGAAATTGAGTTATGACCACCGTGGTATACTTCGACGAAATGTACACCAACCGAACCTATCAAAGTGCTGGATACCAACTTTCTAAGGGAGAGCCTTCATTTTGGTGGTATGCAACTCATCCGCTACGATGGTGGACGTTACGAAACTAAAAATGCGATTAGGTATATCGAAAAAATGTTTTTGGCACTTAGCATAGTATGAAAAACCCACATTCAAACCAGAGTCATAAGAAATAACTTTACTGGCACTGTTTGCAAACAAATATTGAAGAGCATTTTCGAAGGTACAGATGGAGTTTATGTCTCATTTTATCAGTAAAGCCGTCATGATTTTACAAATCAATGACATTATTCGAATTATGAGTAGTACTCGTCTTCATATTTTATCTTATAGATTTTGTTTCTAGTAAGCACGTGAAAATTCTGATCCCATCCGTCAGGTACACTCATCAGCAACAATCATTAAATTTATTATTGACTAGCTGACCCGCTTCGCGGCTCATCTAGACCGTGGGCTAAAGTGAGTTGGCTAAGATGAGCTGGCTAAAGTGTGGTGGGTCAACTGAGTTCGTCCCTTCCTCTTCCCATTACAGCAAACCGCTTTTCCATCTTCCCTCCCCACCCATCCAACGATTCCCTGTGATCCACATCCGTGATCTTTTCCTGCCTGAAAACTTGCAGTGTTCCCCCCTCCACCCTTCCTGCACTGCCGGCATCAGCTGCTAATGCGACTGATGAGCGGGTGGTCACTTCACTTCTTCTTCTTTTTTAATGTCTTATGGACTTCACTTTTTGCTTACGTTCTTTGTAACCAGCTGCGGATTTAGAAACCAAGCCGCTACAGGCACTCAACAAAATGTCACCCTCACCCACTTCATGTCCTCCTAATGAGCTACAGGTCAAAAATTAATAATTATTTCTGTTATGTTTTCTGCAACTGTTTCCTTTTTTCTATCTGCCTCTTCTTCTTTTTTTCTTTTTCCGAATTTCCTTCCTTTTTCCCGCTGTTTTTGTACAACATTTTACCGCCCCTCGAAATCTGTCACCCTAGGCACTTACCTAATGTGCCTATCGGGAACTCCATCGCTAGAACTGATACCACATATAGGTATTTAGATCTTTTGGGGGAGGGGGTTCGGACCCCACCCTCTCCCCCAGTATCCACATCTGCCCTCAGCTTTTATGATTCACCCGCCAACCTCAAACAAACACGCACACTCACCCACAGATAAACGAACACTTTTATATGTACATATTAAAGAAGAGAGATTTTGATTATGAGACGCAGGACACATTTTTTTTACCTGCAGTTTTAACTAATAGTTGCTGTAAAAAAAAAAAAAAAAAAAAAAAAAAAAAGTAGAAGAATAGGCGCATCTACCTATTATACACATAGGTACCAGAATGCCCTTAGTTGTTTCTGTTCTCTTTCTTTTTGTATGTTCGTGCACGCGTGTGTTTGTGTGTTGGTAAAGGAATTGCCGTGTAGCCTCCAGCTGGTTCTTGCCTCGAAAAGGTTCCCTGAGAAACGCTACTGAAATTTACAGAATTTTACAATTGCAAATAGCTTAAACAATATCCAAATATGTTATGGTCGCATTAAATCCATGTACATGCAATAATGAGGCATTTTGAGCTCGTTTTGAAAAGTTCATATTTTCAACCCCCCAATAATTTCTGAAGGGAGACAGTTATAGCCACCAAATTTTAACAAAATATGAAAAAGTTTGATGTAAAACAATTCCAAAAATTTCAAGTTGAAAAAAGAAATAGGGGACAGAATTTTGTGGCCCATAAATTCAGTCAAAAATTTTGCTGATCTTATAAATTTGGCAACAACTACTCTTGCGCTACTGATTTTATAAAATCAGTAAAATATCTGCCGATTTTATGAAATCGTCAGTTGGATGAATTCGGCGTAACATATATATTTTTTAATCAGAATCGTTCAAAACTACATTCGACGATTCAAAATTTCAGTACTAACCTTCAGGTACGAGCAACCGCATACAAGTAAAAAAGTGATGCCCTAATTAAAAAGTCTGAAGCAGCCTTTGGATGAAATCAACCTGCTATTTGCCGCGACACTAGAAACAAAGAGAAGAAAAATTGTCGAATAGTTACTGTATCTTTCTTTTGTTGAATAAATGGCGGCGCAGTTTGGTTCCACCGACGATTTATTCGTGTGTTTTTCGTCCTAAACCTTTTTGTGAGCTTTCGTTGTCTATCGTTGAAGAAGAAAGACGTCAACTAGCGGTTATTAACACCATTGAGGGACATCAAGGCTTCTTCTTTTCGAGGGGGAATAAAAACCACCGGTTGTAATATTTCACCGGTATAAGTTAAATCGAACTGTTGTACAAAAAAAGTGTTTCTAGATGTATTTTTTACGCTGATTTCAGATATGAAGAAGGGATTTCATTGACAACGTGCCTTCAACTTCAGGTAATTTTCAAAGCTTGAATAATGATATTAATAAGTTTCGAAAATCCACTGATGGTGAAAATAATCGTTTCAATAATGTTCTGAGATCAGATTTGAAATAAGAGTAGAAAATATTTCTTAAGACATGTTTTATTTTCCCGAAGTGAAAACAAGGCCTAATATTTCCGGCTTCAAAGTGAACCTGTAGTCAAGAACTTACATTGAGATTACGCACAAGTCAATTTTAGTCCGAAAAACAAATTTGTAGCCTAAAGAATGAGGCAAAAATCGAAAAGATAAGTTTATTCCTCCCTAAAGGCGGCATTACGAAGAATATCATTAGAAAATAAATTACATACTAAGATCAAATTTAATTTATGAGGGGAGGGTTATAAGTTCTAGAAATCGGAATTCCACTTTTTCAGTGTAAAGTTTACGCTTCGAAGTTACCGGCACGCTCATTGCTCGAAAGCTTGTATCAGTAGAATTTCATTGTATACATGATGAAGAGTCAGAATTTCTCTCTGCTCTGAAAAATGAAGGGTAAATGATGAGAGGATGGTAGGGTTCACCAACATTGGAATTTCAAAAAGAATGATATACCTTTACACGCATTATTGTAGAGATTTTCCCGAACAAGTGACAAAGTTTGCAAATGAAGTCAATTATCTTCTATTTTTCACGGCACAAAAGTTGAAACATGACTTTGAACTGACAGAATTGAGTTGATTAAAAATGAAGATGGTCTCGTCGATCACTAATTTCCATTACTGCATCAAATCTTTGATTCGGCATTGATGCTTTTCCTGTGAGATGAAGCGAAAAGAAATTTCGATTCTTTACAGTAAGAATCGTAATACTCTTCCATACATAACACTCTGATTCACTTCAATACAGAATTATGGTTTCTTGTAGTATAGAATTCTGCGAGGTCTGGTTGACCGATCGAGGTCTGATTGGCCGAGTGGATAGCACATTTTGGTCTCGGAATCCGGAGTTCCCGGGTTCGATCCCACGTAGCAACTCGCTAGATGTTCGACTTAGGCCGGTTTTTCGGCCGAAGCGGGCTAAGATAGCCCTAGCAGCCTCCCCGACGTCTCTGAGGTAATGCTCGAAAGGGCGGATTCCAGGGCTCGGGTTGAGAGCAAATTAGAAAAGGAGTCTAGAATTCTGATTTTTTTATTTTTTTTTGCTTATAAATCTGTACCTAATACAGGGTGTCTACCAGAATTTAGTTTCGGAATTCCGGGACTTCGTAAGACACGCCGGGGAAAAATTTGGGCTCAATACGCAACAGTGTTACCTGTATTCTTCTACTGTATAGTGCGTGCGTGTATTTGAAGGGTGATAGTTATCGATCTGGACTATGCAGAAAGCAGTCTCCATGTATCGGGGAAACAGTCCACGTGTTTTTTTTTTTTTTTGGGGGGGGGGGATTGAAAATTCCGGGACCTTTGACAATAGGTAAGTGAATTCCGGCACTTTTTCGGGTTTCCGGGATCTACTTTTAGCCTCCAGGACTTTTCCGGGGATTTCCGGGATCTCCGGGACCGGTAGACACCCTGTAATACTAATTTATGTCACAGAAAAAAAACGCCTCAATACATTCGTCTTCGGGTACAAGTCTTCCTATCCTTCTCTAAGTTTCTCTCTATTAAACCGAACCATCATGAGCTTTCACACCCATAACCCACAATTTCGTCCCTTCATTCCACTATTAGCCTCCCCTTCTTTCTTATTTCGCTGTGTGTTGTCCATGTGGTTATTTTCGTATTCTATCTCTCATCCTTTAATCTTATAAAATATCCTACGTATTTAAATTTTATTCCCTCAACTGTCCAAACTACGGCTTTGCTTTTTCGGGATCATAATCCTATATCTCATTTTATATATGAGAGAACCTAATACTGGAATATTTTAGGCCCTTTTACAGCCCTCCTTAAATTTATTCTCTTTAGATACTGTCCTAGTCTGTCCAACAAAAAGGATTTCAAGTTTGATTCGTTTCTAGTACTCTATACTGTTACCATCTCGAGAGGGAAATGTTCACCTCATCTGAAACAGTTAACGTCCATTGCTAACTTCAGCTCGGAAATGCGTGCTATGTTCACTTATAGGTTGAGCCTAGCTGAGCTACGCTACATTTTTATCATTCAAGGACAAATTTTTAAAATTAGTTCACTTAGCTGAACTCGGATTGACTGTTAACACTGTTACTGATTTTTACAAACAGACTGGAAAATAATCAACCTTTTTCCGACGATTCCAGCTTGCTCAACTCAGCCGCAGAAGGTGAACTCGTAGCTCAGCAAGCATAGCTGGACGCAGTAAAGCAAAAACTGACGGACTGACATTTGTTGACATAATAAGTTATTAGTATCGATGGAAAGCGCGTGAAAAGTAGAATTCTTCAAAATTGGGTTCTCGATGTAAAAGTGTGTATCCACGTTGGAAAAAGTTTATCAGTAAAAGCTGTGTGCGTAAACCGGCATTTTGACTTTTAATATTACGTTTCCTCAAAAGATGTTGTCGCTTGGTCAGTTTTTGCTTAACAGCGTCCAGCTTAGTGTAAGAGTGCAACGGGCGTAATCGTTACCAGATTGAAAATTTTTGATGATCTGGATATCAATGCTTAGATTCCCACTCATTTTCCCGAAAACATTTCCCCGAATGACATTTTCCCGAGTACAGTTTTTCCCGAAACACTGTAGCCCGAACATTTCTTCCCCGAATGATTGTTACCCGAAAAATGCTTTTCCCCCTAAAGTTTTGTCCCCGAATGCTGATTTACCTACTCGAAAAAAATTTTCCCGAATTAATTTACATTAAGTAATTTCCATGGCATTCAGTAAAAGTTGTTAATGCCTAAGCTGTTTGTATGCCGGTTGGTTAGAGTGAACATGGCTTCAACAGCGTCAACATCGTCAACAACCTCAACAGCAACAGAGAGATCTACACGAATAACCCTCGTTGGTGGCGAAACTGCACATAGATGTGGGTGCTCCTTCAGGAGCGTATACAAAACATTACTTTAGACTACGAACGGTATAAACAAGAGAACAACGAGTTAGATTACTTACGCACGCTTGGGCACAATGTCGTTCTTGGTTAAATAAAGAATTTAAATTATTGACGTGGAAAGTTTTTGGGAAAACTCTTTTGGGAGAATTAGTTTTCGGGAAAAAAATTTTCGGGTATAAAAAGTTCGGGAACATCAATTTTAGGGAGAACAATTTTCGAGATAGAAACATTTGGGGGAAAAATTTTCGGCCTACAGTGTTTCGGGAAAAATTGTATTCGGTGTCGGGGAAATGTTTTTGGGAAAGTAATAGGGAATCCAATGCTTATCCTTCAGATTCCTCTTAATGTAAAGCATTTTACAAACTGTGTAGCTCGATTCCAAAAAGTACTTAGACCATTTAATCGAAAATGCGATTTTAGCGACGTCTTTTGGTTAAATGAGGAAACATGACCATATCATAAAAGTGAGAAGTACCTATAATTTATCACGGTACATGTGTAAAAATTTAATTGTAGTAGTAAATGAATGAATGAAAAGAAGAAGAGAAAAAAAGAGGAAAGGAGGAGTAAGTCGAAAGGCCGGTACGTTGGTAAATTAAGGGAAACTAAATGAACTCTAATTTAACGTATTAACTTCATTTTACAAAATTAAGACATAACTGATATTGTCCGTTATTTAAGCGATGCGAAAACCTTGTAGGCGCGAGGGCCGGATCTTTGGCGCGTCTGCCGATTGGTACCACCTGGAATTTAAGATAATAATCGCGTTTGAGTACCATGAATCGAAATCTAGCAAGACATGTAAACTGTGAGGTATGACCCTCATGATCTGTCCCGTGGCTTGAGTGCAAGCCACACTGCCTCGTCGGCCAGTGCAAGGTATCGCAGTAGGTACACCGCTAATCCACCCTGGCCACACTTGTGCGGGGGTTAGGGGACCTCCGCCTCGAGGCCTATGTACTCCCTGAGTACGGACCGCCCTGCTACGTGAGACCGCTCACGTGAGGCTGTACGTCATATTCTCGCCTGAGCATCCCGCTCTGCATAATGAGCGTACGTCGATACCCGGCAAGACAGTCTGAGTATGCGCAACTCGTTATCCTAATTAATATAATGAAACAATTCAATATCGAAGTAGGGTAAGCCTACGAAAAGATTGGTACTCCGTGAGTAAACTCACCTAAGATGCAATTCGGCTCGTCCAGCTGCCACTACACAATCACTATACGAAATACAATACTCTCGCAATGGTCGCCTGTCGAAGAATGCACCAAGCATCCTGGGTCGTCCCTACGAGTTCCTGTCCGCGTGGCGGAAACACATTATGCAGATATGTAGGTGGCAGCTAGAGCCAGTTTTTGCACCATCAGTTGGGGGATGAGAGAGGATTACCTGCTCGTGAGAGCCAGGTACGAGCTAACGAAATGACTTCGCTGCAGCGAATGCTGTCTGCAGTGATTCCTAACATATTGAAGCCATGCATCTCAAAATTAGGGAACTAAATTTTACCATTTCTTTACACATGTACTTAGAGATCTCACATGTTCGGGACCTGTTTTCAAAGTGTGCTTAGTCCCCGTTTGGTTCCACGTTTGGGAAATAACCGTTTTGGACGAAGCACTTTCTAGAATCGAACTCTATATTTGATTTTCTCGGAATTCAAACCTTGTATTAGCAGGATTCAGGTATTCAAGTAGCTTTACATGTTTAGGAGGCATGTTTCAGTCGACAAGACAGGCCAGTTACTACCTATAGTTACGCCCTCAACAGAACTAGACCTTGTTACATAAGAATACTCTTAGGCATTATCTCAATCTAATCAGGTTTTGGAAAACAGAAAGAAGCTAAACTACTTAATGAAATGCCTGGTATAACTACCGAAAACCTCGTTCAATCATCGCGACATGATGTCAAGTTGATTTTTTCTAAAAGATTGGTCACGTTATAAGGGTATTATTTTGCGATTTAGAAATCAATTTCGAAGAAAAGTATCAGCGCCGAAAATCTATCCGGCCTGTGTAACTCGATCGCCCTAAGAATCGAACCGTCGAATCCACGAACATAGAAAAGACAGTCACCTATATCAATTTACTATTATGGGCAGCCTTTTTCCTTTCCTACGTTCAACATTGTAATTGGAATTCCCGAGAAAAGACAACGGAAAAGGAACTTATTATACTCTACCAGTGGAATCTTGACCGATGTTGGTAAATGCGGCTCGTTTAATGCCACGTACACGGTTCGTGGACCGCGAAAAGAAAAGAATGTACGCGATTTGCCACGATGGCATTCCATGGCAATTATAAGCCCCGGCGTTTCATTCCGCCTGTCCGTCCGAAAAAGCTTTCCCGGGCTCCAAAATACGTTAGAATACATTCGTCCTCATTAACCCGGGGTTTTTATTATCGCGTGATATAAACCAGCGAGGTGGGTGGGTTCGTTTTTGTCATAAAAGGCGCTTTTGTATCACAGATTAGTCGAATGACTTTTTCTGCGATACAGTGTGTACCAATTTACCTGATGCAGTCGCGGTGCTAGCGGCGGAACAAAAGATTTATACGACAATTTCAAATCAGGTCGGTTATTTCGAATACGGGTATTACGAGAGACCGTTAAGCCCTCGACTGGTATTGTTAATTCTGTTAAAATGCGGAACTGAAGCGAGCGGAATAATTACTGCAATTAGCACGAATTGAAAGAAGAGGGATCTCGGATTTAGGTATCACAAATACTCGGGGAATGATGGAGATGAAAATTTTCATAGAACATAGTTGGAAATAAGTGAGCAGGAGCTCTGCAGTTATTACTCTGAGGAGAGTTCCGACGAGTTTGAGTTATGCCAAAATGGTATATGGCAGCTTTGAAAGAGAAACTAGTTAGTTGGAGGTGCCAAATATACACATAATTATAGTCCCTATCCTTTTGTCTGTTTGAAGTTAACACCTCTAAACCGTACCTAATAGTGGGGAAGTTGAAATTTTCAGAATGCGTTTCAACGAGTCTAAAGAAAATTTTAAGATACATCATGTGTGTACCCTATTCAAAGGAAGATTATACAAAATTTTTCTCTCTGTGACACCACAATTTCTTTTTGAAACGTGTCATACTGGCACAAATACTTTGCGACAACCCTCTTCTCTTGAATGTACATTTTTGTATAAATTGTACTGCCTGGCTACTTTTTACATAGCACGATACGAGTGTCTTGAAAACGTATTTTTTCCTCCGGTATGTGAATTTTCTCAAAACCAGGTTGTCCTTTTTATTCTCATGACTCACTCTCCTTTTTTCCCTCGACCGGCCAGACAGGATATCCGTTCAGTTCAGTTACAGTTTATGTTCTAGCACTCGCATTAAGACTTACTTTCGCTATTCGATCAATCAGTACCCGCGCTTTCTCTACAAACACTCGTTTCTGTGATTTCAAATATCCTCGCTTCGCGGTCCGGACGAAATACTTCTCTCGTACAGTTTCCGAAAAACCCACAATTTCGTAAGTTTCTATTATTGCAAGTGCCCCCTTTCAGAACTCATGAGACATCTTTTCAAAAAAAAAGACACCGAAAATACTTTTTTGTATCGCTCAAGTCAACCGCATGGCACCTATATTACATTGATCAAATATAACGGGTATGCCAAAAGTTAGTTCACACTTCACAACGTAAGTGAACTTTTCTTGGCACATGTGAACTAACTTTTGGCACACCCAATATATCAGTTAACAGAATTTCAACTTCATAATATTTATAGAGTCCCGGAATATAACTGTTTTGAAAGAATTTAGAGTTTCTCTTCGCAGTATTACCCAAATGAATTTTTTTAAATATTTATAGTTTTACCTTAATAACGCAAAAATAGTACGATAAAATGCAAACCGATTAAGACACATCGACTTGATACGAAGTAAATGAAACCAAAATCACACTTCACTTTTCTACATGTTCGAGAGCTATTTGTCAGTTGGTAGTAACTGCCGCCGTCCATTTTATCTGTAAACATACATACTGAACGAAGGGCGACTCGACACCCAGCTCTCTCGTATGAAACAAACTTTGATTGGATATTCGAAGAAAATTACCAAAAAGACACCTGTTTTCGTAGTCTAATTCACCATGTCAAGTCGGTTGTGTCCCTTTTCAAAAGTAAAATGTCACTTACAGGGGCTGAAATTCGGATATGATCAACAAATAGGAATCTTCGAAATCAACGGCCCAAAAACCTTTACTTAAGTTTTGAAGCTGAGCCATTATCGTTAATTTGGAGCACAAGATTTTCATTTTGAGGCCCGAATTGGGGTTGGTTCAAACACCTCCTAATAGGATACTTGGATTTAGAGACGCAAAAAACAAACAATTTCGATAAGTTGCTTAATATTTTTTCATTAATAAAAGGAAAGTTGATGGACTGCTAATTCCTGTTTGGACCAGAATGGATTTTGTAATTCTCCAAGAAACAGATTTTAGCATTTTAAGATTTTGCTTGTTTCCTTTCTCAGCTGTTTACATTTAAAAAAAGTACAGCGTGTCGCTGCAGAATAAGGCCATCTCCCGATTGTTCTGAGTTTAACCTACTCGGCCCTTTTCTCTTTCATCTTAGAATTTCCGTTTGTATGGGGATCGGGACCCCATACGGGGTCAAAAAACATTCTTATTTTATTTTATTTATTTTTTATTTTTATTGGTCACCAAAGTCTGGGGTATAACTGGTGGCAGTGTGTAATGCGAATTGTTCCTTCTTTATAATTATATTTTTTCCTATTTATTCTTGTTTATTTATCCTTACACTTTAGTAATGGATTTTGTGGACGTTCATTTCTCTAAGGATGGGAGGGGGTTTCTTTTAGCTTACTGCACGATTGGCGATGAGGCAACTACGTAATTTTCCTGCTTCACATGATTTACAGTTTTATTTTATTTTATTTTTATTTTTTTCTCCCGTCATTTATGAGCAGACTATACGCATTAGAACCAACTTTCTCAGGTCCCCTATCCCGATTACAAACATTATAAAATACCTTGCTATCTTTCACCCCTAGTTCGTTTTCAGCGCTGACCATCTAGAGAGGTTGAATCAATTTCAAATGCCACTTTAGGCCTTTAATTCTTCTTTTTTACACAGCATGTAGGGTCAAGGACTGGATAGATGGCTCCCCTCCCACAGATGCTGCTTGGTTTACAAGTCGACTTTTGTACAGTTTTTATGTGTCAATTTCCTCCCTCGTTCGAGGGATAGTTTCCACTTTTTTTTTTTTGATTAATTTGATCTGTAGAGTATAATTTTGTCTCCCTTTTAAGTCGTAAGTTTCAGTTGAGGCGAGGTGATATTCTGAGATCCCTCATGTCTAAAAATTGCGCTAACGAGCTGGGTACCTGACATGAAACATCTTTTTTTTTTTTTTTTTTTTTTTAGTATAATCTTATAGTGTCAGATATTCTCTCCTCAATTCTGCCCCACAGAATTGAGGTTGCCGGAATCCCTATTTCTGAGTGGGCTTCTTGGTGTCTGAGTAACGTTGTTTCCAACCAGACTACAGCATTTGTCCTGTGAAAATGTCCCCTAAATTCCTTTTTTTTTCTTTTTTTTTTTTGTTTGTTTGTTTCGGCTTAGTAGTCTGAAGATGTGGATATGGTTTGTCCCCCAGGGAATCTAGCCGACCTGCAAAGGTCTTCACCGACAAGTGCAGGAGGGGGCTAGTAGGCAAGTGAACTGACACCTCTGGGTTAGTAGTGGACCTGACTGCTAACTCATGTCCAGCGCCCGGTTTTGCAGTGCAAGGTGGCTTGAGAGCCATACTTGTACCAGTTCACTGTGCCAGAATGTGTTTACCCAACAGACCTATCCACGTGGCATAAATGATAGATAGCCACATTAGTGAGGACGGATTCGGGATCCCTAGGCGTGACGCACTAATGTGGTGAAGTTCGTTGACAGCTCCCTTTAGTTTGGTTTAATTCCCTTATCCCCGTTCTCAGATCATCACCTCAAATTCTTCTTATATTCCATTTGGAAATTTTCTTAATGTTAAAGTCCGTTTATTTTTATTTTCTCGACCCCATTTTAATCTACTTACGTGAATGTTGAGATGAATACAATACAAGTTTCATCCCCCTCGATTTTGTGTATATTCGTTGCTTAATAGAGAGGTCACGTTGATCTAGGGAGTTTGGAATATTGCATTCTAACAAGGTGACATTGATCCTTCTCTTTTGTGTTAGTGTGTGTTGGGCTCATATTTTCTTTTTTGGGTTTTGGTTTCAAAATTGGTTCAGTCGGCGGACCTATAGTCCGACTTTGCTTGCCTTCCTCTAGTCGGTGAAGAGACTTGCGAGAATTCTTTTTCTATATCTCCCGACCCATCCCTGTCTCCTCTCACGAGGGGATGGACCGACTCTTAAGGGTGAGGTGTCAGATGTGGTGTGGGAATTTCTGTAGCCTCTCCTCTTTCTGCGGTTCGGGGCTTTCAGAGGTTTCCACGCTATAGACTTATTTCGTTTGCGTCGCTTTTTCCGACGTTAGAATTAAAAACATGAGAAAACATCTATGCTTCTCAGCCCTCAACTGACCCAGAGGAGTCGAAGATCAAAACGGACCGCTGAAAAAGAAACGGAACGAGGAGATAAAGAAAAATGTTGATATTTTTTATCTTGTATACTGCAGAAATTGATCGATGTCCGATTATATGTAATAGGGTACGACAAATGAATGCTCACATTACCTATGACGCAAGTGACATGTGAAAGATGCTTTTCGGAACTTAAACTGATCAAAACCAGGCTACGTCAAACGATGACTAATGAACATTTAGAGGCGTTCATGTTAATGTTCACCGAATCAGAAATTCTTGAGAAAATTGAGGAAGATGAAATAATTCATGAATTGTGTGTTACGAGCTCGGAACTGGCGATAATTTTACTTATCTAAGATCTAACACTATGTCAATTATTTTTTATTAATGTTTAAAATGTTAATTTTTCAATTTATCTTTGTTCTCCGCTCATATAATATGTTACTCGTAGTTTTATTACATTGATCATGTGAATTAAATTTGGGGTCTACATATGTTACTATTTCTGTGGTCTACTATGTTGTTCAACTGTGATGAGTGATGGCAAAATATTCTTAGATAATGTATTTTAAAATTTGAAGAAGGTACACCTCTATAATTATAAAATCCGGTTGTAGAAACAATCTAAAGCGGTAAACGAGAGACGGCAAAAAGATGAATGATTTTGGAGACGATTCTCATGGGAGAGGAAGTGCTTCAAAACTTATGTATATTACCTTGTTTTCAAAAGTTGAAAGAACTAAAAACGACCCAGAGGGCCCACATTTTTCTGGGGGGGGGGCTCTCTACTGACTATTCAAAGGGCGGCCACTCATATCCTCCCGGTAGAATTTCTCGTCTCTGACCGCCGCTGTTCCATTTCATTTTGTTCTTTTGTTAGATGGGAAAAAATTATAAGCACACGTGCAAAACCAGAATTTTTTATTTTCCTTTCTTTAAGGAGTGATTGCTGATTTGAAGTACAGTACGATGTAGCCGTAAGCGTTGGAGTTCAGGCCTTTTAAAAATATTACGCCCCTTTGAAAGTCCGAGCCTGGGGTATTTCCTCCATTCCCCCTTGTCACAGTTGATCACAGTTGAAAAAACAGTTGACAATCTCATTATTTCTTCACTTTAAAAAACATAAGCGTTCACACACATGTACATATTACAGGTCTACTTATAAGCGATCTATTTCTCCATTTATGACTCATCATACAAGAGACCCTAAAAATATGGTAGAAAGTTTCAATCGCTACTGCGTTTATCGGTGAGAAAAATAAAAATTTGAAAACCAATTTCTAACGAGAAATCGTTGATGCTGAGTCTTCTTATTGTATTAAAGAACTACACCAATATTTAGGAAAAGCAAAATGCTATCGTCTACGCGATTTTCTTTCGAACTCAACAGGTTGATGGTTCGCTGAGATACTGAACTAACAACATTAAGGCGATGGTGAACTGGAAAAGTTTAATTTTTTGGAATTTCTCCGTTATCGAAATAAGAAGACTGATTTAAAATAATTGGAAGAGTGAATATACGTAAATGGGATGAAAAAGTGGGGACGGGTAGTGTCTATCTCTTAATAGCATTATTCTCAGCCGGGGGGGGTATTGTTTTTCGCAATTGTGGGCGGTCGATCGATTCGTTAAATTATGTAGGATACCCCAATGGACTCATGGCTCATAAGTTGTGATGTTTCAAAATGGAAATCGTCTAATACCAGTAAGTATATCGACGGCGTGTCTTTCGTTACCATGTATTTGTAAATGCGCCCTGTTTGTGTAATAAGTCGATGAGACGCAGTAAGATGAAATCAGCGTTGTGATATTCGCCTCGTGTATTATGTAGTCCCATGTTTTGGGCTGTGAACAAGTTTTGAATCAAAGTTCGTGTAGTTTCGAAATACAATTCGAAAATGAAATTTTCGGTTATAAAATCACGAAAAAGAGCGGCAAAATATTCTATCGAGTTTTTACATTATCGACTGAAGTTGCCACATTACTTCTTAAATTATACGAACATTTGGGCCATCCTGGACGGCGACACGAGGCACTGTAGTTCGTAAAACTGTAGAACAGATAGAGAAAATGTAAACAAATTTGCTGGAAGGAACGTCCGTTTTTAATAATACAAATCAATGTCACCAACGTTTTAATCACGGCTCAGTGTGTGGGTGGAAGAAAGCCATTCAGTCACAAGCGTAGTTTTGAGGTAAACACTGTTGAAATACCTATTCATTTTGTCGGAGCTTGGTGAGTCGAAATTGTGCAGTATTGTGGTTGGTCTCATTTAAAAGAGTACACCCTCAGCTTTATTTCTGAGTTGAGGAAGTAAAACCCGGTCCACTTCAATTCCTATCGCAACAATTTTTTAGAAGCGCATTGTACGCCCTTCTTCCACCCATCAAGGTTTGCAATTTTTCTCCTCATATTGTGGGTATACCAGCAATATTCCGTGGCTGAATAAAAAGAATATGAAATATGATTCAATAATTTTGACATTTTTTTAAACAATAGAGACAAAATATAACGCGTAATGAACTGAGAGCTCTACAACAAATCTAATACACTCTCTTATGAAGATCATATCACTAACACAGTAATGCCACTTATTGTCACTAGCGCACTTTATTGAGTAATATCGAGCTAAAATGTAATGGATGGAGTAAAAGGTCTGAAGATTTAAAATTTCGTACCTAATTATGACAAAGGACGTACGCAACAGACCCTCAGTTATGCTATAATTTAAGTTTTTAAAGCAGCCTCGCCATCAGGTGTAGGCCAAGGAGGTTTAAATTACCGGATCTTTCTCTCTAAGATTCCTAATGAATTATTTTTCAATGATAATGTTATTCCACCTATCCACCAGTCATTTGTTGATTTTTCAACACTGAGAGTAAAAATTTTTTCAACAATTGAAGCTAGAGGGAGCTTTTGTCCGAGTTCCTTTGTTTTTTGGTTACATGTTCAGGTATAAGTATCCACTCGCATTTTGTCCATTAGGAAATAGGAGTCAGAGGGTAGACAAAAATATATAGATTTAAGTATAAGTGCTTCGCAGTCAAGATTAACCTAATAGCAGTCACTGTGTCGAGAAATCGGGTCCAGCCTCGGCATACTTTTAGCTTTTACATTATAGCAAAGCGTTGTTTTCGATTTCCACAGTTATTATTTTAGATTCTCTAACCATATTGTCGTATAAATATGTATTTTAGCTCATGAAATATGTTCCGGCTGAGGACAAGGAAAGACTATTTTCAAATGTTGCAAAAAGTATAGCACTAGACTAATTCAATCTTTGCGGCTTTCGTGAATCTCAACTGAGTCTGAACGAATATTTTATTGATGAGCTTTGCGATGAACGCCCTGATAAGTCCAAAAATTAATTTGATTAACAGTAAGCTTTCTCAAGATCGTACTCAGATTTCGTGGGGCCTCCGAAAATTATCATATACAGCCTAAAGGCATCTTATTTTTTAAGAATATCAACAGTAATCAAGAATGAAGAATCATGAACAATATCTTGCTATTTAGTTTACTAAAGGAACCGAAAAAGAAACGGTACAAAGGGTTTCAATCAGGAATTAAT
This sequence comes from Acanthococcus lagerstroemiae, assembly GCA_031841125.1. Classification (NCBI taxonomy): domain Eukaryota; kingdom Metazoa; phylum Arthropoda; class Insecta; order Hemiptera; family Eriococcidae; genus Acanthococcus; species Acanthococcus lagerstroemiae. The sequence goes on along the minus strand of CM063106.1, from coordinate 73,317,054 downwards.
TAAATTGATATTTACAGTTCCTATTTCATTCAAGAAAAGTATCGTTCACATGAGCAATTCGATTCTACTCCATTTTCCCGAGCAGAGTTACCTGCTAACAAAATTAGAATTTTTGATCATATTCTGGCCTCAGATGCAAATTTCTGCATAATATGTTGATCATTTTTAGCGCGTATTTATCCTCACGCATATTTACATGTCCTCCACTATTATTTTTGGGTATAGACAATTTTAATGCCAGAAGTAAGGAATAAATGGTGGAATTTCATTCCTCCCCCCATCTTAGTAAAACTGTTGCGAAGAAATTGTGATATCCTGTATTTGGCTGATTGCGATTTAATGTTGATGTCATAGTACTTGGTGAATGCTGAAGTGCAGAGTGCTGTCGAAGTTTGAATCGACAATTCAGTAGGTATCAAATTTTGTATAGAAAAATTGTCGATATTGAATACGTTTAGCGAAATATGTTGTACGAAACAAACTGCATCGACTTATAATCACTGAATTCAGTTTAGCAGAGGAGAAGGTTTTCAAAAGTGCATTGAACTGCGTAAATTATACCACGTTTTCGATTTCAAAATTCGGCAAGACTGCATTTAAACAACCTATTCCATAGAAATTGTGTCTAGAGCAATATAGATAGCACTGGGGTCCGATTGGCTAAGTGGATAGAGCGTTGATCTCGGAATCCGGGTGTCCCGGGTTCGAGCCCACGTAGCAGCTCACCAGATTTCGACCTAGGCCGGTTTTTCGGCCAGAAGGGAAGAGGGCTAAGACAGCCCTAACAGCCTCCCCGACGTCTCTGAGGATTCCAGGGCTCGGATTGAGAACAAATTAGAAAAAGAGAATGTAGATAGCACTGTCAAAACAATACTCGCATGAATTTTCTGGGGCGAGAAAAATTTAACAAAAAATTATCTATAAATTTTAGTCAGAAGAAGTTTAGTTAGATTTTGTTATTTTTCATTTTTGGTTGGTTCTTGCCTGGACTTGCGCTTTGCTCCAGTATAAGGGATCTCGATTTCTCTTCAACGATTTTGTAATTCCACTTCTCAGGAACTGTAAATATTGTCGAATTCTGACTTGCTATCGTGGAATTCGAATTTTAGGGTTCAATCAGGTGTAAGTTAAAAATTTGATGCCGTGCCCAAAATTAGTAAAAAGTAATCCTACTTCCAAAGCGCTCTTAATAAATATTTTCTCAATTGGTGAAATGTATAGTGATGGACGCATGTCAAATTGTCTCCCCAGACACCGCACCCTTGGCCCCGGAAACTATCTTTCAAACATCGCAACGATGACCACCTTTTAATTATATTAACCAAGTCGATTACAATTTCTATTTTAATCTAGTGCCTAGGGGGAAAGAGCAAAAATTCGGGGTCTTCTCAAAGTATTTGTACTCGTATTTTATTCGACGGCCACTTTCCAATCTTCGAAAGATTTCATTTTGAATTCATTACAAATAATCGCATCGACATGTCGACATGTTTGTTGCTGTCGAAGTTTGGATCGACAACTCAGTAGATAATAAATATTGAGTTTTTTTTTAATAGAAAAACTGTTGGACACCAATATCTTATGGGACCCATTTATCGGCCCACAATGGTAATGTTGAATTCACGAAAGAAATATGCTGTCTGCACGAAATATATAAATGACAAGCGCAGTAACAAGTACGAAACAGAAAAAGAAAGAGTTTGAAGAAAAAATTAAACTTCAGAACGCAGTATAATTCACTTACACGATAAAATAAAATACGCCCGGAATTTTAATACCTTCTACACACAATGAAAAAAAGAGACACGATATTACTGCGCCCGAAATAAAAAGTTCAAATTCTCGGCCTCCATCATACTTGCCACAAATTTACAATTGCGCACGAATTAATGTCAAAATCAAATTTTGGAGCAATAAAAATCTATGAATCGATTCTCCCCCTCCTCAGGAGCCACAAATTTAGATTAAGAGCCAAACCGATATCAAAAACGAATTCGTTGAGTTCGAAACCCCTCGATGATCTCGATGGGGTCATTCGCATAAATAATAGGTCTAAAAATTCCTAATGTACTGTAATAAAGGGTAATTTTTACACGCCCACTCTTTTTTGTTCTCTCAGCCGAAGCCCTGAAATCCGTCCTTTCGAGCATTACCTCAGAGCTCCCCTCTATGGCGTTTCTAGAGTACTTACGAAAAAATTCTTAATGATCGTTTTTATAGAAAATTGGATCCCTCTTAAACTCATGGATCTCCTATCTCCACGAGTCTGTACGTTATCCGCGATGACGTATAATTTTTGTGTTTAAACTACATAATATACCGTATGCAAGTCATTTCGTGATATCGATTTTAAAACTCGTAATTTAAACTTTTTTTTTCGTGGCTTCACATTTCGTTCAATCACACTTTTTATTTCGTGCTATTTAATACTTCCCATATCTTATTTCTTTCAAAAAAAAACTCGTAGATTGTTGCTATTGAATTTGCAATGGAAAAAGTGTCAGGTCGAATTAAAAATTAAAAAATTAGTTGACTCGATAACGAGATCAAAGTTTGTATGGAAATTGATGCCGACTATTTCATCGGTATTTGAGCAGGCAAGAGCGACATAAAATTTTTCATTACTGAAACGTTTTTCTGCACATAATTCGATATCGACTTTCTCATCGGCTCTTGCATAGTCAAAGTCGACAAAAAAGTTGAGCTGGCTAAAAGTTTATTTACCGTACATGGTTCGATATCGACTTTTTAATCGATTTGTGACTAGTCAAGGACGACAAAAAAGTCTACATAGACAACGATATTGGTTTGACTTTGCCTGCCAAATTTGACAAATTGATCGCGTCAAAAAAGTAACTAATTTTGAAGGTCGACAAAAATGTTGACTTTTGTATCCACTGTTTCACATGTGGGCGACAAATCTGATCAAGGTGTCGCGTATGCAGCGCCGTAATTCATCTGTTTTGCCTACTATTAAGAATCCATTCTACATACATATTGTACACATTTAGATAGTTGATTAATATCTGATGAAGAGTTAATAAAACATTTGAATTCGTTCCAGGAATGAGCTCGTGTAATGCTCGATTTGTTGTTCTTACATCAAGGTTTCGAAAATAACCAAAAATAATTTTGAAAACTAAACCAGCATAATACGAAGGTACGAGAATTTGTTTCTCTGTAAGAGCGACAAGCTACGAGTCTCGTATGATTTTTTCATTACATGTATTTAATTTATACATCTTACAGTACTTCATGGAGCAATAAAATGATCTCGTTCGAGTTGATAAATTCTTTTACGGGGAATTTACAAAAGTATAAATTCCTCCATTTCTGCGCTCGAAGTAATTTCCAAGTTGAAATTAAGAGAAGCTCGACTTTTCGAGTCAAATAAAATTGAAATTACCACCTTAATTCGCTTATTTCGATTAACGTCGAAGATTGTAACACGTGCCACTTTCGAATATTTATTTTTCCAGCATTCAAGTATGTACTGACTCTTGATGTCGAGACTACATAATATAGCAACACCATTAAGCTAATATTTACCTCCAGCTGTAAGAATACTACTGCTGCAAACGAAATGTTATTATTTTTGTACAAAAAGCTGAGAATTTTTTCTAATGAAATGTTTTTGAATCGACGTTCTTTTTTTTTCTCTCTCTCTCTCTCTCTCTCTCTCTCTCTTGGATAACAAAAGTGGGTAAAGGTTATTGCAGCCTACAGAGGGATTAAGGTGAACGTTAACTTGGAAAAGCCGCGGGCATGTTGGCATAGCCCGTTCGTCACTTTCTATTCAACACGAAACTGGAATAGTGTAGAGAAATGTCTACGTAAACGTAGAAACCGAGGTGAGTCTAAAAAAATAAAGGGTCTCTGAGAGAGATTCTGGCGAGCAATAGATTCCACTGCTCCTATAAATTACCTTTTCAGGGGGAACGAAAATGGACAAATCTAAACAATCAAGTGTCCCTTATTTTCCGACTTTTCTCGTATCTTCAATTTTCCTGCAGTTATGGGTGCCAAAAAAACAGAGAAACCTCTCCCTCATTAAAATCATACGTTGATCAGATAATAAGGGAAACACCTGCCACAAGCTTCCTTTCTTATGGAAATAAACCAGGATTTTTTACTTTTCCAAAAAATAATAATTTTTTCTCAGCCTGTAGTAAGGCTAAAAATATTCTCATGAAAGTCTTGGGTACCAGCTAGAACATTGTTTGACAAAATTTTTTGATATTTGAATCGATGACACCGAAGGAGAACTTCAAAATGAAACGTAGGAAAACTGAAAAATGAAATTAGATAGGGCAGTCAATTTACATGTCAGGTTTCTGAATTTGTTTCTGAGTTTAGTTTCTCAGTCTGTCTCCTTAGGGTGTCACAGAAGGCAGTTGCGACTTACTGGGGAAAAAATAATCGGTTACTGGATGCACTTCGGTGATCTCGAAAACTTATAAATTAAGTATAATCTAGATGAACTGTTACTAACAGACCTCAAAGCCCTTTGATGATACTCCAAGGAGTCGAATTGAGAAACTAATGGCAAAATCAAATTCAGCGACCTGAAAACCCTCTAAATCGACTTCAATTTTGAATGTCATTTTTCAGCTCATTTGGAGATTTCTTCCAGGGACCATCAACTGAGATCGTCGAGTCAAACAATTTTGTGGACAGAATATATTCATATCGCTATCAAGAACTCCTACGCGAATATAGACTGAGAATCAAGAAATTAGTTGAAAAATTATAATTCCATGTTGACCATGTTATTTTCCATAAGATAGGCAGGCTGGTAGCACGTGTTTTCATTATCTGATCGACTAGAAATACTTAACAGGATGACTTTCCGATTTTTTTAGCATTCATCACTGAGCGAAAATTGAATATTTGAGAAAAGTCACAAAAGAAGAGACACCCTATGGTATAATCTTGTACCAGAAGTGAATACACCTCTCCCTCTCAAATGAAGAGGGTAGAAGAAGTCTTGACACTCCATCTTTTACCATTTAGCTATCTTCCACATTCAGTTACCTATTTTCTTCTCTTTTTTTTCCTTTTCTCTTTTTTTCTGTTTTTCTGCTATATGAGATTGGGCGCAAAATTCAAGGGCTGAGTCAAGAAATTTTGGTATTTTTGGACCAAATATGTGAAACGAGAAAGATAAGTACACAACATACAAAAGAAGTGACGAGGATGTCTGAAACTGGTAAAGGTGCAATACCGGAAGAAGCCCATAACTTTGGATTGAATTCGGCCTATGGGGCGAGGAAGCAAGGAAGAAGAAGTTCGTATTCGACGATGATGCATTTAGTTGCGAAATATATAAGATTAGCATGGCTAGTTTCAATTTTAATTTTGTATTGTTACTTTTCCCGTACGAGGCAGTGGAGAGGAAACATAAAAGTTCAAAGTTGTACCGAGATAATGTTGATCAGAAATAACCTAAAAATCAAGTAGCATTATCCTCCTTAATAACAGAATATACAATCCAAAAAATCATTTGCGTCGAGTGTTTAAGTAATTTTGCTTACGATTGCATTACTTGCCTATTTCTGAATATTTTTACATTAAGTATTACATTCGTTTTCATTACGTTCATTACTTACTCTCTAATAATTTCATGAATTTTTCAAAATTATGATTTTTTTACATTCGTTCTCGATTTTTTGAATAAATAAAATTTCTAAAAGCATGTTCTTCCTTTCTTTTTCGAAGCTGTCTAAAGTTGCTGAAGGTGCCCAACAAGTTTTGGTGGTGCCCAATATGGGCAATACTACTCGTTAGGGTACATACTGCTGCAGACTACAGTCGCGCAGCAAGATAAAGATCAATAAGCAATTTTCTCTGAAGGACCTGTCTACAAAAAATGACTCTCAAAAGTCATGTTCCTTTAGCTACACAGCATTAGGCTAAGGTTACTTGGTGTAACACTGAGATGACGTCACGTGTACGTGCCTAATTGAACACAACTAAATTCTAATGAAATGGAGTTCCTGGAGCTAGAAAACATTCTTCTAATCTTCTATTATTTAATTTTACTAATTCAGGTGTCGTATTAGAAAACCGTAATTCTTCATCCACTAAAGACAAAGGAAGAATTTTATTTCGATTCGAAAATAAAGATTACAATTTGAACCCGGTTAACTAAGATTATTACCAATACTATCAAAATTTGCTGACGGGCAAGCAGTTTTGAGAAGATTGAAAGTACATTTGTTCCTCATAACTTCGTAACTCAGCATGGATGTAGAATTTTTTTTTTTTTTTAAATTATTTATTTATTTACCACGATCTGTAACATAACATTAATTGGTATTTCTGATATTATAAATTAACGATTGAGTCTAAATAGCCCAGTGGCTGCGACTCTTACAATTACAAATCAAGAATCTTCTTCCTTTTTAAACGACGAGTATCCTGGCTATTATCCAATAGATTTATAGCTAGGTGGTTGGTGTGAGATTCCAGGCGGCTACGATGTTTTTCAGCTTGTCGAGCGATTTCATCCTTCACGAATGAAAATCCGGTATATTCGTGAATTTCTGCGATCCTGGTAAACCACGGCGGATTAACGATGGACATTAGTATTTTATTCTGAGCGCGTTGAATAATTTCAATATTACTGGGGCTAGCTGTTCCCCAGATTTCGATGCCATAGAGCCAGATTGGCTTAAAAACCAGTTTATATATTAGCAACTTATTTTCAAGTGATAATTTGGAATTTCTTCCAATAAGCCAGTTAAATTTATAAAACCTGTGAATCATCTCACTTCGCTTATTTTTAATGTGGTCTTTCCACGTAACTCTTTTATCAATAGTCAGTCCCAAGTATTTGGCTGAGTCTCTGTTTGGAACAAGTTGGCTATTCAGGATTACAGGAGGACAGTTTCCCTGTCTGGTTCCAAAGGTAACCTGAATGGATTTATCAACATTGACTTTTATTCGCCATTTCTTAAACCATTGTTCTACCTGAGAGATCGCATTTTGTAATCGCTGGCTTGCTGTGTCGTTTTTTTGGTTGCAAGACAGTATTGCTGTATCATCAGCGAATGTTGCTAATGTTACATCTTCAGGTTCGGGCATGTCAGCTGTGTAGATGGAATATAACGATGGTCCTAATACAGATCCTTGGGGAACGCCAGCTTGTATTTCATATAAATCTGTGACAATCTCACCGTATTTCACTTGGAATAGTCTATTGTTGAGATACGATTCCAGTAACAGACTGTATGGCTTGGGAAATATTTTCTTAATTTTGTGCTGTAGCCCTTTGTGCCACACCTGGTCAAAGGCCTTTTCGACATCGAGAAATACTGCGCCGCAGTATTCTTTTCTTTCCATTGCTTCCGAAATTATGTGAGAATGATAAAAAAATAATCTACCGCAACTTACACATACAATTGTGGGTCATTTTTTAATTGTTCACGCTGACATTTCCTTAGTTCTTCTCATTTTGCTTGATAGGTTGGAGTCTCTGTTGTAGTATTTCTCCTCGATGCTTCTTGTATATAATATATACCAGCGTATCCCAAACTTTAGTGGATGATGACCCAATTAGAAAGTTGGTCAATTTTTCGGGACCCTCCTCCGAAAAAAAGAAAATGAATGAATAAAAACAATGATAAATCAGTGTTTAACAATTCATTTAGAAAAACTACGTTCGCACGCCCCTTGCATTACAGAAAGTGTCAGGAGAAGTCTGTAGCATAATTCGAGTCCTGGAAATGAATGGCAATATAAATTGTACTGTATAAGAAGTTTATACAGACAAGCCACACAATTTCCATCGTGCTTCTCTCCTATTTTCGTTTCCAGATCACAAGCATCTACTTAATCGTCACCAAACTCAAATTCATTAATAAATTTTTCAAATTTCTCATTTTGTTCTTTATAAAAGGTCACAATATCTTTCTTCAAAGACTTCCATTTAGAATTAAAATCTTTTAGTTCCGGTCGCAAGATTTGAAAGGTCAACTCATTCGGAGCAAATGGTGCAATCATAGAATGTATTTCTGCCAAGGCATTTTCTGGAAAGCTCTTTGCGACGGAATCAAAATTTCTTGGATCAAGGCAAGCAAAATCAGCGCATAAAATGCCGTGTTTTTCGCAAGTCGGAATAATCCGTTGACTTGCAGTGCCTAATGAGTTGTAATTTCTTGGAAGCGTGTGCCTGGTTCGCTGGCCCGATGCGCAATCAGTTACCCTCTAGTTACCCTCAGACTACCCTTGTTCCTCTTTAGTTACCCGAACTGGCGGAATACTACGCAATTAGTTACCCTCTAGTTACCCGCAGCGGAAAAGTTACTCATTTGTTACCCGCGGTTACCCTCAGATTATCCTTGTTTCCCTTTAGTTACCCAGGTAACTGATGAGATTTTGTGCATTGGGATGTGAGGTTGATGCAAGGGGCGCCGTTGGCTCGTTTTCCCGGAAGGGCGCATCGAGAAACTCCCGATTTCCCAATAGGCCTATCCGCCACTATATGTAATAATTTTCTGGAAAATAAGGCGCCACTGAACTGAACTGCGACTCAGATCAATGAACACTACCGAAAACCGCACATCTCAGATGATGTACCACTGAATCAAACTGTGTCTGAATTGAGACGAAAAGAAGAAAAAATAGTGATTGCAATATGCTCGGCTGTAGCTGACCCTAAGGAAATACTGTAGTTATCCGCTTATAACTCCAGAAATTTTCCATTAACGTCGCAGGATTGGAAACACGGTACCTTCCATGCGTGTAGTCCTGAAAATAATATAAATTATGTCTTAATGCTCTGTTGTTATAGGTCGACAATGTTGAAATATTATTTGAAAAAATTATTTTGGACCGTTTGGGACATTCGTTGCTCTCGTATATTCAGCATGATATCTATAAAGTGTTCAAACGAAATATGATGCACAGCTTCTCCAAGAGGATCTTGACGCAATCACAACTTGGAGCGAAAGAAACAAGCTTCCGTTTAATAAACAAAAATGTGTTACAATTACGTACGCAAGAAAAGTTAACTTGATTGGTACTACCTACATGATTGGAGAATATGAACTCACATCAGTAACTGAAATAAGAGATCTCGGAGTCATTCTTGATGCCAAATTAAATTTTAAAATGCATATCAGGCAAGCGGTTAGTAAAGCAAGGAAAATGGTCGGCTTTATTATCCGAAATACATCTAATTTTACCGATATAGACACTATAAAAATGTTATACTACTCATTGGTTAGATCTCATCTTGAATTTGCCTCCGTGGTATGGAGTCCAGCTACTGCTGATGCAATAACTTTGGTAGAAAATGTACAAAAGCGCTTTTTAAGATACCTTTACTACAGACATTTTTCTTATTATTGTTATTCGATCACATATTCCGAGTTGCACCAAGGGTATGAAACTAAAAGCCTAAGCGGAAGAAGGAACATAGCAGGCCTGGTCTTTCTACACAAAATAATTCAGAACAAGATAAATGAACCGACGTTACTTGAGAATGTAAGAATACGTATACCTAGTTTCAATAGTAGAAGGACCGACGTATTCTTACTTCCGGTAACTCACACTGGTCATTTTATGAATGCTCCATTCAACCGCATTGTGAAGTTGTATAACAACATGGTACAATTAGACAAAAGCCTAGATATTCTTGATTCACTGAATCAATTAAAATTTAAACGTGGCATCAATGACTTCTTCAGCTGAGCTTTTCTGTACAACAAACCCTTTCCTCGAATAATTATCTACCGTACTTCTCCGACTATAGTGCGCACACGTATATAATGCGCAGTAGGAATTTGAAGACGTAATTTTGGAATTAACTTTAATACACGAGTATAATGCGCAGGTAGATATATGTAAATTAGCCGATAATACCTAGGTATAAAAAAATGTTATGGAGTAATACGTGAGTAGACATGTAGCGCGTTACTCTTCGCTGTCGCTGGTGTCAGTTGGTGGTTCATCTTCCTCCTCTGTGTCTGGTGCATCAGAGTCGTCTTCAACTTCCTCAAATAATGTATCGTCCTCTGTACCATCTAACGCATTGGATATACAACACCGCCTGAACGATTTTACTATTATTTCGGCATAAATTTTTGCCCACGCGTTGGATACCCACTGTGCTACTTGTGATGCAGGCGGTTTCTTTATTTTGCCAGTATTAGTTAGGGGTAGGTTACTTGAAAGCAGCCAAGTTTAGCTGTGTACTGCACTCGTCGAGGAGCTGACATCATTACCGTACTTTCAAGTTCCAACGCACAAGTTCAATGTATAGTAAGAAGATAACGACTGATACGATAGAAGAAGAGGAAGCATTGAATTTGTTTGTAGGACCTACGTACGCTGTACCATATTTATTAATTGACATCCGTACATGTATTTTCCTGGTTTCCTGATTTTTTTCCTTTCTTTTTCTTGCGTGTATAATGCGCACACGTTTATAATGCGCACCCTGTTTTTTCAAGCTTAAAATATGGATAAAAAGTGCGCATTATAGTCGAAGAAATACGGTATATCAATTCTTCTTGTCCGTTTTCTCAGTTGTGTTTGTTTAAAAGACCCCAAGACGGGGCTAAGTATCGCTGGGAGTGAGGTCACGGGGGTGGCCTACAACTGGCGGGTGGATGGGGTAGGGACACGGGGGAATGGCTGGCGATTCGAAAAATAGATATCTTATTTTTTCATTATTTTTTTATTTTTCATTATTATTATTATTTTTTATTTATTTTTTTTAATTAATTAATTAATTTTTTATTTTTTATTATTATTATTTTTTATTCTTTTTCTCTGTCAGTTGTCTTTTTCCTCTTTCTTTTTCTTTAGTTACTTTTTCTTTTCTTTCCATTCCTTTCTTTTCTTTTCTTTTTTCTTTCTTTATATGTATTTAGCTATATGTATTAAGAACTTTTTGTATATGCCCCCCCCCCCACTGTAATTGGCCATCAGGCTGTTGTGGAGGGCTAATTATCAATAAATAAATAAATGAATAAATTGCATGTATAGGAAAATACCGGAAGAAATACGTCAATCAAAAGGGCTTGAAACAGATCCTCGGCGTTACAATTCGAAATTTACGAACAGATACAATAGCAATTTCCACGTGCTGGTTTACATCTAGGAAAATATTTTTTCTATATTAAAGACGTAGCCCGTAGATGATGACTTTTTTAAGTCATTTTATCGAAACAATACGCGTGTAATGCCATTCCCGCTTTCCACCATCATAATATACACGAATTTCGACTGCCGATTTCACCCTATTTCACTTTCTACGAGTACCTTTATCGGGAAATGTCAAAGTACGTAATTTCCGTCCGCTTCTTTGTCATGCCGTTTCCAATATGAGCTCCGTGTTCTTTCGTGAATATAACTGTAACAGCGCCGTCTGCGAGAGAACTTTCTATAATTATTATTGTATGGAAAACACAAATAAAGAACACACGAGATATTCACGTTTCGAAGGCTAAATTTCGAACACAGCAGATTGGAAAAGTTTTATTATAATTTTCTGCTTTTGTCGTTTCTACACAGGTAGATGTACATCAGTTAGAGAGCGAAAAAAAAAAGGCAGCTCGGGTCTGGTGTGCCGGGTAAGAAAAACACGCTCGCCGTATTCGAAAAGTTGATGCCGACTTCGAGGAGCCGAGGAAGTTGAGCTGTCAGAACTCGATGATATAAAAGCTGAAAATACTTATTAGGAAATTTCGTTTAAATTACTGCGTCGACATAGGCGTACTGATATTATGTAGGTACCCTGCTGTCGAAATTCGAAAACAACTCGACTGGCGAAGTGAAATCATCTTTTTATTAGAAATGTTTACGTCTTCGTCCGCGATCACACCTCGTTTTTCCTGGGTGAAGGACACTCGAGTTCGATACTTTCGTAGCTGTTATTGTTCAAATTTGAAATTTACCGGTGCGTTCACATTCGCCCGTAAGTATGAAAAACCACTTATGGCGGCTTTTTGTATTCCTATCACATTGCGCTCTGCTCGGCTTGCGAGCAAACGTCTGGGCTTTTTAATTAAACAAACTTGCTACCGGGGGTTACACACACAATCGCAAACGGCGAGATGTGTCTTAAGACGGCAGAGGCAAATTGCGCGAATTTTAATTCGCGCTCGACGCAGGTATTATATTTATGGTGTTTTGATCTGACGGGAAAGCGAAAGATGAATACATGTATGAATGTACGAGTATAGGTTGGCGTGTGTGTTACGTAATGCGAATGTGTTCGAAAAGTAAATCAAAAGGCGGTTGCGAGGAGTTTGTTAATTTGTAAATAAACGTGGCTGCGATGGGTGACATGCCTGAGTGACAGAACTGTAAAATCGTGTGATCCGTCGCTGCGACGTCGTTTCTTCCAAATTACCTTCACCCCTCCGAATGCTTCCAATTTAAATTGAGGATTTGACAGAGAAAGGAACGTAAGTGCCAAGATCTCCGAAAATCATTTTTTATTATTAGATAATAAGTATATATATTTTATTTTCGTGCCCATCCGACAAAGGAAGACATTCTTTCATAACAAGTATGCTCGTAGATTCGCTCTTATGAGAGTCCAAATATGGTGCTTCTCGTAAATCCTAGCCGGCATACGAGAAAAGTTCTTCAATCGGATTTCATTATCGGTACCTCAGAAGGAGAGCGACACTCTTCCAATTTTTCAGAGAAGCGTTTTAAAATTTCAATTCCTAAAAATATCAATCACTTATTTGCGAGATATGATGTTTAGGGTGTTATTTTACAAGTTTCCGCCAATCGGTTGAGTGCGCACTGAAATTTTTTCCAATGGATCTATAAACTCGCCATAAGAAATTTGAGCTCAATCTGAGGTCATGAACCCGTGGCACTTTGACCTTGAAGTTATGTGTAATACTGAGCTAATACAAAAAACTGCGAATATCTCAGAACATATCAACAACAGGATCAAAATGCATAATGTAACAAAAATGTTTCTTGTTAAATTTTCTATAAAACAGATTCCACTAGAACGTATCGATGATAGAGGGGCGTATGGCGATGCACACATGCCAAATTATCCCCGGGACACCGCACCCCCTATCACGCAAAAGCCCCGAGTGAGACTTCATCAGATCACTTGGGGTAGCTCCTGCTACCCCAATTTCTCTTGTCATCTCTTCACGGCAGCTAATCTACAGCATCTTATTCCTCGTCTTCTTCGCTGTCAAGTTGCGTCGGATCGTCTTCTACGTCGGTTGTTGGCAGCAGCGACATCGTCGTCGGTTGGTGAAATGGCGAGTGCCGGCATAAGGTACTTAACTGCTGCCTTTGTCTCTGCCACTCCAGCCCCATTTTGTGGACCAACGTCTTCTTGACAGAGACAGCTGCCTGATCCCATCCCGCTCTACTCTTCAGCATAGTCGGAACCAGGTTCTCCAGTGTAAGCGGCTCAACGCCCACGTTTTGAAAGGCGGCCGCCGCTTCTTCCCTCTCTTAGTCGAATGCCGGACATTCGAACAGGGTGTGCCGGGTATCATCATCTCGCCCTACTCCAGCGCAGTAAGAGCACCGCGGGCTTTCTGCTATGCCCAACTGGTGCAGGTACTTGTTGAACACGCCATGGCCGCTCATCATCTGCGTGAGGTACAAGTTCAGCTGGCCAAGGCGTCTGCCCAACCACGCGTTGAAGTCGCGTACTAGCCGTCGGGTCCACTCTCCCTTAGTACTGCGGGAAAGCCGCTCTTCCCACATGCGAAGCGTGAATTTGCTTATTATTCCGCTTCGAGCGCCGCGCTGCTCTTCGGTAGCATTTTCCGCGTTGCACTGTATACCCTCTTCCGCTCATCTGCTAGTAACTCCACTGGCGGTGAACCTGCTAGCACGCAAACTGCCTTTGTGGAGACAGTGCGATAGGCACTGACACATCTCAATGCAGCCTTCCGTTGAATCCTTACCAGATCGGTTCTTCTGTAGTCCCTGACACCGATGGCCTCGGACCAGATTGGAGCCCCATATAGGAGGACTGGCATGGTGACGTTCGCCAGCAGTTAACGTTTCTTCTCTGTCCGCCCCCAAATGTTCGAAATAAGTCGGCTTGATCCGGCTGCGACTCTCCCCGCTTTTTGCGCGGCCCTCTTCTAAACGACCCGAGGTACTCCAGGGCTGTACAGGGCTCAATCTCCGCTCCCTTTAGGCGAAAGGAAGAGGGGTGCATCGTCTACGGCGGGTAAACAATCCTGCTTCTGTCTTCTCAGCTGCTAGACACAACCCTGCCGACTCGATCCAATAGGTCATTGCCTTCAGTTCCGCGTTCATTTTGCTTTCAAGCGTAGTTACGTCGTCTTCGACTGCGACCACCAGAGTGTCGTCGGCGTAGCAGACGATGTTCACCCCTGGTGGTACCTCTGCAGCGATGTTCCTCAGGAGTGGACTAAGAACTGATCCCTGCGGAACCCCGCATGACATCTCCCGCTGCACCACACCAGTAGCAGCTTCCGCGAGAATTATCCGACCACGGAAGTAGTCCGGGATAGTTTCGCGTAAGTACGTGAGGACTGATGCGTTCTCCAGCACCTGCAATATGCGCGTCCATGGCATCGTATTGAACGCATTCCTTATGTCGAGGCTGATGGCCGCACCGAATTGGAGCTTTTGGATCGCTGACTGTTCCAGCCTCTTCAGCTTCCCGGCGGCATTAATCGTCTATCTTCCAACCTGGAACCCACACTGGTTGGCGTTCAACGCGCGCCTCCCCCGGAAGTGTTTCTCCAGCCTATTTGCGATTATCCTCTCGAAAATCTTGCCAACTGTGTCCAGCAAACATAACGGCCGGTATGACGCTAGCCCACCGACTGGTTTCCCTGGCTTCGGCAACAACACCAGGCGAACTATCTTCCATCTGGCTGGGAATACTGCTTCGCGTAACGCTGCATGGAAGACTGCAGCCAGTATTCCCAGATCCGCCTGATGGATGAGGTACCGCACACTATTCGGTATCCCATCTGGTCCCGGCGCCTTCTTTCGTACGTATTCTGTCAACTGCCGCGTCGATTTCCGCTGCCATCAGTGGTAGTACGGCGTCCACTTCCAGAGGTGTGTCCATCGGGTGCTGGGCGTTGTGGAAATAGATGGTCCACTATCTGTTCTACAGTGCCCGACTCCATACGCTCGGTTTTGGGAGGGCCCCCGACCTTTTTCATCACTATTCGGTAGGGTTTTCCAAAAGGGTCATCCTCCACCTAGCTACACAGCTCTCCCCAACATCTCAACTTGCTGTGTCTGATTGCAGTCTTCAGGTTTTTCCGATCGCGCTGCTGGTATTCTTCGGCCACCAGTTGCGCCTTCTCTCTCTGCCACGTGTACGCTGATACTCTTATCTTCTGGGCAACCGACTGGCCTCGGACTTCAGATGGCCAGTGTCCGCGGTCCACCAATATGTCTCTCCTTTCTTCCTCGGCGGACCACAGCAAAATTTGCGGTATCGTAGACGGCTTTTACACTCTGATTTCACAATTCTTTTTTTTAAATACTAAGTAAAGAATTCCGTATTCGGTTAAACCTCAGAAAAATTTGGAAAAAGGCTTTTTTAAAATTCATGTTTGGAAATTCGGTATTTTTTAATTTTCTATTCGGCAATTCGACATTTTTATAATTCTCATCCCCTCATGAAAATTGCCCACATTGTCTCTGCTCTCCATTTTGCTCCATCTTGTGCCAGTTCTTTCATTTCCAAATAACTTTTACATTTGACATCCTCAATTAAAGTACGCAATGCACATTCTGTACCATTTATATAGTACTTGCGATGCTGATTACGATGCCGTTGTCATTTTTTCCAAGCACGTCTCAATTTCTTGTAAATTGAAGTTTCGAAAATTGCAGAAATCGAACTATTTTCAAACAAGATACCTACATATAATAAATTGAGAGATGAATTGAGTTCTGTTTTTGGCGCTGTTGCATGTAGGAGCGTACACTGCGAAATTTTCTGGCAGATCTGATGACAATTGCACAAGTTATTCAAATTCTTAGGAAGTTCATATGAACACTATTTTTGTTTGCTGCAAGAAAATATAATTTTTAATACGTTGTATTTGTTTAATTGACGTAATTTCGTCTGAGAATACATTTACATCACTGCAGAAAGTGACAAAATTAAAAAAGTTATTCCTAAAGGCTTTTATAAGCTCTAAAAGTCAAAGTACAGAAATGACATGGAAATTTCCCATTTTGGCAACACTGACTCTCTGTTGCCTGTTCTCTATTTGGCTGTTTCTTTGTAAATACAAAAGAATTTCTACGCTCGATTAGATCGAATTCGGAAGAACCTTAGGAATAGTTGAAGATCGGTGTAGAAAAGTCTTAAAGTAGTCGCAGAACAAAAACTCTTTAAAAAAAATAATTAATAAATAAAAGTCTACTGAGTCTGAAAAAGTTTATATAATAATGACTTTAAAAAAGTCTTAAACAGGTAACCACACAAAAAATAATATATTGTACTTCAAATTCGAATGCAGCAACAACATGGCTGGAATGTTAATATAATTGCATAATCGCAACGCCGTGAATATTCCACAAATATCGGAGAATTTCGTAATGTTAATAAAATTGCATACTTAAAACGCCGTAAATCCGTCATGCCGTTTTAGTTCGTTCGAAATGTTAATGGCAATGAAGCGTGATTAGCGCTTTCAGGATGAGCCACGGATGTCGAACCCCGTCAATTTTGACTGAGACCTGGTTCGGTTTTTCAACCAGTGTAACTGTGGTCGAGTTCGGGTTGGGAGTACACGGCTGGCTTGCCCTTAGGTTTTTAAAGATTGAGCCAGGATTCAGGGCGGAGTTCGAACTCGGTTTTGGATTTAGATTTTTGAGTTCAGGTTTCTTCTGATGTGCACGGGAAAATGAAAACATGAATCCGAAATGTAGTTGCCCGGCAAAATGCAATTAGGAAGTTCTATAAATTTATTTTTGCGCTGGCAGATTAGTAGGATAAATCAGCTACGCTACAGGTATTATGTGTGTGCCGAGCTTTCCTTACGTAAAAGACATGAACAAACACAACTCTAATTTAATTTCTAAATTATCAGGGGGAGGAGAGCGGAGACAATAAAATTGTCACCAGTAAACTGATGACGAGTAGCCTCATTGCATAGGGATACATTGGTACATAGATATGCCTCATGACTCTATGAAACACGTTCCACGCATTCAGTCGACATACGAATGTCGACGTTGATTAACTCTTGGCAGTAACTGCAGATGAATTCCCAGAAAATCGACGAAAAATCGATACTCTGCCGTAAACGAAAACCTGCACATTGAAACTCTGCGATAATGCAAAACCAAAAACATTTCTTATATTCAGTCGACTCACAACAGAAACGAGTAAAATATTCGGAAAAAGTCGGCCATTCTGAGCATCCGTCAGCATTCTTGGTGTCTGTCGTGTCGTTTAATCGTGTCGCCCGACCATGTCGCTCAGTCGTGTCGGTTGGTAAAACGTGACACATTTTTCATAGAGAGCCTGTAATAAAAAACAATTGAGAGTCTGAAAATAGTTTTAATGATTTTGAAGAGTGTTCAACAAACATAAATCGTCCTTAATAAATACATAAACAGACCTAAAATAGTCTTAAGTAAGTCCGAAAGAATATTAGAGCAGGTTGAAAATGTCTTGAAAAATCTAAAACATTGCTGCAGTAAGAGTACAAAATTCTGGAAAAGTCTCAGGCAAGCCTGGAAGAGTCTTGAATTAATTTAACTACGCGTGGAAGAGTCATAACGGCTCATAAGTCTTCCGAAACAATCAGTTCACCAGGCGAAACCCAAACGTGATGTGGAATAAGAAAACCGATCTTACGTTAGAAAACTAAATTTTGGGAAACATGCGTTTAAACATTTCGCGCTACCTTCCTGTCTTGTTTGTGTCTGGAGGAGGCTGGAGTGGGAGTAAGTTGGTTTTTTTCGAGTTTAGTGTTGAGAAACTCCGACTTTAGCGCTATCTAGAATCTGTTTTACGAAGTAGTATTGTTCTTATACGAAAGAGTAATGCAGTTCCCACAAATTCATGTCATAAACCCAAATTTGAATTTTCTGAAGTAAGGTCGATTTCCTTATTCTAAATCACAAATATCAATATTATTTTATAATATTCAATAAAATTTTGCACAATTATTTTGCTGAGCCGTATTTTCCTAGAAGCCAACGAAGCCATGACTTAAAGCGGCAAACTCTTAAGGGTGGCACATTTTTCGAAAATGTTAATAATAACACAACTTTTCGACTCCCTAAATACTATCCAGAACTTATATCTAAGACTGATCACTGGTGCCTTCCGAACTACTCCTATCGACCGTGTGGTGTGGAAACGTGAATAAGCGTCACCAAAATTTAAAACATCACGGAGCTCTGTAGGCATTAGTACGTCCTCTCCCTTTCTTCTTATTGCTAACCGTTTTTCCACATTCCCTCTCCGTCCATCTAGTGATTCCCTATGCTCCACGGACAAATGTTGATCTTCCTGCATGAAATCTCTTGCAGTTTTCCTCCCATTACCCCTCCCGTGCTGCTGACATCGGCGGTGTAGGTTACAGTTGGTTTGTAGTTTGAGAATTAAATGAAGTTTTTTCTATCGTACGTTTAAATGCTAGTGCCATCATCTTTTTCGTGATGTCTACTTTTTGATTTTTTTTTTTTTTGGATTTTGGAAGTTTGAAGAACGTTCCTGGCGTGAACTTTCTTTCCACCAGCCACCGCGACCGGCAGGGCGATTTTACACGACTTTTCCACAGCCTGCCGAGTTCCGTGAGTTCGTTTTTCTTTGCGACCGAGACCTGACTCCGTGTTTGCGAACTTTCTTGGGCGACCCTTTTTTTTTTTTTTTTTTTGAGTTTCGTGACCCCGCCACCGCGTCCTACAGAAGTTTTCATTTTGTTTTCTTGCAAATAAATGTCTTACCGCGATGTATCCTGTGTTTGATTTGTGTTCGTATTGCACGGCGTAGACGATATGAGGTCGTAAGTACTTATTTTGAAGAGGGAACGCAAAGGGACCATAGCTTAGAAAGAGAGAGAGAGAGACAGACAGACAGAGAGAGAGAGAAATGACTTAATTTTAGTTTTTGAGTTTTTCTCGTTTCAGACCCCGGAACTATAAAATATTCAACATGCGACCTGGGTAACAGCCTTCCAAGCTGGCACCTCCCTCCCCCTGGGCGAGTCTTGTTCAGCTAGTCGGGGCCTCTCCCAGCCCCCCCATTCAGGTGCCTGCACTTTTAGCGTTTACACCGAATTTCGATTTAAACACGTGTCACCTGGTAAACTGAAGGTACCAGCGGGACAGACGTGCGCATCTTTATGGGCAATCATCCACATCCCATTTTTTTCTCTTGTTTCATTTTTTTCGTTTTGGTCGGTCGTTCATAAAAACGCCATGTCATCCGAACTCCCTCTAAATATTCGAAGGTATCTCTCATCTCTGCAAATGCTATCCTCAACATTCTCGCTAACCCCAACATTACCAGTCCTCTTCATTTCATGATATCTCCTAATTCGATTCTTTCCAATAACAAGAATCTCTCACAATCGATCATCGAAACTGATACCAAGCTATTACATCTCTCCTACAATATCAATCCACCTTAGTTCTCACACTCACCAAAGCTAGACCTATCACTTACCAATCACCTTCTTAACAAACACCCTAATTCCATCCAAATATATACTCATGGCTCTACATCAGTGGAAATCAGGATGCTCCATTGTCCACGATAACATTTCAATTCCATACTTACGACCCGCTCACTTCTCAATCCTCTTAACAGAACTCTACGACATTAAACTAGCCATCCAATATTGCCTAATACCTAGACCTTACAATAAACGACTTCTTAATTCTTACAGACTCGCTATCAGCAAATTTTCCGCATAGAAAAAATATCTCACCTCCCAAAAGATAGTACAAAAAATGCTATCATCCTCAAACAAAGAATTCACTCTACGTTGGATCCCTTCCCATTCTAACATTCCTCAAAACGACATAGCCGATGAAACTGCTAAACTTTACCTGAACATTCCTCCAATCCCTAATTCCAATCCCGATATCAGACGTTAGCAAATCATTCGTGCACAATTCCTTCCAACAACACTGGCATCAAGTCCCACCAACTAACAAACCAAAATTCATAACAACCACATTTCATTCCTGGAAAACATCCTATCAAAAGTCCAGAAAAGACGAAGTAATACTTTTCAGACTCAAATCAAATCAAAACGACCTTTATTTCGACATACACATAATATATAGAATAGGTTAAGTTGCCCTCTATTCGGCAAAGGCATTTCTTAGACGCTCCCATTCCCCCCTGTTTTTGCGCAATCCTGTGATATTTTCTGTGCTGGAACATTCTATGAAACTCATCCCTCCATCTGATTCCTTGCTTCCCCTTTTAAAAACCAGTAGGAGGTTATTTTTACCCACGTGTTATTGTCCATTCTCGCCATGTGTCCAGCCGAATCCCACTTTAGCCTCCTTATAGCATGGAGGAAGTTAATGTCGTGTTTTAACTTCTTTTTAATTGTAAATAACTTAATCTTGTCTTTCCTCTTTATCCCAATGGTTGCCCTTTCCAAACTGTTTTGGTGAATGACGATTTTTTCTTCTTCAATTTTAGTGAGCAACCAGATCTGACAACCATACGACAGAGCTGGAAAGACGTAACTGTTCAAAATTTGTCCTTCTTGTTTCAATGAAAAGTTCCCTTCAAATATATTTTTCAAAGACCAAAATTTTTTTCACGAGTTAACTATTCTTATGTCCAATTCTAAATTTTTTGTTTTGTTAAATACTATCGTTTGCCCTAAGTATTTAATTTCCTCCACCCACTGTATTTTTTTTCACTTTGTTCGACAACATTTTTGTTTTTTCTATACTAATTTTCAAGCCGGCTTCCTCTCTTCTTTCACTCAGTTCTTCTAGCATATCCTTCAGCTCGTCCTCAGAACCCACTACCAGGGCAACATCATCAGCGAATCTCAAGTTGCTTAATCTCCATCCATTTACGAGCACTTCCTTCGTTTCCCAGTCCATTTTTCTCATAACTTCCTCCAGAGCCGCGCTGCACAGAATCCTCCGATTCTATCTCATTTTCAGACAAAGAACTAGATACTCCTCTCTCACTCATAGCTCTATCCTGAACAAACTGCTCCAACCAATCTGCGATACATGTAATAGTTCTATCTCCATTAACCACGTAATTACCCCATGCCCAAAATTCCAATCCCAGCGAAACACATATCCCAAACTCAACACTTAATCCCTGCTCTCCGACAATCACACTCAAAACCTCGAACTCATATCATTCCTAAAAGCCACAAACCTCTATTCCAAAATGTAACACATACAGTCTCCTTGTCTCTAGCCAATAAGCTATACAAGCCGTGGCTAACCCCACCCAAAAAAAATTCTTATGAACCATAAGGGGTAAGAAATTTTTGGCCTAGGGCGGCAATGTCCCTTAATTTTTTACGTACAAATGGAAATCGAATGTCATAACCACTGTAATTTGTGATTCTTCCTCTCGAAATCGAATCGACGTTGATTTAGCATTGCAAAATCAACTCCGGTTTCATTAGTTAATTCAACATAGTTTCTACGTAGTCATTCTTTCGACACCAAATTGACATCAATTTGACATGTCATCAACATCGTTTTTTATTCGTGAAATTGACATCGTTTTTACATGCAAAGAAGTTGTGCACAACAAGGTATATAGGTAGGAAAAAATCATAAGATGAACACTGAGTAATTTTACGCGAGTTTGATATTTCGAATATTACTCAACAGAAGCCCTGAGTCTTATCCCCCTCAAGAAGAAAACCAAATGATAGGAATACGCAGTGAATTCTGATCACAGACTTTCAATAATTGATACATCCTATCGTAAGAAATTGTGTCAAAATTGACGCTAAAATCACGTCGATTTGACTGTAATTTTCATTTTCAAACCAACGTTGATTTGTAAGGAAATCTTGCAGTAAAATCTATCATTCGAACGCCTCGATTACCGTCAAAACACGTCCATCTCTACATCAATCTAACAATTAATGAGCTTCCACTCGGTTTCCAGTTCACAGAGTTTCAACGCAGCAAATCGATGTAAATTTTGGGTCGAAAAAAGACTAAAATCAATGTCGATCGAACCGGTATAAAATCGACGGCGAAATGACGATGGTTTTACCCGTCGAATCCGCGTCAAAATGTTTTCGAGGATTATCAGCTTTCATGGTTCCGATTCTAAGCTACCAAGCAAATAAAAATAGGAACGTATGATTGTGTTTGTGAAATTACATGAATTCTACTGAAAAAAAAAAGTGTCAGGTCTATGGTGCTATATACTTTGTAGGAGCTTATATATCAAGAAAGTTTGAATATTTTATCTTGTTTACAACTTGTTAATGCGGTGACTTCTTCACTCCGAGCAATCTCATCCATTAATCAACGAAGTTGGCCTTTCTTCGTGAAAGTTATAGGTGAAAACATTTCAGCCACTGGTATCAATCTTACGGCTGGGTAATAAAGAAACTAGAGAAAGCGTTTCCAAAATTCTAAGACTTATAAATGCAGTTATCTGGAAAATCCACTTTATCGTTATAAGTTCAATGGAAAGCGCATCACATATGTATCGAATGTTTACAGTGAGCTCACGGTAAAAATTCGAGCCTGAAATAAATCAGCGGGCTTGTCTGCTGCTTCATACAGCGATTTTTCAGTTTAAAAAGGAAAAGCTGTACGCAAAGGGCATTTCCAGTTTTGTTTGAACTTCGTGTGCCGAGGCAACAATGAGATGTTTTTCTTGAAGTTTACCGACAGTATACGTAAATACTCACTGTAAGCCAATTTCCGATTGGCTTTTGTTTTTTCATCAAAAGTAAAACGTTACTAGGTAGCTGACTTTTCGCCAACGGATATTCGAAATCAGAAAATCCAAATTCTCCATTTCTCTCAGTTTAGTTTGTACGATAATCCATTCGGCCTGGGGACGAAAACGTCAGGCGACGACCCGACAACAGCACATACGAGGTGGGCAAATAAATCCAGCTTAAAATAAAACTAATAATAAAGTTAACTCACGGACGCGATTAAACGCCTCGCAAATTTAAATTAGAAAAGTAATCAGATGGCTGTGGAATTGGATCAACGTATCAAACTGCATGATACTGAAGGCGACGAGAAAGCTTCGTTGACGTACAATAATATCAAACTTTTCTGATAAGCTCGATCCGCCGAATAATCTATCTTATGGAGCTTTCAACTCGACGCTTTCAATTTTATATACATGTAGAAATTCGTCACCATCGCGACCGTTTTTCGATGACGGCGCATATGTACAGTCTTTGTTTTTTTGTTTTCACCGAAATTATAATTAGGTCGTAAAAATAGTGGAATTGTTGAACAGATCAGTGTGTGAAACCACATGGTCATCTGAAAGTCTGAAGTAATAGGTTGAGTAGGAGTGTCCAAAAAAAAAAAGGCTTTTCATACAAATTGCGTTTTTAGTGGCTTCATTTGTTCAGGATGTAAAAACGCACAAATTATCTTTTTTTTTTTTTTGAAATCGAATAACATCTAGGGGTTACACACCTGAGGCGAAGTTCAACATAAAATCTCCCTTAAAACAGTTTTGCTTTGGAAAATCCTAAAAATCAAATTTGACCAAAAATATTGGTTTAACTTTTGAAAAAATGTTCAGTCATGTACCAATTCAGTACTTACCTACCCACACGTTTATTTAAAAGAACGTTCAAGGTCAGTACCTCCGTCGTGAAATTTAGTAAAGGTTCGTACCATCATTATGGTCCATGGAGAGGGTATAAAAATACATTAAAATATATCACAAATAGGTTTTCGTGATTTCCTGGTGCGCTGAATTCATTTTTAAGATTGTGATTTTGTTCTGATGAGCAAAAATCACTTAATTGTAATTTTTGATAATTTGTCACTATTGGTATAAGTGGAAACAGAATAAAAGTCTCTGTCTATTTTTTTATATTAAAATATCACATCTATCTCCCTTATAAGCGGTTCAATGATACAGTCATGATCTGAATCATTTTTACAGGGATCCGAAGCTACCATCAAAACCGGAGATACTCCGAACTGGCTTCAGCCCCGAAGCAAATTTTAATTTGGCTGTGACTCAGGGTAAGACTTTTGAAATTGGTTCTGGTTTCAGTAAATACGTTTTTCCGGATTCTGGCTTTGGCTTCGACTTCGGATTATAATTTCTATCGGATTCGAACAACTGCTTTAGCAAAAAATTCTTGATGGCTCTGACTTTACCACAAATGTTCTTGTTTTGGCTTCGATTACAATCAAAAGGAAGAAAGGCGGTCGAGATATGCGGGGGGGGGTAAGGTTTGAAGAGAGATAGAAGGGAGTTAAGATGACCGAAAAATGTGATTTTTGTTTTGCCTTCAATTATAATAATTGAAGGAAAGGTCGGTGGTGGAGCGATGCTGGGTGAAATTTTGGAAGGAGATGGAAGGAAGCTTGGAAGGCTAGAGCTAAATCTAGAGCCAGAAAATGGCTCTAGTTCCGACCCCGGCGAATAATTTTTTCAGCTACGGCACAGACTTCGACTTTAGCAAAGAATTATTTTTTAGACTTCAGCTCCCCTGGAAGGTTATCAGCTCCGAGTCCGAGGATTTCTTCATCAACGATCCACTATCGGTTATTCGATTCCGTTTCGACAAGAACCAGAAATTCGATTTCGTTTTTAATTTTGTAATTTTCTTAATCTTGTGAATTTATTATGCTGTATCTGAGTTGCATTTTTTTCAAATTAAACGCAGTTTTCTGCTAAGCAGAAATAGAGGAACGAGGGACAAGAGTCCGCATTCACAGTTTTTACAGCTTTACCTGTTTGTAACAAATCAGTTTGATTTTCCTCCATTTTTTCTATCAATACCATTAGTTTGACCCCTTAGATCATATTAGCTATATTTTTTGCTGGATTTTAACTCGTATGAGTATAAGCAATAAACAATGAAATTTGGGCGACTTCACTTTTTCCAAGATTCTATTCTGCTCCGCATTAGAAGTAATTTTCAAGGAACTTAATTGGGAAGAAAAAGGAATAAAAATCAACGAGAAATACCTAAATAATCTGCGATTCGCGGACGATATAGTCCTAATCGGGAAGAGTCCAGCTGAGCTAAAAGAAATGATCAAGGAACTACTCAAAAAAGGAGAAAAAGCGGGACTAGCGATGAATATCTCCAAAACTAAAATTATCTCGAAGAGTCCTGAGTTTGAAAATTTAAAATTGAGGGGAAATGAAATAGAAAAAGTCGAAGAAATAAGATGCTTAGGACAAAATATAGCCATTGATATCCAATTCGAAAAAGAGATCACGAACAGAACAGCTCTAGCTTGGAAAAAATTTTGGTCACTAGAATTCATAATGTAAGGCAACCGATTAAAACACAAAACCCAAATATGGAACAGCTGTATGCTTTCAGTCTTGACCTACGGCTCCCAAAGGTGGACTTTGAATATATCAACAAAAAATAAACTGATAACAACCCAAAACGCTACGATCCGCTCCATCCTAAGCGTTTCCAGAAGATAAAAAATTAGAATGAATACTTTAAAGAAAAAACTACCGGGAAGAATAGATTTAATTCACGAAATAAAAAGGAAAAAATGGGAGTGGGCAGGTCATATAGCTAGAGCCAAGGACGGGAGGTGGGGTAACAAAATTAGAAATTGATTCCCCAGCAACGCAAGAAGGCAAGGTAGACGAAGAGCGAGGTGGGACGACGACATAGTTAATTTTACCAAAACAAACTATATATGAGAGGCGCACGACCGGGCTGAATGGGCCCACCCGTAGAAAAGAAACCTTTGCCCAAAAAGGGGGCCTGGTATGGAATAAATAATAAGTATATTGCGTTGTAAGTACATTAAATAACCAATAAAGGTATTATTATTATTCTTATAACACGTACGGGTATAAGCAATAAATAGCGAAATTTGGGCGACTTCACTTTTTCCAAGTGTCCCATAGTATGGGGTAAAAGTTCTAATGACTAGGATCAAAAATCTACTGTTATAGAAGTGAGTAGAACAAGGTCTTTCGTGCTAGATATCTACAATTACAATGAAGATACAGAAACTGAATAAATGTTCAGAGATGTCAGAACAAGCTTAATTTCAACAAAAATTGTAATTATTGACGTGAGTATACACGTGACATAAATTTGTAATTTAGAAAGGTAAATTTTATGCGGCAATCACGGTAAACATAAAAATTAAAAAACCAAAGTTGTTACAGCCAGTATGAGCATCAAGTCAAAATATGAATAATTTATGTGAACTTCTGTCCTATAGCACTTTCCATATAAATTCGTCCGCAGTTAACCAAAAATTTCGCTAAAATACTGTTAAGGAGACACAAAAACAACTTTTTGGGATTTCATATTCTACAATGGATATTAGAGTGTCTCTCATTTTACAAGTTTTCGCCAATCTATTGAGTGCGTAGTGAAATTTGTTCCAATGGACTTAGAAACTCGCCATAAATAATTTGAACTCAATCTGAGGTCAGTAACCAGTGGCGCTTTGACCATGGAAATATGTGTAATACTGAGATTTTACAAAAAATCGCGATTATCACGGAACATAACAACTTCAGGACCAAAATGCATATAACATAAAATATTTCCTGTTTAATTTTCTATAAGAAATTTTCCATACAACTTTCCTCTAGAACGCATATTTACCGAGATAATGGCAAAAATGTGTGGAAGTTTTGAGAAACATGGACTTTATTTTTTCTTTCATAAAACCAATCTTTACTAGCTAAATCGCAGTTACCTAAGCAAATATTCACTTTAGGACCAAAATGCGAATAACATAAAACGTTTTCTGTTAAATTTTCTATAAAAAGTTCTCACACAACTTTTCTTTAGAACACATATTTACCGAGATAATGGCAAAAATGTGTAGAAGTTTTGAGGAACATGGACTTTATTTTTTCTTTCATAAAACCAATCTTTACTAGCTAAATCGCAGTTACCTAAGCAAATATTCACTTTAGGACCAAAATGCGAATAACATAAAACGTTTTCTGTTAAATTTTCTATAAAAAGTTCTCACACAACTTTTCTTTAGAAAACATATTTATCGAAATAATCGCAAAAATGCGTAGAATTTTCGAGAAACATACCTAGGTTCTTTTATTATTTTACGGCCGAAATACCTATTAATGTCGGGTAATGCACACTACAATATAACTTTAGTCTCTTTCTATTGGGGCGAGCACCCCAGTTCGCCCTCTCTCCCACCTGGCTATGCTCATGGCAGTTTGTTGCGTACCTACTATAGCAGACCGCAGATTATATGTATATCAACAATAGTCAACAATTTGCGCATAACATTGTGCTGTTTTAAAACAGTCACGTGTTTTCAGAATTGAGGGTCATTTCCTATGGGCAAATTACTGTTTCCTATTGTTGAGGTTAATGACCCATGATTGAGCTCCAATTTTTTATGGCAAGTTTCTAGGTCCATTAGAACAAATGTCAGTACGCACTCAATCGATTGGCATAAACTTGTAAAATAAGGAACACCTTAATGTACATGATTTCATAGAATTATTTGACTAATTGGAATGTTGCCATAAACACAGGAAAAATGTGTGATTTACATATTAAATGCATCAGAAAAATATAATAGGTCTTTTGTCCCATAGCTGAGACCCCCTCGTTATTGTATAGTACTTTCTCCAAGGGTGGTGTTTCAGGAAATCTATTTCAACTCCTCCTCTACAGCGCCAGAACAATAAGATATTTTTCATTGCCATATTTTGGAAATCCGTATGGAGATATCAATCACAAATACTACGCTGTTCTGGAGCTATAAACCGAAAAACAAACTTTTTTTTCTGAAAAATGACAGCGCATTTTAAAAATTTCCTTCTTATTCATATAAAAAGAAAGAAAGAAAGAAAAACAATGTAAGCTTGGTATTCGCCCTCCAATTTGGAATATTGCAATGCCCCCGGTGAATGCTAATCGAAGGGAAGGAGAAAATCAAAACGGTTTCCGTTATATCTCTTCTTGTACGGTGAAAACTGAATTATTTTATAACTTTTATTTTAATCCCACGCCAGATTACGACAAAATGTAACTTACATAAGAACTCGTGAGTTTTATGCTACATAAAATTTGTTCATTCCGCCGATTTCTAAACTGCTTTATCGTACGCGCAACTCAACCAAAACATTTCCGCTAAATCGTAAAGCTGCTTAAGGTACGCAGAAAGCTTTTACGGGAAACACACATTATATTAATTTCTGCATAAGAAGGGCAAGTAAATATTATTAGTTCTTATAAACCGTCGATAAACAAGACTTCAAGTTCACATTTTCTCGAATCCATTCTTACCAGAACAGCGAAATAAGACTGGAGCATTATCTGTTTTTTTTTTACGCTTACAGACTTCAGGTGAAAATGAATAGAAACTATTTTAGAGTCAAATATACACTGAACACCCTCAGATAAAAAGTTACACTCTTCACACATTTTCGAATTCCCAGTTCTCATTATTACGTTTTTCGATCATAATTATAGTTGGGCTGGTACAATGTAAAAATAGGTCGAAACTACAAATTCTGAACCCGGACGAAACCATATCACTGCGGAGGGAGTCAAAAAGGCGACCAACATGGAATTTCAGTGATATCAGTTCAAGAACATCGAAATAAGGCTCTTCTGAATCGCTGATTTCATTTTGAGATCAATTTTTTTTTTAACTTCCACCCATTATGCATCCACGTCAGTTATACCAACATTAGCGACAATGCTATGGCCACCTTGGCACGCGTGCATCGCCATACGTCCCATCAGATATTGTATTTTCCCTCTGGCCACTGATGCGATGTACTCAAAAGGGTAGTTTCCAATGTCGGGAGTGCGGTGTCTCAAGGGCCACTTTGGCATGCAGACATCGCCGTACGTCCCACCAGACATATCCCAGCATTAGCGACACTGATATCTAAAATGGGATTTTTTGAGTAGCTGAATTCATTTTTGAAGTTATTTTATCTGTAACCTCCACCAATAAGGAGCCACAGGCGACTAAAATTTGAAAATGGTATTTTATGCAAACTGACGTCAATTACATGTCTAGAGTAAAGTTGGTTAGGTCGCTGAGTTCATTTCTGAAGTTACTTGACCTGCAACTCCCACCAAAGAGCCGCCGGAGGCGGAGCCGTGGAAAATCATCAGTTAAGTACATTTTGTGTTAATTGTATCTCAGTTGTTTAATTGGGTCGTTGAGTTTATTTTTGAAGTTATTTCACCTGTAACTCCTCTCCGTAAGGAGCCGCAGGAAGTTGAAGTATGAAAATTTTATGTTACACAAGTTGGCATCAATTAGGTCTCGCTGGTTTCAATTAATTTCTCAGGTTATGCCACCTGTAACCTCTATCTATAAAGAGTCACAGGAGGCTCAGGTGGAAAATCAACAGTTATATATTTCCATATATTTGCAGAAGTGAAAATACGTGAAGTGTCTCGGTCGGACCTTATGTCCAGAAAAGTTACGTCAAATATTCTGTTTAGAATTATCATTTAAATCAAACGGAAGTTATCCACTCTATGTCTGGAATAAAAACCACAAAAGTGAGCCCATGAGAATAAATATTCAAAGTCTGTAAATTTCTGTAGAAAGGAAATAACTCGTGTTTAATGATTCTAAGAAGTTCTGCAAGTCTATCTGTTAACAATGCTGAGAAGAAATCTTCTATTAGTGCTGTACACAGTTTAATCTTGATACCTAATGTTATGAGGAGTGATGTCATGAAGGCAGTCAACGTATTTTTAAGGAAATGGATTATTCAAGTCATTAACATCCTTTATTTATGTAATACTTGTTTAAAAACTTCAACTTCTATGTCCTTTTTGAAGTGACGATTCGATTTTCCAATTTTATTCATAGGAATGGGCAACGGTCGCTAAAGAATAAAACAAAACCAGTCAAAATATATCGGAAGAGGAAGGTTTAAGCGTCAAAAAGACGATTTATGGTTTAAAAAATTTTACGAGAGCAAAAATGACGCCAAGTTTAGTTTTAGGTAGGAAATTTTTTTTCATAGTTTCCTTCTGTTAAACGTTAAAAGAAAAATTTACGCAATTTTTTTTCAAAAACCAAGCACATTTCCGGATTATTATGATACTACTATCCTCGAATATCATTTCAACGAGATAGCATCCATATAAATAGAGCTTCAGCAAAGTTTTCTTGAAGTGTGAGGGAACCCAAAAAAATTGATCCAAAAAATCATAGGAACTCCTGGAAAATGGTTTTAGAATAACAAGAAATATCATGTTTATTTTCAACAAAATCGCACAAAAGATTTCTCATCATTATTTATTTAACATCATGATACAGATTAATGAAAATTGAAACAAAAAACTTATTTAAAGAAGAAAAAAAAAACGAGAAAAAATACCCTGAAATGATCATTAACCACATAGCTGCAGAAAAATTCATTTTCAACAAAAGAAATCAATGAACGCAATTTTTTGATAAGAATAAATTGTCAATTTTTCATTGACTTTCGCGTTTTAAAATCGCGATACCCTAATCGAGTTAGAGAAGTGGGCGTGGTCTCACTGGAAAGAAGGTCTGAAAAATCCGAATCCGTATTCTCCCTGAAAGGGACATTTGTCAGCCTTACACCCTCCTTGAAATGACTAGTTCAATTAACCAGAATCCTTCAACAATATCTGAGGTTTAATTCTTTTTCCCAGGGACGCACCGATAGTGGTGAGGGGGAGCCCCCCCCCGTAGGAAATTTTTTACTCAACAGTTGAGAAAATTTACCAATTCAGTCAGGCGAAGTTGAGGAATTTCGGTAGAATTAGGAAAATCCAACAAGTCAAAATCTTTTTTTCTCCCTCCCATCGATACTTGGGAATTTTGAGTTGAGAAGTTGGGAAAATCCAACAAGTCAAAAGTTTTTCTTTTTTCTTTCTTTTTGCTTTGATACTTGGGAATTTTGAGTTGAATCAGTTGGGGCCTCGGAAAAACTCTTCCATACGTCACTGTTTTTTCCGTTTTCGTACTTCAAAACTTTGAAATATTGAGCAGTTCAGTCCAAACTGAGGCATCCTTATGGTAGTGTAAATGAGAATTTCTTCTGAGGGGAAGGGGAGTTCGGTTTCTTAGGCGGCAAATTCTGAATGTCTCGTCAGATTTCAGACCTGGCCCCGATTCCTGCTCTCAATTTACGATTTTACTCTTCAAAGAACCAAAGTTCTCATGGCGTAAAAAATTGAGCAAGATATCTTAATGGTGGTTTTGGGTTACTGATCTCGAAATGGCATTGTATTTTTCATGTAGCCGCAATTTTGGTTTCAGAATTAAATTTCACTTTGCAAATAACTAAAACTGACTTCCTTGAAGATTTGAACGAAGTTTAGACAAGAAGTTTTGGGTCACTGATTTCAAATATTATTTTATTAGATTACAAAAATTATTCTAGAAGAGGACTTATGAAGTACTTAACGTTTTTTTAAAATCAAATTTACCCCCAAACCGAGCCCTGGAATCCGCTCTTTCGAGTATTATCTCAGAGACGTCGGGGAGGCTGCTAGTGCTGTCTTAGCCCTCTTCACTTCTGCCCGAAATCTGACGAGTTGCTACCTGGAATCGAACTCGGGAGCTCCGGATTCCGAGACCAACGCGCTATTCTTTCGGCCAGCCAGACCTCACAAGGTACTTAACGTCTAAGAACTGTCTTTAATTTCTCGAAATATCTTATCAGTGGTCCGACCAGCCTTCCTCAGTGCTTTTATTTTGAAAGCTAAACAAAACACCCTAATTTTCCAAAGATATATTTTACATGGTCGATTACTATTTCTATTTGGTGACTCGAGTCATATACCAGGACGAAATGGAGCATATTGGCCTGGTTGAAACCTTAAACAGAATACATAAACTCCTCCGCTCGGTTGAAACCGGGGCACGTGAGAAGAAGTATTCGAGAAGAGGTTGTTAAGACGTTCATTAAACTTCACCCTTGGAATTAACGCTTCGTGGTTAACGTTTTCAAAATCGATAATAAATTATTGTTCAATATCATAAATCAACTTTTTTTTTCGCGTAAGTACTCTGCTTAAGCCAATCATTTAAAAATGAAATTTCGGAACCGTCGTACTGCTGAAGAATCTGATGCAGACATCCCACTATGGAGCTATACCTACGTCAACAGAAAGTACCTAATATTGATGTTACGTAAGTAACGTTAAAAAAAGGCAGAAAGTAGCTGTCGTTGTCAGAGTATAAACAAAGCCTTCCAATGAATTACTCTTTCATAAAAATTGAACGACACCTGTGGATGTTGCCGGGGTAATCCTCAAATTTTGAAAACTGTTTTACAGAGAAATCGTTGTACAGACGGATTTACTCGTCAAAAATATTTTCGCAAAGGACTGCTGTGGCGTACTGTCACGTATTAGAGTGCCGTCAAATTATATTTTGATAGATTAATACAGAGTATCAAGGTACCTGAACTACAAGATGTGAACAGGTCTTCAAGAGGGGAAAGCAAATCTAAGCCACTATAATGCATTATCGGGGACAAAATTTGCTTGATTTTAATTTCGTAAGATCGATATCGAGGATCGAATTAGTTCGGCTTCCAAACGACGGATCAAAAGTGAGCCTAATCCCAATTAGTAAAATTCCTAGCCACTTTTGGTTTTTAAATAATTGAATTTACTGCGGTATGGCGTATCCATTTATCAACATGACATCGAGAAGAAATGAAAACAAATAAAGAAATTGAAAAGAATATCGCGTGCCTTGAAACAAGTTTACCTTTTGTAACTTCCCTTATGATAACATTCTCCATTATTGGATACTCGTTATACTTGTGGAATGTCTGCGTACTCGAGCGGAAAATTCGTCCTTCTTTCTATGTCGCCAGCACTGTACACTTCGTTAGTAATTAAATAGAAAAGTCTTTTTCGTGCGCACAAAAGAGGGTGTTGAAAAAGACGCGTCGCTGTCGCCTTTTCCAAACAAAAACACGCCTCGTCTTGTTTTCATCTTTTTAACGATAAATGAGACCAACCTGTTCTCAGATGCGGCCTGTAAAAGGCGGATTATTCATTTATAATGCATTGAAAATGCGAAATTAGTCTTCAAACTGTATTATAATCCGGCTCGCTTTCATCCGAAAGAACTTCGGGCCATGAATGGACTCGAAGTTGTATGGAAAACATGGGCAAAACAAATTAAATTCTATCTATTACGAATATCTTTCGACGATTCTCAAGGTATTCTGTGTTCTCGATCTAATATCTGATTAAGAATACGTAATTTTGCAAAAGAAGACGATTAAGTGTAATATTTTGTAGCAAAGAGGTGCATTTCCTCGGCACCCTCATACACACCGATGGACTTGAAGTACATGCTATTCGTTTGTGCTACGTTTGTGCTGGTATGTGCTGAAAGCCCCGTCGATTGTGCTGCTCCCCTCCAGAGATATTTGGGAAACTTTTGGGGGTGCTGTAGAACCGGGAGCACCCCCACTTTCACCTAGAGGATCGAAAATGGTGTCAATCATCTGTGCTACGCTTGTGCTGGTTCGTGCTGAAAACCTCATCGTTTGCGCTGTCCCCCTTCCAGAGATATTTGAAAAAACTTTTGGGGTGCTGTAGAAATGGGGCACCCCCACTTTCACCTACGAGATCGAAAATGGTGACAATCGTTTGTGCTGAAACTCCCGTCGTTCGTGCTGCCCCTCTTCCCAAGATGTTGAGGTTTATTTTTTGGGGTGCCGAAGAGATGGCTTTTGAAAAAAGGTTAGACAAAGGATTGAAGAGAGAAAAGTGGACGCAATGGTTTGTGCTGGTTTGTGCTGCCATCCATAATCTCCTAGCCTGTCTCCCCGTCAAGAGAGGGGTCTCTGTCTTATAGCAGGATACATATCAAATTCGCCGAAACATGAAGGAGTAGGCAAAACATATGTACGCAATAGTATGTGCTATAGAAAAGTTGTTTGCCTTGCTTGTTAATTAGTTTAATTATTTTTCCGAAGTTTGTATCATACATACCCAGACTTACCTATTTATGTAATTCATTTTTGGGCACGAATTTATTAATTAATGTGGTTATCGCGCAAATGCTATCTTCGCAAAAAAATTTTATTCGAATGAACGTGGAATTTTAAAATGTGTTGACAATAATACTACTTCCTCCCACCCCGTCAAAAATTTCTCAAACTTCCGACTTCAATTCCGTTCTGGTTTTTTCACTATGTTGAAAATTATGTCATGTAAATCCAATTTGTTAACGATGATACTGGCGAAAATGCTTGGCCAGAAACTACACGTACGATGCCTGGTAAGCGAAGGAAGAAAATATTTGAACATCAGACCTGTATTCGATTTTCCTTGAAGTTAAATTTTTCAAAAAGTCCGTGCAATTTTTCTCGAGAAACGTGAGTAACATAAATGAAGTGGAAGTGACGATGGAAATTCAGATCAGTAATGTTACATGAAAAATTTTAAAACTTAATTCTCGAGAATCGATTCGGACAAGTTATCATCACTAGTCAACAAATTTGAGTAAAAATTATCGATACGAATGCGTGTCGATCGAAAATATTTCGTATTCTAAGTAAAATTCCGTTCAATATTCTCGAATATTTCCCAAATGGGGTCAATCTTACCTTTGTGGTCACATAAACTCGTGCAAGTAGTGCACCGCAAAACAGATTCTTTTTCTCCTTTTCGTTATTTCCTAAGCCGAGAGTACACTTGAAGCATAGGCAAACCTAGGCAACGTCGAATAAGGCTACCTCGGTTTGCCTTGTCAGGCCTCGCGGCTATGGATAGGCACGCCGCGCACGAAGCAACATGAGGCAGCACGAGGCAATGATCCAGCTTTCGCCGCGAATGTGCGGGCTTGCATTACTTTGATGTACTGGCAGTAGGGTGTCCATTATTTTACAAGTTTCCGCCAATTGATTAGGGTCGCACTAAAATTGGTTCCAATAGACCTAGAAACTCGCCATACTAAATTTGAGCTCAATCTGAGGTGATTAACCCGTGCCGCCTCGACCTTGAAGTTATGTGTAATATTGAGATTTTACAACAACAAAAAAAACGCGAATATCTCGGAACCGATCAACTTCAGGACCGAAATGCATGAAACATAAAATGTTTCCTGATGAATTACCTATAAAACAGATCTCATACAACTTTTCTATAAAACTCATATTTACCGAGATAATAGCAATAATGTGTATAGGTTTCGAGGAACGTGGATTTTGCAATTTTTTCTTTCATAACCGATCTTCACTTGCTAAATCGTAGAACCTAAAAAAATATTCACTTTAGGACCAAAATGCAAGTAACATAAAATGTTCCCCGTTAAATTTTCTGTAAAAAAGATTCTATACAACTTTTCTTCAGAAAACATACGTATCGAAATAATCGCAAAAATGCGTGGAATTTTCGAAAAACATAGTTTTTTAAAATTATTTTACAGCTAAAATATCTATTAATGTCGGGTAACGCATACTACAATATAACTTCAGTCTCTGTTTACTGGGGCAAGCTCCCCAGTCCCCTCCCCCCACATGATTACACCCGTGAGTTTGTACGGCACTTACTATAGACAGAGTAGACCTCGGATTATGTATGCATATCAACAGTAGTCAACATTACGCATAAGATATAACATTGTGCTGTTACGGAACAGTCACATGTTCCCAGAATTCATTATCATTTCCTATGGGCAAATCGCTGTTTCCTATTGTTAATTGTACTACATCTCAAGTCCACCATACCAAGTCTTCAACGGAATCTTAGAATGCTCAAGACTCAAAAAACATTGGAATTAGTTATGGCTCATGGATGCTTAGTTAACGTTTCAATTTTAGGCTCTTCGGCAAATTTTTCATCCCTGGGGTCAGGCCAACAGTCCTACCTCTTGCAAGTACAAGCTTTTAACAATCACAAACACTTCTACGTGTCCATCTACATCCCTTGAACGATGAGATGAAGAAAAACGAGTGCAGAAGTCTTAGAGGCCACTTTGGCATGCGTGCATCGCCATACATCCCACCGTACCATAACTAATTCCAAATTCAATGATTGAAGAAAACAACACTTTGCGATCTAGGGTTAACAAACTGTTTTTATTGAGTCTTGAGCATTCTAAGATTCCGTTGAAGACCTGGTACAGTAGACTCGAGATGATGTAAGTATATCCACAATAAGAAACAGCGATTTGCCTATGGAAAATGACCCTGGATTCTGGGAACACGTGACTGTTCCTTAACAACGCAACGTTATATCTTATGCACTAATTGTTGACTGTTGTTGATATACGCATAAGCGCAAATAGGGCTCAGAACGGGGGGGGGGGCTTAAGCCCCTCCTCCCCGCATCATTTTCCTATGGACAATTTTCGATGTATAGTTTGATATTCTATAGGGCTCAAACGCGGGTAGCCTAGCGCTAACTCCTCGGAATTAATTGGCATTCGCCCCCCCCCCCCATTTGCGTCTATGTATATAGGTACATAATCCCAGATCTATTCTATAGTAGGTGCTCAACAAACTGTCACGGGGGTAGCCCACATGGCTCGGAACTTTCACCATTATTGCGATTATCTCTGTGAATACATATGCGTTTTAGAGAAATGTTGTATTGAATATTTTTTATAGGAAATTTAACAAGGAATATTTTATGTTGTATGCATTTTGGTCCTAAAGTTGATATATTCCAAGATATTCGTGTTTTTTTTTTGTTTTTTTTTGTAAAATCTCAGTATTACACACAAATTTAAGGTCAAAGTGTCACAGGTTAGTGATCTTAGACTGAGCTCAAATTTTGCATGGCGAGTTCCTAGGTCTATTAGAACAAATTTCAGTGCAACCCTAATCATTTAGCGAAAACGTGTAAAATAAGGGACACCCTAACCGACAACCATTGGGTCAGGTTCGAACACCACAGAGGCTAACTGAAGCATTCGCTGCTCTGTCTTAACTAGCCGAACCGAGGCCGGATGAAACTGCCTAGTTTGCCCTCGGGTTGCCTCTGCCTCAAGTGTATTCCCGGCTTTAGAGTTTAGACTGACGACAAATGTTTGATTGTTTGTCGTTAGGTTCGAGTTAAGATGCGGAGAAAACGAAGACGATGTAATTTAGAATTATAAGCCGAAAACGTTTTGTAAAATATTTCAATATACATTACTTCAATTTTTCAATTTTATATAGTTAATATTTCACACAATAGGTCGAAATTTATGCAAGGTTTTTTCTCTTTAGTATTGACGTGACTCCCCTCACTTGGTGGAGCGTATGACGGTGCACGCATGCCAAAGTGGCTCCCCGGACACACTCCTGACCCCGGAAACTACACTTTCAAGTATCGCGTCAGTATGGCTGGCCCGAGCCCCCTTTTCGCCACTTCGCTTCGGATTCGGGCTGTCCTATCATAGCCGCTATGAAACACCCTACTGACCGAGACAACATTCACCCAGCATTAACCTGGAATTCGGGTGCACCACAGACGGACGCGTTACCTTCCTTCACCCCTCACCTTCTCGTTCTGGTACGTGTGGCGACGCAGGAAGGTGGTGATGGCGGTGTGAGCCCTGCCGGGGGGTCCGCAGCAGCTGCAGCAGCTCTAGGATGATATAGAGTCGTTGTGTCTGATATGGGCCAAGCTTTGTCCGTTGGCCCTCTGCTTCGACCACTCTATCTGCATCTTCTTCCTCATGATGGCCGAGAAAAAAAGGCCGACATCCGGTTCCATCCGCTTCCACTCTTCAGCATTTTCGGAACCATGCAAAGTGACCGGCGCGAGACGGCTCATCACGCCATCGCTATCGCTTGTGTTGCCGTCGGGATCGATCGATGTTGCCGTCCCGCGCCTCTTCTGCTCCCAGGCCTCACACTGGAACAGGGTGTGCCAGGGGTTGTCTTCCGCCCTTTGATCACAGTACGTGCACGCGGGGCTCGGCGCTATCGCTATTCGATGCAAGTACGTGCCGAAATACCAGTGGCCGCCCAGAACTTGGGTCAGGTGGAAGTTCAGTTCCCCATGAGACCTGCCTGTCTATACTGACGTAAGTCCCCTAGGTTTAAACAATCCAACATGCTCGATGTGTACATTCTGTATGCCCCGTCTAACTTCACGAGTTAGGAGGGCAAGGGTCCCTTGCTTCTGGGCTTCGGTGCCACTGGTGACGAATGAGCCATTCGATTTTGAACGCTATTTCTATTTGTTAGTAATGGTTTGAGGCGAATGCTAATAGGTATATTCTTATTGTTAACTTATGACCCAACATACTGCATTTTTCAAGCTGCAGTTACTCCAAGGATGACTATGAACCTAGGTAAGCACTAGTGGTTGTAATAAGTTGTTTGAATAAATCTGGGTTGATTTCGAATAACTCTTATTAGCATCAAAATGAGTCAAAATATGAGTTTCAACTCGACCTTATAAA
Source organism: Acanthococcus lagerstroemiae (assembly GCA_031841125.1). NCBI lineage: Eukaryota > Metazoa > Arthropoda > Insecta > Hemiptera > Eriococcidae > Acanthococcus > Acanthococcus lagerstroemiae. The sequence continues at coordinate 73,278,558 of CM063106.1, read as the reverse complement.
TCGACCTAGGAAGGTAGTTTCTACTACATTGGTAGCTGCATATTACTGACTTGAATGATCCCCCTGTTCTGTCCCTCCTATTCAGCTGACTGTTTTCCAAAATTTTAGATTTCCTTTACACTAGTTGCTATGGTGATATTTGCTCATCAATTCAGCTTAATTCAATGCCACAGATAACACTGATGATGAATATTGTTTCGAATAGTCAGATAGTGGGAAAATATTATTCAATGATCGCCAGTTTCAAGTTTCAATAAACATTCAAATGCGATTTTGGGGATTGGGGGGGGGGGGGAAACTATCTTCACACTTGTGTTTTTTTTTGTTTTTTTTTTAAATGATTCATTCAGTTTTGTTGAGACCATTTACGAGCACAGGAATTCGTACGATCCTAGATGGGAGTCCACAAAAATTCGAACGCGTTTGCTGGGGCCCCATACGTCTAAAACTAGGCTGCACGATTTTGGTTGATGTCATCAAAGATCAGATGATTTTGATGAAACCTTTCACGAAGAAAGAATCCGACTGTTGCATGGAAAGACATTGCCACATAGATATCTGTATACTGCGTTGAGGCGCATAACCACATTCCAATGCCTTCTCTAGTCGTCTATTCTCGGCGTCGCTCGGCATTCTCCGTATCGGCTGGTTGGAACGTGACAGAACGAATGACCGCATAAAGAGGAGTACGCAACTACATCACGATGGTGACGTTTTTCTGCGTAACTTTTTCTGCGGAGCGTTTATTGCGGATTGTTTTCTGCAGAATTTTTCTCTTTCACATGTGGAGCCACTAGACATATCCATGTCAAAACTGTTCACTCTGTACTTTCTTAGATGTTTTCTCATTTAAAATTTGTTGACCCGGTCGGGCTACTCATTTGAGGATGAGAAACTCTTTCACTGGAAAGAAAACGACCTTGCCATTTGAAGATCCTTTTTTCGCGTCTTGTCGATACGATTTCGTGATTAAAAAAGAGAAAGAACGGGGGTTTATTCGTGAAAAACACTGTGCGGGAAAAGATAGTCAGAAAATGAAAGTAAGTGCATATGGGTGGCGAATCAAGAACATTACTGAGAACAACCTTCTTCCGACCTCGATTACTCAACGTCAAAACGGGTGCCGAAAGTGTATTGGCCAAAAGAAAATCTTTCCGACGCTGCCAGCAGGTTAATTTACGTAGAGTGAACTTTAGGGATGTTTCGGTTCGCACAACCGAGATATTAATTTCGTCGAGAGAAAACAACGGTACATACCGACCCACGTTACCATCTGACGGCGTGAACCAAATGCAGAAAAGCTGGGAGCCGAGAGCGTTTTCTTTTCTGATACGATTAGCCGCTCAAGAACGTATTAGAATATCTTTCCGGACCGTGGCCCGAGATGCAGTAATCAACTAATCGTTGATTAACTTTCGAGTTCAACTTCAACTATTAAGAAGAACGATGAAACACGTGCAAAGGACATCGCCAGAGACGAATACTTCGAGTAGTTTAGAAGGGTCTCTTGTAAGCTCGACGACTCGGAATTCACGTTTCGTGCAGATATCTCACATTCCAGAATAATTGTGATTTAGAAATGTTCGTAAAGCAGAGGCGATAGTTACTTTCTTCGACAGTATAGATCCTTTTTATATAATTTCTGCGCACGAAAAGAAACTGTACAGCTATTCTTACGATTGTATTCACTCGAAAAGAAGACCTCCATATCGAACGGCGTTAATATTATTCAGTTCATCATCAGCGATTGACTAAACCGTGTCTTTTTATGGCTTCATTTATACAATTTCCGAATTTGACGGCCACGTTTTTGGGTATTAACGATCGGATTATTGCACCATATTCACTTAAAAGCCTTGTGCGTCATACACTGTCCTTTATTTACCTTCTAATGAGAAATTATACGAAGAATCTACCAAATAAAAAAGGTCCTTTTTCGGCCATGGGTAAGGTGGTGCAGGCTGTCGGCAAAGATGGCTTATGGAGTTTAACATGTAAAATGACTGAAAAAAAAATCTGAATATGTCTGGAATAAACTTTTCATTTTAGAAATAGTCTTCGAAAGAATGAAACTATCTGTTTGTTACTGAATACTGAGTGTGTCATCCTTGCCATTTCGACTTTCCTGCTATTAATGCTTCACTTCGTATAATGACATGACTTACCCGAACCAGCTGATAATTAATACAGCTGTAATCTAGAATAAATTTGCTCCATTTTCGTATCTTATCTGTAGAAATTCATTCGCTTGTTCTTCAGATATTTTGGTTTGAAAAAACGGCAAGAAAAATAACTGCGCTTTTTCTCCCCAACGGTTTCACTTCAAAATTCACGGAACACCGAAAATAACGCGTTTCGTCACAATAACTTGAACATCAAGTCTGTACGTGTAACGGTGACTATCCACAAAATGAGAATATTAAGAGGCTCGAAGCGTGACCACTTTCAGGGGAGGGGATGACGTGCGAACAAACTGGAAATCTTACAAAAAATTAAATCCCATTGTTTTAAAAATTAGGGTATCCATTCTGACAACATTACGTTGGTACAGGTAGGTACATCAGAGGGACTACAGCTTCCTCCCACCACCGCAGGAATTTTCTCAACTCTTTTAGAATGAATATTGCTTTAAAGATGCAAACTCCCAATCATTCCTAAACCCAAAGCCAGCCTCAGAATGGATAATCTAAACAGAAACACAGGAGGAGGTGCACCCCGTCAGAAAATAGAAGACTCCCTAAAGTTAAATTAAAAATGGTATTATGAAAAAAAGCAAATTTCGCCCCCCCCCCTCCTCAAAAGAAATGTCAAGGAACGTGGGAACTGGAAAACTACATTATCATCCAATCAAAAAGAAAGAATCCGACCACTGCACGAAAGGACATTATTACACGGATGTCGAAATATCGATATTCAGAAATCTTGAACTAATATCGATATTGAATCGATACCACCAATTATTTTTGATACCAAAAATTTTCAAACATCGCCATTACGAGAGAGCACCAGTGATGGCCAAACATCAATAAAATATCAAAATATCGATATTTGGAAATATCAAACTAATATCGATATTGAAATGAGAACTATCAATAATATCGATTATTATCGATATTAAGAATTTTCAAATATCGCCATCCTAACCCAGTAAAGGTGGCATGGTGAGGGAATCCCCGCCCTCAGAGGTCCGTTTTGATACGCATACCCACATTTCAATACCTCCTGTATTCGTCCATTCTCGGCTTCACTCGGCATTTTCCGCGTTGGCTGCTCGAACGGATGATCGCATAAAGAGGAATACGCAACTACATCACGATGGTAACGTTTTTCTGTGAAACGTTTTTTTTTGCAGAGCGTCTTCTGTGGAATTTTTCTTTTTCGCATGGCGAGCTATTAGACATACCGTCGGCTTCATGGCATAACTCATTAAGTCCTACGTTTAAACATAGAACTTGTTGAGTTCTGCCATTGCTGAATTTCAAACTCAAAATTAATCAGTCAAGTTTTAGGGAAAATTTATTATTTTTAGCTAAGGTAACCATGAAAAACGGTGCCGAAATTTCAACACAAAGTACTCAATTTAGTCCTATGAAAATTTCGTCATTATTACTCGTATTATAAAGTTATTTGAATACAAAGAAAAAAATCAATAACTTGTCTGTGAACTTACTTGAGAAGTTTCTTTTGTTATTGTCAGTAGGTAGGTATCCATTTCTGTGACTGTACAGATTTAGAAGATATTCCTTTGTTGTCTACAAACATTCCTTAGTCGTCTACAACAATTTCTTCGTCATGTACAAAAATTCTTTCGTTATTCGCAAATCGTAATCTCCTGCCCCAACGGAGGGGGGGGGGATGAGTGTAGAGTGTGAGAATTCATATATACCTTAAGGTACATTATACATTCCACGAATAAAATCCCTAAAAAAAATGAACTTGAAAAATCCTGAAAAAAAGAACCTGAAATTATAAGTTATTGGGATAATTACCCACTTGTGAATGTGAGCTTCTTTTCAAGAAGATACGTAAAAGATTTGTAAGCATCTGTAACATATCATCACATCAACATCTTAAAAATCAATTTGGTCATTAAGGGGTAGTTTTGTGGAGTTGTTCTTAATATTGGATGAAAATAATATACTTTTGGGAACCAGATGCCATACTTATTACTTTGGAATGTCTTTGATCAAATTTCTTATACCCTAAAATAATAACACATTTCGGTTAAAAATATTACTTACTTTTCCTTCCATAACCCTTATTTTCCCTTCACTATACACCTTGGTTAAGTAGGCGAACCACCTAATTTTCCCTATGCTGGGCATAGGTTTCCGTCTCTTCGGCCCATGCTTTTCTATTTTGGGCTGTACTGGTCCACTGTGGGCCCAGCATTCTTACAATTCCATCTATCCAGCGTACTGCTAGTCTTTTTCGTTTCCTTTTCCTGCCATAAAGGGTCCATTCTGTTCTACTTATATTCCATTTATTTCTATTTTCTCTTGTCATGTGCCCTGCGTATCCGAATTTTAACTTTTCAATCCGATATCCAAAATTCTCTACATTAGTGAGTGTGTTGATTGTTTTGTTTTCAACTTTGTCTTTTAATTTTAATCTCATTATACTTTGTAACGTGGCTGATTGTATCTTTCGTAATTTATCGACTTGTCCTTCTGTTAGAGCCCACGTTTTGGCTCCATATGACAGTATTGGAGGAACACAGGTTTGTAGTACATATATGCGTTTTTGTCTCGACATAAGGAATTTAACATTTAGTATTGTTTCGAGTGCCCGGAAAGCCTTCCAAGCGTTTACAGTTCTTACCTCTATTTCTTTTTTGGTTTGATTTTCAAAAGATAAAATTTGACCCGAATATTTTTGTATTCTTTCACATGTTCAATTTCCAAATTTTATGTAGTAATTTCATCCATATCATGCTGGGTTGTCATTAATTTTGTTTTTGTTTCATTCATAGTTAAACCCACTTTTTACATTATTTTTTTCAATTTATTCTTTTGCCATGATTTCAATTTTGGTTGGGCTTTTACCTATTACGACAATGTTTTCTGCAAATCGCAGATTGTTAACCCATCTACCGTTGATGTTCATTCCCTTCCCTTCCAATTTGATATTGCGAAATACTTCTTCGAGCATAGAAAGATATTTGGTGAGATTGGGTCACCTTGTCTTACCCCTCTATTAATTGCAAAGCATTTTCCTTTGTCATATAATTTAATATAGGTCACAGAATTTTTATATAAATTATGTAAAATGTCTATAATTTCTCCTGATACACCTTGACGTTCTGAGGAGTTCCACACGCTGCTGTGTGCAACCAAGTCAAATGCTTTATTGAAATCTACGAACCCGATGCGCAAAATCCCACCATTTATCCGGGGAACTAAAGGGGAACAAGGGTAATCTGTGAGTAACCGAGGGTAACAAATAGGTAACTTTTCAGCGGGTAACTGGGTAACTAGAGGGTAACCAATTGCACATCGGGAAGAGGAGTTGCTAAGAGAAACCTTTGAATGAAAAATTCAAATTGAGTATGCAGATAGAAAGATTAAAACATAACCTTTTCAACAATATACAAGTATAACAGCTAGTGATTCACTTAAATACATAGGAAGTACACTTACACAAAACTCTTTGGTCAGTAGTACAGACTAAATACGACAACCGCACACGTTTGAAGTATCAATGTTTGCTGTGGAAATTACAAACGCGAACACAGTACAAGGTACATGGGAATGTTATATTAAGTAGAACGTAATATAAACCAATATTGCCACGTTTGTTGAATTTATACTTTCTCATTTTTTTATTTTTGACACAGTAAAATCAGGTTATTTTATTCCAGCACCGTCGTCGTCGTCAGGCCTCGTCCTCGAGTATCGCAGCCCGTCATATTCGCCGTCCATGCACCCTCCTGTGACTAATCATCCCTATCCTCGACCCAATCAGTCACCCACAGTCAGGGTAAGCGATGGGTGTGAGTTTATCTCCCAGTCTTTTAGTTCTTGTCCGCTGTTGACAGGACAAAATTCCGTTGTAATTGTATACTGCTGCTCTCCATGCGCTTCGATCCTTTAGCAACTCCTCCCAGTTGCTGTATAGATTGGTACTCTTCAGCGTCATATGCAGCATGTCCTTGTATCTCTTGATCTGCCCACCTTGAGCTCTCTAGCCTTGCTCAATCTCTCCGTAGAATGTCTGTTTTGGTAGCTGTTCATCCGGCATTCTTCCAACATTCCCGACCCATCTTAGTTGAGCTCTAGCAATAATCTGCTCAATTGGGCCGCACTTTGCTAGCTCAAGAACCCTTTTATTTGAAACGTAGTCCTGCCATTTGATATGCAATATATTTCAGAGTTGCCTCTGCTGACACTTTTCCAAGGACTTTATATGCTTTTTATAGATTGTCCAGCATTCGCATCCATACAAAAGAATGGGGAGTACCACGGCTTTGTAAACAGCAATTTTGGTCTCACTTCTGAGGTTGTTGCAATCCATCACTCGGCGTTTTAGTTTGAATAAAGTTTGCCAGCGTTCTTGATTCTTTGGTTTATCTCAGAGTCCAGGCGGCAATTATTAGTCACAAGACTACCTAAGTAGTTGAACTGCTCTACTGTTACTATGGTATTTCCTGTAATGTTGATGGTTGACATGGGAGCCGCGGGCGCGTCGTATCTCATTATCAATAGCTTGGTCTTCTTTTGATTTACCTCCACTCCCAGATCACGATACGTATCCACAAAGGTGTCTATCATCCTCTGAGTTTCTTCTACTGAGTGGCCGAGTATTACCGCATTGTCCGCGTATTAGATGAAGCGAGTTCTTACATTCTTTTGGCTTCTGAGTCTGGCAAGGTTATGAAGGCCTCCGTCTGTACAGAACCTTATTTTTATACCTCGATCTTGGAGTCTTTGGGCCATACAGATAAGAAAGGCCGTCACAAAGACATTGAAAAGTAGCAGCACCATTACACATCCCTAGCGTACTCCATTGGCAACCTCGAATTTATCCATAACGCATTTACTAGCTAGGACCTGGACTTTATTATCAGTATGGAAGTCTGCTATTATATTTGTGAGTTTGGAGGGGCAGCCAAATTTGCCCAATATCTGCCATAGAGCTTGTTAGTTGACCACGTCAAAAGCCTTTTTCAAATCAATAAATACTACATGCAAAGATGTGTGCTGTTCCCACGTCTTCTCTTGGATTTGCCGTAGAGTAAATATCATATCTATTGTACTTCTGTTTGGCCAGGAACCTGCCTGCAATTCGGGAAGCATGGATTCAAAGGCAGGCAGAAGTCTATCCATTATAATTCTTACCAGTATTTTACCTGCCACGCAGAGTAGGGACATTCCACGATAATTGGTGCAATTGGCTCTGTCTCCTTTCCCACTTATAAATATTTACAACACTCGTGTTTTTGAAATTATCAGGTACTGCTTTCGCTTCCCATGTTCCCATATATGTATGAAAACAGCTTGTGAAGTTTCCTAGCAAGCTTACCGCCACCATGCTTATATATTTCTGAGGGTAAATTATCTTTGCCTGGAGCTTTCCCATTTTTCAGCTTACTTATAGCTAGCTCCACGTCTTTGAGGGTTGGGTACTGTGCTAACTCTGCTTTTTCTGGGTATTGGGGCAGCATCTGCATTACCTCTGGGTCTGTTGTACATGACTGGTTAAGGAGGCTGCTGTAATACCTTTTCCATCTCTCAGTTATGTCTGACACTTGTTTAAGTAGAGTGCCCTGTTCATCTTTGATTGGGCAGATTGTATTCCTTAGAGGGCCATAAATAGTGTTAACAGCTTTGTAAAAAGCTCCGCTATCATGCCTATCAGCTAGTGCCTATATCGCATCTGCCTTTTCCAAATGCTACTTATTCTTCAGCTACCGGGTAAGACGTTGGACATTGCTTTTGGCTATACGGTAGTTCTTGATGGCTTTCTTACCATTAAGCTTGTCTAGAGTTATATCAGGACATCGCTTTTTCCTCCCTAAGGCGCCAGCAATTGTTGCCTCATTTTCGTTAAACCAGTCAAGGTTTCGTTTTCTGGAAAGTAGACCAAAAATTTCCTCAGATATCTGCGTCAGATATTCCTTTAGTTCCTACCAGTTGTTTTCTATGGAGTTTTCTCCAGTTTCTTGTACTGCGTTTAGCGCCTTAGTCATTTCTCATTTGAATGTAGTACAGATTGTACGATCCTATAATTTGGAGATGTTGGGTCTACATGCTGCTGCAACATTGAGCCTTGGTCTGCGTTTGACAGAAAGAATCTTAAGTCTTATAACTAGGAGTCGGTGGTCTGTGTCGCAATCGGCTCCCCTATACACTCTTGTGCTTGTTACATTGGTGAAATTATTTTTCTGCACCATGATGTGGTCTATTGCGTGCCAATGTCCGGACCTAGGGTGCTTCTAGGTGCTCTTATATATGTCTCTAAGTTTGAACATGGTGTCTGCTATAACAAGGTTATATTGGGCGCAAAAGCTAAGCAGTAACTCTTCACTGACATTCATTTTCCCGGAGCCATGCTGTCCAATCACACCTCTTCACGCCACATGGTCTCTGCCAACTCGTGCATTGAAGTCGCCAAGACTTCGTGATGCCTTAGTGAATCATATTAATAAGAAACCTCAGAATCAATGATCTTCCCACTGGATATTGAATTTCAGAAAATCAAAATTTTTCTAACTGTTGAATAAACAAAAATAAAAAGGTGTCAGGATACGCGATGACTTTGCCGACTCAGTACCTGTGGTCAATGCATCTACTCTGAAATATGATTGGGGCGGCTCGCTCTTCGTGACCCCGATGACTGTGACCCAGTTTGCTCGCTCAAATTAATCAAAAAGATGAATCGCGGGTGCAATCTAAACAGCGCGCTCTCTATGGTCGACGACTTACAGAAGATGCTTAAGCGCGTGTTATTTGCCCGAATTTGTTACATCCAGTCAGGTGCGACTAAAAGGAAGGCGAGGAATTCTAATGAAGTATATCTATCTATCGTTTGTATGTATACAATATCGTTACACAATCAGATTCCGCTTTGATGAGTCTTTCATTTGTATCGTGAGAGAGACGAAAAGAGAGAAACATTTTTACGCTCGAATAATGCAAATACGAGGTAAGGGCTCGGAATGTGTCATAGTTATGATTAATGGCCGATGCCGCGCTGATATTGGTGAAAAGGAAAGCAACTGGCGTGTGTACGTACACACTTTCCAGTTTCGTTTCTCGTTTTCAAGACAAAAGGCGGAGATTTTTGATTAAAGAACGAAACTTTCTCTAATTGATAAAATGTCGACTGCTTCGTTTTTGTTTGCGATCAAACAGGAGCGAAAGGATTACGACGGCGGAGCTGCAATCCGAGCGCCGGCAAAAGAGCAGCGCAGTCGGGGATAATGAGAGAAGCAATATCGAAGCGTCGTATTCGCCCAGGTACTTACCGGAATCGAAGACGCCTTTTGTGTCTCTGGATTAATGAACTCGCGGCCAAATTCGACTTTCAGATTGCTCGTAAAAAATTACTAATTACACCTTTGTTGTGACCGAGCACAGCGTAGCTGGAGCGAACGGGGCGACGATATTAATCTAGCTAGCAGCGAACCGAACTGCCGGAGCACAAACGACGAGGTGAAATTCTTCCGCGTGAACCACTGATAGCGAATTTAATTGAAAAATCAAAGGGATTCTTAATTAATCTTTCGTTTCTCAACTGACTCTTAATTAGTCTTTTGGTGAAAAATGTTCATTCGCTTAGCAGCGAGACGAAGAGCTGGAATCCTTTATACGAGGTGGAAAGCTGGAAACAACCAAAAACAAAAAAAAGTATATGCAAATGTTAAAAGACAAGAAGCAGTTGACTGAAAAAAGTAAACGGCCTGTAATATATTACCGAATAATGCTCGAAGGTATTCTAATTTGTTAAAATTTCCGGCGTTATTTACGACCGTCGCCGCGCGGATATTTTAGATTCTTGGTGAAAGAAAACCAGATTGAACGCGAATGATTAATGAAAGCTTCGGTACCGTTTGCAAAAGCGAGCTCGTATGAGGAAGGAACGAACTGACGGGCTGTTTACCTTTCTTTTTCATTCCTCTAGATATGAATCACTCAGATAAACGTCCAACTACATTACAAGATCAGCCCAACCGTATTTCAATCGCTGTGCAAAAAAACATATCGATGATAAAATGCGAACTACGAGCACAGAATACAAAAATAGAAACGACACTGAATGCGCTGTCCCCACTAATCTCCTGCATACACATTTTACAAGGGCTTTATAGTTACACAGAGGTACGAGCCGCCATTTTGTTTGCCGAGAGTAACTTAAAAGAGTAAGACTGCTGCACGGAAGGACATTGTTACATGGATATGTCGTCCAGGACCGTGTTGACGCACATAGCACCACATACCCGCATTCCGATGCCTTTTCTACTCGTCCATTCTCGTCCATTCTCGGTTTCGCTCGGCATTCTCCATGTTGGCTGCTTAGAACGTCATGGAACGAATGACTGTGTGAAGAGGAATACGAAACTACATCACGATGGTAACGTTTTTCTGCATAACTTTTTCTCCGCAGCGTTTATTGCGAATTGTTTTTGGCAGAATTTTTCTCTTTCACATGTCGACCCATTAGACATATCCAGGTCAAAACTCTTCACTCGATACTTTCTTCGACGTTTTCTCATTATAATTTTTTGATCCGTTTGGGCTACTCTTTTGAGGATGAGAAACTTCTTTCACTGGAAAGAAAACAACCTTGCCATTTGAAGATACTTTTTCGTCTCTTGTAGATACGATTTCGATGGTAACGTATTTCTGCGGAACGTAATTTGCGACACGTTGTCTATGGCACGTTTTCTGCGGAATTTCTCGCGTGGTGAGCCATTAGACATATCCATGTCAAAATCTACTCTTACATCTACCACCCATTAAGCCGTGTCGACCGTAAATCGACATCAACTTGACGTGAAATCGACCTTGTCATGATTCAGAATCCACTCATTATCGACGTTGATTCTTATCGAAATAGTTCCGGGGCTATCGACTACAAATCGACCCAACTTGACTGTATGATATCGAAATCAGGCCGACGTAAAATTCATAGCATTTCAAATCAACGTCGAGATTGTGTCGATTTTGGGTTAATGCCCAGCGGCGGATCAAGAAATTAGCCGCTGCCAAACTCAAGGAAATTTACCATCCTTCTTTGCTTTGTAACATCACCTTTCATATATTGTATAGGTAGAAGGTGGAGTTACAAAATATTTCTGTTGAAAAGCTACCCAAGAAATTTGACGCTCCAAGCTACAGCTTGTTCAGCCTGTACATAAACCTGATGCTGTAAAATGCCGTTCTGTACGCTGTAATTCCACGTCGACATCGAGTCGAATTTGAGTGATTATTTCCATGAGCCTTAAATCGGCGTCGAAATTCAGTCGATTGCAGGTAATCACCTTTTTTGTGGACCGGAAATCGACGTCGATATGAAGTCGATTTTATGTGAAGGGTTTTCTATAGGCCTTCACTCAGCGTCAAAATCATTTGAATTTGTGTCTACATATTTATGGAATAGAAATTAAGTAGTAGATGGTATGATTTTGACATTCGACTGCATTTCGACTTTAAGTCGGCAGCGAAAATAAGTAGAAATTGGGTAGCGCAGTATAGTTTTAAATTCGACTGACATCGCGACTTCAAATTGATGGCGAAATTAGATAGAAATAATAAGGTAGAATGTATGACTTTAAATTCGATTTGAATTTGACGGCGACATGAAGTCGAAATTGAGTAGTTTCGTAGGATTGAAGGAAGTCGTGTCGGAAGGATCTCTCACAGAATGGTGCAAGAATTATTAGGAACTAGCAGCGCACCACATATCTCTATTCTATATATTATTTAGGGAAAAAAATGGAAATTACAAAAATTTATAAAGTTATCATATTACAGGACCTCCTTCCACACCACATTTGCAGTTTTATAGCTTTCAGGTTGTACTTAGATTTTTAAATTATTAAACGAAATTGTCCGTGACAGAGCTACGTATAGTTGTCCATGACTGAAGACATACTCGGGTAGATATATCCCAACCTTCTCCAGCGTCTGTCCCTGGGCCTTGTTGATCGTCATACAAAAGGCTACCTTTATTGGAAATTGTCTCCTTTTGAATGAAAAAGGCAAGGTTGAATCCGCTGGTGACAGGTTCACTATTGGGAGTAATATCCTTCGACCGCATTCCACCCCAGTTATTATATCCAGATCCAGTGCATTTGTGTACATGTTTCTCACAATTAGTCGTGTCCCATTCAGGAGTCCAAGTGCCACATTCATATTACGTTGCACCATAGCAATCGCACCAACTTTTAAGTGTAATTTATTTGGTGGTAAACCTGTCACCTCCAGACTATCCAGAAATTCAACAGGGAATTACAGGATTTCACTGTCATTTTCACTGATCAGTCTATTCACGCTTGTGTAAGTTTTGGCTTCTCCAGGAATCAAGTCCTAAATCTTGTCGTTGATCTTCTGACTATCATCATTCTTTGGTGCCAGAAATGCAACATTAGAAAATTTCAGGACATCCTCTAGAGTGTCAAACTTTTCACTACAGACATCTCTTATAATGCCCTGAGAAATTATGCTTGCAGGTAATTCTGTAATGCCCCCATTTTCAGAGCCAGAATGAGGGAAAGTACCATTACCAATCTGCAGCAAGAATTCTGAGAACTCTTTTTCTCCTGTTTCCAGAGTGGAAAAAATGCGTGTGAGTAGTGAGGTTGAGTTGGTTGTTACCTCATAACTCTCCTCAGACTGAACAGATTTGAGTGATCAAAAAAAAATCAGAAGGAAGTTGATTCACCGAGTGTTTTAAGACCTTAACCAGCATTGTGCGATAATTAGGGCCTGAGATATAGGTGTTGAACTTCATAGAACCCAGTTTTTCAAACATATTTTAAAATATAGATTCAAGTTGACTAGCACAAAAAAGAGAAAAAGAAAGAGAGAAAGATCTTTTGGGTCTCAAAAGTGAAGGTAATATACAAAAAGTTTTGTAAATTTCATCTCTGAAATCTCCCAAAGGGCCTTTTCCGACTTGCTCAATAAGTTTTCAAAATTCCCAAAAAATTGCCTCTTTTGAGGTGTGGGAGGGAAAACGGTACAAATGATACTTTATACCTCGTCGCCCCATATTTAATGGGGGTACAATGTACCCGTTTACCCCCCGATCCGATGCCACTATCTGAAGGGTCACTGGATTAAATTTTAATAATGATCTGCCGCCAAACTGCAAATCGTGCGTCACTTGTGGAGAGACAGGGAGCTTCAAAATGAAGATTCTGAAAATTTAAATAAGATTATGATTTTGCAAGTATAAAGGCTCGATGAATTCAATCGCGGTAACAAGTGACAGTTTTCAACTTAAAGACTTCTGGGAGAGAGGATCTAAAAATTTCATATTAATATACAATATACTCGTACATATCGTTTCACAGGCTTAAAGGGTCGCTGAACTTATTGCTAACCACGATTCAGCTCCTATAATTTTCAGATTCTGGCATCTGTGGAAGGGAAGGGATAGTAATGTGTCTGATTCATCATCCCCTCCCCTAAAAAGGTCGAAATAAACATAAAAAACAAAGCGTATATTTATAGGTACCAAGTAGAATATTCCCATAAAATCTGAATACAGGGCAACTTCTTGGGGGACGGGAAATCTTCCGGAGAGCTTAGCACTTCGCTAAATACGTCTATTGCAGTCCCAAACCCGTTCAACTCAATGTTGAAGAGTTTTAATTAGGTTTGAATCTCAGGATGAGTCTCAGAATTTTCAAGTCTGGAAGTGTCTTCACTAGATCTGCTCAGATCTTTAACAAATTTGAAAACGTCTTACAGAACTTGGAACAAGCCTGAAGGATTCTTAAACATATTTGGTACATTTTCTTCTCCTTGCGAAGGAGGGAAGGGGATCTGTATGGATCTTCAGTGAGTTTGAAGAAGTCTTACAGAAGTTGAAACAAGTCTCTGAAGGATTCTTAAACATTTCGGGGATATTTTCTTATCTCCGGGAAGCTGGTAGGGTGATTCATAGCATGTGCAGAGCCAAGGAAGTGATTTTTCTTTTTGGTAAAAGGAGGACTTGAAAATTCCTCCATTCATTCAAAACCTGCTGCGGACGAATGTTAAACTGGTTCGACGTGTTATTTTCTGATCTCAATACAACCTACCAACGTGACATCTTCCCAGGAATCTTGTCGAAAGCTTGTAAAAAACTTAACAATTTATTCCGTATGTTGGACATCTGTGTGAACAAACCAAAATATCGGATTTTTTCTTCTTTTTTTTAATTTTTTACTTTTTGCTTGGCTGGGAATTTTTATATCGAGTTTCCGTTTGGCTTTAGCAGCTCAGTATTTTCAACATCAATTGGCGTAATGTGAAAATCGTTTTTTGCCGCATTGGGATTTCAACCTATTTTCACATTTTTCCCACACCAACAGAACTCACGATGTCCCTGTTCGATAGTCAATAATTATGAAGGGAATTTCTCTATAATTCCTCCTCCTGGATATCCATACTTGTTGAGCGCAGGGGCAGAGCGTCTGATATTTACTGGTGCAGCTGGAAGGAAATAAGGGAGAGAGCTTAAGTCCCCTCAAAGTTTCTCGAAGCTTCCTGGACGATTCCCAGATTCTCGCTCCTTTTGGAAAACTAAGGACATGATTCATGTTTTCAAAATAAACTGCTACAAATCTAAGCCCACATAGAAAAGTATTATTGAGTACTACTGAGCTTGTCGAAAATTTTATACTGAAAAACGATTCAATATTATTCGAACACTACCGAAAACTTCCAAATTTTAGTGGTTTCGAGTAATTTTCGTCTACTGGGGTAATATCGGCCACTCATAGCTTGTTTACGGATAACGATACTAGCGCTCCTACAAGTTATAAGCAGCCGATATTACCACCGGCATCTGATATTACCTCAGTTGACTTGACTTTACTGGTAACGATACCAGCGCTTCTACAATTCATGAATGGCCGGTATTACCACCAATGGCCAATATTATCCTAGTTGACGGTTTTCAGTAATATTTTTTACGATCTTAGCAGCATTTTTAGGCGTATTTTGAGCCTCCTCTTTCCCAGAAATGTAACTATAATTTTGCCTCTAATGATTCTGTATGTAGTTCAAAAAGTGTGGGAGTGATTTTTAAATATTTTGCACCAACCTTAGTTTAACCTTTTTTGGCACCCCGAGAAGCAAATCAACTTTTCTAGACCTATTCTTCAAGCTAATCTCAAACCTGTTCTCTGATATTTTCCCTCATGTTCTCAAATTTTTCGGTAAATGACTTTTGAAAGGGCTGAAAAACCTTTCCGGTATTCTTCAAGCTCATTTTTAAACTACTCACAACTAAACAAGAAATCGAAATATCCATGTTCCTGGGTCAGTTTTTTGTATGAATCTCACATTTTATTTATGAATTGGGGTACAGACCTTTGTTCTCGCTTAAATGACTGTATGCAAAATATAAGTCAGACTCAAACTCTACGGCGAAAAATATTGGCCTAGAAACAGGCATGCGTTCCAATATCTTGTAAATATGTGATTCAGAAATTAGCCCGAAGAGTAATTTTTTTACCAGTTCAAAGTCCATTTGTGGGGGAAGGCCGATCCAAGAAAAAATCGTTCAACGAATTCGGACATTACGTGAGACATGCCAGAAAAAGTTGATTCAATTTTCGGACCGTGTTCCTATTACACAGTGTTATTATTTCCCCGTTCATGGACTCACTTTACTCCATCGGCTTCGTAGAGAGGCATCAATTGAGCTCGATGTAGGAGAAGGCTTTAATGGTAATTATAAAAAATCGTCCTTCTCTATTTCATGAAGCAATTTTCTGCACACCTACACCTTGTTATTGTCTGCAAACTATCGCAGTAGCAATCGAGGATACTAGACGGTATGACTTAAAATACACGTTTGTAACTTAATTACGCTCAGAGGAACCTCGAAGTGTCCATTTTCCCAGATTCAAGACAAAAGGATGAAACCGAACTGCTAACGCAATACGTACCTATTAGATTATTCGAATATACTGCCGAAGACACCCTATGGCGCACTTTTTCATTATTTATTTAGATTCATTTTCCAGCGAATTAGTGTTGTTCTGTGAACCTTATTCGACACGTTTTATTCCTTTTCGGTTCAATTCGAAAATGTCTCTTTTTTATACGGTGTTACTCCGCAGTTACCTTCTAAAGGTCATTTGGACGGGGCCTTCGCATTAGTTAATGGTAATGTTTTCCCCCTGGGCTTAAATAATATTGCAGTTTGTTTGCGGCAGCCGGAGATATGTAGCATCTGGGCTTTGGTTAGGATCTCTCCATGATACTTCATTAAGAGGGCAACAATTTTCTAGTAGAAAGAAGAAGGTTATACACGAAATATTAGGTATTTGTTTTATTCTCGTTGAAATAGAAAATCTCGTCTACATATGATCTTTTAACATTTTTAAATTTTATTTTAAACTTTCTGATCATATTTAGTTCTGAAAATTATCAGGAGTAGTGTTGTGGCCCCCTATTTGGCGTATGTCATCGAGCTTGGTTTCTCGAACTGACCACTAGTTGTAAAATTCAACCGTAATATTTGATATTTTGATTCTGATACTTCATGATTCCTCTGACCACACAATCAGTCAAAATTTGACATCTGGTTCTAGATGTTTTCTGATTGCCTTTTTTCGTAAGCCTTTCAAAATTTGATTGCGCCAGCATTTATATCAGGGACATACACCGAAGCGAAGTTTTTGCAGTGGGAGGGGGATTCCGATCTTTACGAATATAAAATTATTAGCAGTGGCGTATGTAGATGGAAGATGAATTTAGGGGCAACCTTCTGTGCCCCTTAGTATTTGGATTTAAAAACAAAAACGTACCAAAAATCTGACAGCGGAAAACTTTACAGGCCTTCTCTTGCTCAACATCTCTCTACATATAATTTTCTCGAAATACCCCCAGTAATCAGTTGAGAAAATGTTGGTGTTTGCAAGCTGAAGAAATGTCGTCAATTTGTTTGAATTTTGTCAAATTATTGGTGAAAAGTTTTGAAATCAATGCAGAAAACGTCATCGTGTTCACAAATTTGCTACCAGGAGCTTCGTTTTCTCCCTGTTTTTCCTTGATTGTGATAGTTTCTTTGCTTACTGGAAAACGTTTTCTTGAGAGAGGGGGAAGGGGTGGATTTTACCTCCTCAGTACGGCCCTAATCGGCCAGTCATGTACGAAAGTATACCTAGCAATAGGAAACCGATATCCTTAACTGCTCTGCTTTCTCAGCCGTTGTACGGAGATGCAGTTTCCAATACAACTCGTTGTCTGCTGTCATCCCCAGGTACACCACCCGGGGCTGTAGGAACACCGGTTCAACCAGTACCGCTGGGTCAATGGCTGTAGCCTGCCTCCTTTCCACCCGTGAAATAGGACGACTTCTATCTTTTGGGCAGGGTTGCTAATTTAGCCTGTTTTTCGGTTATTTTTAGCCGATTTTGAAAATTTTGTTCGATTAAAAAAAATAATAATAATTTAGCCGATTTATAAAATGTAGCATAAAATCGGGTAGTTCGAGAACATTCAGCCGATTGGTAATTTTTTTGTGAGATTTGCCTGTAGAAGAGTAAATCAGTAACGTGTCACAAGCAGTGGCGTGGAGGGAGGAAGGGGCGATCGCTCCCATGTTGTTGTTTTTTTTTAATAAAGTAAAGTCACGAAGAACCTGATGAACTAGTCTGTAATAGAAAATCCGTATGACTGGTACTTGCAAAGCATAAGTAGCTGAAACTTAACTCGACGTCTTTGGACAGTCGAACCTGACAAACCTGTATTCATTTTTTGGTACCTAGTATTAAGTTCAAACTTTTACAATTACCTTTCTGTTTTCCAAGTTTGCTTTCAATCCGAGCCCTGGAGTCCGCCATTTCGAGCATTACCTCGAAGACGTCGTGGAAGCTGTTAGGGCTGTCTTAGCCCTTTTCTCTTCTTGTCAAAAAAACAGCCTAGGTCGAAACGTAGCGAATTGCTACGTGGGCTCGAACCTGGGACCTCCGGATTCCGAAACCAGCGTGTTGTCCACTTGGCCAACCAGACCCCTTTTATAATTACCTACCATAATACGTATTCGTGTTACCAGCCTTTTTATTACACATATGTGTAGATATCTACTAGTACGTATATAAATTGTGTCATGAAAAAATACCCAATTATGTTCCAAAACTTTACCCACCCCCACAAAGTACATCATATCACACCACACAAAATTTGATATTTCAAAATATACCTATTTCTCGTTCTGAAGTTTTCGCCTCCCCCCCCCCCTTGACAAAATCCTGGCTACGCTATTGTTCACAAGAAGAGGACCTTTGTGTTCACTTACCGTTAAGGACCTTTTCTTGTGACACATCATAAGCAGTAGAAAACAAGTGTCAAAGCGTGAAGCAGTGAAGCCTGAGTACGGTTCTGGTAATGATAACGAGTAAGAAATGAAACCAAATAATTATGCCTTGTAAAACTGGACAAGATTCTCGCACATTATAGGTATGCTAGTCTCCCCCCCCCCATTTTTCATTTTATATTTTCTGAAGACCTTTTTCACAGTATTTTTTATTTAGCTGAATTTCTAGCCGATTTAGCCAATTTTAGCCTTTTTCATGCAGCAGATTTTTTAGCCGATTTTTTCATTGAAACTAGCAGGGAAAAAATATAGTCATGGCAACCCTGTTTCTGGACCGCCACCTCTAAGCCATTTGCCTGCATCCCTCGATGCTGCGTATGGACCTTCTGCAAACGTCTTGCTCCGACCTCCCCTCCACAAGGAGAAGTGTATCGTTGACAAAGCAGATGGCCTGGTCTCGCTGGATGCAGGAAAATGACTTAGAGATGGCTGCCTAGAAGACAGAAGCCGTCCTTTTTCACGGGCGAAAAGAAAGCAGACCACAGCCAGTTGACCTAGCGGTACTGGGTGAACCGTACTCCTGCAGTCACGGATGGTGTACCTGGAGATGACAGCGGACAACGAGCTGTGTTGGAAACCGCATCTCACGTACAACGGCAGAGAAAGCAGAGCAGCGGACGCTGAAGACGTTACGTCAGCTTCTGCCGAACCTCCGGGGGCCGAGTGAGAGCCGAAGAAAGCCACTCGGTTCTTCTCCATGGAGCCCTCAACTTGGCACCAGTCGCAGCACTCCTCGAAAACAGAGAAGACATGAGAAGGGTTCGGAGGGCTACGGCGCTACATAGAACCGTGTCATATGAGGCGGCTCTTGTACCAGCTCGAATACATCATGTTTATCTGCTGGCTAGGAGGAGCGCTAAGCTTTATCAGCGCTTCCACCAGATCCGTCGTGAGGGTGTGGATGCTTCCGAACGTTCTGTCAGATGCTGTGATGAATTTATCGTGGAGTAATACCGACCGGGGTTCCGCAGCGCGGACCCACGGGGCTGACTTTGGTAGTCCCTAGCTCGAAGTTCTCGATTAGACAATATTTTGGCCGAGACGATTTATTTTGAATAAGGCTTTTTATTAATACTTTTAAAAACACGTAGTTACATTACTGGAATAATACGGTTGAAGCCACTAGGCTTTTGGGAGCACATGACACGACAATCGATTTTTTTTACGTTAATTTTCTTAAGTCCCAGTTCTGGATATGAGCGACATGAAGTAGTCTCCACTTGACTTTTGGGAGAGAGATAGACCGAATTTTCGATCTGCGAGATGAGACTATAAAGTCTAAATTTTGATTCTGGCTCAACCCACTCGAGATAGGGGTATTCTCCCAGATGAAGTGATTCCTGAAGCTGGTAGGATCGTGTGCGGCGGTCTGGGGATCTCGATGACTGACCGTCGGGAGAGTAGAGATGACGCACATGTCTTGTTGTCAAAATTAAAAATTTGGTAATTGATTATCGTGTTTATTCCAGAGTGTGAATATTAGGGTGACCCTTATTTTACAAGTTTTGGCCAATTGATTAGGGTCGCACTGAAAATTGTTCCAATAGACCTAGAAACTTGCCATAGAAAATTTGAGCTCAATCTGAGGTCATTAACCTGAGCCGCTTTGACCTTGAGGTTATGTGTAATACTGAGATTTTACATGGAAAAAAAACAACAAAAAACGGGAATATCACTAAACCGATCAATTTCAGGACCAAAATGCATGAAACATAAAATGAATGATTCCTGGTGAATTTCCTATAAAAAAAGATCTCATACAACTTTTCTCTAAAACTCATATTTACCGAGATAGTAGCAATAATGTGTGAAAGTTTCGCGGAACGTGGATTTGGCTATTTTTTCTTTCATAACCGATCTCCACTTGCTAAATCGTAATATCTAAAATAATATTCACTTTAGGACCAAAATGCAAGTAACATAAAATGTTCCCCGTTAAATTTTCTCTTTAAAAAAATTCTATACAACTTTTCTTCAGAAAACATATTTATCGAGATAATCGCAAAAATGCGTGGAATTTTCGAAAAACATAGTTTTTTAAAATTATTTTACAGCTCAAATATCTATTAATGTCGGGTAACGCGTACTACAATATAACTTCAGTCTCTGTATACTGGGGAAAGCTCCCCAGTCCTCCCCCCCCCCACATGACTACACCCGCGAGTTTGTACGGTACCTACTACAGACAGAGTAGACCTCGGATTATGTATGTATATCAATAGTAGTCAACATTGCGCATAAGATATAACATTGTGCTGTTACGGAACAGTCACATGTTCCCAGAATTCATTATCATTTCCTATGGGCAAATCGCTATTTCCTATTGTTAATTGTAGATCATCTCAAGTTCACCATACCAAGTCTTCAACGGAATCTTAGAATGCCCAAGACTCGAAAAAAAACAACATAGGAATTAGTTTATGGCTCATGGATGCCTAGTTCACCTTTCAATTTTAGGCTTTTCCGCAAATTTTTGATCCCTGGGGTCAGACTAACAGTCCTACCTCTTGCAAGTACAAGCTTTTAACAATCACAAACACTTCTGCGTGTGTCCATCTTCACCCCTTGAATGATGAGACGAATAAAAACACGCGCATAAGTGTTTGCGATGGTTGAAAGCCTGTATGTGAAAGAGGTGGGAATTTTGGTCTAACCCTAGTGATGAAACATTTGCGGAAGAACCTAAAATTGAAACGTTAATATCCATGAGTCATTGACCGGGACGGTTGGCATCTTCCTCTAATCCGCGCTAAGACGGTCTGATCATAGCTTACTGTCATCACGCATAGCGGTTTTCCGGCATTCCACTCCGAGTAGCTTTGGGCACCAGCGCTGTCTCTGCAAAGGTCGACTGCACTATTGCGAAAGTGAGCGACCGGCTTCGAAATACCCCTGGCAGGGCTTCCCCGCCGTCACCACCTGACTGCGTCGCCACACATACCGCAATAGGATGAGGTGAGAGGTGAGTGAAGAGGAAGCGCATCCGGCTGTGGGAGACCTGAAATTTCCGGGCTAGTGCTCGGGGAACGCGAACCTTGGTCAGTAGGAAACCCCATGATGACCCATGCAGAACGCGCGCACCGGAAGCGGTATGGTGACATGGGTGGCTCGGGCCGGCCTTAACGCGTCCCTCTGGCCACTGATGCGATACTTGAAAAGGTAGTTTCCGGGGTCGGGGATGCGGTGTCTTAGCGGCCACTTTGGCATGCGTGCATCACAATACGTCCCACCACACCATAACTAATTCCAAATTAAATGATTGAAGAAAGCCAAACTTTGCGATCTAGGGTTAACAAACTGTTTTTATTGAATCTTGTGCATTTTAAGATTTTGTTGAAGACTTGGCATGGTGGACTTGAGACTTGAAATGATGTATATCAATTATAGAAAACAGCGATTTGCCCATAGGAAATGGACCCTGAATTCTGAGAACACGTGACTGTTCCTTAAGAGCATAACGTTATATCTTATGCGCAAATTGTTGACTAATAAAAACGTTTTCACTAGGCTTCTTTACAAGCTACAAGCTAACAAGCTAGCATTTACGCAATGTAATTTAAAAGCTAGCTGGTTAGCTTGTAGCTTGTAAAGAAGCCTAGTGAAAACGGCTTTATTGTTGATACATACATAGTCCGAGGTCTATTCTATAGTAGGTAACAAACAAACTGTCATGGGCGTAGCCAGGGGGGGGTGCTGGGACGCTTGCCCCAGTAGACAGACACTAACGTTATATTGTAGTACGCGTTATCCGACATTAATTGATATTTCAATTGTAAAATAATTTTAAAAAACTCTGTTTTTCGAAAATTCCAAGCATTTTTGCAATTATCTCGATAAATATGTTTTCTAAAGAAAAGTTGTATAGAATCGTTTTTACAGAAAATTTAACGGGGAACATTTTATGTTACTTGCATTTGGGTCCTAATGTGAATATTTTTTTAGATAACTACGAGTTAACGAGTGAAGATCGGTAATGAAAGAAAAAATAGCAAAATCCACACGTTCCTTGTAAGTTCTACACATGATTGCTATTATCTCTGTAAATATGCGTTTTAGAGAACTGTTGTATGAGATCTTTTTTATAGGAAATTTAACAAGAAACATTTTATGTTACGTGCATTTCGGTCGTGAAGTTGATATGTTCGAGATATTCGCGATTGAGCTCAAATTTTTATGGCGAGTTTCTAGGTCCATTAGAAAAATTTCAGTGTGACCCTAATCAATTGGCGAGAATCTGTAAGATAAGGGACACCCTAGTGAATATCACCAATAGTTCATAAGAAACTCTCTTCAGCTGATGGAAAAAAAAAAGGAAGGAGCAAAGGAGAAGATCAAGAGAGAAGTCCGGCAGCAAACAGTTCAAGAGTGGGTGGCTCGCCTCCAAGAGCCCGCTGGACATTGAGACTAGTACCCGACCTCGTAGCATGGCTTTTATGGCGGCACGATGAGCTGATGTACCTATATCATCTTACACAAATGCTCACTGGGCATTGGGATTTAAACCTGCACTAGAGTGCGCTGCAAAATTACCTGCGCGGGTGTTAGAGGATGAAAATGAGTGAGTGATCATGTGTGTACTTTCAAATAGAAACACTGATATCTTCAGTAGGTTAAAAAACCGAGTAAAGATTATTCTGCCAGTAGAACTGATTATAATTTAATTTTTTGGTGATGATGCAGTCGAATTTAGGACAAATTTTCTTTGAAAGTGAATTTCTAATCGACTTAATGTTACAGTTGAAGTTTGCTTCACGCTTACGGTAAATCATACGTGATCACTCATACATATCGCAGGGCTGCCAACACTTGAAACTCTAAGTTTAAATCCCGATGGGTGCTTCAACGGTTATCTAACCGTTGAAGCACAGGATACCCAGCTAGTTCGCGCAATGTTCAGCCAAGATCAATAACGGGCAACATACCCGCTTTTGCTGCACCGCTAAAACAACGCACGATCAGCACTCAGGACGTCTGTCGGCAATCACATCACTCCCAAAACGATAGTTGAAGTGATGCTGGCTAACCCACAGAACTGGTCAGCGATGATCCAAATCGCCGGCACCGCATAAGCCAGCAGACAGCATCAGTGCAGGGCACACAATCCACGCAGCAGGTCTTAAGTGACAACTCCCCATTAGTAGGGAAAGCTCCCCCACCGGACGGTTGGCTCTGCAGCTGAAGCTCGTCGCCGTGTCCGAGAATACTAAAAGGTAGTAAGGGAGAAGACGGACACGACGGCGATAGTGGAACCGCGAATAGGGAAGCCGAGAGAGAGAGAGAGAGAGATTTGTGCATCCACCACTGATACTCACACGCTTAATGTAATCAGAATGTTCAATAATTATTGTGTAACACTGCGCACAGAACATCTGTGGCCAACGAACATAGCAGAGATGCCTTCTAGAAAACATTTTACATGAAGAACAACATTCATAAATTACTGCGCCTTACACTTCTGTGTAGTTATCTTTTCACCCGGCGAAAGGCTTCCTTAAAATACGATCTAAACTCGAGTTTAAGTTTGTAACTCAGCTTGTTTTTTCTTTTGTGCGCGTATATCCCTTCAAATCCTTCACAGCTTGCGGAAACTACACCAATTTCGTCGCCAGATTTAATATTCGTTAACTTTCCTATTATACGGAGAATGTGAATGAGAAACAATTAACAAGTTTCTAGTCTGTAAACTTGACAACGTCCGATTATTATCGCGGTGATTATTTATCCGAACTTAGCCTGTATATTTGGGACGCGCGCTACTTACGTTTAGCAAAAGTTTAAATCTAAATTTATCTTCTTCATCTGACGATAACGCAAAGTTCAGCGAAAAAAATTACACCGACCAGAACACAAACTGGACGCAAATCCTCGTCAAAAGGCAACATCCTGGAAGGCGAATGATAAAAGTGTAGGTACTAAAAACAAGAACTATACATATAAAAGCGAACTATAATCCGAAGACTCGTGGACAGCGTAAATATTTTTCGACATTTCATTTACCGAACATTTTTTTTTTTTGGATGTGCACAGAACAGAATGTTTTGGTCGTAAATCTAGAAAGTTGTTTTTCCTGGTGTCAGTTACCACGTAGAAACCGAAAATTTTCTGTGTAGGATTGGATCGCGGTTGAATTTTTCAGTCGAAAATGGAAAAAGTTTCGGGACAATTCGGAATAATTCGACTAAAATTAGTTTTTCTCTGCTTCTCATTTCGGGCTGCGCGAAATTTCGAATAATATTCGTATTTACGTATTTGTAAGCGTCAAATATGATTAGAATTTATCGACACTAAGAAGTTGCGATATTACAATTTTTTGTACCCTTTCCCCGTGTGCTTAAATTTGAATGTCAATATCCCTATAATGCGTGTATAATGTATATACAATTTTTTTCTTCGCTGTTTTCGGCGAGTTGGACGCATTTTATATCGAAAATTTATACTCGCTCATACACGAGCGAGAAGTTTTATTTCTTCAATTCGTAATCATATTGTACGCGGCGCGACATATTTTCCAGTTTCTTATGCTCGAATACGTGTGAACCATTCCAGATCATTTTCCAGTCGTTCAACCGTAATAAGGCCCAATCTTGCAATTTTTAATATCTGTGCGACGACGGAATGAAAAGTTCAAATCTCACGCACCGCGTGTCTGCAACTTTCTCTACTAAATCTTTTAATTTCGCCGAATTTCAGCTGTCGAGTGGGTAGAAGAAAAACTGAAAAATTCTTCGCGAAAGGCCGCCGGTGTATTGTACGCCGAGTGAATGGTTGAAATATTTCACGACAATATTTATACCTTTACCTAAAAAGCCGATTCTTACCGTACGAATTCTGTTCGTTCTAAGAAGTTGTAAGCCGTCACATAGTTCAAAAACATACCGCCAGGACGTCAAAAGGCAGCGAACTCTTTCCAGCGATTCGTAGTTCAAAGTTAAAGTTCAAACAGATTATGCCTACGCTGCTCTGTGGACCCGTGGACTACAATACTTCTTTAAAGTCAGTAAAAGTATATGAGCGGTAGGTAGAAGCGAAGACAGTCCGGCCCGTAGTGACTGGCGAGTATCACCTCTCACCCTCCTTCACTGACTTGATGTTTCAAAAGTCGGTATGCGACAAATTCTAGCACCTGATCATCGGCAAAATTGGATAAGAGACTTTTTTTTCTTAGTTTTAGGTTCTACTGAAATTCTTTATATTCCAGTCAACATTTATGCTGTTTGCGCTCCATTCTCTGAAAAAAGGTACTCTACTTGCTACAGCCCTGAAAGCAACGACTTGTACCTACTGTGTTCCACGTGCGGGAAAAAGGCGCGCACGTTTGTCGACGCTTCAGGCCTACACGTGCGGATTACGTCCACGATTTGGGAGGTGCGATGAAGTAATTCTTATAAGAACTTTATGCGAAGAAAACCAAGTACTACAGTACTCTAAGCAAGCATTTGCCACAATTTTTCAATTCCTCCGTTGATTTTTCCAGAAATTCTTGCGGTTTTTAGATCTGAGAACAGGCGTTATTGCCAAAAAGACATTTACAATCGACAAGATTTAGTTAACATTCATCAAGGCTATAGTCTGATTAGCCTGATAGCACGAAATATGTAACCCCTTTTCATCCGCGTAAGCAACTCACCTTGACAACGTGTCGATATGTTTGCTTGATCTTACATTTGAAGGGAGTAAGATATGGACATTTAAAATATTTGTATAGCATTAATTGGGGGGGGGGGACTCCCAGCATTGCTAATAGATAGATAATGGGAACGTTTCAGTAATTATAGGAGAAAATTACGGCAACTACTGAGGAGAAATAACATTTGGATCAACTAGGGTGTTCACAAAATCAATTTTTGTTAAATATTGCATATAAAAATCTCTATCTTTTTTCAGTTTTTCATCAAAATTGTTCTTAGGACCCAACGATTATTTTCGGTAAACGCCCCCCTTCCATTATATCCTTTCAGAAATATTCCTTGACTTCACTTCTACCTATTCAGTGGCGTAGCCAGAATTTTTCCAAGGGGGGGGGGGCAAAGTAAGATTTTCATGGGAGAAAAAGTCGAAAATTGAGGTATTTTTTTAAAATTGCCGATATTAGAGAGGCAGTGATAGAAAGCGATTCAATAACGTTCCCAGTTTTCAATTTTGCTTCTGACCTTGAAAAATAAAACTTGCGCTTTCGGCTTTTCACTTTTTCAACGTTTATTTTGCTTTTCACTTTTGCTTTTCACTTCCCACATTTTAAAAACTTCTGGCCTAAAACTTTTTAGTTTCCGCTTTTGTCAAAACTCAAAAACAACAAGGATGAAAACAGTCAAGAGTCCATTGAATAAAATTCAAAAATCACATTAAAAATCATCTCACCAATTAAGTAAAAAGCGAATTGAATAAAACTTTTTACTTTTCGCTTTCCCGTTATCTGTTTTACTTTTTTCTTGCACGTTTTGCTTTCAAATTTCGAATAATTCGAAGGCTTTTTGCTTAAAACTTTTCGCTTTTGGATTTTTTTCCATCGCTGATTAGAGGATTATTTTTTAACAATGAAGGTAAGATTGCTGCTCGAGCAAAATTTTTCGAAAAAACATGTTGTAATGGCGAAAAACTGCTCATTTTTACATATTTTACATTCAATTTCAGGTACCTGGGGGGGGGGCATTCGCCCCCTTCGCCCCTGGCTACGCCACTGTCATAAGTAAATTTGGATAAATGCAGCGCTCTACAAGGAAAATTGAATGAATATTTGGAATTGTCTGAAGAGAAGGGGAGATTAACTAATAGGACATAACTTGAGGCACCCAGGAATAATATCACTGCTACTAGAAGGAAGAGTGGAAGGAAAAAACTGGGTAGGTCAGCAACGACTCCAATATGTTCAAAAGATAATCAAGGATTTCAAATAATGTAAGAGTTAATTGCTAATGAAAGAACTCGCACAAGATAGGAAGAAATGAAGAGCAGCCTTAAACCGGTCGTAAGAGACTCTCGTGGAAAATTATGATTCTCAGATTTATATTGCTTTTAACCTTCCACTTCGAAAATATTATCAGGCCAATAACCAAGAGAAGCTAAGTGAGTGCCAGTGTTGGAAGAACGAACGAGAACGAGACACGGGAACGGAAACAGAAATAGATTGGGAACAAGGACAAGGCTTCGACCATGCAGTATATGAACTAGTGAATCTCCATAAACGCTGTACTGGGCGCTGTGAATGCAAGAAGCGAGACATATTGTATAGCAGAATATGTGCGTATACACACACCACTACATTCAATGTGAGGGCACACTTATAAATATTCCGCTGAAATATGTCGTGTTGTTACGTTTGCCCACCCTAGTTCTAGCGTACAAAATACGCAGCTTCGCTGGTCCATATACCTACTGTCTGTTCGAAGTTTCAAGGTAAGGAGAACGAGGAACATTAACGAGAACCATGCTGTTAAGAGAACAACGAACGAGAACGGGAACGAGATGATTTTTGCGTTCTTCCAACACCTTTGCAGCTAGCGCAAAGGTAAAATTCTGGAAGTCTAAAACCAATTACAAATATATATTTTTAGGGTCGGCTATGAACAGCCAAGCCTATTGCAATCACTATTTTTTCTTCTTCTTTTCTTTTCTACTTGTCGCAGACTCCGCGAGAGGGCGCAAGGCACCTTAGCATTAGTGTTCATTTGCCTACTAGTAGCCGATACCTGATAATTTATTGTTCGCTAATCATTTGATGTTTTTCGGGTCGGCCAGGAGGCGGTTCGTTTTAATGTGAGTTTTAAACTCGAACGCAATTAACACGACGCAGTCGAACTGTCAATCGGCTACATACTGCATTCGTGTTTATGTTTAGTGTTCTGTTTGATTACCGCGTAGAACATATTAATACGGAAAATGCATTCTGAACGCATTAAACGGAATAATACAGAAAAGGAATTCTCGTTATCTTTGTGGGTTTTCAAGTAAGCAGTGTGTTCTGTTGTTCTGTGTTGAATGGGTATTTTTCGTGAAAGTTTTTATTAGGGTCATCAAAGCCGTTAACATTCAGTTACATTGTTTTGATTATTTCATGATTAATTATAACTATTATCAAGCGACTTTCTATCGTTCTTATGTCAATGCTGAGTTTTTAACGCATGAAGAGTTTTACAATTTCTTCATCCCAAGATGCCACCTGAATTGGTTGAATTGAGTAGTATAGAAGAACGTTTTTTGCTATGTTTTAGACAAAATACTTACCGGGAGCTACAGAAATTTTGGCGCTCAGCCCTTGATTTTGAGTGTCTATGTCTATCTCTTTTCCAATGAAAAGAACATATGAAACTTTTGGTTTTCATTTAAGATTAGGGCAAGTTTTCTCATGCATTTTTTGCATACTTTCCTTTTTGACTATTTCTGCGCACAACCACGTTATATGTATTTTCTCTTTCTATTTTATTTCGGTTATTCATATTTTCTGTCAGGTGTGTGTTTTATTTGAATTATCAGAAAAAATCATCCGTTTTGATTCTCATGTTGCTTTGTCTTGAAAAATAATATGTTTGCATATTTTGGAAATTAAAATTTTGTTTGCATATTTTTCAAGTTTTGAGCGCACATTGTATGCTCCGAGGTTTATACCGCATAAATGACTTGCCTTTTTATGATAAATACTAGAAAACTTTCCTCCTGGTTATTTCGATCTGACTTCCTCTCCGTTGCTATTGCATACCTCATTTGAAATAAGGAAATTAAGATCACCGAACTTGCAAAATGTAGGACTATTTTTCTAAAAGTTGGGTCTGTCTATCTTGCTGATTAGCTGTTTTCTCAGCCTGTTTTTGCGGGGCGGGGGCTCCAGACGGAGGCGAAAACCAGGTTTCTAACGCTGAGTATCTCAAACGGAATGATCCTTCTCTGACTGATGTAGCTGATGACTTTTAATAATATACACGGGTCTAAAAACACAAATTATTACCGATGTCAAAGGGGAAGCTTTTGACATCAATAGAGGAGTAAGACAGGGAGCCCGATCTCCCCGCTGCTATTTAACTGCGCTCTTGACGAAACTGAAAATTTTAATAGGGAGGATAAAGGGGTGAAAATCAACGGGGAAATGTCGAACAATTCCAAATTCACGGATGACACTATGGTAGTGGCGTGAAATGAAGAAGATCTACAGAGAGTGGATGCTGGAGGAGCTCAGCTGAAGAGCAAAGAGACTTGTATGGAAATAAATCTGATCAAAACAAAACGTTTGAGTAGTTCTGCACGTTCAGAACCAATAACAATTGAAAACGAAACAATTGAAACAGTAAACGAAGTAATATATACTCGGATCATCTCATTCCAAAACCAAATTGAGGAAGAAATAAACCACAGTATAACGATAGCTTGGAGCAAATTTTGGAGTCAAAAATTCAAATTAAATGTAACTATTCAAACACTTACGAAAGCCAAATCCTTAACAGCTGTATTCTTCCGGCGTTGACTATCGGCTGTCAGACGTGGACACTAATCAAAAGGACGGAGAAAAAACTCTAAGCTTTCAGAACTCCATGGAGAGAGCCATGGTTAGGAATCAGGTTGTGTGATAAGATTAATTTGAAGAAAAGAAAAAGAAAAATCAAGCTAAACAAAAAATGTATTGAGCATTGTAAGAAGACTGAAATGGCACTGGGCTGGTCATCTGAGCAGACTAAAATACAACCAATAGACAAACAAGACCACGTGACGTAAATTTGTAAACCTGAAGAGGATTCTGGATCGTTTAAACCTAGGGGGAGATACGTCAATACTAAAGGGAAAAGGCCCTGACTAAACTTAGTTCCACTGTTGAAATCGTTAACTAGGAGAAATCGAAATTTTGAGTATGACAAATGTATTAAACATAAAAATTGACGGTTTTAAAGAAGTACAAAGAGTAGAATTAATTATCTTCTAAACTGTCGGCTCGGTCTCGGGATCCGGACTTCTGGATATTATTGGATTCGGACCTAACGACAAACATAAAACAAACGTTTGTCGTCAGTCTAAGAAATAACTAAAAGGAGAAAGGGATTGAGCCCCATTGGGCGAACGTTCGAGTTTTTCGAACGGAATTCTAGCTTGAATTCTAAAGGCCCCAAAGGGCGAATATTTGAGGAAATCGAACGGAATTCCACGAGGAATTCAAATTATTACGATCGACACGTATTTGCATCGATAATTTCAACTCAAATTCTGTTGACTGGTGATGATGACTTTGGCAAAACTTGTCTGAACCGAATTACGAATTACGTAAATACGAGAACTACATGTTCTAGATTTCTTATATGTGAATACATTTACTGAATACTGACCTGTATATCCATAACTTCTACCTCCTCGTCGGTCATAACTTCCAAAGTTCGGCACGGAATTCGCGTACTATATACTACGTAACTCAAGAAAGCAACTGACCGGAGAGGCTCGATGTAAGCTTAAACGAAGACGTTACTTTCCCTTGCTAAGCACAGCCAATTATTTCTTCCACCCTCAGATCTATACCAGCCAAATATTTTCACCATCACCGTCAACCTGACGTATTCTTCAACGAAGTGAAGAAAACGTGAACGGAGTTGATTTCGACACCACGTACGGGCAAATTTATGGAAGCAGAAAGCCAGGAAAGCAGGAGATCTGGCGGATGGATGACCTTTGCAATTTCATCAAGCACAAACTATTCTATATAATCACAGCTGACTGAGTTAAATGGGACAGGATGAGGGAGGCATACGCCCCAAATCAGGACTTTTATAGATTCGCATCTTAACCTAATACAAAATGTAATCAGACAATAAAACATGCTCAGAATGAACCACATATGATTGCCTGGCTTTAATTGAGAAAGAGCAATAGAAGATTTTCTTCACTTTTTTACTGAAATATTCCGTTTCCTGAATCAAAATAGAGCGGTGAGCTTTGTGATAGTAACGCGAAACGAGCAGTTGTAACAACCTACGAAAAAACGGTATATATGATCAGTATTCAAAATCCACTGCTCCCCGACCCTTTCGTAAAGAAAGAAACTTGCAAGAATTAAAAATTATTACTTCGACTGTTTGAGAAAAGTCCTGCCAGACAATTATAAAAGATAGAAGGTTAGGCTGCGAGCAAGAAACATGTACGAAGATTACGCACAAGAAAATCATCTTCGGTAACAATTGTAAGGTCAACAATGTCATTTATCAAGAACATTAGAAGAAATACGAAAACTCTCGAGTGAAATTTCAGCTTGATTGCGGCAAAGTTAAACCGACTTCGATCTCCATTTTTGTTGGTTTTCACAATTGATACTTTGTATTATTAACAACAGAAGGCTCCGTCATTTCATTCGTTTCGATTGAGTTTACTAGAAAAAAGTTTTCTGTTGAAAAATAAATCATTTATTTTATTGAACTTATCGCCGGACTGTTGAAAATAGATGGCAACCGTCTACACGTGGTAACAAAATAATTTGCTTGCTTACTCATTTGAAGGAGGGTCACTCAGCTACAACACCTTCGCTTGATTCAGTGGAGATGCGCCATACTGTTCAGGGTAAGGCGAATTTTTACTAATACTTTCCTGAATATGGCATAATTATCCTGGACGAATACTATGACTCTGTAATGTGGAAAGCTGCGCTATTTTCCATAAAAATGTTTTTTCATTACATGCTTTTATACTCAGTGACGTTACACTTTTTAGGATTATTGAGTTGTAGAGGTATCCTCACCTTGCTCTTCACTCAGTTCATCCAATTTCTGGGTATAAACCTTTGTCAGGTCATTCCACTTCTGCCTGTCGCGGGCTAGAAATGCCCAGTTTGGGCCAACCATCCCAACCGCCTCGTCTACCCCCCTTATCGATGGTCTACCCTTTTTTCTCTTACCATTGTGAGGATTTCCAGAAAGTGTTCAATTTATTCCAACTGTAATTTGGTTCTCTTGTGATATGACCAGCATAATTTAATTTTACTTTTTTGATGAATCTAGCGGAACTTTTAGTTCTTGTTTTGTTGTATATTTCCGAAATGCTTATTTCATCCTTCAGTTTAATTCTCATGATATTTCTCAGCATAGCATGTTGAGTTGTAGCCACTTTCCGGATCTGCTTAGCGGTGCAAGCCCATGTCTGTGCCCCACAGAAACTGTGCTCTCCAAAATCATTATTTTTGATTTAGGATTCATGTTACCCGTCAGGATTTTGACTATGTCCAAAAGGCTTTCCACGCACTTACTCTCCTAATTTTAAATTCATTTTTTGTTCTGTTCTCTAGCGTCATGGTTTGGCCGACATATTAATATTCCGAAACGATTTCAATTTTGTTATTTCCAATTATTATTATTTCCTTGAAATCACTGATATTGGTCATAAGTTTGGTTTTAGAGTAGTTGATAGACCGCCCTACTTTTTCGCTTTCTCTCTTCAAGTCTTCCGCCATGGCACTGAGTTCCTTCCAGTTTTTTTGCAATAATTACAATGTCGTCCCTTTCTTCAAATTTGAAGCTTTTCCTTCCAATTTCTACCCCTTCCCCTCCAGTCCAAGTTGCGAAATACTTCCTCTAAGATTGCATAAATTTGGCAACAGTGGATCACCCCGTTTGACACATCTCCTAATCTCAAATTCTTCTTCACACTTTTTTAGCTTGATTATTTTGCTTTAGATTTACAATAAATTTTGCTTAGAATTTTGATTACCCCCCCCCCCAGGGAGACCCCTTGTTTCTCAAGTGTGGACCAAATCACATCATGATACAGTAAATCGAAGGCTTTACAAACACCACAATATTTCTTTGATACTCTTCCGATTTTTCGAAAATTTGACTTAATGTTTGAATATGATCCACTGTACCGAAATTTTTCCGAAAACCTGCCTGTTCTGCCGGTTGTTAAAAGTCCCAGCTATTACACATTTTTTTTTTTTTTTTTTTTTTTTTAATATTTTTACAAATGCTTTACAGATATTCGACAACAGGTTGACTGGGCGATAATTATATCAGCCCGATCACCTTTTTATTAAGCAGAATGATTTCGGAGAGGTGCCATTGATCTGAGGAGAGACCCAAAGTGGGGAATGCAGTTGAACATTGCAGTCATATCGATGATAGAGGGGCGTATGGCGATGCTCGCATGCCAAATTGGCCCCGAGATACCGCACCCACTATCCTGGAAACGCCCCGAATCTGCCTGCGTCAGAATAAGAGGGATCGCATCGGGGTAGCTTCTGCTACCCCATTTCTCCTGTCACCTCTTTACGGCGGCGAATCTACGGCGTCTTATTCTTCTGTCTCTTCGCTGTCGAGTTACGCTGGATTGTCTTCTTCGTCGGTTGTTAGCACCCGTGATATCGTCGTCGTCGATGTTGGTGGGATGGCGAGTGCCAGCATAGGGTGCTGTGTCCGCTGCCTTTGCCTCTGCCGCTCCAGCTCCATCTTGCGGCCCAATTCTTCTTGACAAAGACAGCTGCCCGACCCCATCCCGCTCTGCTCTTCAGCACGGCCGGGACCAGGTTCTCCGGTTTAAGCGGTTCAACACTCGCGTTTTGGAAGGCGGCCGCCGCCTCTTCCCTCTCTTGGCCGAATGCCGGACACTCGAACAGGGTGTGTCAGACATCAATATCTCGCCCTCCTGCAGCACAGTAGGAGCACCGCGAGCTTCCTGCTATGCCCATTGAACAGTCCGTGGCCGCTCATCACCTGCGTAAGGTAGAAGTCCAGCTGGCCATGGCATCTGCCTACCCACACGTTAACTTCACGTACTAGCAGTCGGGTTCACTCTCCCTTGGTACTGCGGAAGAGTCGCTCTTCCCGCATGCAAAGCGTGGATTGCCTATTATCCCGCTTGACCCGTAGCGCCACACTGCTCTTCGGTGGCATCTTCGGCGGTCCGCTGTATACCCTCTTCCGCTCATCCGCTAGTAACTCCACTGGCGGTATACCTGCTAGCACGCAAACTGCCTTTGTGGAGATAGTGCGATAGGCACTGGCACACCTCAGCGCAGCCTTGCATTGGAACCCCTACATGATCGGTTCTTTTGTACTCCCTGGCACCGATGGCGTCGGACCAGATTGGCTCACGTTCGCCAACCGCTTACGTTTCTTCTCTGTCGGCCCCTCTAGGTTCGACATGAGTCGGCTTAATCCGGCTACGACTTCAGGGCTGTACAGGGCGCAATCTCCGCTCCCTTTAAGAGACAGGAAGGAGGGCTGTACTGTCGACGGCGTGTAAACAACACCGCTTCTGTCTTCTTGGCTGCCAGGCACAATCGGTTTGACTCGATCCAACGGGTCATTGCTTTCAATCCCGCGTTCACCTTGCTTTCAAGCATAGCTACGTCGTCTTCGACTGCGACCACCAGAGTGTCATCAGCGTAGCAGATGATGTTCACCCCTGGTGGTACCTCGGCTCGCAGGATGCCGTCAAACGCGATGTTCCAAGTGAACCAGGAATTAATCCCTACGGAGCCCCGCACGGCATCTCCCGCTACACCACACCCGTAGCAGTCTCCGCGAGAATTATCCGACTGCGGAAGTAGTCCTGGATAATTTCACGTAAATACGCGGGAACTGATGCGTTCTCCAGCGCGTCCATGGCATCGTATTGAAATCATTCTGTATGTCGAGGCTGACGGCTACACCGAAGTGGAGCTTTTGGATCGCTGACTGTGCCAGCAATCATCGATCTTCCAGCTCGGAACCCATGATGGTTGGCGCTCAACGCGCCCCTCACCCGGAAGTGTTTCTCCATCCTGTTCGCAATGATCCTCTCGAAAATCTTACCAACTGTGTCCAGCAAACATAACGGCCGGTATGACGCTAGCCCGCCCACTGGTTTTCCTGGCTTCGGCAATAGCACCAGGAGAGCTATCTTCCATCTGGCGGGGAATACTGCTCCGCTTAACGCTACATTGAAGACTGCAGCCAGTATTCCTGGGAAGACTGCAGTCATGGGGATAACTACTAGGTATATCTTTGAACATTTTTAAAATTTTATTTTCGATTCCGTCTGACCCCGGGGCACGGTTGACCTTGCGTGCACTGAATACACTAGTTGAGAAATGGCCCAAAATTCAGTCGGTGGAAGTTATATTCCCAAATATTTATTCCTGAATCTCCTCTTATAGGCAGAACTGACATAATTTTCTCGAGCCTGAGTTCCCTATTCGCCACCCCGAGTGCGGCAGATGTTTCGACCAACTTAGCACAGGTACTTTACTTAGGTCTGTCGAGTAAATAAATAACGTGTCTCCTCTCGGATCCGCACTTCATTTGAATTTTGCGAACAGAATGGGAATAAGTTCACTAATGGAGCCAGTTTAATCACTGGATCTAATTGGCAATCTGGCTTACTAAAAACGTACCTAACCGAAATGATTGAATACGAGGGCATCGCTGCACGCCAAATTTACATATATACGAAATGCAGTGAACTTCTCCTCGCAAATCCGACTAATGGCTCATGTAAAACAAATGTTAACGTGAACAAACGAGCAGAGACTTTGCTTTTAACGAACTTGGTGCCCTTTTGTGATTACGTGGATTTCCTCTGTCGTAAAACTGGACGACCGTGGATTGAAATACGGGTGCAGTGGTTTCTCGTATACCTGCACGTTTTTCGTTTGTAGAAATATTATTGTGAGGTTTGTTTCTGTACACCGGCTCGTGTTTTGAAGACACCAGACGAGCGTATATAGTGTAGCAATAAAAATAAATTCCCGACAGATTACAACAGCGGCATTATTTTTTCACATTTTTGCCGCTATTTCTTAAAAAAGAAGCTGAGCAATAACCGTATATTTATCCTTTTCATCGTCATAATTTCAGGGTAATTTTTCATAGTTGTGTGCATTCGGCGAACGTGTTGGTACGCTTTTGAAATAATAAAAGATAATTTCGTGCGTAATGTATTCGCATATTTTTTCCCCTTCTCCGTCCGACTATATTGTATCGAAATATGTGTCAAAATTTCGAGAAAGAGAGGTACACGCGATAAAATTCGGGTTATAAATTATGGGGCTTTCGGAGTAGATACGTGAAGCGAATGCCGAGGGAATAGTCTACCCGAAATTTCTTCCTCAAACTGGAAATATTTATGGTGTAACGCCGAGCGAAACAATTATGAAAGAGCATCATTAAAAACCAGTCTTTGTTTCAGAAGTTATCTAATCATCCAATATTCTGGAATACCATTCGGACGGTTTTGGTGCGATACACCGTATATGGAATACATGCATTCATTGTACGTTGTAAATTAAGTGTAGAGGGGTCGAGAATTTTCCGAGGGATCTAGATTCCAGAACCATTAGCGTTACGTAATCTCCCATTATACTGCAATGCTGGCTTCCATCGCTATCTTCCCCAGCACTGCCATTAGGAAAAACGGATTAAGTGAAAGTCAAGATCTCTTCAGCTTGTCAGGGCACCTAGAGAAGCTTTAACAGGTCTTAGAAAGTTCTGCGTAACATAATCTTGATCAATCCTTCAGTCTTCTAGCATCTTGCTTGAGGGCAGGGAGGTATAGAGGACAAGGGAACAACGTACCTCCCAAGAGAGGCGTAGCGAAGGAAGTCCTCTAGAAACCTTCTCTGAGTCAGCGTTTCTAGGCGAATTCGATTATTTAACTAGGATTTTGGATCGTCAGATATATAACCTTTCATTTTACCGACTTTTTTAAATTTATTTTACTTATTTTTCAGTCTTTCATGGAGAAAATGGAACATTTTTAAATCGAGTTGTAATTCTGGATACTTTTCAGTCGGCGAATTATGATAAAACTAGTTCGGTTCTTAACTTTTCTGGTTCCTGTTTTTTTTTGTTTTTTTTTATTTTGCTTGCAGACGCATTTTTGTAGGAATTTGTATTTTCGACTTATTTTTACTCCCTACACTATCAAAGCTCGAAATCCCCCCGGCCCTTCAAAAAATTTTACGCACCTTTAAGCAATTTGATTGACTAGAACCAGCTACCCAAAATTGAGGACGTGAAAATTTTCTGCCCTCTGATTGAAATGTTGGTCACCAGTTGGCAAAATTCACAATTCACTCATTTTGCCAGTTTCCCCCTCCCCCTTGGAATTGTCTTCGCTACATTCTTTATTGTGGATTCCTGACAATCTGGAGTTGGCCCCTTTTCAATTGACTTTGCTACATTCTTGATTGAGGATGCTTAACAATCTGAAGGATTTGAACACAGCTCTTCTCCGGTTCACTTACTGATATTTGGAGATTGAAATCGTTATTAGACACATAATGCGATTAAAAACATATTTTTTGAAAACAACTAGAACTTTGCTGAAAACTGTAGTCGAGGGTTTTTTAAATAATCTTTCAAAAACCCAACTTCTCAGCCCTCATGCTAAATTATTTGTGAGGGTCAAAGCGCTGTAAAAGTGTTTTTTTTTTTTAATTTTTGAGACTATCATCGATATTGAAAAATGTTCCAAGTAAAATTTGTCCCACGCAAAATTTTCTATATAAATGGTCATATACATTTTTTTTGTACTCGTATCCGTCTCCTAACCTGCGCCAGCGAGAGTCGAAATTTACGTTTCCAGACTACACTGCAACACAAGCTTTATGAGAGGGAATCATTTTTTGATCAGTTTTCTCACTTTCAGGGTGGAAATAAATTCGACACCAACTTTCATTTGAATCGATTTCCTACCGTACTACATTTTCATACCTGGGAATTATTTGTCTTCACTTCCGTTTCCCATCGAGACCACCAATGGTGTAGTGGGACGTATGGCGATGCACGCATGCCAAAGTGGCTCCTAAAACACCGCACTCTCAGCCCCGGAAATTACCCTTTCGAATATTGCTTCAGTGGCCGCAGGGAGGAGGCTGTTAGGGCTGTCTTAGCTCTCTTCCCTTCTGGCCGAAAAACCAACTTAGGTCGAAATTTGGCAAATTGCTACGTGGGCTCGAACTCGGGACCTCCGGATGTCGAGACCAACGCGCGCTATTCACTCGGTCTATCAGACCCCTCCCCCCCGGGAACCACAGATAATAGTTCTACATTTTCAAGTGTTTCCAGGTTCTTGAGCGAAGTTTTTCTTTTGGCATCTTTTAACTAAAGAAAACTAAATTGGAGATCAAGACATCGGGTGCCGGGTATTCAGGACTGCTAAATTCTATTTTGACATTACTTTCTCCCTCACTTTAAAGTTGTGGCTCGCGAAAGCAGAGAGGGGACTGGAAAGTGACGGTGTCGAGGAATGCGACATGAATATCAAATAGTAGATTTTCTGGGTACCTTATTTCAATTCCGAAATTACTGCTGTTCCCCTCACTTCAAGAATGTAGCACCCAGTAGAGTAGCCAAGGCGGCCATGTCTCCCCCCCCCCGTGAGCTTTTTTTTCAATTAAAAATATGAGCTGTCCAAATGAAATTTAAAAATACTGAAGCTGGGTACACACTCTTCATGTTTAACACTTTTTTCTCCCCCTCTCCCTTTGAAGAATTCCGGGATACGCTACTGGTGGCACCTGGAAGTGTGGTGGCGACGGGTGAGCCCTACCGGTGGGTCCGCAGTGCAGCTGCAGCAGCTCTTCTCTAGGATGGTACAGAGTTCACCTCCTGATCGATGGTGTGGGCCGAGCTTGATGAATCGCCGGCCCTCTGTCTCGACCACTCCGTCTCCATCTTCTTCTTCATGATGGCCGAGACAAAGGCCGACACCCGGTTCCAGCTGCTTCCGTTCTTCATCATTTCCGGAACCAGGGTGTCCGGCGCGAGACGGCTGATCACGCCGACGTCGTCGTCCTCCTCTTCATCGTCGCCGCCGGGATCGATCGCTGTTGTGGCCGTCCCGCGCCTCTCCTGCTCCCAGGCCTCACACTCGAACAGGGTGTGCCAAGGTGTGTCCTCCGCCCCTCGATCACAGTGCGCGCACACGGGGCTCGGCGCTATCGACATCCGATATAGGTACGTGCCGAAACACCCGTGGCCGCTCAGTACTTGGGTAAGGTGGAAGTTAAGCGCTCCGTGCGTTCTTCCTACCCATCTGTCGAGGTCGCGTATCAGCGCTCGGGTCCACTCGCCCTTGGTCGAATGGGCGAGCGCGTCCTTCCACTTCCGAAGCGTGTCCTGCTGGATGACTCGCTTGACCCGAAGTGCCTCCCGTTTCGTCTTCGCTTTCTTCTTCGCACCGTATACCGCCGCAATTTCGCCGACCTTGAGTTCGATTGGCGGTATACGCGCTAACACGCCTACTGCATCCGAAGAAACAGTGCGGTACGCACTGACACACCTTATCGCGGCTTTTCGCTGGATCTTCTCCATCTCCGCTCTCCTGTATGGTATCTCGATGGCGTCGGCGAATACTGGCGCCCCGTATAGGAGGACCGACATGATGACGTTGACGTACATCATACGTCGCTGCTCTCTCGGCCCCCCTAGGTTCGACATCAGACGGGACAGCTGGCCGGCTACTCGATCCGCCTTCTCAGCTGCCCGTCGGAAGTGCTCTCGGAAATGCAACTTCCCGTCGAACCACAGCCCCAGGTACTTCAGGGCTGTACAGAGCCCAATCTCCACACCTTTCAGGACAAAGGTGGGTGGGCTGTACTTGCGTCGCGTCGTAAACAGAACAGCTTCTGTCTTCTGAACCGCTAAGCACAGCCCCGCCGACTCGATCCAGTGGGTCAGCATCTCCAACGCCTGGTTCACTCGTCGCGTGACCTCTGCTGTTGTCTCCGCCTGGCACACCACCAGCGTGTCGTCGGCGTAACAGATCAACTTTACGCCTGGTGGTAGTGCCAGCCTCAGCATCCCATTGAAGGCGACGTTCCACAGGGTAGGTCCGAGTACTGATCCCTGAGGAACGCCGCAGGTCATCTCCCGTGTGATTGGTCCGGCCGCCGACTCCATCTCTATCCGGCGACCGGAGAAGTAGCTCCTGATGATGCGCACGAGGTAACCAGGTACCCGCGCCAACTCCAACGCCTCCATGATACGCGTATATGGAATGGAGTTGAACGCGTTCTTGATGTCGAGGCTGACCGCCGCGCAGAACTGCCGCTCGCGGATCGCCTTCTTCGCCAGACTCTTCAACTTCAGCGCCGCGTCCGCAGTCGAGCGGCCAGTTCTGAATCCGTACTGACTGCTCGAGATCGTCTTCCGCCTTTGAAAATGCTCCTCCAGCCTATCCACGATGGTACGCTCAAACACCTTGCCGACGGTGTCGAGCAGGCAAATAGGCCGGTACGAGGACGGCTGGCCATCTGGCTTTCCTGGCTTCTTGATCAGTGCCAGCCGCGCCGTCTTCCATCTGCTAGGGAATGTCCCCTCCTGCAACGCCCGATTGAATACGTTGGTCAGGAGGGACGGGTCTGCTCGGTGGACTACTTCCCAGACGACGTTGGGAATCATGTCCGGACCAGGCGCCTTCCTCTTCTTTGTCCTGATCCGGTCGATCGCGCTGTCCACTTCTCCTACACTAAGCAGAGGGATATCCTCTCGCACTTCGGCAGAGACTGCCGTTAGCGGGGGGCGCTGGGGGAACAGTTCTTGAACTACCTGTTGCAGCACCCCCGGCTCCATACGGCTCGTCAATGACGGCCCTCCGGCTTTCCGCATGACTACCTTGTACGGCTTGCCGAAGGGGTCGTCATCTGCTTCCTGACGCAACTCCTCCCAAGCTGCCTTCTTGCTTTGGCGTATGGCGAGCTTGAGAGTACGACGAGCCTGCTGGTATTGCTGCGAGGCTGCTGTGGCCGCTTCGTCGTCTCTTCTTGTGCGTTGGTACCGACGACGAAGTCGGTTGCACTCCTTCCGCAGCTTGGCGATGTCCTCGGTCCACCAGTAGACGGGTTGTCTCTTGCGCGGTGGACCGACTCGGGGCATTGCGCTATCGCAGGCCGCGACCACTGTCTGGATGGCGTTCGCGGCCGCGGCCTCCGCGCTTTCCTCTTCTTCTGTTTCTCCTTCTGCCCGACACTCTCCCGTTCCCCAGGTGAGAGCCAGGAAGCTCGCCTCCAGTCGATCTGCATCGAGCTTCCTGATCGCCCATCGTCCCAGCTTCTTTGGAGCAGTGACCTCCTCGGTTCCTCGGTCCAGCTTGAAGGTAATATACCGGTGGTCACTCCCTGACTCCTCATCCAGCACGGACCAGCCCTTGATCCAACGGGCCAGCCCGGCTGACGCAAAGGTGACGTCTAAGACCGACCCCACGCCCTGATGGAAACGGGTGGGAGTGCCGCCCGTGTTCATCGGAACAAGGTCGTGCCGGGCGGCAAGCTCCCCCAGAGCGTA
Source organism: Acanthococcus lagerstroemiae (assembly GCA_031841125.1). Classification (NCBI taxonomy): domain Eukaryota; kingdom Metazoa; phylum Arthropoda; class Insecta; order Hemiptera; family Eriococcidae; genus Acanthococcus; species Acanthococcus lagerstroemiae. Next base: position 73,236,796 of record CM063106.1, on the reverse strand, counting down.
ACCTCGGGGGTCGGTCCGGCCGGCGTGCCACTCCTCTGATTTGGCGTTGAAGTCGCCGGCCACGATGACTCTCGTCGTCTTCCTCGCGATGCTCTCCTCCAGACAGGCGAGGTAGGCCTCGAACTCTTCCAGTCTCCTGTTTGGGGAGAAGTAGCAGCTGTATACGGTGATGTCGCCAACCTGTACAGCTACGTACCCCTCCCCTTCCTCTACCTCGCCCGGAGCTATCGGACAGTCAGGGCATACGCCAACGGCTGCCAGTCCAGTACGGTCTCTGTACCATCCTCGAACTTCGTCCAGCCTGTAGGGCTCGCTCGCTATCACCAGGTCAACCTGTCTCTCTCCCACCGTGCACCACAGGAGATCCTGGGCGACTGCACAGTGGTTCAGGTTGACCTGGAGGAGGGTGAGTGGCCTATTCAGCGGCGTTGGATTGGCCGCCGCCGACTGCGGCCTTCTCCTCTTTGGGCGCTCACGTCCCGGCATCCCTTGCCTCCCAGGATGTGCGCGGAGTCGCGCCCCTCCACCCGGCTACATAACGGGCACTTGGGGGGTTGCCGGCACTGCACGATCTTATGGCCGGTCCCCCCGCATCGGTAGCACACGTCGCCCATGCTGGCTGTTGATGTGCATCTGTTGGCGACGTGTCCTACTTCCAGGCACCGGTAACACCGGGTCACCTGTCTCGTCTTCTCGAGCGAGCGAACCCTACAGTAGCTCCACCCAAGCGCTACCTTCCCGCGCCCCAGCGTATCAAGGGCCGCTTGGATCGGCAACTCGACCTTATACGCCAGGGTGCCGCGCGCCATCTCTCCTTGCCTGATGACGCGCGCCTGGGGTAGCGCTGCTATTATCTCTTCTGGCGTCACTGACTGCTCCACGTCAGTCAGGAGCAGGGTGGTGCGGCGCTGCGGTCTTCGGATCTCCGCATCCACGCCCAGCACTTCAGCGAGCTTGCTGGCAAAGTTTTCGACAGCTGGCTCCTCTCCCTGGAGCTCCAGCAGCATGTCACCGCCCTTGGTGTGCCGGGTCCCCGTCACTTGGACCCCGCACGCCTTTGGGTCAATTGCTGCCCGGGCCCTCCTGATTAAGACCGCGTACTCCACCTCCGCGCTCTTCCGCGCAATGATGACTGCGGCAGTACGCGGCCTTCTCTTCTTCAGTATCTCCCACTTGCGGGCCTCCCGGCCTTTGGGCGGGGGTACGGGCCTGGGCGGGGCGGCTGATGTCTTCTTATCTTCCTGAGCTTTGGTGGTCCTTGGCTTCTTTCTACGGACCACCTCGGCCCATGTCGCAGCATCCGTGTCAGTACGCTCCCCCTCGGAAGCCGATTCGCTGCGGAGCAGTGTCTGTTCCTGCTCCTTGGCCTCCCTCAGTTGTTCCATTAGCTTTTGGATGTGTTCGCTGATGGGGGTGAGCGGCTGCGTCTTCCTCTTCGGTGTCGCCTTTGTTGTATTTTCTTGTTGCGGCTCCTTCTGTTGTTTTTTCTCTTCCTTCTTCTTCCTCTGCTGCTGTTGTCGCTGCTGCTGCTGTCGCTGCTGCTGCTGTTGTCGCTGCTGCTGCTGTCGCTGCTGCTGCTGTTGTCGCTGCTGCTGCTGTCGTTGCTGCTGCTGCTGCTGTTGTCGCTGCTGCTGCGGCTGTTGCTGCTGCTGCGGCTGTTGCTGCTGCTGCTGCTGCTGATTCAACAGTTCGCTGATGCGCCGCAGCTCTACCGTCAGCGCCTCCATCTCTTTCCTGTGTTGCGCGGCCATGAGTTTCATTCTCCCTTCCAACTCCTCAATTCGTTGGTCGCGCAGCACTAATTCGTCCCGGAGGCGCTTGTTTTCCTTCCTCAGTGGACCCGCCGGCAGCTTCGGCGATTTTGATTTTTTCTTCTCGCCTGGCGCCGGCGTTGACATCTCCCGCTCCGACGATGTGGAGATGACTCGCCTCTTCTTATTTGTGTCTTTCCCTTTTCTTCTTCTCGCTTCTTCTTCTCCGCCTCCCGCCAGGAGGACTTGCGGTTCGGTAAGGTTGCTCATAGAGATGTTTTGGGTTAGCGGGGTTTCGTTAGCCGGTAAGTCTATCCGTTGCGGGGGGACGAATGTGTCCGCCCCGCCATCCGAGGCTTGTCGTATTTGTGCTGACATTGAAAGGATATGGGTTTGCCTTTTAGGGCTACGGCCAGCCTTCCGGCGCTGGTTTCCGGACGTGAACGGGTCGGCTGAAGTCGCCCTAAGCGTTACGATGCCTTCACGATACGTAACCCATCCACCAGCGCCTCGTCGTTGCGTGTTCTTGCGGTCCATTACGACTGCAGCAGGGCCGCTTGGTCCCCCACTGCAGAAGGCTCCAGTCACGGCTTTGACCGGGTTTGTTCGAGTTTTCCTTCTCTCAGCAAGGTTTTAATCTCGGAGTTTTCCTTCTCCTCCCAAGGTCCCCTCTACTCATAGGGGATCCTTGGTAGCCTGTTGCGCTGTACTACCTCCATTACAATACCTCCGCGCTGGTGCATCATAGGTACACGCACTTGCAAGCGTGGGGTAGCTGCCTCCCTTACTCTACGTTGAAGGTCAAGGCAAGCGCACCGACAATGGGTCGGCCCCCTCCTAGCTCGGCAGCCGCCCAACGATGTTGCTTGGCTGGCACCCCAATCACCACGTGCAGGTGCTAGGTAGGAGTTGGCGAATGCAAATGGTAAGGGGTCACGCTGGTGCGACGCTACGCTCTCCCTGGCTAGGGGAGAGTTAACCCACTACATTCGCCCATTTGAGGGGCGGCACCTGGAAGTGGGAAAGAGGACTGAAAATTCACTTTGTTGGACATGTAATATAGATATCAAACTATAGGTTTTTAGGTTAAGTGAATTAAATTCTGACATTACTATTCTCCTCACTTCAAAATTGAGAAATTTGAGGAAGAAAGCGAACGTCAAAATGATGTCACATGTAACATATTATATGTCTACTCGTAAGTTTTCAGAGTCGCGGAGTTCACTTTCAATATTATTTTCGCCCACAAATCAAAATAATGGCACTTTGAGGAGAGAATATATGAGGAAGTGAAATAGGGTTTACTTACAGGTTCTGATATCATATTCGTGAGGTTGCTCAGTCCAGTTTGAATTCATGATTCCAGTTTGGAATTGATGTATCATCAGCTATAAAATTTTTCTTAGAAATTTATCAACCAAATATTGATGAAATAAACTTTCTCCGAAAAAGAAAAACATTTCAGGTGCCCCAAGAGACCTGTTCAGAAGTGCATATTTCACAAAAGAAAATGAATATTAGAACATATAAGTTGTATTTTACTTCTTTAGGTGCCCTCATTCTGCGACACAATTTAATCTGCAGGAACGAATTGGGTTCTAATTGATATCCATACTGCGTTTCTTGACAAGTTCATTTTCCAACCCCCTTTCCTAGGTGCCACAGTTTTCAAGTGAAGAGAATAGCATTGCCGTAATTGAATTCGGCGACCTTGAAAATTAATTATTTGATATTCCTGTTGCATTTCTCGACCAACGCTTTTTCCAGCATTCTTCCCTACCCTCAGGTGCCACGTAAGGTCGAAGTTGAATTCAGTATCCTCAAATAAATTACACACGATGTTCCGGTTTCCAATTTATTTTTTTAAAGTTCAAAATGTGTCAAAGAAATTCAACATAAAAACTTGATAAACACTTGGAAATACAAGAATACTATAAGTGGTTCCTGAGGGGAGAAGAAAGTAAGGACAAAATTTCCCAGAAATGAAAAGATAGTACGAAGAGGAATCTGCTCCAATGAAAATTGGAGTCAAATCTTTTTTTACCTCAGGGCCGTAATTAGGGTCAAATTAAATTTCTGGGGGGACGCGATTCAAGAGACACACTTTCTCCACCTACCTACCTTCTTCCCAATTTTATCACCAGCATCCCTTCTCCTCACCTCCAATAGATAGAAGGTGACAATAACTGAAGAACGAAATTATTATTATTTTATAATCATTGTTCATTAAAAATTTCATTTATTTAGGTATAGCAATACAAATTTATAAAAACTCATTAGGCTAAATGAACAACAAATAATTGAAAATTCCAGTTTAAAAACAAGAAATTTTTTTCCTTCCTCTTTATTTGATTAAAATCTATTTCCAATAATTCGATATATTTTGTTTTGGGAGGCAAAGTTAGGCGGCAGATACAAAAATAATGCATTTTGACCATTTTTGTAGTTTGAAACATTTTTCAATATCTCTCATTTCAAAAATTTTCAAAAAAAAAAAAAAGTTGGGAACCTTCACTTAACACAATAAATTTAGCAAAAGAGAGGGGGTAGGATTTTTAATACCTTATTCAGGACACCCTCGCCACGGTCTTCAATACGGTCCTATCTACATATTATTATTAAATCATAAATGTATTATGTATACTGAACATTCATAATTATGATGGCCTTTTTACGGCGAACTGATTATGCAAATTAACTAACGCCAATGTAATGCTGGTCGGGTTGTCTGGATTCATACAATTTGCAGGACACCTAAGTGGTGTGATGAAGATCGAATTCGGTCCATAGACCAAAAAATGAGCGCAGAACGCGTTCTGGAAATGGCGATTCAGCCATACAATGCGTGTGTAGAATACATTTTGTTCGAAATATTTTTCAATCTCAAAAATAGATCTCGAAATTTTCAACAAAAGATAAATATTGGAAGACTTCGATCCCACATGAAAAATTCACCACGACGGTTGGCGGTGTTTTATGTTTGAGAAGTTATTCAAGAGACCATCGACTGAATTTTCTGCAAGATCCCATCTCTTATCAAGATAATATGTTTTTCCACATTGCTAGTTCGCTTATATTTTTTGGCGTTTCGAAGAACTCCTACGCTTTTCTTAACGGACATTGGCAAAATTGAAACATTTAGTATCCAAACTAGAGCTTAATCTACTTTTTCGCGAGAGACCAAAAACGTACATTAATTGGATTTTGAATTTTTTGTATGACCTGTATACGAGTGAAAGATTTTTTTCAAACATTTTCCCCGACATTGGGTCCAATTTTGTTTTATTTAGTCCAAAAATGAACCTCTATTAATATTTTATTGTCACTGATTTTTACCAGTACTTTTATTCAATGCTCTACCGCCTTCAATATGCGAGATGAACCAAATTTGCAAATAACCTTTTTAAAGTATTTATCGCGACTTTCAAATTAGTTCATATACAAATTTTGCCTGTCTGTAAAATTGAAGGTGATAATATAAAGCAACAGCTTGTAAGTGCTTTAGCGCCTTCAATTTCACAGATAGGTAAAATTTGTATATGAACTAATTTAAAGTTTGCGATGAATACTACTAAAACGATTACGTAGAAATTTTGCATAACCGATATTTTAAGGCACTGCATAACATCAAATTTTCAGTTCTACAGTAAATAACTTCACAAACAAATCTCTCCGGGAAAATTTACAAATTTAAAAAAAAATTAACAGATTTTTCTTCACCAAAGGCAACTTTCTACCTGGGCTGCGTTAGAAATTTCGAAAAAAAATTTGACGATCCACCCTAGAGACCATAAAGAAACGGAAATTTGCCTATGCGAGATATATGATAAGAATGAGGGAGGACAGGTGGGATACAATAACAACAGACTGGACCCCACAGAAGAGAGTACGAAGGCAGGAAAGACCGAGGGTACAGTGCAGAGACGAAATATGAAATCGAGTGGGAAAGTGGGAATAGCGTGGAGAAGTACAGCTCAGGACAGAGACCAGTGGAGGAGGATCGGAGTGACAGTGGGCCGATTGCATTCAAGATTGTATCTAAGATACTCATGTAATTCAATCAGATATGTACTTTCAATAAAAGACTGATTATTATAATTATTATGCATTTTTTTCATCGTCACTCTATTTCAAGTTATTTCTATCAATGACTGTAATAAAAGCTAATAAAACAAATGTAAATTTCTGTTGCAGATTCAAGTGTTCGAATAGAAGATCTAACCGGAGCACGTCCACTTTCGTTGCGTATTTCCTAATAACATGTTTTTAGTTAACCGAATTTTCGTAGAATAAATCAGTTTTATATTTAAATGTAACGCTTAATATTTCTAAAACTGATTATAAGTTGTACCAGTCTTCAAGTTTTGCAAACACTAGCATCGATATAAATTAATCGTGTGATGTGAAACGTGACGACCACTTACTTTAAATTGTTAATCGTTCGTTGTTTCTTCCTTCAAATTCCATTCCGTTTTTACTCATTCGTAAGTCGTATAATTTATTCGTATTCGTTTTTTGTTTACGTGTGGATAGAAAATTTTTATTGTTTGTATTTTTTGTAAGAAAATCAGGCAAGTTTTGACTGCCTAAAAAAGAAAGAAAAAAATTAGAATACCTTGCTCACTATTTTCGTTTTATATCGAAACGTAGCTAACAGGAATACGATAAATGCGTAATCTATTTCGTCGAACTTCGGTTTATTAAAATTACTTTTGCAATTGTTTCATGAAATCCGCCGAGTGAATATTCGACAACTTTGAGCACCGAGAGCCCCGGTGTCCAAACTTCTTGTAATATTCCTCTATATGTGACCTACATTAGGTTTTGTAAATACCGTAGTTGATATATTTTATTCCTGTTATCTGCGGATGTTATTTTTATAATCGTGTGATCAGTAAATACCTTTTTGTTTTTTTGTTCGTGAAAGTTTTGTTTGTCTACCTCTATATTATAAGGACATGTAGGTGTATAATAGAACCGTATGTACTTTTCTTGAGACGACTTTTTACTGTGGTGCAGATGTGGTCAACAAAGTTGAAAAATATATGCATTGGATATCTTAACATACCAGCAGCATTAGTGCCGAGTAGGTAGTTGGAGCTGTCACGAAATTTTTGCGGAAATTGAGAATAAAATGTTTGGTTTATTGGAAAAGTTTCGTTGGAATCGATTTTCGGAATTTTCTGGTGAATGGTGAACTGGTTCCTAATTTTGTCAGTGATGGTTGATATTGCCCTCTATGGTTATCAAATTTCCAATAGTGAAAAAAGAAAGAAAAAAAAGTGGAGAAAAAATCATAAAAGTCTGATGTACTTAGCCCACTCAACACTCGTCATGGGACAGCGTCTTTGAAGACACAATTTTTATTAATTTCTTGCAATTTTTCGACAAAACTTATCACAATAAACAAATTTACTACTTTTTCTAACAGTATTGTTATAATTATTGTAGCATACTTAAGTGAAGGTTAAAATATTCATTCTCAAGGATACCATTTTCCCGTAGTCTGGTAGCGTAACAACGTCCAGGGTGTTAAAGGGGTTTTAAAGTGGAAGTTTCACCCTCATTGTGATAATTCAGCGTCATTTTTTTCCTTTTATGCGTGTATTTGTATGTGAGGGAAGGGGGGGTACGTGAACAAACATTCTTGTAATGTCAGCGCCGTCAAAGGTAACATACCTAGCTTCTTGTTACTGTTAAGAAGACGTGCGACTTTGATGATACACGTCATTTAAAATAATTGGAGATGTCACCAGAAAAGTTGGAATAATATCGATCCAGGTGACTTGAAAGGAGTTACGTCGTTTCGGTTTTGTGGTCAAAATATTTTCGGAAAAATTTAAGTAAGTAAATCGCTAACCGGCATGAAGGGAAGAGCCTCGTACCAGAGGTCCAAGATACCACTCTCTTCCCCAGTACGCAAATTTTTAGTTCAGTTTAAGAATTTCGATTTCTCAAAAGAGAATACGATGTAAATTTATAAAGTGATGGGCAGGATGTTTAATCTTTCGAACAACAAAATATTAATTTTTCCAAAGTCAAGTTCGTAATTCTATCAACTGAAGATGCAACACTGCCATTTTCTGAAAATTTTTTAAATCGTAAAGAAATGAGAAAACTCGATCGCTTTACTCGTAGTTTTGTGAGATTAGCGAAGAAAATACCAAACGGTGTTACTCAAGTAAATTTTCTCGCAAATTTGCGTACGTTATGGGATTTTAGGGACAGACAAGAGGGTGGGAGAAAAGAAAGATTCCACCAAGCCCGGATTCTTTTGGAGACCCTGATTTTTCATCGTCCAAACTTCTTTTAGGTCCTCTTATCTTCTTCTGGATCTTTAAGAGTAAAATCACAATTTTCGAGAAGAACCCAAGAAATCTTACATTTTTTTTCCTTCCTTTTTATGATTTTTCCCGGACTTGTATTTTCCATCGACGACCCTCGAGAGTCACTAAAGAGATTTTGCTTGCGAAGAATTACATCTTAGTTATGTATAGAATATTACCTATACTCGAGTCGGTGAAAACCAAAAGTGATACAAGTCCAAAATGAGCTGTTTTGAGTTGACGACAGAAATTGAGACATTAAGGGATGCAAATCGACTGGGGTGGTTGAAATCTCGCTCTGGTGCCCGGGACATGGATTCTGACATCATACCCGAAAATTTCATGTTTTTGTATAAAACATAGAGAAAAATGTCAAAGGTTCCATTTTCAGCTTCGTAACTCATTATTTTTGACTCAAAAATAGGCGATATTCAAAAGAAAAAAACATGATTCTTTTCGACACCTCATATCTTCTTCTCACTTTTCCAGAAAATTCGTTTAATTACAGTAGGAACAAAACTAAAATTATCTACGAGCCCCATAAAATTTCCGGCCATAATTTTCATTTTTGGTCATCGATGGGCAAAAATGGCTCAGTCCAAAACCTTTGAGCAGCTATACTCGTATCTCCAGTACCCTTTAAATTTTTCCTTCGCAATGGTCTTAAAAATTGTTTTTCACGGCCCTCTGCCCTAAACCATGTTTCGGGCAAATTTTAGTTTTTGCATAAATTAGTTTTTTGCTTCTCCTGAAAAGTGGCAAAAATTAACATGACCCCCCCCCCTTGGTTGTCACCGATTATTTTATAAATATGTAATAATATTGATTAAATAATATATATCTATTAAATTCCATGATTTCTCGCAAAATAGTTGTAGCCCCTCCTTTGTTGCAGCTACATTGATGGCGAATGAGCATGGCACATGACCCATACAAAAATAATAGCTAAGTAACGATGTTTTGTAAAATAATAAGACACCATTCCTTCGTTCGAGCCAAATTTATGAGGAATGAACATTTCACATAACCTACACACTCGAAGGGAACTTATTTGCTCACAATATTACCGTCCACACTAATGTTTCACAGAACAGATATTGACTGGGTCCAGATACGGATATATGCGGAAGAGGAAATGCGGAAATTGACCCTCTGTACTGAAATCAAAACTCTTTATGAGTGGCAACGTCTTACAGAGTCTCAAACGAGTTAGCTGGAGTAGTTTAGAGAGTTTCAAGAAATCCTAAACAAGAGTGGAAGAGTCTCGAAAGTCGTAAATGAGTCTTCAGTAGCCATAACGGGTTTTAAACAAGTCTGGAAAAGTTTTATAGAAGTTTTCGAGGATCATGGTGTGGTGGGACGTATGGCGATGCACGCATGCCAACGTGGCCCCTATGACACCGCACCCTCGGCCAGAGGAACTACCCTTTTGAGTACCGCGTCAGTGATTTCGAGGATTATAAACGAGTCTTAAAAGTTTTAAGGAACCTTCAGAAAAATCTTCAAGAGTTTTTTCAAGTCTGGGAAAATCAGAGTTTTTCTCAAGCAGACCCTCCACCAAAATTTTCTATTGTTTGGATTTTATGGTATTTACGCCCAAAAATACGAAGGTACATTCATTCGCAAGCAGACATTTTCCAATTTCTACGAAAATTTATGTGAAACAACATTACTATGGACAAACATGAGGAGGATTACCTCAATCCCCTTTCCATAAAATCGGCTACGTTAGCAAGTTATGAAGAATAGTAAAACTTCTTAAACGAATACTGAGAAATTAATAAGCCACTGCTACTCCACTTCCCCAACAAATGTAGCTCGGGAAAATAATGTCGTTTCCAGAACATCAGTCGACAATACTGAGTTCTAAATAATTAAAAGCTCTAGAAGTGTAATGATTATGAAATTTGAATTATTCGCCTAGTCAACGCTACAATATTAGTTATGATGATACTTCGAGCATTATGATTTCCTTCCATAGTCTGGCAGTTAGACTCAAAAAGGAAGCTGTACCCTTTTTGCGGTGCTGTATTAAAGAACAAAACACAATTTCGTTAAATTGAATATTACAAGTTCGACGACACATTTTCAGTAAGGCTTTCAAATATTTGAGAACGAAAACGCATCCTGTATGCTACGAAGAAAGATGGGATTTTCAAATTTGATTAATCCACCTATAACTGGTCGTCGATGCGATAAATTCACTGTGTACGGATTCATAATATGCTTAGAATCAGCGGTAAGGCAACATGCCAGTAGTTGGTCAGCTTTCTTGAAGCGCCGTATTTGCCATTAGAGTAGGAATAAAAAGGACTGATCAACAAATTGCAATGATTACGAAGCACCCAGCATGGCTGGTATCACAGTAATCATCGGCTGAAAAGTATCAACATGACCATAATTTGACACAGTTGCCAATTATCGGTCACCTCTCCAAAGTAATTTCGCTTATTATAACATGAAAGACCAAGTAAAACGAACCATGAATCTGAAGAACTGAAACACGGTAAGATGAATAGGTGAGTTTTTATTGCTGTTTGAATTATTTCGACATCGATTAGCCAATTCCTGGTCGACCAAAAATTGGCATAAAAATTTAATTCAACTTGAAATTTTCGTATAGCTTATTGCTTTTGAAACAATTGCCAATTCTTGATTATGCCAAATTTGGGTCAACTTTCAAATCGTGTTCTTGCTTAATTTCCCGATTATAAATTAATCTAGGACACAAATATACCACTGAAGCGGATAAAATCCCAGGACAGCGGCATTTTCGCTAAGTTATGGCACTTTCAAAAAATATTTTTGGAAAATTTTCAATTTCTCCGCGTCAGTACAAGATGGCAAATATTTTCAAAATTTTTTCTAGAAAAGGTGTCTTTGAAACTTATAAAATAATAAAAAACTCAATTGGAAGCAACAAAATCAGTAAATACTTAGCATAATTATTTTTTTCCGCACATTTCTTTTTTTGGCATATCAAAAAACATGAAAAATAAGCAGGTAAAAAGTTTTTACAGAATCACTGATAACTTCTTGACAAATCACTATTTCACAGCGCAAAAGGTGTCGGTTGGAAGGTAGACACCTAGAGAACAACCTACCATAGATAGCAGCACTTACCAACTAAAAAAGTTCGATCTGTGATACTTTGAAAATTGACCACAAGTCAGCATGGTGACCAAGAATTGGCATTTTGCCCTAAGATAAATTTATTACAATTTAACGATATTACGGAACAAATTCTACATTTTTCTAAATTAATAATTGTACTGTGCATTGATCTTTTTCTATACTGTTCAAAACCAGAGTCAAAATTACAAGTTATCATGAAAATCGTGCCTGGATGGACAATTGGGGCAACTTGTAATAGACCCTCTTTTCTACCACTTTCGTTTGCTTATGCGACTAGAAGACCGACAGTCTGATATATGCACTTTTAAGCAGAAAAGTCAAAGATACAACTTACTTCCTCAGACTTCATAAGTAAGCGCTAGTGCTCTCTTTGGAAATAAGAAAGGGAAAACGTTTGGGGAAAAAAAATTTTTTGGGACGGAAAATACTGTACTATTTAATTCCACTTGGCAGAAAACGTTCCAACGACTCTTTTTTTACAACTTTCTGGTAATATTTTAAGATTCTGTTAAGACTGCGTAATATTTCTCAGGTCTTATTTATACGAAGCCGTTATGTTTACACTTTCATGGAAAATATGACATTTTGAGTTTAGCTAACTTCAGCTGAAGGAGCTACTATTGAACATAAGCTGCGAAACAAAAACAAAAAAAAAACGCCCGTATAAAAATAAATTGTGATAGCTAATGGACAAATCTGCTATGACTCTTCCCTGGTTACAGATTTTCAATGATTAGAACGCATTGTCAAAATTTAATCATATTCATTGAAGCAGATTTCTGCAAAGTTATACTCATTCACCGACACCGGTCTTTGTAACAAGATCCAGTGACTTTCAATTCCTGAGGATGTCAACACACTAGATTCCGATGAATATATAAATAATACAGATTTGAGGATTTGAAATCCGAAGAAATTGTACCCCCTTATTTTGCATCGTCATGAGAGTGACCCAGAAGCAGAAAAGCGCAATTTCTGAAATTTATGATGTCGCTCTCGAGAATGATGCACTTTGAAATTTGAATTGATGGATAAGTTTGAAGACCGTGAAAAGTGTTTGTCTATTGAAATCATTTTTGTGGTACATGAAATCAGAATTTCTCCTTCTTTGGTATGTCTAGTCATCCCTGTCGATTCATGATTCAGTAACATGTTTCATCTTGAATAGAAGCTGTAACCAGAATTGAGCAAGATTATAAATCGAGTGACCTAAGATCATGATCAGCAAATCATTTGAAAGATTGCAAAATATCACAGACTCGGATTAAAAGATTCATTTGGGAAAAAATCTTAAATCATCAAAACAATCACACAGGGACGTACCGATAGGGGAGAGGGGGAGGGGAGCCTCGCCCCTTGTAGGAAATTTTTCACTCAGCAGTTGAGAAAATTTACTATTTCAATCGGGCGAAACTTTTCGGTAGAGTTAGAATTATAAGTCAAAAGCTTTTTCTTCATTTTTTTTCTGCTTTGATACTTGAAAATTTTGTGTTGAGAAGTTGGGAAAGTCCAAGAGTTGGGAATTTTGAGATGAAAAGTTGAAAAGTTGGAAAAATCCAACCAGTCTAAAGCTTTTTTTTTTTGCTTTGATACTTGGGAAATTTGAGTTGAATCAGTTGGGATATTCACCCCCCCCCCCCAGGAAAAACTCTTCGGTACGTCTCTGCAATCACGATCTTGTGATCTTCTTGATCTTTTGATCACAATTTCGCCCAATTTTCAATTTTTGTAATTCTTTTTTACCTTAAGACGAGGTTTTAAAGATAATTTTAAAGATCAGAAGAAAATTACGATCATCCAAATTACGAATAGTGATTTTTTTATGATCTCAGATATGATCTTGCCCATTCCTGGCCGCGACGAGCATATCTTGGTGTCTTTCTGAACAGAAGCAGGACTGGCTGGGGCGAAAGGGAGTGTGAAGGAAGATATACAATTATAAAGCCAATTTTCGGTATTCAAAATTCGGCTACAATGAGAAACTGAGAACCAAACCTATTTTTTTAGCTTGTCAAAATTACTAGGTTTTTTGTAGGATGTTTGCTCTGTATGTACCCGCCTCCTCCCACCCGCTCGTAGAAATATCGTCCAACTTTCAACATTTACACGATTTTCTTTTTTTTTCTTTTAATTCACCATGAGGAGTAATTGTTTTGTGCTCAACTCTAACCAAGCCCGCGGTGAAATTAGTCATTTTATTTTATTTCTCCCTGGAAACGATTAGTTGCTGGTTTCATCAACCTTCGATGTTTGTGATGCTGCGATGCGAACCAATTTAACTTCGACTGATTTTTCATCGTTGTTTGTTTCCCTTGAAAGCTCGTGTACACAACGCTACACATGTGTTCTTGGAGTAGATCCAAACACGAATGCTTCTGGTGTTTTTGTAAATAAAAGTTTCGTGTTTCGTCGATCTGACAGCCTAAGTGAGTTGGTATTTTTGTGCGATTTATTATTACGTTTTACGAAATTATATGTTTGGGTTAGAACATTCGAACCGGAAACAGACGAAAAGACTCCACAGGATCTTGGCACCAATGAGACCTACAGCACACTAAGAGTAATAATTGAAGCATCAGCAGTGATCGACCTAAACTAACATCATGCATCGTAGCTGAGATCAGTGTTCATTGACTCGTTAACTTCTATTTTTTGCATCCGTAAACACCGGATGAAGTGAAAAGGGTACGATGGGAGGGAATTGCTCACCGCGAAAAAATTGCTGTGTCTAGGGGACAATTTTTACGGAAACTTTGAAAAATATGACAATAGTTGTATTCAATTTTTGCCCAAAATCGATTCTGTGAGATGCGGTATTCTTTTTTCAGTAGTTGCTGCACCTGTCTTCTATTATTATTTAAAATTTCCATGGTCTGTTAGCAATGCTGAAAATTTCCATTAAGGCTGCAGATGTCCTTATCTTTCCCCCTTCAAATGTGAGAGCAGGCAAATATATCTACACGTTGTCAATATGAGATGCCTGTTCACCCAGTTGAAGGAGGATCACATAAATGAGACACCTTTTATATTATACTCTTGCCTCAAAAACATTCAAAATATTTTCTATATTCCTGTCGGGATCCTTTTCTACTAACTGTAGCAACATGAGATTATCATTCATTTAAAAATTATTATTACTGTTATTTTCAAACAACTGTTTGTGTCCCTAATTTAGCATAGCGACTAGGAAGAGGCTACCATTTTCGAATAGAGTTGGCAAATCGAGAAAAGCTAGGAAAATGTCACCCGACTTCGAAGACTGGGACTGCAAAAGAGCAAGAAGCAGGAAATCTGCAGAAGTCTAGGGTCATTTTCTAGAACCTGAGTATATTGGTGAGACATTGTTTTCTTAAATGTATTATTACTTGGTTCATATGTAATAGATACTTAGGACAACAAATAGTCTTCAGCAGTCGCACAGAAAGAGAAGTAGATGCAAGAATAATGAAAACATGGAATAAATATTGGTCATTAAAAGAAATATTCAAGGGTCCTTACAGTAACCACAAAAGTAAGATCTACAACATGCATATAGTACCCACCGTGACATATGGATGCCAAACATGGACATTAACTTCAAAAATTATTAACAAATTACAAACAACACAGAACTTAATAGAACGGTCAATGCTCAACTTAAAATAAGAGGGACCACGCCAGAACAACGTTTCTAAAACACAACATGAACATAACGCATTACATTACAAGACAGAAATGGAGATGGGGGGCATGTAGCTAGGCTAACCGACGACAGATGGACTTACAGGACAACCTTTTGGTTCCTATTCCACCACAAAAGAAGGAAAGGGGGCCAACTAGCAAGATGGGAGAACGGATCAAAAGAATTGGGGGGGGGGATTTCAGAAGAATTGCAGAAAATAGGATAGAATGGGAAAGGTTACAGAAGACTTTTGCTCACTTTGGGCCGAGGATATGGAAATAACAAACTAAGATATAAAAAAATGTACAAGTAATCATCCTCAATAAAAGATATTAAATAAAATTAAAATTATGTAATAGAGAATAACCAGTACATTTACAGAGCCGAAGCATCAAAATTTAAGAGAAGTGACGACCTTTGTCCACGATGATAGACACCTCCATGGCGAAAGCACTGATCTCCACAACTACGGACAAAAAAGCTTCAAGAATTGTCCTTTCCAGGGAATGTTTCAAAATTTTACTATCACATGCCTCAGTGACGAAGATGTGGCATCTGGATCGTATTCAGGGATTTAAACCGTACCCGTATTGCTATTTGTAATATAGTGAAAAATGGATAAGGCGCATCTCTTTGCAGCAGTCAAAGATTGACCACGATAATGGACTGAAAAGTAACAGAATTTACGTCATCCCTTCTGGAAGTGTAAAGTCACTAACAACGAAGTGAACTTCTTACCACATATACTTCCAATTCCTTAGAAAAAACAACTTGAAACAAGAATTTTGTTTTAAATATAACAGGTATTGAGACAA
This sequence comes from Acanthococcus lagerstroemiae, assembly GCA_031841125.1. Lineage (NCBI taxonomy): Eukaryota > Metazoa > Arthropoda > Insecta > Hemiptera > Eriococcidae > Acanthococcus > Acanthococcus lagerstroemiae. Next base: position 73,221,108 of record CM063106.1, on the reverse strand, counting down.
GACAGTAACATCCACGACGATAGATACCTGCCTATGTTTTTTCTAGTTAAAAGATGGTTATTGTCCTGTCTGATGAGTGAGACTGATAGAAATACAATATTCTCCAAATGTTCCTATACGCAGCGGATAAATTATCTCCAGATTGAGGGCCGTAGCTATAGAGGAACTGAAAGTTCTAAAAACTGAAAATTTTTTTGCTCGCTATGCTCACAAACGGTGCAATGATTTTTTCTAATTATTTTCCAATTTCGAATTCCCCCTTCTTCGGCGATCTGGCAACTCCTTTACCCACGCTACAAAATGTTCCCAGTTATCCGCCCTCAGTTGGACGGAAGCCCAGGAAAGAATAATTTATTGAAAACTAGAAAATTTTATATTTTTCCATCGGCTTATGTTTGTTATCACATTACTCGTATGTCTCGTAACGAGTTGGTAGTATGAAGGGGGACGCGACTCCCCGAGCATTTTGGCGGCAAGGAAAATTTAACTCCAGAAACATTTTGCGAGAATTTTTGCGGCTCCAAGTATTCGGCTTTTATAGAGACGTGGCGCTGAAAATTTGATTTATCGACGATGTACATTATTTTCTAATATTCAGTTTTTCTCTATCGAAAATAAATTATTCGTATTCCGTCATTCGCAATGCATTGAAACGGATTCATCATCACTACCGACCTTGGCGACGGATTTTTCGAGCAGTCTAGTGCTCGCATTTCGTGCATTTCTATAAAACACTAAGTCGTACTTATTCGAATTGACATTCTGACTATTGATAGATGTTTTCCAGAACTCGAATCAGGAATATACCGAACAACCGAAAATCTCTCTTTGACCTGCTTCGGATATATGAAAGTAATAATTTTACTTGGATCGACTGCATCCGTTCTAGGCCCCATTTTCAGGTCCAAGTGTTTTGGAAACTACGAGTACATGTTTTCCTAATTGTAATCCACCTTCTCCTATTTCGCTGTCTGTCAAATTCGCAGGGATATTGGTAATTAAAATGCGCGAATTCAGCGATTTTGTGGTGCCCGTATCAGGTGTGTCGCAAATCTCACTAGTGGGAGTGGGGTAGTTTGAAAATGCCTACTCAGCACAAAATATTTTTCTACAACCACAAAGAAAATAAGTCGACTATTTTCTTATTTTCTTGAGTTCTGAGATAGGTTTTGTTCCTTCAAATATTTATGTGGTGGAATTTGATCTCGACATTGGTTTCCTTTTGTCACGAAAATTAAGGCATCGTTGGAGTGCTCGGAGTAGGAAAAAAAGTCTACTGGTACGAGATGAGTATCGTCTCTGGATCTCGGAGATTATGGAATTAAAATTTTAAATTGATAAAAATTGCGATACTTGCGGAGGAGAGGAGAGTAGAAAAAAATTATAGGTTTGGGAAATATGTCTTCTCTGGGTTTCCAAGGTCATAAAATTCGGTTTTCACATAAATTTTGGGACACGGCTCAGACAAATATATTTAGATATCATAGCATTTTTTGCATCAATGACGTAAAATTTCGCTACTGGTAAAAAATTATACACACATATCTCTTCGTTTCTTCATTGTAGAGTATGGCAAAACATATCTTCAAAGCCTTGACGGCACTGTAACACTGATTAGTGTTCATTTTTTTAAAACCATAATTTTAGCATTTCTTTTTAGGCGTACTGCCATAGTATCGCAATCTGTGCGTGCTTCTCAAAATATAGGTTTTCGAAAATCAGTGGCACACTAGTGATAGGTTACACTTTTTAATACCGCGAAGGGAGAGAGTGTACCTCCCGATATCTCGTAGTTATTCGTTAATTCGCCGAGTCTTTCTTTCGATTTATTTAGAACCTTTGCCGAATTCTTGATCACCATTAAATCCGAGAAGAGAAGTGGTAAGATTCTCCGACCCAGTTTTGACCTACACTATTTATGAAACAATTTCGACACATGAAATCAACGTCGATTTGACATAGGTAGTTTGACAGTCCGTCGATTTTCATAAAAATTCGACACTTTTTCGACGTAGAATTTACAGGTAAATCGACGTTGATTTCGAAACAGATCGGCGTCGAATGTAATCAGGGTACCTGTACTTTATAACATTTTCCTTCGACACCACATCGACGTCGATTTAGTACGATGTAGAATTGGGTATTTCAGGCACAAACATTTCCTACATGAAGGAAATAAGGATTAGGTATGTAAGAGAGACATTCATAGGACATGAGTCAAAAAATGTTACTTTCCGGAAGAACGATTCCAATTTTTTCATTCTTGACACGTTGACAGGTGATCGGAAATGTAGGTACGGATAATACGAGCGGAAAGAACGAGGTGTAAAATTGCAAAACTGAATGTAATTATGATATCATTCTTGTAATAAAAACCACGTGTACAGGGTGGTTCAAAAAAATTCGCACATATTTCTCCCAGCTCAAGACATCAATAAGTTGCTCGCTCGCTTTCTCAAAAATGCGTAAAGATGGGCTTAGGCATTCAATGATTCAATCAGTGAACAGAATAACAAGTATATTTATTTTACTTTGGTAACACGGACTAAAAAAAAACTACAACGCATTCACTTCTATCCATTTGATGTACTCGGAGACCCGAGTGTAGATATCTGGAAACGCAGGCACCAAAGCGCAACCGGTTAAGCCGTAACTGACAATACCGATGAGTACATGTTTGCCAGAATCGGTTTCGATGGATAGTGGTCCTCCACTATCACCCTGAAAATAATTATTTTTAATGCATTACATAAGTACCTCTGAATTTTTGAGACGTCCTGTAGTTGAATATTGCGGACTTCGTAGAGATAACTTGAGGTAGGTATTATTAGAGAATTTTTTCAAAGATGTTATATTTTACATCAGTTTTTCAAAGAACTTTTTGAACAGTTGTTACACAGGTACTCGCTAAAATAATTATCTAATAGTGGAGCAACGGTGGGGTCCTCAGAGGATGAGTTAACAATTGGGCCACCTTTTGGCAACCGCTGGACGGAAATTTTATTCACGATCAAGAAGTGACTATGAGGAAAAATTTAGTCGAGGTACAGAAATTTCCTTATAGTGTGGTAAAATTGGGTTTAACAAAAAAATGAGTCAGCTCATTCTTGGCAGAAAGTCAGGCATGGTGGCCACAATGATCATGCTAAAAGTCAGCGCCCCAACCCTTTGGCTAATTTTTCTAGGAAAGTTTACCCACATACGTTAACATGGGCTTTATGGGATATGGAAGAAAACGCAATTACTTTGCATTTTTTCGGTCTCACCGACTTGAGCGGCCAGAAAGGATGCAAATCATCATCGGACCCGATTCTATACATTCTCATCTACCTATACATACATCTCTGAAATATTTTCTTCCCCCTTCCTTCTATCCATAACTACCAGATGCCACCATTTTAAATTTGTATCTTTGTTTTTAGGAGGTAAAAATTAAATTTTTTGTTAGAAATATCAGAATTTTCATCAGAAGAGGTTTCAAGATCATAGAATTTGATTTTGATAGTGGTTTCCCAGAAAATTCAAAATTGTAGTATGTAGGGGGGACGCAAAATGAAGTTAAATTTGATATTTATAACAAATACTAGAATTTCGTGGTTACTGAATTCAATTTTGGCATTAGTTTCACTTGCAGCTGAAAATCATGGAATCGTGAGGCCTAAATGAGATAAAATGCATTATGGATACCAAATACTACAACATCGAGGTCGCTGAATTCATTTTTGACATCAGTCTAACCTTCAGCTGAAAATTTTGTTATCGTGAGGAGGGAAGAGGGAGTAGGAATGAGACAGATGCAATATGGATATCAAATTCTAGGTTTTCAAAGTCACTGAATTCATTCTTGGCGTCAGTTTTACCGTCAGCTGGAAAAACCATAAAATACACGATAAGACATCAATCTGAGGGTTTCAGCAGTCACTGAACTCGTTATTATCATCAGTGTACCCTTTCATTTTCAGTACTTTGGTGCCTGTTGAAGAAGGAAACTGGTGACTAATTTGAAGAGAGAAGTACAAATGATTAAAACATTCCGATATAAGTTTTACCGAATCTATTTTATGTGTTCAATCCTGTGGCTGGTCACGCTAGTGGCGGTCAAACTGATGAGAAAAGTGAATTTAGAGGCCCAAAAAAACTAGTATCTATTTGATATCTATATTATATTTTATCTCATTCATCCTACTCCACGCTCTACCTAGAGCCACAATTTTCAGATTAGAATAAGACTGCCACCAAAAATGAATTCAGCGGCTCTGGAGAAGTAGGCCTCAATATCGACACTGAATTTTACCTTATCTTGCCCCTCCTCGTCCTCCTGACCCCGAAATGTTCAGCTGAAGATGAAACTGTTGCTATAAATAAATTCAGCAACCCCGAAAACTTAGTATTTGATATTCATATTGCGTTTCACCTCATTTTTCCCCTCCTCCTCCCCAGTGGCGTACGCAGGATTCAGTCAAGGTGGGTGTCTAAGAGAAATTAAATGGAATTTGTTGGGAGAAAAAGGGGGTGCGCCCCCGAAAAACTTTTTGAATTTTTTCTCCCAAAAGTAAATTTTTAAGCGTTTCATACACCTTTTTTATATCATACTTTTAGTGACAACGGTTATGCTTGATATAGGTACTTACGAATGAGTACAAAAGATTTTAGAATTGAAAGAATATAGTCAATGGCTGAAGAACAGATAGGTATTAATATTTATTTCAATTTGTCAACATGAAAAGTCTTCGTGGAATTTAAAAAAATTCCTCCACAATATCTTCAGTTACGACTAGCACAGATTGTAACTCTTCTTCTGCCATTTGTGCATGTTCGAGAGCCTGAGCCGAATCTTGGTTTTCACTTTGTAAAATGCGACTTAATGGCAAAGCAGTTGTATTCACTGATTGGAGAACATGGACGCACATTTGAAATTCGATTTTTTTTAATATTTGAAAGCAACTGCGTTGCTGGGCTCCTGGTGGTAGGATCAGTCCACCTGTCTATAATCTGTTCTAAAGCTACCACAACTGCTAATTAGAGATTCACAAAACTATCCACAGATTCATGTTGCTCAACCTATCTGGTCTGACATAATTTCTTCAATTTCTTCTTAGTTGTTGGTAAGCTATCAGTACTTAATAGCCGCTTTCAGCGCCATGCAACTGTCTTTTTGGAGTGTTGAAAAAATTATGAATATGTCCGATAGTTGATGCACCTATTTTTTTCTTCTCGTTTTTCATTTTTTCCTTTTTTGTCTGTCCAGACACCCAAAACACCCCTCGTGCGTACGCCACTGCCCCCCCCCCCGTAACAAAGTTAATATTTTCAGTCAGATCAATATTCAAATAAAATTCCGTTACCTTAAAACCTCTTCAGCTAGTATCTCGATTCAGAGATTAACAGTGGTGAAAGTTTTGATATTACTTGTAATAGCAAAAGCCATTTTTACCTTCTAAAAACACAAGAAATACAAATTTCAAATGGTAGTATGTAAGAATGGGGGGAGGGAGAATCACTGGGATAGGTAAGTTGGGAAGTACAAGATCGGGTCCAGTGGTAATTTACAGGATCATTTTCAATCCCTTCTTTAGAGAACTCTGGGGGCGATTACGGAAAAACTGTGAACGACCTATTCTTTCAAAAATCAAAGGAGGAACATTTTTTGTTGGAAAATATTTTTCGTATTTGCCATAGGTCCCGAGATATTTGAAAAAATAAACAATTTTGAGGGGTTTAACATCCTAAAAAATTAATACCAAAAGCAGGAGTGGTGACTTTTAGCATGATTATTAGGTTCACGATACGTAACTTTCTGCCAAAAATCGGATTACTCTATTTTTATTTATTTATTTTTTATTTTTTAATGATTTGTACATCCAATCTTTACAGACTGAAGAAAAAAAGAAAAAGAAACAAATAAGTCCGTAGATATCAATTTTTCCTGCAGAGTAAAAATTCAGTTCGTGTAAACCATATGATGCAATCTGCAACAAGGCATAATAATTGATACAGAAAACCCCGTTGAAAAATTTCCTGTACCAAAAAATAAAACGAAAAATCATTTTTATTTTATTATTTTGACATGAACCAAAATAATTATCAAGCCCATAGCTTCGTAAGAAAAGGGCATCCTCTCTTCCTGAACCGACAATTATCCCCATATTGGCAATGTTCTTCTGTTTTTTTTTGTTGTTTTTTTTTGTTTTTTTTTTTAAATTGGGAGCAGAAAAATAACAACATGAATGACTCAAAACTATCAGAACAATTTCCATATTCTTGTTTCTTGTATCTGTCTTGGCTTCTTCCTGTTCAATTTTGAATCATCAAAACTATCAGTTACCACTTCTTTTTAGGGTTGCAACTCATATTTCTGTGACTGCCTTCAAACCTTATACCCTTTATTTTCCAGCAACCGAACATATCTGAGAAATGAAACCAGCCATGTGTCAAAAAGTAAGTGAAATGTAATCTAAATTCTTAAAGAACTGCAGTAGCTCCGGGTATTCTAATTTGCGACTCATGGCTTTCAGTTATCATGAGCACAAATTATTCTAAATAAAACTAAGAAACTCCTAAATAGCCAAAAACAAAATCTGTAGGTCTATTTATCGCAAAAATTCATAATTATATGACTTGGAATCATGAAATGTGCCTCTTGTGCGAAAACAGGTTTTTGAGATACACTAGTGTAAAGGTGGGATGGTGGTAGTGGTGCGCACAGATGTACATAGCGTGTATATCTGTGGTGGCGCGTTTAACCGGTTGCTATGACTACCACATTTCGAATTCTTGTTCTCTATCATTCCCCTAGGCCCGTTTCATACAACGCCATGTAAACGAATGTTTTTAAACTTTTAACGTAATTTTAAATGCAATTTGTGGATAAACTTATGAAGATAGGAAGCTGCGATTTATTTTCATTCAAAAGAGCGTGATTTTTCCTATAAGAATTGTCAAGAAAGTGAAAAATGATTTTTTGACACCAGAGGCCTATTTCATGATTCCAGATCACATATATTTAAATTATTTACGTCGAGGGGAGGAGGGAACCCAAAACTTCTGACTCTGCTGTACTTCTGAGGAGAAATACTTGCACCTTTGCAAAAATCTTCAACATTAACTATATCTATTGCATTTTGCAGCACTTTTGCACGGTATGCACTTACAAAGCATGTCCCTTGTAAAGCTGGCGGCGCTGCACATATCATACCGGGGCCGATTGTTTCCTCTATGATACGTGAACAGTGGAAATTGGAGACAACTTCCACCTGTATTTTCTGTAAAATGGTACTGGGTGTTCCCATTGGATAACTCGTTATACCCCAGCCAACAACTGTAGCTTTTTTATTCGTATACATTTCGTCTGTAAGTATACAAAATCATGAAAATTATTATTTGCCTTTGGTTGATACGAAACTGGAATAATGCGGTAATGAATTTCCTCCGCTGCTAATGGAGACTTTGAAAAAGGGCAATTACATACTCGGATCTGGAAGACAAATTGGTTGAACATTTTCGGAAAACATTACAGGGGTATCCAGTTGCAGCAGGGCAATATCGTTGTCCAACAAGAACGGATGAAAATGAGAGTGGAAAAAAATCTTCTGTACTTTCTTAGTTATATGGCTAGTTTCATTACTCGTCATCAGGTTATGGTCTCCGATGTGCAGTTTCAGGTCGTTTATCGGTGTGTCTCGGCTGCAAAGGTATTCAGAAATTAATTCAATAATCCGGTCGAACATACACCCTTGAATCGATATTTCAAGTGGTAAGCAGATCTCACGTTAATACGCAATGTGCGGCTGTTAGAACAAAATTTTCATTGATCAGAGCTCCACCGCAGAAAAACATTTCGTCCAATGCGATGGCCACTTGCCATGGAAATTCCTGTATTCCAGTTTCAGTTCCTCCGACGATTCTTCGATCGGCGTGGTCAATTTTAGTTCCAGTTAGCTGAGCGGCTCTTTCTTGCAGTAGATGTTTTTTTGTCGAACCTGAGAGCCAACCACATTTTTCAAAATATAAGTGACGTACGACATATAGGTTTTATTTTCCAAAGTACCATACAGCTGAATCTTTGTCTTTGTCTGTACAATAGAGTCAATGCAGTCGCGGATATACAGGGAGGCAATAGGGGACATTGCCCCTCCTGAGAAAAATTGAAAGTAAAATCGTTTCAAAAACGACTAAGACGGACCGAGTCTGAAGTAAGCCTGTTAAATTCTTTAAGGGTCTTGAGGAATCCTAAAGAAGTGTGAAGAAATGTCAAAAGTCATAAGCGACTTGGAAAATCATAATCAAGTTTTGAAGAGTCCTAATCAAGTTTGTAAGAGTTTTGATCGAAATTGGAAGAATCATAAAGAGTTTGGAATAGTCTTAGCAATGTTCCAGAAATTTGGAAGGGCCTTGAAAACGTCTACTTATTTTAAACAAATATAGAAAAATCCACTTAAATACTGTTGCAGTAACTTTGACAGTCCACTGCTATGTCAACAGCCACCAAGAATTTTTCGACCATCACACTACATGTACTTTACAATACTATACAATGATGTAACCTCTAGCAGCACTGCATGGCATTTTTCATGAGGCCGAATCGTTGACGACCCCAAGTATTTCTTTTTCATCCACACGCTCAATTAGTACACATATCAAGAGGAAGAAAAATGATCCTAGTCCTCGGGGATACAAATCCGTCACTCAGTGAAAGCTGAATGAGCCGCGTTTATTGAAAATATTAAAATGGTCAGAAATAGACGAGGAGTGTTCTTACACATACTCCCAAGAAACAAAATCTATTTCATCGTAAGATTCTGACTTTAATTTCGATCCGAAAACCACAGCCTGCGTCCAATGTACTCAATTCACGAAGTATCGCGGTTATACTCAGGAAATAGGAAAATATGACGCATGTTTTCCCTTACTATAATAATACATGTTGAAAATTGGTTCTGGATAACTCCACCACACGTCGGCACCGCCGGTCTTGCCATCCAATTCCGGTTGAAATGAAAACGTATATCGCGAATAAGTCGGTGTAAAATGACTTTCCGCCGGTGTCAGTTCCTTGTATGTGATTCCGCATGGTTGAGGAGCTGTGAAACAAAAAATATAGGAATTTTCCAATTTATATGTAAAGATTCGTGAGATATTCGATATTGAAATGGCAAGCGGCAATGCACGAAATGTTGCAGCTGTTAGGTAATATTTGTATTTTGATCAAACGTGTGGGCATCCCTTGATTGTAGGTATACCGACGTACATCCGATATTTACCAACACTAGCGCAATGGTAACCTCATACCTTTGAATTCGTATATTTCATTACACGATAACTGTGTCAGTTTTATATCCCAGTCGTAGGTCACGTCGTTTTGAATGAGCAAAGCGATTTTTAAAGGTTTATCTTGCTTCGGTTTCACAGCAACTGTAGCTGAAATTGAAGGAAACAAAAAGGGTATTTTAGATCAGGTAGGTACTACTTTCTTCGAAAGCAATTTTGATGGTATTGCAAGATGCAAACATCATCAAAGTAGTATACAGGTCAGAGGCAAAGTAGTTCCGCACATTCGTACAGGGTATCACCGAAAATTTAAATACGCCGGACCAATCAGTGTGGCCATTAAGAACTGCTTTTATTAATGGTAGCATTTTCTGAGCCAGCCATATTCGTTCCAAACCACCGGGATATTGCCCAGCTATCCTAACAGGCCGCTTTGCTCCCGAGTAATTCTATTTAATACAAGGGGGAGATTCAATCCCCAGTGCTTGCAATGTGTACTTGGAGAATATGGGCTAAAATTTAAACGTTCTTCAGACCTGTGTAAGACCCAGTCTTAATGAAGACTTTTTAAACCTTGAGACTCATTTCATAAGTCTCTTCTTCATTAACCAGCTTTCAAACTTGACTTTGGAATAAAACTCCCGTTTCTTCAATACCTGCAGAGAGATTTCCTCATTACCTTCATGCTACAAAGAAATACGACTCTTGTGTTGCAGCTCTCGCATTCAACTCGTATTGCAAATTCACAATCGCAATATTCCACAATTTTTTCTTATTCTTTAATTGCAGAATATAATACATAGTATCATTTGAGTAGCAGATGCATACATATTTAGCAATACATCTTCGGGGGTTAACACTGCTTCAAACGTGAAGGATAGAGATGGGATGTACCCCCTTCCTACCGAAAAATGGTAGGCTAAATATATATCGACTGCCTAAGTGGAAAAGTTACTTTCATCTCAAAGTTGTAACATTTCATTTACACCTCCAAGAAACGTTGTTTATTTTCCAGATCTATTCAGGAGCATTGGAAGCCCTATCAACATGGTTAAAGGAGGGGAAAGGGTGAAAATAGTTCGAAAGTCTGAAAATTGTTAATTTGACCTGACAATTACAACAATTATTTTATAGGGTTAAAAATATTTAAAAAAACTTTTAAGGCATTATTTTATACAGGGTCGGACAGGAATGGTGGGCAGGTAGGCCAAGGCCCATTGAGCCGTCGTCCTAAAGGGTAAAAAAGGCCGGTCAGCCAGTGGCATTCAGTAAAAATTAACACAAAAATTTATGCATGTGAGCCGTTTTCACGTTTCTTTCCCAGGCCACTACAAGAGCCCTATCCGCTTCTGATTTTATACTTATCGGCTAATGTCCAAAATGGCGACCAAATAGCTAAAAAATGACAACTCTGTACAAAAATTTTATATACAAGCAAAAGACAGAAATAAGAAGATTAAAAACTTTTAATATTTTGCCTACTATTGTTCAAAAGCCAAAACATCACCGACTAAATATGACCGAAAACTTCCCAGCAAATACCGAAACTTGATAACACAAATTTCCCAAGGAATAAAGGAAGAATAAAACAAAATCAAAAAAGTGATAACGACTTTTTTATTTTGCCAATTGATGGTGCAAAATGCCATTTCGAAGATTCGCAGGGGATGTAACACCCTCACACATCCTTCACCATCGTATCCAGGGATTTTTAAAACGCCTGATGATTCCTAAAGACTGGTTTTAGAACCTCTAAAACTTTTCAGACTGGATCAAAACCCACGAAAGATTTCTATAGACTTAACAAAAGAGAATTCTAGATTCTTTCAAGTTTAATAGAAGCTCACGCTAATGGGATTTCAAATCTTTTCAGACTTGAATAACGTTCGTCCAAATTTTTACATGTCAAACTTTTTACGATGTTTCCAAGCTTACTCAGAAGGTCTCAAGATTCCAGGGACGAACCAAAGAGTTTTTCCTGGGGGGAGGGGGGCTAAAAATTGTGAAAGTCCCAACTGACTCAACTCAAAATTCCCAAGTATCAATGCAAAAGAAGAAAAACCTTTTGACTTGTTGGGTTTTCCCAACTTCTCAACTCAATTCCCAAGTATCAAAGCAAAAAATAAATAAAAATAAAAAAATAAAAACTTTTAACTTGTTGGATTTTTCTAACTCGCCTGACTGAAATTGTAAATTTTACCATCTGCTGAGAATGAAAAATTCCTACAGGGAGAGGGGGTAAGTTGCCTCCCCTGTCCTCCCTATCGGTACGTCCCTGCAAGATTCTTTCAAACTTAAAATCCATTATGAGTCTTCGGAACGTGCTTACAACCTTCTCTTCCAGGATTGAGTCAAACTTATGAGAATTCGTTTGACTGGGTTAAAATTCTTTTCATCTTTCGAACTTTTTTCAGACTCTTTCGACCTTTGAACATGGTCGCTCTCGAACTTCTTGAAAACTTTCTGAAATTGTTCAGACATGTTGGAGACACTTATATATTTTTCCAGACTTATTTAAAATCCCTGGAGACTGTTTTTAGCTTAATAACAATTCACTGAGACTGTTCTCAACTTGATTGAAACACTTTCTAAGGTCCATATAGTCCGGTTTTGTTTAAGGAGTATTTTTGAATATTTGAGAGTTTTAAAGATTAGTGAAAGCAGCTTTTTTGTTGAGGGTGTGGTAAATTTCGCCTTTGTACCAGAAACTAGAAATTGAAGTGAAGCACACCACGAAATGAATGATGTGCTTAGCCTCAACTCCGGCCTCCGTACACCAGCTCGACTGACCACAAGGATTTTAAATAATCCTCTTTTACTCGTGATGTCCATTTGTAGCCAGCATCACTTACAGACTACACCCGGCCTAGCTCAAGTCGGTGGAGATCTGGTTTGTTTAGCGGTCTTCCCTTGCTCGTGAGATCATCTGAAATTGCTAGAGACCAAAAGTTCATCTTTAAGCAGCCAGCATACAAGATTGGTATTCATACTTGGTGTGTAGATCAATTCGACGTGAGAAGAAACTCAAAAGCGAGAAAGAAACACTCACTTATGTATCCATCTCAGCTTAGTGTATCAGCTCTGGTTCTCTCCACCCTCCCCATACAAACGAATTAGCAGGACATTATTTTATTAGACATTTTATTCAACATAACCCGAAGAGCTAAAACGAAAAACCGCATAAAAAGAAAACTATTAAAAGGTTCATATTATAAGCATTCCAAAAACCGAAAAACACAATCTCGTACATGAACTCTCAAACATTAATGCATTAACGTCAAAACGTCTTGCCGAGCCGGTAAGCTACGCGTCCAACGACCCACGTGGCGGGGGTAGCGATGCATCGGCTCTTTATCGCTTAAAATATACCACAAGGGAGAGGGTGGGAACTGAAAGAAATTCCAACTAAATGGTGAATTCAACCAGCTTGATGTACGTAAATTAATTTACAATGAAAGAAAGAAAAAGTTTTCACTGTTATAACTCTGCCAACGGACGAACAAAAATGAGCTTTTTCGTAGAGGCAAAGAAACTGGAGCAAATAACTTATTTTTGCCAACTCAGAATTCAATTCTGCCACCCGAAAAATACTTCGAAATTGACAAGTCAATAAAAATCATCACCCTTGCAATTCGGCAAACTACTGACCTGATTTTACCCAATGAGAATTCAGTTTTGTTAACTGAGAGTCGATTTTGCTGAATGGGTCTGCTCCAAACACACTTGGGGGAAACATCCAATTAACTATCTTCCAGATCTGTTTCAGACAGGTCAGTACTTCCCAAAATTCTTTCAAACCTATTAAGACCGCAGTGTCCATTTCGGAGTGTGAGTGAACTTAATAATACTCCATTTGCAGAGTGTGCCAGTTCATTTTTCTTTCTTCCGTAGTTCAGAGCGCTTTCGGCTGTTATGCCATCATCAGTAGAGTACCCGACTAGATTTGTTCAAGACCTTTGAATTGGAGACCCACCCTCACAGACTTAATTCACTGTCTCCAAGACTTGTAGAAAGACTGTTCATGGTTCATCTAGACTTGCTTCATACCTTTTAGGTCTCTGTTAGATTTATGTAAGATTACTTTGGATTCTTTCCGACTTTTTGAAGACTTCTTAAGATTCATGCAAACTTGTTGGTGGCTCTGTAAGACATTTTCCTGTTCTTTAAGACGCTTGGAGATACGGTCAAATGTAATGAAAATTCTTTTGGACTCTACAAGACTTGATCATATCTCCCTTAGATTTATTTAAGCTAGCTTACAGATTCCTTCAGTCTCTCCCAGGCTTGTTTAAGACATTCAAAAGCTTGAGATTTATGAACTTACATACGAGATAAATTACTTACTAGCGTACCCACTCAATGGACCGCACTGGCCTGTAGTTGGACCGTCGATTGAATTCAAAATATAAATTTGATCTATATCGCACACGCCTCCCAATTTTCTGGCCAGATTCACGTGCACGTACTCCACCCTGGAAAGGAAGCATTATACGAATAAGCGGTAGAAGAGTTTCTATGTAATATTCTCCCATCGATACTCTCGTAAATCCATTATAATGTGAGTCGTCCTGCTTGGCTCGAGCGTATAATAATTCACAACCATTAGCCGTTGTAAAAATGATATTAAATTAACGCATTAGAAAATGTATACAACAATTTGATGCAATAAAACGGCGAAGTGTATTCTACGAGAATGATGATTTCTTGCCTTATTAGCGCATTAAAAATATTTATAACGCAGTTAGCTGGTGCAAGTTGATGTATTTCTATTTTTCTACAGCCGGTAAGTCGATTTAAATTGCAGACTATCTTCGGCATGACCTAGATTCGAATGTAGATCGAGTTTTTCAAATAATTCGCGGAGAAATAATAATTTCGAGTTTGTACAATAGCAACTGAGTTATTTCAAGTATTAATGCAAAATCGATACGGATGAAATAATGTAAACCAATACCTGACAGCGCACGTATCTTTCTGTATTGAGATGTCGTAATCGCATGCGAGACTTCCTTGAGATTTCGTTGAAGTATTCGGAGGTGACCGAAAGTACGATACATATTCGGGTGAAGAATCTCCGCAGGTATGAACAACTAAAAAGGGAACATTGCGAAGAATATTGCATTAAGTAAAATGACTAATAAGTACTCGAAGCAGGCAATCGAGAACCAAAAAAGGAATTCAGTGAAATTTGCCTCGTGAGAATTTGCCTGCGAAGACTTGCCCTACGAAAATTTGTCCGAGAAAATTAACCATAGGTAAAAATTAACCGGATGGGAAAATTTTCCTGAGAAAGTTTGCCTTCCGAAAATACCATGGGGGGGGGAATTCGCCCGGGAGATGAAAAGCAAATGTAAACCTGTTAGCGTTACCCATAAAACATCACGAAGAGGTCGGCTTCAATGGTTTTCCAAAAAAATGTGTCCAATCGTTTACACTGTACAATCATCATAGGTTTCAGCGTTACAACGTTCGCATCGTCATGAAGAATAAATTGTCATTAATAGGAATCGTTGTGAGTTCGAAAAAGTCGTACAGATCAACACGACTCTGCAGTCTCAATACCGGTAGGGAAAAGTCCCACACTCATAATGAATCGTCAGATAACACTCATACTTCGAGGATACTTCGCTCGAATTTCCGGCGCTGACGAATTTTTACCTCTGACAAATTTTTGTTTCTAATAAATTTTCGAGAGGCGAACTTTCCTGTCACCCCAAAAAGAAGAACCGAAAAATTGTTTCTAACGAACTAAAGTTATGAGTTTTCTTCTCTTTCTTTTTACTGAAGTGATTCTCAGAGACTGCATGAAAGAATAAACGCGTGAACATTTGGCTATGATGCACATAAATATAGTTTACTCGACAATGAAATTTAGGAATCACTTTCTAAAATGCAGATTGGCCCTTTTTGCGCAAAACCCTCGAAATGTTATTTTTAAGGGAAAATGGTCTAAAAACGACCGTATCAAACTTAACTCATTAAGTTCAGAATTTCTTAATTCGTCCAAAGAAACCTCATAGACCGAACAGGCTAAAGAAAAAAAAGTCTTAGGTATAAGTATGCAGAAATTTTCAAGATTTCGAAGATCAAAAAAATGAAATAACCAACTATTTATACTCGATCTTTCTCTCTGAGTTCAAATTCGTAGTCCAGATTTGGCATTGACCTTTCTTTGTCGAGATACAATCAAACATTTTGATACACCCGGGGGAGGAGCTGGGTATAAAAAAATAAGTGTGGTTCAGTTTTAACGACGGATTTGAGTTCATCTCGGAATGTCAATAATTTTCCCTGGGTCCCGGCCCAGACACTTCATATATTTTCGTCGAAAAAAATGCCTAATATGTAGGGGAAAATTCTTAAGATTTTCGAAAATCAGAAATTTCGAGATAATCACCTATTCCTACTTGATTTTTCTCGCTGAGTTCAAGTTCGTTGTCCTAATTTGGCGCTGACCTTCCTTTGCTGAGGTACAATCAAACATTTTAATTTATTGTGGGGAGGAGGTATCCTGGGTATAGGAAAAAATGAGTGTGGATCAATTTTTACGACGTGAAAAACTCATTTAGAAGTAATTAGTATTTGGCTGATTCTAATCCAAGTTGGCATTTCTGATATTCTCTGTTAATTCATATTCCTGTGTATTTTCTGTCCAGTTAGTGTTTCTGTGCACTCTCTGTTAGATACTAACCCAAGTTGATATTTCTGATTTTCTCTGTTCAATTCATGTCTTTGTGTATTCTTTGTCCAGTGTATGTCTTTGTGTATTCGCTGTCCAGTCTATGTCTCTTTGTATTCTCTGATCGAAAATTGAAATGCTAAAATCGAAAATCGAAATGCAAAACTTGAAAATCGAAAATTATAAGACACCACAAAATCAAAATGCCAAAATTATAAGCGGCATCAAAGATTACATTGTCAAAATTCGAGATAATTCTGATGTAATTTTGGGTAAATTAAGTGAAATCATTGCCAAAATTCAGGAAACTACAAATACAATTTTAGCTAAAGATTACACAAGCGTCATCAAAGATTACATCGTCAAAATTCGAGATAATTCTGATACAATTTTAAATTCAATAAAGAAATTTCCAGGAGATGAAGTTAAAAAGATTTTATCCAAAATTCAGAAAGCCTAAGAGAAATCTTAACTTACAATTAATAGTTATAATAATGAACGAAAGGCAATTTCAGCAAAGGATGATGGTATTCTCACTAAAATTAAAAATATTTCAGCGCCTGTAGTGAAATGGAGAAAGAATGATAATATAGAAGAATGAAACTTCGTCCAAAGCAAAATTTAGCTGAAATTGAAGCCAAAGAGCTACATAAACCTGTGAGAAAGAATTTCCCTACCAGACAGATTATTGTAAAAGGAATTAATGAAACATGGTCGAGTGATTTATCAATTTTAGATAAATATTCGAGACAAAACAAGGGCTATAAATATATGTTAGTTCAAACAGCTTAACATAAAACCCCTCAAGAAAAAAACTGGTAAAGAAACAGCTCAAAAATTCGAGAATATTATCCAAGAAAGTCAGTATGGCCCTCCCGAGAAATTACATGTAGATGGGTCGCGAGTCTGTGAATTCTGATTTCCAAAAATTAATAAAAGAATATGATATCAAAATGTATCACACAAATACGAAAGTTAAAGCCTCCTTTGCTGAACGGGTAAACCGAAGTAGTAATGGTTTCCTTAAACCCATTTTTGAGGTAAATAAAAATCATAATTGGGTTTCCTTCTTACCAAAAATATTACACCAGTATAATAATGTCAGGGTACATAGGACAATAGGGATGCGACCTTGTGACGTGAGTAAAGAGAATGAACAAGAAATCAGAGTAAAAATGTTTCGTCTACAAAGAAAGATTCCAAAATTCAAGGAAGGCACAAGAGGCGATCGTCTAATGACCATAATACGATTTCCATTGATAATTCTACCTTAAACAGCTAATCACTCGAACATGAACGAGGGGCAAGGGGGACATTGGAATTTGAAAAAAAATTATGTTCCAGCGCTCACAAGATTATTTTCGAATATTTAAAGCCAACTGAATAAAATTCGCAGAAAATAGGATGTGCCTAGAGGCCTAGACGCTAGATAACGAAAATGTGTGACTGGCGCCATACTGATAGCAAAGCAGCGACTTGCACCTGCACGAATTTTGCCCCCCTCCCCGGAAAAGTTCTAGCTATGCCCGTGGTGGCGCCCACCATTGGCTAAGTTTCCGGTAGATGAGGAGAACTTTTGTCTATGTGTGTGTGTGTTTAGAGAGGGCAGTGTTTTGGAAATAAATAAATAAATAAAAATTTTAAAAAAGAACCTAAAAAAGAGACACGTACTGTAACATTTTATATGCTTCCGTACCCTAATAAAAACTCATCAGGTGTTTTGAAGAGTCTCAAGGAATCTTAGACAATTATAGAAGCTTGTTGAAAATCTTGAGATAGTCGTGAAACAAAACCTGTAAAGTCTGAAGGGGGAGGGGAGAAGGGAATGTGTCTTCTACAGAGACACGTAGTGGAACATTCTATATGCTTTCGTACCCTAGTAAAAAAAATTTCCATAGAAATTTCTATTAACAACACGGCTGCAAATTGTAGTCGCACAGGGCGCAGCATGTGTCAAACACTGAGTTCATGTCGAGGGGAGCGTTACGGTTACTCAAGTATACCGTTGACTGAAAGAAATAAATTTCAATGGAAATGAATAAACATAATTTTAGCTCATGTATACTCAGTAGTATGACGTCATAGTAACAGGAGCGTTACGGAGGCCGTTACGGGGGGCTGTCACGGGAGAGCATTACGGTTTTCGCTCATGTATACCCAGTAGTATGACGTCATAGTAACAGGAGCGTTACGGGGGGAGCGTTACGGTTTTCGCTCAAGTATACCCAGTAGTAAAAGCACATAAAATGCTAATCCCCAGTTGTACAAACTCGCCGAATTCGGCGAATTGATTGCTCGAAACAGCGAGTTGTGATATAGTTAATTCTAGCCCCAAAATAAATTTCCACGGAAATGTCAACCAGTGAATTCGTGTCGGGGGAGCGTTACATTTTTCCGTTACGGTTTTCACTCAAGTATTACCTTCTATATCCATAAAAATGAATGTTTGTCTGTTTGTGTGTTTGTTGGTTTGTTCGAGGTTGGCGGCTGAACCATAAGAGCTGGGGAGTTCTAACTTTCTGGATATGTTCATATGAGTCCGGAATAGGTTTTAGGCTATAAAAAAATTCGGTACCCTAATTAGGAGGGGGCCACAAAATTTTGTCCCTCCTGGCCCCCTAATTTTGTTTTCAACGTGAACTTTCCGGAATTGTATTACATCAAACTTCTTCACATTCTGTTAAAATCTGGTGACTGTAACTGTCTCTCTTCAGAAATTATTAGGGAGTTGTAAATCTGAAATTTCCAAAACAAGTTCAAAATGCTTCAATATTGCACGTACATCAAATTTAATAATAATAATAATAATAATAATTAGCGTTTATTACCGTTTCTTGTACATTTTTCTTTGTCGTATGTTACATCCGGGCATACGCCTCCCCGATTTCGTGCCATTTTTCCCTATCTTCGGTGAATCTCCCCCATCCTATCCCCAGGTTTTTCACTAATTCATCCCTCCGTCTGGTCGTTGGCCTTCCTTTCGCTCTTTTCCTGTCGAATGGTCTCCAGTTAATTACCCGTTTTACCCATCTCTCTTGTCCCATTCTCATGACGTGGCCCGCGTATTTATACTTTAGCTTCTTAACTCGATACCCCACGTCGATCGCATTTGTTTCTTCTCTTATTGTTTTGTTTCTTATTTTGTCTTTGATTCTTATTTTCATAATACTTCTCTCCATTGCCCTTTGGGTCTTTCTTATACTTTCCATTTGCTTTTTGGTTAGTGACCATGTTTGTGCACTGTATGTTAATATTGGCATTACATTTGTTTCTAGAATTTTCATTTTAGATGGGGTACTCATTTCGCTTTTGAATATTTGTTTGAGCGCCCAGAACCCCGCCCATGCCTTTCGCTTCCTAGCTGTTATCTCCTTATACGTTCGATTTTTGAAGGATAGTATTTGCCCCAGATATGTGTATTCGTCTACTTTTTCTATCTTTTCGTTGTTTGCATAGACGTCGCCTCTATTGGAGTTACTCATGTATTTTGTTTTGTTCACATTAATCAACAATCCCACCCTTCTGCTTGCTTCGGTTAGCTCCTGCAACATTTTTTCGACGTCTTCTTTATTTTCGCTTATTAGTATTATGTCGTCCGCAAATCTTAGGTTATTAAGCCATTTTCCGTCTATTTTTAACCCCCTTTCTTTCCAATCCAATTGCTTAAATACCTCTTCTAGTACGGCGTTAAACAGGTTGGAAGACAGTGGGTCTCCCTGTTTCACTCCTTTTTTGACTGGAAATGTTGGTCCTCTTCTGTCTGTTCTTACGTAAGCTTTACCGTCTTTGTATACATCTTGTATGATTTTGATTATTTTCATTTCTATTCCCTGATTTTTGAGTGCCTCCCATATTCTGTTGTGCTTAATTGAGTCAAACGCTTTCCGAAAGTCTACGAAAATACAGTGTATTTCTATTTTATATTCCTTCGCTTTTTCTATTATCTGATTCATTGTGAGTATGTGGTCTATGGTGGAAAATCCCCTACGGAAACCTGCCTGTTCCGGGCTCTGGCTCTCGTCCAATCGACTACTTATTCTTTCTTTGATTACTTTCATTGCTATCTTTCCTACATTTGATGTCAGACTTATGGGCCTATAATTATCGAGGTCACTTTTTTCCCCTTTTTTGTGCAGTAGACGGAGTTCCTCGACGCTCCATTGTTCCGGAGTTTTTTCGGTGTACATAATTTTGTTTAATAGTTTGGTTAATGGTGTCTTTAGCTTTTCTTGAAATGTTTTGAGGAATGCGTTATCAATACTGTCTGGCCCTGGTGACTTACCTACCCTCAGCGATTTTATTGCTTTTTGTATTTCATTTTTCGTGAATGGTGGTATTGGTTCTTTTGTATGATTTATTCCGATTGGTGTCTCCTCTTTATCTATTATTTCTCTTAAGGTACTGTTTTGTTGTTCATTTTCGTCATCGTATAGCTCTCTGAAGAATTCAGTAATCACTTTCATAATTTCTTTTCTCCCTGTTGTTATTTTCCCTTCTTTGTTCTTTATCCCAGTCATTAGTCTCGTGCCTTTCGCTATTTCCTTTTTCATCCTACGTGTCGACCATGTTTCCTCTATGATTTTTTCCACAAGTCTTACCTCATATTCTCTACAGTCGTTTTTGATTTCTTTTCTTACCAATTTTTGCAATTCTGCTAACTCGATTTTCTGTCTCGGGGTCGGGTTGTCTATCCTTCTCCACTGTTCTCTTTTTGCGATCAGTTCTTTCGTTCTCGTTTTTAGCTTGTCATCCGTAGATTCTTTTTCCTTTTCTTTACCATATTTCATTTCCGTTTCCTTAATCGATCTCTCTATTACCTCGTATATTTCCTGTACCTCCATTTCCTGATCGCTCTCTTCTATTATCTTTAGTTTCTCTTCCAGAAATTTCTCTGCTTCTTCTATCTTGTGGATAGGTATCACCACTTTTTTAGTTCCTATTCTTTTTTTTCCATTTCTATATTTTATTCTTCTCGGAATTTGTAGGCAACATCTTCCAATTCTGTGATCAGAGGAAAATTCGAACCTTGATAACACTTCCGCATTTTTCACTATCGTTATGTCGTTTATTAGTATATGATCGATTTCGTTTTTCACTTTTCCGTTGGGAGAAATCCATGTCCATTTCCGTGTTTCCCTTTTTTTATAAAATGTTCCAGTTATTTTTAGGTTGTTCCTTTGTGCAAATTCGATCATTCTTTCCCCATTTTGGTTTCTCTTTCCCAACCCATGTCTTCCTACATTTGCTGTTTGTTCGCTTTTCCCTACTATTCCGTTCCAGTCTCCCATTATCACCGTGTAATTTTCCCTCTCCTTTTCGATAGTCTCCTGAAGTGTTTCATAGAATTCTCTTATTTCATCCTTCTCTGCATTCAGAATTGGGGCGTATATTTGAATTATTGTCATAAGGTTCTTTCTGTCTATTTCAGCCTTCAGCACACATATTCTTTCGTTTACTTTTTTTATTTCTTTGATTCTTTTCCATATCCTCTCTTTGATGTAGAAGCCTACACCTTTGTATCCCTTGGTTTCACCACTATAGTATAGGTAATTCCCATTTCTCCTACGTATTAACTCATTCCGTTATCTGACGCGTTCCGATGTAGACGTACAGTTATTTAATTCTCGTACAAAGGATTGTGATTGCCGATACGAGTCTATATTCGAGTTCAAACGTGAACAACGGAAAAATGCAAAGGTGATTAAAGTAGTAACATACACATACGAACGACAAAACGTAAGTGTAAACCCTATAATATCGTATATAAAATCGAGAGTGCAAGTCTGCGCCACACTGTGTATACCACCATGAACGAGGAAATGAAGAAGGCGTTTGAGAAACTAACCGAAGAAATCCGCGGAATTAAAGCGACCTGCGAAGAAATCGGTACTGTAAGGACGATTTGCGAAGAGACGAGAGTAATCATTGAGGGAATGTCTGAGGACGTCGAATTCCTCAAGCAGGAGAATAAAAATAACAAAACTGACATAGCTCAGCTTTATGGCGAGAATTGTGAACTAAAAGCAAGATTAAATGCCCTCGAACAATACGGCATGAAAAGTAACCTAATCGTACACGGCATACCGTTTAAAGACGGCGAGAACCTCAGAGAGGCGATAAAGGTGATAGCCGAAAAACTAGCGATCGAAGCAAAAGAGGGAGACATTGCGGCCGTGCATCGCCTGCCAACTAAGAAAAACAGAGATAGGCCACCGATCATAATACGTTTCAACAACTTGGACACGCGTAATCAGATGATAGCCAAGGCGAAAACAGTTCGACCAGATGGGAAATTGTTCGGATTCGAACCGTCGCACCCAATTTATGTAGACGAGCACTGGTCCAACGAAACACGAAAGCTGTGGATGGAACAGGAAAAAGGACTAGTGTACGGAATCTCGTGCCGAGATGGAAAGGTCAGAATCAAGAGGACTGAAGCGAGCCAGGCGGAAAGAATCCACAGCAGAGAACAGTTAATGAAATACGGAAGATCGGCAGAAAATCATCGCCCAAACAACAACAATCACAACAGTATGGAGAACGGAACGCCGAACCGAAATAAAAGGAACATCGAAGATCGCAGCCCAAACAAATATGAACAAAACGGAAACGCGAATAAGGCTCGAGCAGTGAACAACGAAACAAAATTTGGGAAAAATCGCGCTCCTACTGAAAGGAGAAACAGTCGCACGCAAGCCACGTTAGATAGTTATAATATAAGTATAAACACCCAACGCACATAATGTACGCCTCCGGGCTCCGCCTCCCCAAGCCGAACTCAGCCATCGTGGGGAGACGAGGCTGACAACCCTCGAAAAGAGAAAGGTGAATCCAAAGGTGAATCCAAAAGGAAGAGCAAGAGAAAAAACAGGTTAGATATTGATATTTTATATTACAATACAAGGGGACTAGCAAAGGAAGAGAGAATAGTGGAATTAGAGGAAGCGCTCCAAAAAGTGAGATGGGATATAGTTGGACTGTCAGAAGTCAGAAGGGAGGGGAATGAGTTAATACATCAAATTTAAAAAAACCATAATATTTTGATATTGTTTCGTACCCATTTATGTACCACACGGCCCATTTTCAACCATATATCACCTTTAGAAGCCCTAAAATTTCAGTTTTTGAAAACACTGTTCAGCATTCCTTCTAATTATCCGACTAAATTTTTGAAAACACCAACATTTTCCTCTGAATAACACAAATATGAATCAGTAACCTGCCAATAGATCAGAGCCCGCCAACTAAAGGCAGTGAGTGTTGACGCTATTTGCAGTTTTAAATTTTCGTAAATTTCAGCAGCGTTTCTCAGGGAACCTTTTACAGCCAAGAACCGGCTGGTGGCTACACGGTGATTTCTTTACCAACACACGCATACACACGCGCACACGAACATACAAAAAGAAAGGGAACAGAAACAACAAAGGGCATTCTGGTACCTAATACCTATGTATAATAGGTAGATGCGCCTATTTTTTTTTTTTTTTTTTTTTTTTGTGTGTGTGTTACAGAAACCAGTAGACAAAACTGCACATAAAAATGTGTCCTGTGCATGTGTCTCATGATTAAAACCTCTCTTCACTAATATGTGTAAAAGTGTTAGTTTGTCTGTGGATGGGTGTGCGTGTTTGTTCGAGGGTAGCGGGTGAACCATAAGAGCTGAGGGCAAATGCTGATGGGGTTGGTGAGTGGTGGTCCGGACCCCCTCCTCTCAAAAGATCTAAATACCTACCAATGCAACTTCTATACTATGTAGTATCAGTTCTAGCGACTGATTTCCCGACAGGCACATTAGGCCAGTGCCTAGGGTGACAGACTTCGAGGGACGGCAAATCTCAGTACGAAAACAACGGGGAAAAGGAAGGAAATTTGGAAAAGGAGAATTAGAAGAAGGGACAGACAGAAAAAAGGATAATATTGTAGAAGTTGCAGAAAACACAACTGGGAAATAATTATCAAATTTTGTCCTGTAGGTCCGTAGCAGAATATGGAGTGGAGGGGTGAGGGGGACATTTCGTTGAGTGCCTATAGCGGCTTAGCTTCTAAATCCACAGCTGGTTACAAAGAGTGTAAGCAAAAAGTGGAGTTCATAAGACATTAGAAAAGAAAAAGTGAAGTGACCACCCACTTATCAGTCGCATTAGCAGCAGATGCCGTCAATGCGGGAAGGGTAGAAGGAGGAAAACTGCAAGCGTTTTCAGGCAGGGGAAGATCACGGATGTGGATCGCAGGGAATCGTTGGAAGGATAGAGAGGGAAGATGGGAAAGGAGTTCGCGGTAACGGGAAGAGGAGAGGACATACTATTGCCTGCGGAGCTTCGTGCGGTTAAATTTTTACATGTAATCGCGTGTTTCCACGCCACAGAGGGAGCCCACAATATTCCCCTACCCCAGGGTCCCCCTAACTTTGTTTTCAACTGGAACTCTTGGAATTGTTTTACATTGAACTTCTTCACACTATGTCAAAATTTGGTGGCGGTAACTGTCTCCCTTCAGAAATTATTAGGGAATTGAAAATCTGAAATTTCCAAAACGAGCTCAAAATGCTTTCTATGTACCTATTAAATTGTGTATTAGTAGAAATATTTAGAAAACCGGAATGGAAGAATATGGGGATACAGATAAATTGTGAAAAACTGAACCATCTCAATTCGCGGACGGGGTTGTGCTGATAGACAAGAATATAAAGATGCTACAGGAAATAGGAGAAAAATTGACAAAGGTAAGTGCAGAGGCGGGTTCAGAAATGAATACAAGTAAAACAAAACTATTATGCAATATGGAACGGGATTGTAAACCACAATACAAGGAACTGAAATGGAAAAAATCTTCGAATTCGACTATTTGGGTCAGATACAATCGTTTGAAGACAGAACAAATAGAGAGATACCTAAAAGAATAAATAAACTCACTTTAGCCAGCTCAACTTAGCCAACTCACTTTAGCCAGCTCACTTTAACCAACTCACTTTAGCCCACGGTCTAGATGACCCGCGAGCTAGTACCTAAAATAAAAACATATAAAACGCTAAAACGTTTTTGCTAAAAATCCGAGCCTTGGTAATCATGTACAACGTGTGGGGAATTTGCTTCCAACGAGATTTTAAATGGTACACAACAGTGAAATTATACCTGCTTTATAGTAAATAAAATGCAATAATTTTTAACGTAGCCACCCCTAAAAGAGAGAATCCTCTACTGAGGAAATCCTGACGACGCTCTCGTCAGGGAATCCGTGCGTCAAAAATATATATGCTAACGAAATTGAAGAGTGTAACACTTATATGTACGTATTGATATTTAATTAGGCCTAGTGGGAAACTATTTCTCATTTCCCCTAGACAGCTTCGATTGAATAAGCAGATGCCTTTCTGGATACAAAAAACAAAGATGTACCTCGTGAACATAACTTGAAATGCTAAAGAGTTTCTGCGATCTTTCAAGTCCAGAATGTTTTACACAAGACAGAGAACAATGATTAATCGCAAAACCAATAATGTGTACCTAACGCCAGTGTCACACTTCCGTTATTTCATTACACAGCTAAATCTTACAATAACTCGTATAGGTATCGATACAACATTTTTGGTAAGATACAAAATTCATCATAAAAGTAGCTATATAAAATGGTTTTTACTGGGAGTTTTTCTACTTACACGTGCAACAATGAGAGCTCTTCTCGTGCTTACACAAATTCCCGACGGTACCGGAACGTTTATGGCACATTTCCTTACTTAGACATACACCGTCGCTTCTGTTCGAGATGCATTTCACATCTTGCTTCTTTTTCGAATTTTGTCCTTTGAAATTGAACACAGTATCTGGAATGTCGTTCAGCATCAACGTCTTGTTGTCAGCCTCCACCACTATCGATTCTTTGTCGTCCATTTCGAATACTGAATGAAACATTTTTCGCGCTAATTAGAAAAGGAAATAAAATTACCGCCAACCGGGGAATATTTTATGAAAACATTTTGAAAAGCTAAGCTCCAGTTTTCAACTGAGCTGGAAAAATTAATTGCAGCACTGTTATCCTGAGAATGGTTTCGAACGCCGCCGCTTAAAATATGAAGAGCGATGAAGTATCCCTTAGCTTTTTCTTATCGCAGCTACTCCTACGTTTAGAAACGCAGGCAATATTAGTAGCAAGCAGTCAGCGGCTCTGAATTAAACAGCTGAACAAACTTATCCTTCTTAAGGATGTTCCCGCCAAGAACAAGTTAAATGCGATATCGTAAGAAGGTCAGACGGTTGAGCTTCAGATACGGCGAACCCAGAATTACGAGAGGTCCCTATTTCTCAATTTCAGGAGTCAAAAAGCAGAACAAAAGTTCAACAATTTATTGTAGGTAGCTAGGTACTTTATTTTCTTAGTGACGTCAAGGATATGTTCCCACTGGTTCTCTAAATTGGCGAAAACATCGATTTCTTGAGGAAATTAGATTCTTTTTCTTGATATTGGTTAGGCCTCCTTCATGGTAAGGGCCTCGGGACCCCGGATCCGTCCGTGAATTCGGCCCTGAATAAGCCTCCAATTCTGAATTACTTTTATGAATCGATAGCGTTCTATACATCATACGTGCTCAGCGAACTCGTGACGAACATTATCGAAACGACTATCGATATTCTTGAAAATATCGACCTAATGTAAGAATTTGGAACAGCTGAAAATCATAAGTAGGCCAAATTATCGAATATCGACATTGAAAAATAATTATCACTTCCCTAGATACACAATAATAAAACTGCCAATCTAAATATTCGATAATGTTAATTCAATTATTGAGACCTCAGAAAAGCATTACCAACAAATCAAGATTCTCGATGTTATTCTCGAGATAACCGAATTCATTTAGGAAATTCTAAATAATATGATTTTAAAGATTACTAACCCAATCAATTATCTTAATACCAATGTGATTTCAAGTAAATTATTAATACGATAATTTTAAATTTATGAATTATGAACTACGAATTTGATTATCAGTTCGATTATCTTTTATTCTTCACAATATTATATTGTCCTACTAAAATCACATTTGAACATCAATTTATTTTATCGTTAATGTGGTCATCAATTTGGCAATTGATTTGATTTTTAATCGACTTTCGATTAGATTGTCAGTTTGAATATCGACTTGCTGTTTTACTTGTCAATTCAAACATCGATTTGTTGTTTTACTAGTCGACTTTGATTTCCAACTTCAGCTAGGTAGACTGTCAATGTGAGTTTGTCGGCAGATATTGTTTTGTTCAATGCACTATTATGTTGGAGCATATGACTGTGGATACAGCGCTATCTGTCGACAAAGTAAAAATTTTAAAACTGACTAGGGTTTTTTTATGCATCCTTCAATTTTCTCATATCGAATCAACTGTCAACTGAATTGGCAATTCAATAATAGATTTAATTGGTACCTAATTCACTTGTAGATTTGATTATCTATCTATTTACTTTTTTATTTAATTGCCTTTTATTCAATGGGTAACAATTATCAGGGAAGTGTCGAAGAGTTTTTCCTGTGGGAAGGCGGGGGCAAAAACTGTGAAAGTCCCAACTGACTTGACTCAAAATTCCCAAGTATCAAAGCAAAAAAAAAAAACAACATTTTTTGACTTGTTGGATTTTTTCAATTTTTATTCCAGCTATTAAAATTTTCCAAATTCGCCTCACTGAAATTGTAACTTTTCCCAACTGCTGAGTGAAAAATTCCTGCATGGGGTCCTCTATCCCCCCCCCCCATCGATATGTCTCTGACAAAATTACTCATTCGATCAAGATTTCATTATCCATTTGATTACTGATTCACGTTTCGATTCCATTATTAATGGTTTGATTGTTAATATGATCTTTGATTATTAGTTATATATTCTTGTTATATTATCATTAATTCAACTATTAGTTTCATAATCGATTTAACTCTCAGTACACAAACAATTTTGACTTTCAGTTTGGTGATCAATTCAATAGGTACTCAATTTAATTTCATTTTATTTCTGATTTTCTCATCGATTTGATTGTTGATTTTGAAACTTTAAAACATTTAAATATCGCAAGAAAAGCGACCCACCCTTATGCGCCATATTGTCAACTTTTGGTTGCCAATGCTTGTATCAATTCAACTATCGATTTAATTGTCATTCCAGTTGACAATTTGATTATCAGTTTGATTACAGTTTTGATTTTTGATTTAACTGTTACTATACAAATACCTAGAAATTTTATGGTCTATTCCATTCTAGATTCGACTATTGATTTGAATGATAATTTGATTGTAAATTTTAAAGTCAATTCAATAATTTAATCTTCAAATGAATTATCGAGTCATTATTGTTTTCAATATTTGATCATCAGTTTGACTATCAATTTAATCACTAGTTTGATTCCCGATTCGACAGTTATAATTTTAATTAACAATACCGGGTAATCAATTTTATCACTAATTCATTTGCCAAATATCAATTCACTCGTTAATTTAATTATCGATTTAAACGTCAATTTGGTTATTAATTTAATCTTCAATTCCATTACCAAGTGACCTGTTACTTCCGCTGTAAAAGTAATTATGAATTTATTTGCAGATTCTTTTATCAATTCTCTTATTAATTTACTTGTTTAAGTGACTGTTGATTTTGATTGTCAATTATTGATTTAATTATTAGTTAAATATATAGTTGTTTTGACGAGTAATTTTAATTTTCAATTTCATTGTTGATTCGACCATCAATTCCATTGTTGACTTCTTTATTAAATCAATTGTAGATTTGACTATCAGTTTACTCGTCCATGTTCCTATCGATTCGGTTGTTAATTTCGATTACAAGTTTATTTTGAAATTCATTTATTAATTTGATTATCAATTTTATAACCAATTAACTTATCAATTTTGGTTATTAATTTAATGGTTGATTCAGTTATCGCATCGATTGTTATTTTGACAATAACATTTTACTTGTCGATTTAATTACTTAGAAATTAGATTATCAGTTCAATATTACAAATATCACTATCAATTATTTATGTGTCGATTTAACTATCAATTCAATTATCAGTCCCATTGTTAATTTGATAAATGGTTCAACTTCTATTTCAATATTTTACACTCATTCGATTTTAGCGATTCGATTATTATAGTTTGGTAACTGATCTGATTATTGATAATAAAACAGGTATATCAATTATACTATCAATTACCCACTTTTTATTAATTAGAGATTAGTAACTATATTAACAATATTACAGATCTTCACTTTGAAAAGCATCAAAATAATAAATCATGATTCGGTAAAAAAAAATATTGAGGATTCTCAACTAACTTGGTTTGCTCATACAATTACTGACATGAAATATTAGGGACCGCTAATGCTATTAAACATAATACATTCGAAAATACATGTAATTTGAGTTTTAGTGCCAAGGACTGAAGGACGGTATTTAGGACCATATTTCAGGGGGATATCGTGGGGTTAAAACACTGAGGTTCTCACTAGAAGGGAGCTTTCACAATTTAAAAAAAAATTAAACTGAAATTAAAAAATAAAGAGATTTTAGAGAGAAGACGTGAGTACCACGTGCCTCTTCTCCACAAGTTTTTGAATACACAAGACGACATGGGTCCCGAGCCCCCGAATTTGAAATACGGATTTAACACTATCCACTGATCAACACTAAAGGATGACTCAGAAATTCTTCCATCCCCGAACTCGCAAAGTGTTCATTTGTACCATACTAACACTTTTTCCCATCTCTCTCAAGAATCAGACATCGTAGGAAGAAAAAATTCGACTCAAAATTGGTACTCAATCGTTTTTATTTAGTCACTGCTCCAAAAACAGCTTTAATAGGGGAAAATGGGACTCAAATAACTTTACACACTGCTAAATATCGATATAAGCCTCGTGGGCAGAAACATTAAATGATGAACATTTTTCTACTTCCATCAAGCTTTGCGAAGAAAAAGTGCCGATCACCTTCACATCTAATTCCCTAGAATGTCCTTAACCTCAAACATTTTCCTTTAAGTACTTCCCCAACCCCGGGCATTGATCTCAGATCTTCCTCTCCATAACCCCTTAGGTACAACAAAGCTTCGTGTTCAAGTAAGTTGTGTGAAGAATCGAATTACAAAATTTTTCAGCTTGCATGAAGATGGTAAATGGAATTGGTGTTCTGACTGGGGTATTCAAGGGCATTGAATCATCAACTTTTCTATTTTTCTCAGTACTTTGACGCTAAACTATAGATTGGAGGTCTTGGGCTACTACGGTGAGTGTGAACAAGTATTTTATTTACTACGATATGGATACCTTCCCTTAGATTTTAAGAGTCGCTAATTTCATTTTCGACGTTAATCTTAACCTACATTGGTCACGTGATAACTGAAGTATCTACACCAGAGCATGGGACTGGACATTGAGACGAAAGTCCATAAGCATAATAAGAGTATGGAACTCATTCGCTGTATTTCGAGAGTCACCGAATTCATTTTCGATGTTAATTTTAACCACAAAGGAAAATTTAGAGACTAGAACTGAGATTCGGTGGCCTTGAATACCCCAAAGTCAATTCCCCAATAATACTTTTTATACTCACACAAGTTTGAAAATTCATAGCAACATGGAGGGATATACTGACCCCCTCTCATCTTCGCAGTTTCTGGGGCAGTTACGAAAAACATTGTTATTCGGAACTTTACGCGGGATGTTTAACTTACAGAATTTTCTTTCTGTAATTCTTAGTTCTTAGAAAAGAGGACAGAACTGACTACCTGCAACATTTTCTACTCTTCGGGAGGGGCTCTGGCATATACACTTCCGGGGACATTTGGAAAGTTGATCAATAAAGCTACGCCATCTAGAGTATCAAAATTCAGCTTTCGTTTCCCTATAATCTTTCCAGCTATTACCTTTTTTTTTTTTTCTTTGTTCTCACCGATTATATTTTAGATTACACATTTATAAATTATGGAATTCTTTACCATTCTTACTTTCGTTTTTGTGGAATTTAAGTTGCGCTTTCAGTGGTTTCGTTCGTTTGAAAACGAAAGGTTCTTCTTGGCCAAATACCCTCGTGATGTTCACGTGACTTCTACGTACAGGCGTTCGAAGCTGCGAATAATTTTCAGAAATGAAGTGACCCTCTGTTAACGTGATAATGGAACATAACATTCTAGAAAAAATAAAATAAAAGTTAATGCATTTTTAAGAGGAAAATTATTTGCGCTACTTCGGCGGTTCATCACGAATACCGATTTCATCTGCGCGAGAAATTATACAAGTGGACGATGAAAATAATTTTTCAAGCAATTTTATCGACGCGGAATTCGGGCTGAAATACCCATTTCAACCTTTTTCGAGCTGGAAAATTAAAAATCCATCATTTTTCTAAGTCTGTAGTTGAAAGAATCAACGAAATATTTTTGCGGGTATATATTTGTGTTATGCGGACCTTATTATAATGAGTTCTCAACGTGTTTCTATTGCTGAGATACAACCACATAGGATACCGTTTTCAGGCTACTAGGAAGTGTAAAATTATTGTAACTCGTTGGAGCCCTTCAGGAAAACTGAAGGATTCTTATTAACTTTATAACCCGAGAAATTTATTTTTAAACCAATTCCGCATTGAACATATGAAAAGTTCTCTATCATAGCGGTGGAGCTGTCTCCCTCCCAAAGCTTAACGTCTCTCTCAAAATTCAACTTTTTTTCTCTCGAAAATCTCGGAAAATATCGACCCACGGCGAAAACTTTCCAAAAGAAAATTACTCCTTATTAACTTCTACGCAGAAAAGATAATGTTTTACAATTATTTTAATTTCCTTAATCTGAGTTTCAAAGGCTTGCGGAATTCATTGCTGGTAACCTCTTACCCGTAATTTGTAAACTGTGGCATCCAGGGAGAGGAAAGGGGCAGAATAAAAATAATACCAGTATATATTAACTTTGCTACTTTGATTGTTGGTTCTTCGTTTCCTACTAAGATAGCTGATTTTAGGATATATAGAGTTGCGTGTGAAAGACGAAGTGCTGCTGGGAAGACTTCCCACATTTTCGGCAAATAGGTGTTTAGAGGAAATGTCGGTAGAACAAGTGTCGTGGAGAAAATGTCGTAAGCAAAAGTTGTTATTAGAGGAAATAGTTTTAGAGAATTTTGCTTTAGAGAAATTTGTCGTTAGAGAAAATGCTTTGGAGAAAGTGTCGTACAATCGGTTAATCTCCATAGGTACTCCAATTTCTCCGATTTCCAAATTCTTTACATCGATAGTAAAAGTTTGTTGGGTCACTGAATCCGTTTCAAATGGCATTTCCTCCTCCCCTCCACCTTTGAAACTACACTTTAATACTCTCTAATGTTCAAGATCTCAAATTCCCCAACTTCCAAGTTCTTTACATCGATAGTAAAAGTTTGTTGGGTCACTGAATCTGTTTCAAATGACATATCTCCCTCCCCTCCACCTTTGAATGGTTGATAGTTGAATAATTACTAATAATTGAGAAATAGTATACATGCTAGGATGTCTGTTATTTCCTCCATTTTGGAAAGTGGGTGAACTATCCCCTGAATTTGTTCCCTACCTTGAGGTAAGTCTGGCACTAGATTTTGAATAATTTTGAATATATACCCGTGTTGCGAATTGCTTGAAGATGAACAGGCGATTTACATACTGATTTGGTCTCTATCACAAAATTGTTGAACAAGTGCGTTTTAAGGATTGAAATAGAGCGTGGAATGATTTCCAGTTACAAAACAGGGAATTTTTAACATTTTGAAAAATCGAGAATTATTCGGATGAAAATTAGACTTTTGAAATTTTCGAAGTTTGCGTGTTGCAAAAAACCTATTATTGATAAATTTATTTTTTCCCATTTATCGGCCGGTTTATTCTCTTAAGTGAATCAACTTAACCTTTATGGATGTATTTCTTAAACTAAGTCCAGATTTGTGCTCGATATTAATTTCCCAAGAATATTTTTCCTTTAACTAGCCATTCAAATGGGGACATCCAGTTGTTCCACTCAGACATCTTCTATTCTCTTGCGATGATCCTCTCCTCTTCAATGTACATTTTTGTATAAATCGTCCTATCTCGCTACTTTTGCGTAGCATAAGGCGAGCTTCCAACAAACGTCTTTTATCTCTGGCATTCCTGTACTTCCGGTTCGTGATCTTTTCAAAACCACGTTCTTCTTATTATTCTCATGACTCTCTCTCCTTTTTCTCCCTCGGTCGGCCAGTTAGGACATCCGTTTGATTCTTAGTCATAGTTTATGTTTAGCACTCACAAGACTTACTTTTGTTATCGGTCAATTAATACACGCGCTTTTTCTATTCTCTCGATTCTTGATTTCATTTGCCATCGCTCAGGTCTGGACTACGCACTTCTCATGCAAAACCCGAAAAACAGGCATTTTTATTTATAACGTTTGATCCAGGAATCAAAATAATAATAAATAAAAACAGTAACATAAGGTAAAGTGCCACTTATTGGTCAAAATTCTGAAGCTGTAGAAGGCGTGAGAGTTTTATTATTTTTTTTATCAGTGGCCAGCAAACATACAGTATTCCACTATGATCTGTATTCAAAGTGATTTCAATGATTCGCGTTGAAGATACGAGCTGTAGAAAAATTTGCCAGTTTTTGGCGTGATAACATTTTTGTATTTTCGAAGTCCATCCTAAAAATCGAAAGAATAAGTACTTCATGCTATTAATTTTGGATTTATTGTAATTGTGAGTTCAAAGGACATACTAACGAGCATTTCTCGAATAATAAATAATCGAATGAGGAGCTACTTATCAAGTGCGGGTTCTGTGAATTGGAGATGGAATTAAGTTGTGGAACTGATTGTACTTTAGTCCCTCAGGAAGTTAGGTAGCCATTTGAGAGTAACAGAACATACCTAGGGCAATGATGAAATTCAATATACGTAAAGAAGAAATTTGAACAATATTTGGCTCCAACTCGTTTAATGTACATTCTTTCTCTCGCTATTAGCCTGCCAAATGAAATGACGAGGAGCAGTTATGGCATTTCTAAGGTTTTTGTATTTTACTTTGATTACAAAAGATAAATTGAATTTCACTTTCTTTTTTCATTCTGTCAATTTCAGATTACTTTTTTCAGATTGTGTCAAACATTAGTCGACCATTAATTTGCAACTTTTAACATATTTTCAAAAATTTACAAAAAATAGCTCTTGAACTTGACATCGGCACGTGTACGTGAAACTCATTACTGATGGTATGCATTACCATAATATGCTATGATTAAAAATAAAAAATGCTGCAGCAAATAATTGGCAATATTTGCCCAATTTTAGTTATTGGGCCCATATCGTAGGATGCCTGTGGATTAATCCAGGGAAGTGATAGCAGGGCCATTTTGTCATATATTGTAGAGAAAGGATGAAAGTATCCATCGATTCCAAAATCAACTCCCCCACGTGATTAGAGCTCGAGATATGACCATCCAGAAAAGCTGACTAATGAATGACGCTTCACCTTATAAAACATTTATTATTCACAAGTTTTTATTTTTTTTTTTCTACAATCTCACTACAATCAAACGAAATACATACTATTTCTTTTTCAGCAGTGTACCTATGCCAGTAGGCCCGTAATACTGGAAATGTTTGGTGGGACGTTTGACGATGCACGCATGCCAGATTGGCTCCCCAGACACCGCACCCAGGGCCCCGGAAACTATCCTTTCGAGTATCGTATCAGTGACTATAGGGACGCACTGAGGCTGGCCCAAGTTCCCTTTTCGCCTTTCCGTTTCCAGT
Organism: Acanthococcus lagerstroemiae; assembly: GCA_031841125.1. Classification (NCBI taxonomy): domain Eukaryota; kingdom Metazoa; phylum Arthropoda; class Insecta; order Hemiptera; family Eriococcidae; genus Acanthococcus; species Acanthococcus lagerstroemiae. The sequence goes on along the minus strand of CM063106.1, from coordinate 73,186,374 downwards.
ACACGCTGTCCTGCCAGGGCCACCATGGGACACCCTCGAATTCAAGTGCACCACAGATGGACGCGCTTCCTTCTCTCACCCCTCGCCTCCTTGTCTAGGAACTTGTGGCGACGCAGGAAGGTGGTGACGACGGTTGAGCCCTGTCAGGGGGTCCTTAGCAGCTCTGAGATGGTATAGAGTTGTTGTATTCGATGGCATGGGCCAAGCTTTGTCCATCGACCCTCTGCCTCGACCACTCAGTCTGCAGATTCTTCTTCATGATGGTCGAGACAAAGCCGGCACCCGGTTCTACCCACTTCCGCTCTCCAATATTTCTGGAACCAAGGTGTCCGGCTGAATCCGATAGCAAATTTTCTATTGTTTAATTTACGGGCTATGGTCGTGATGAATATAGAAGGGAAATTTAGTCTGGAACGAAAGTCAGATCTCCATATTATGTGTTTTTCCCACAGAAACAAAAGGGAGCTTGTGGCACGGATTCGCCTAACCCGATCGACCTGAAACTGTGTAGGTTTTTTAATTTAATTTTATTGGAACCAATTTAGGAGACGAATCAGAGAAAATTCAGAAAAAATATCACTAAGAGTAAGTAACGACTACTTTGATGTGTAAAGGAAGTTATGTGTTTTCCTTTCAAGTATTCCTAATATCCTTCCTGTTTACCCTCCCAGACTAGGGTGTGCTTATGTGCGCAAATGTGAGTGCTTGAGGGATAAGGTTATAATCTGCATTGCAGGGACACGAAACTAGGGGGGTGAAAGACCTCCAATAATGAAGAAAATCGAAATTGACCGCAAATTAGGTTTTTTACTGTTCCCGGTACTTCAAACCTCGGACTATGACGTACCATACATGAAATTTCAATCCGCCAATCTTTATCCAGTTATAAGACAAAACGCATCGTGTGATAAAGGGCCCCCTTTGTTGATATCGGTTTTCCTCCCTCTCTGTGTACAGCGGTATCCAATGAACAAGTGTATTGCCGGCGAAAAAATTCAGCTTCGGTTTTTGACTTAAATTTTTGATCTTGAGAAAATACGAGTATAACGCTTTGTACAGCTTTCAGTTTTCGGCGTAAGTCTTCAATTAAGAAATTAATTATTTTGTAGAAGTAATTTTTATATTTTCTTACTCTCCAATATGAATCAATGTTGTCTGAAATTACAGTACGTTTGTTGCAAACAATTTTTCTTCCAGAACTTACTTTCTACATTCATTTTTATGAAAAGGGTCAACTTGATCGTATCCTTTCTTCTTTTTTTCCCCCATGAAATTGTTCCAGCGTTTCCAGCGTTGAAGGAAATCATTTTCTGTACCATTTTACATCGAAAATAACCTAAATGTTTCATTTGCGGTTCGTAAAATATCACTTTTTTTTAAACGCGTTTTTCTCAAAACTTTAATTTTCTCTACTCAATTTTCAAATCTTTGTAAAAGGCTGAGTTTTACCCTTACAGACCTCTAGTTTGACTCGTTTTGACCAGAATTCAGTATACTATTACCCAGTGGCGTGGCCGGGATTTTCTCGGGGGGGGGGGGGGGGGGTCAACAAAATTTCTAGGAGTATACCTAATATGAACTGTTTGTTTTTACATTGAAGAATCAGTATGTTGTGATCTTCAGCTTAAATTATGCATCTGAATTTAAATTTAATTTCGCGCATTTACTGTAATACTGCCAACATATAGAAAATTCTCATATCAAGGGGAGATTCATCCCTCTAATCCCCCTCCCTAGAATTTTTAATTTTAATTTTAGTTATTAAAATAATCTTAATAGAAAAAGAATTTAAACTAAATTAATTCTTTAAAATTTTTAATTTATTTTTTTTTCAATTTTAATATAAAATTATTAATCAATTAATTTAATTTAATTTTAAAAAATAATTAAAATTTTTAAAAATAAATTTTCCAATTCATTTACTATGTTTTGACTTAACGCTACTGCTATTACCCACTTGCCGTTATTCCATAATATCAACAGTGTGGGCCCTTTTGACATGAAAGCACACATATTGAGATTTTGGGTATTGAACTGGGAGCCATCCGTCCTTCTACTTACGAGCAAGGAAATTCTGATTACAATAATAATAAATTTAAATTGAAACAGCAATTTTTTTTTTTTATTTGAAGGCCTATATCGCATTTGAAAGATATACCATGTGACGAATAAACCGTGTCACTAATAGATATACATTTGATGGCCCGCTCGCACAGTTCAACGACGTTATCAAGATGAGAAACTAAAGAACTGAAGAAATGACAAAATTTATACCTGCATACATTACACGAATGAAAAAACGAGAAAGCTCGGAGAAAACTGACATAAGAGAGAGAAAATTCTCATTTCAAATTCACGCACAATTATCGGGGAAACTTCACGATCCAGTTATCTAGATGTAACAAAGTTTCCTCGACTTTGCACACTCGTAAAAATATTTTCTGTATTTCAGCAAGAGCTGTCCTGCGGAACCGCTCCAGCAGTCAGGGTGATTTTTAAAAAAAGGCTCTATTTTCCCCTTAGGCATCGTTAACAGCCAATAATAGCGACCAAAAATCACCGATGCGTTACGGCGTGAATTCTGAGCCGGGCTACTTTGTCTGCGTCTATTTTTTATTTTTTTTTATGTCATAAGATGTCTTCTTCCTTCGAATCTTCCTCCGAAGTTTCCAAATTTACGTAGACTTGAAGCTATAAAAAATTCAGTTCGCGCTTTTCCATTATTGAACTTTCGAAATTTCATTTCCGAGCCGCGACCGAAAAGATGTGATTCGATATTCCGATAAGTGCAGGGTGCCGATTATCTGTTTTTATTTAGTATCCAAACACACGAGGTGTATGTCCCTGTGAATGTAACTGCTCGGTGCATAAGAATACACATAGACGTCCATTTTCGATCTACGAGGAAGACTCGGTTTCAGACGTCCTAATGCTATGTGACTGCGAATAACGTCCGTGTTAGTTTTCCTCTTTTCCTCCAGACTTTTATTTCCTTCTTTTTCCTTTCTTCATTCAATAGAAATTGAAATAACAATTCGGAAAAGAAGCTTTACAGAGTGAAAGCTACGGATCGACGCTATCAACGAATTAAAGAAAAAAAAGTTTTGAACTTGAACATGAAATGCGAGTTTCTTAAGTTTATTTGATATTTTTTCGTTTGGTGGATCAAAGCGAACGTACGACTGGATCTGAAAAAATATGACGGGGACCCTACGGTACAACGACTGTTACTTTATTTCTCTTCGTGGCTTTTCAACTTTTTTTTTTTTTCTGGCTTAGCAAGAATATTAAACTCCTATTTATAAAATAACGTATACTCGTAAAGCTTCAGAATATATTTACAAGGTCTTGTCAAATTCCTTAATTGAGAGAACAGTTTGATAACCATTACTATGACGTGTAGAATTTGAATGTTTTTTGAATTTTGCGTTGACAACTACAAATTTTATATTTATCGAACCTTTCTCTCAAGTGTTTGCAAAAAAAAAAAAATCCAGACATTTTGGGCTTTAATATCAAGTATCATGATTAAATCGACATAATAACTTCACTGATTTCAAGGTCACTGGAATTAATTTTCGGTATCAGTTTGACCCTGTCTTTAAAATTTATCAAGAAGTCGCATCACTGCGGCGCAGATGTTTTTCTCTTCCTTACCGGCGGCGGAATACGCGAAGACGTTCGATCAATGGCAAGAACGAATGGACGCCTGTACAGTCATGAATGGCGCTTATTTTGAAAAAGATATTCGTGTACTTAATGAAGATGATGATTAATAAAAAAATTTGTAATCGGATGTTTTTTCCGTCTTTAAAAAAAAAACTTTAAAAACCTGTAGAGGCCAACGCATATGGTTTCTTTCGAATTGGTCTGGAATAACGAGTTTTCAATCAAATGAGCTCGACGTGGTCTCAATCAATAGCTAATGAACCAAATTATCTCCCTACTGCGTTAAAACACTGACAGGTAGCGTTGGTGGGCCGTACGAATTTTAGTCTCAGTTACTTAGCGACAACCTATGTACAATAAAATGGAACGAAATTTTCTTTAATTTTGATGTTAACGAGCAAAAAACCTTTTGGTGAAATGCCGACGTATGAAAAATAAAACTGAAAAATATTTGTATCTAGGTTACACCCAATGAGCTTAATAAACTCTAACATAGGATTTCTTATACGAGCAATTTTCAATTTTGCCTTTACTCTGTAAAATATTAGATTTTGGCATGAAAAAATGTTCGGTTAACGAAACTGTTCTCACTGATCCACTATGAATAAGGATACAGTCAACAAGTTTTATGAAAAGATAATAAAAAGTAAAGAGTCAATATGAACTTTGTCATTATTTGGAGATACACAGATCTCTCAACATTTAAAAAAATGAATAGTGAATAACATGAATCCATGACGGCCAAAAGATTTCGGTGGGACAATTTTTCACAAAATCTGAAGTAATTCAAATTTTGAATGATCTTGTGATTGCGAGTAGGCTACATTACACCATGGCATCTTATTACACATGAACAATTCGGGTGAGATTATTCTGTATTTGCAGTGGTGTTCTCGAAGGGTATACTAGGTATACGTCGTATACGGTTAGAAAATTTTCCAGAAATCCAGGGTATACGGCGTATACTCTCAGAAATATTCGAAAAAATTAAAAATATATGGAATAATAGAGAAATTCGGAGAAGAAAGAGAAGAATTGAATGCATCGAAATTACAAGTTGAAAAGAATTAAATAAAGAGAAATTCCGAATTTCTAAAGAATTATATTGTGGGGGGGGGGGGAGAAATAAAAATGTATCGATGTATACAAAAAAAAAAGATCGAGACACGATAATATCAATGAATAGGTCAGAATGTAAACAAAAATAGATCGTAGAAATTCTTTGAATTGACATCTGAGGAAGTATAAATGGATCATCACCTTTTGAAATACGAGTAGAATTGAAATGTCTCTATACAGAAATCTTTGTTAATTCTTTGCTGATCTATTCTTATTTTTTATAAATAATTTGTATAGTCTGTAGTTTGAAATGAGGGTATTAACTTTTTGACAAAAATGGATTAGATTTAGATCTTAGACTGAAATAAAAGAATTGTTCAAGGACAGAAAAAATTCTGGCGGTGGTTAAGGAGGATTGTTGAAAGGGGGGATAATAAGTTTCTGTTAGCAGCGTAAGTGAAAAGGAAAAAAGACACTTGTAAAACCTTCAAAAATCAGGATATACCCTCAAGAATTTTTACGAGAACACCACTGTGTATTTGTACTCGTATACAAATTCATTTTCTGAAATTTGTCTAAAACCTCCAACCTTCCACCGTCTCTTTTTTTACACAAACATTAACTTCATGTGTATTTGTTGTTTTCAAGAGACCACTAATTTATACGACGTAGAACAGTGTGTAGTTTCGTATAATTACCTACCTGGTTTACTTTTTTGGTCCAATGGAAACGAAAGTAATTTGAAGAAAAAAAAATTACGGAGATCGGCAAAAAATTGCAAAAATTTACATCATCATTTTTAATAGTAAAAACTGCATCAAGATAACATTTGACTAGGCATGCAGTGAGGTATGCATGGTTGCCATATTTCACCAAAATGTCGACCATTTAGGTGCAGAGCAAGCTGTGCGAATCGGCAATTATCCAAATCCTCCCCGTTTCCAAATCCTCCCCTGTCTCCCCGAAGTACATTGTCAGAAGGCTTACGGCAACAGAGAAGCACAACAGTAACCCAAAACTGAAAATGTTTCCTTCTGCTGCATAGTAGGTCGAAAGACAACTTGACATGGGTAAAACTAACTAGACTTAGAAAATCGAGGAAAAATCAAATCAAAATTAAGGATCATAGCTGCTGCATAATATCCTGAATCAATCTCGGACTGAAAGTTCTACATCCGTATTTTAAACGAAAACTTCTCTTTTATTTACAATTGTTTCATTTTTGTATTATGCGTATTTTATTTACGTTTTGAGAAGAATAAATTTATGGATTGACGTGGAAACTTTTACTTTGAATGTCGTCTTCGCACTAACCGTTGAAACGCTTGCTGTGAATTTAAATTCACAAGAGGAAGAAAAAAATACTACATTAAGAAAGAAACCTCCCGAGGGGCAGTTAATTGAATGACATACAATATCATTATATTCGAAATTCAATATAACTATTTTAAAAAAGTAACAAGGTATTTTCACGTCGCTGATATTAAAATGGTATTTTTTTTCTCCATTAAGCCCCATCTGAAGAGCCAGAATCTAAGGAAATTCTGTGCTCCTAGCGTAAAATTTGAATTTTGAAAAGTGCAATTCAAGCCTGATCAAACGCGTATGCAATAATCGAAATAATGATGAGTAATTATAAAATAACCACTATTTCGATAAATTTTCAGTTTTTAATAAATTAAAATTTTTCTGTTTCAAGTTGCATTCTCTGACAGCTTATGCGATTCAGTATAAAGATTCTAGATTTTCCTCCAACGATTTTGTAATTCCATTTCACATAAGCTTCATAACGACATTCATGAAGATGACTTAGGTAAAAATTGCAAAATTATGACTTTTATCATGAAATTTGAATTTCGAGGGCTCCGTTTGCGACCAGATCAGGACTTTGATGCAATATTCGACATTGGCAAAAAGAAAAACTATTTAAATCGCGCTTATAATTTATACGGCCGAACCGATTTGCGTTCATTCAAAGGGTAAAATTTCTTTCTTGATAGCCAAGTAGGAGCTGGATCGAAAATTCGACAAAGCATTCGCAGTCAGCGACCCAAAAAACTACTCGTAGTTTATAATTTTTATGTTGATGAACCTGTTTCTAGCCCTCTGTTGGCGAAGGGAAGAATTTTTTGACCTTTTGAGAATGTAAGCTTGGGCTCTTCAAAATGTTCAAGATTCGTATTGGTCTACGTTGCTATGATAACGCGTTAAGACAATTAGATCATCCGTGTATGAAGTTAATGAGTGAGTATGCTTTGGAGTCAAGAGGTACAAATACAGTGTAATAATTAAGAAGTTTTGAGAATCCAAGATGTTTGGGTACAGCTTTGATACTTACTATAATATTGCTACTGACACCAGAACCAGAGGGAGAGTAATGAAGAGCCGCTCAAAGTCAAGGTAATCGGGACTACAATCAAATATACAACTGGACGTTGTTCAGCAAGAGGGAATCACCTAGCAAAATCCACTTTTTGAGAACACGTGATTCGAAGTTCAAGAGCCATGTAGAAACTATATGACACAGCGTTTACTGATAAGCTTTCTTCAACGTGAGTATACATTTTTGAATCGGAGACCTAATTTTGAAAAATTCTGCGTTTTACGCTCTTTCCAAAGATACTAATAACTCATTTTGTTTACAAATGTTAGTTGGTTCAGCGTCCAAAACTGTAGGTTAAATTTCATGGAACCGAAATTTAAAGTCGATTTACTCAATATTGCAATTATGCTACTTGTATCTCTTTGCCTGTCACAGAATTGTGACTCTAATTGAAGTTTCTTCAGAAAAAAATTAATTTTCTCCCGTTTGAAGAAAAATAGACATTCAGCGTTTTTAGCCAGTTATAACTGCCTCGTGTAAATAAGTGGCATTCTTACGATTTCCTCTATTGAAACTGGGGGGATGATACTACTGCACCCATCTTCACAAGTGATAGGAAGAAAGTGGTCCCTGCCTCCCCGGCTCCAAAGCCACTGATTCTCCGTTACAGTGATCAATTTTCCTGAGAAAGTTACACGAAAGGAATTAAAATGCGGATTCTACACTTTCTCATCTCATCACTTTTGTGTCACATGAGTGAAAAACAGTTTCCGATTTTCAAGATATTAGTGATAAATCGTTTTGTATGTCAATCAGAATCCCCCAGGCTATTCAGTTTTGAAAATATCAAATTTTCAGAGGGACTCAGTACCTAATCAAAGTTTCTGTAACATAAAACAAAAAAAGAAATGTTAGAGGCTCATTTAGGAGGGAAATATTAAGGCCACGAGAGATAAAGATGAAAACAAAGAGCAACGGATTTCCGCGATGTAGCGATGCCCCGGCGCATTACAGCTACATTAATAATTTTTGCAAAATTCGTCCGAGTGCTTTATAATGACTAACTGTGAGTATTCATAATACACACAACAGCGGAATTCTGTTCATTCATTACAGGCAGGCTGCCTACATTAGAACCCGACCAACGGAAATGTCTCGAATAAACAAAACAGAAAAACGGGTTCGAAAGAAAAAATACAATAATAGGCGCAAGTAGATTTAATTTAAAAAATAATAAAAATAACAAATGTAATATTAATAACTTCTGTAAAATAAACGTCAGTTCAGTAAAATAATGCGTAAGTTTATCATTTACAATTAAATAGATGATTATATTTTCAATAAATATATTCTATCGTGACTCTAATTTTCATAATTCGACAAAGCGGTATGGAACAACGCCACTATTAAAGTAACATTGTTTTCAGGAAATTTTATTTACACTTTTCTACAGCCAGTTCCAGCACAAAGAAAATGTCACCCTTGCGCAGGTAATGTGGCGGAAAATAATTACATAGATTTCGCTCATTAAAATCCCATTTAATGAAATCAACCGCTTAGATATGATTTCAGAAATCCGAATCCATTTTCTATCTCTCTTATGTTGAAAAACTCGCTTAAAGAAATCAAACTACCCTATACGTCCAATTTCTGTAATTTAGGTATCCACCTCCCCCAACTTGTGTGACCTGTGATCCCCTCTATATTACTAATATATGGGTAAAGAGCCAAAGTGAGTTAGGCATTCTGAAATGGGAGCCAAAATCAGAGTACAATTTTTAAGTAATTTGTGTATCTACATCCCCGAAGTGTGATTCTCCTACTAACATTGGCCCTTATACGAATATGGTGGATCTGGAGAAGTGGCAGTCCCTCCTCTAAGTGAGTTAGACATTTCTTTCGAAAAATCTGGGTATACTTTGCACACATTGTGTATCACGCAGCCCGAATTTGTGACTGCCCCTATCCCTCCGTATGCAACACAGATTTCGAGGAGCAGCATAAAATAGGAAATCCTCAAGAACGGTTTACAGCTTCGATTTTAGGACCAAAATTTGTGCTAAATTAGGGTAATTTATTTATCCAACCGCATCACCATCCCATAGTTAGTGTGATCTTCGTCTGAATTACAAATTTAGGGCAGAAACTCAAGAGATGGTAGCCTCTCAAGTGAGTTAATTTGGAAGAGAGAAAAATTATACAGTTTGTACGTATAACTGATGTATCTATTTCCCAGACCTTACAAGTGGGGGGAGGGGATGAAGCTGAAAAAATGGAATCATGAACTGCACACTCTGGATCAGGAAAAAATTTGGGTGGGAGTGTCACCTCCCATGTTTCACCATGCCAATATTCAGATCACAAGTTTCGGGAACTGGAATGGAAGAGGATTCCCCCTCTTCCCAAAAACGAGTGGGACGATCTTGAATGGGACAAAAATTTGGGTTAAATTTGTGTAACTAGTGAATCCACATCCACGAATTTGCCATTCAAATCACAAATTTTAAGCAGTGGATTGGAAGAGGATGCCCTCAAAAGTTAACTGACAGTTCGTCTGGTTGGCCGAGTGGATAGCGCGATGGTCTCGGAATCCGAAGGTCCCGGGTTCGAACCCACGTAGCAATTCGCCAGATTTCGACCTAGGCGGTTTTTCGGCCAGAAAGGAAGAGGCCTAAGACAGCCCTAACAGCCTCCCCGATGTCTCTGAAATAATACTCGAAAGGACGGATTCTAGGGCTCGGGTTGAGAGCAAATTAGAAATAGGATAGAGGCAAGAATGAGAATACAATTTGTGTAGTTAGTGTATCCACTTCTCCAAATTTTTGTGACCTTTCTATTACCACAGTTATGTTCTACAAGTATGGTGACGCTGTAGAAATAGTAGCCTAATAGCCCTGCCTTGAAGTCAGTTAGGGATTCCGGATGGGAGCAAAATCACGGAATTGCCCTAAATTTGTGTGACCTACTCATCTTACCGCTTTGTAGTCGACTTTTATTCTGCTCTTTACTGACTCAACTACAGTTACAAAATAGACTCTCAGTTGACGGCTATTATTCCAGCTCAGTACCTCAATTATAAGGTTCACTAAACCGTCGGCCAATAAGAACAAGCATATAACATCTCACTTCGGCCTCCATTAGTCTATTGAGCCAACTGAGACTTTATCCCAAAACTTTGACCTGTTTATCAGAAGGTTTTCAGCTTCCGGAGTCAAAACTACTCTCAGTACCATGGGACGGAAAAGGGAAAAAAATTAACACTATGAAAAAATAATTATTATAAGGGAAAACTTGGAAAAACTTCGTATTGTGCGCAATGCCTCCATCCGGAGTGCCTGACTCACTGAGGACGGGGTGTCTACTATTTTTCCGGCACCCCTAACTTTTGTATAGTATACAGTCCATAGTGGTACTAGGGAAGTCATCAGGGCCTTAGCAAAGCAGATTTATTAAGGTGATGAAAATCGAAAATTTCACAAGTATTGAGGCGATAAGATCAACAAAATTTTCCATCTATTAAGCAAAAAATAAAAAATAATAATAATAAGATACATAGATCTGCCATCTGAGTTTCTAAAACTGTCACAATTCGCCAACTCCTCCAAAAGATGATTGTAAAAGGGGGTAGGCCGCCTCTTGATGCCGCTTACAGCTGTGGCCCTGGAGTTCATATAAATTCTAGGAAGTGGATACAAAAAATACCCAGATTGTATCCAAATTTTGTTTCCATTTCGAAGAGCCGATTCGCTTGGAAGGAGAACTTCTATGTAGACTACCACTTTTTCAGTCTTCTTTACTCAACTTGCTAATTCGAAAGGAGGCGCAAGAGATATCACACGAATTCTGGGAAATGGATGCACAAATTACAAAAACTGTACACCAATTTATTCTCCATTCTAGAGAGGTAATCTCTCTTCTTTGAGGTTTAACTTTTTGGTTTCACTCCTTTATCGCTGTATCATAAGTAGTAAGACAAGAGAGGTCATACGAAGTCAGGAAAATGGATACACGAATTACACAAACCTCAAAAAACAATTTGCGAACATTTCTGAGTTCCCAACCAGCTTTGGGAGAGGGGTCTGTCATTTCTTCAGCTCAACAATCCTTGTAAAAAATGTAGGTAGGTCACACGTATTCGAGTACATGGATAATAGTATCTATACAAATTTTGTGCTTATTCCGAAGTACTTAGTTCTCTTCAGAAAGAGGCCTACCATTTTTCAAACCTTCTCGAACTTATGGAGAGTATTGGTGATATTGAGGAAGTCTCGAAAAATGAGGGATGTGGATACATATATTACACAAATTGTACATACATTTTTACCCCCATTTCTTAACGGTGAGTGTGTGTGTGTGTGTGTGTGTGAGAGAGAGAGAACTGATGAAATAGATCCTTTTGTTATCTTTCTTCGAAATAATAGTCTGCCCGAATAAAGTTACAGCACTTTTGAATATTGATGCTCTGACTATTGTTAAAAAGTGTTACTGTATAACGAATTTTGTACTATGAGAATTCGCAGCTGAATCTATTGACCTGATATCAACATTTTCTTCAGTTTAGGCGTGGATTTAAATTTCAATGAAATCGTGGCTGCGAATAATTTGTACTTTTCTGTGAAAGTTTTAATTATTATGTGCTGCGAAAGTCAGACTTCAGTTTTCTAATTGGGCTCATTCAAATAATTTTTTTACAGAATTAACGAATTTTTTTTTTCAACGATCGTAAAAACTTGGCAACTTATTCAAGAGCTTATTCTTCCTCCTTCTCCGAAACCAAAGTTTTCGATTCGTATACTCAAGCAGCTTGTCCACAATTACGAGTTTTGAACGTGGGTCGTCCTCTGACTGTACGAATAAATCAATCAATCCCTAAAAAATCTCAGTATGCTAAAACGAGATTATTCGAATATTAATTCAATTTAAAGGACTTATTATCGCCGCATAAGCCAGTAATATTACAACAGCGGCCCCTCTAGAAATCGTTCTAAGACGGGAAAAATTAAATTCACGACAAATTCTTATCATAAATATTCATAATATGCGGATGAGAAATTCATTTGATACAATTAAGTTCATTAGAATGTCAACGAAATATTGACGTTGTAAAAGTTCAGTGTAAATTCGTTCATAGAATATGCACCGACTATACCGACAATTTGGCACACGAGATTTCTGGAGAGAATAAAAGAAAGACCGTGTAACACCGATCCCACCTCACTGTGAGCTTATTCAGCAAATTTAGCAAATCCGATAGTCATGTGGCTAAATTGTTCAACAGTAAGCCTTAATCACATGTCCTGTATTTTCGATTCATCATTCAATTTTGTGTGTGTGTGGGGGGGGGGGCTTGGGCTCTAAAATTGATGATAAGAGTGAATGTGAGTTAGTACTGTATTTCATGTCTTTTGCTTTATTGTAGAAAGTCGGGAAAATTCCGATCTGGTTTTACGATCTGTAGAAGCTACTTCCTGGGAGTCCTAGATGTACAAATACATATTATTCTTGCTATACGTATTAAATATTTGAAATTAAGGGGAAATGAGTTCGGGGCAAAAAAAAAAAAGAGATCCTTCAGACCGAGTACATTTCCGCCTTATTTTTACCCCCCCCCCACCTCCCGCAAAATTGAGGTAACTGATTTTTTGGCCCCAAATTTTGTCGCTCTAGGCTGCAGCCCAGTCAGTCTGTATGGTACAACCGGCGCTGACAATTTTGCCTTAAATTCCAACTACAACGCGTTTGTATTTCAGAACCAGGACCTAAAGTGAAATTTTTCGTCAGGCAGGAGCAAGACAGAAAAATTAGCACGAGTAGGTTCATCACTGAAAGTTGAAAATATTATTCAACTCTTCAACTCAGGATGGTACACCCAAACCATACGGATTATACGAAATACGTTCGCCCATTTTCTTTCACAAGAATTTACCATTAAAGCATTCTTTTCTATTGGTTGTTGTCTTGCCAAGATGAATGTTTGCTTTGTGAACCTTTTTAATAACGAAAATCGATTTACTCGTTGAGCTAAAATAATATTGAAAATTAATAATAATGTAGTAAAGTGGGATACAGTTCGATTTATCAAACCACTTGCTAAGGTTTAAGAGATTGACACTAAAATTAAGAGGTTAAAAATAAAGGTGAACTAAGGCGCATCCTGATATAATTGAAATTGTTGATTTTTGGATTAGTTTCAAAGATAATAAAGTTGTAGCTCAGGTAGACAAAAATTGAAATTTCTCCTCGGTCGTTTAAAATAAACAAGGAAAAACGGAAAAAGTGAATAAGGTCTTCGGTTTTCGTATTTTTTATTAAAAACGAAATCAATTTCCCGAGGATGGAAAGTTTAATTTTCGAGACTATTCTAAGGAGGATAAAATGTACAGGCATGAAATCACAGAAATTTTTTATTTCAGAAACATTACATCAATTACCAGTAATTCAGAAAGTAAATACAGTAAATACCAATCGTAAATTGATTTCTGCGACCACTTGTTCAAAACCAATCATCTGCAGTGACTCCGGGTCAGTATAGCCAAACGGTGGACAAGGATGACGGGCTTATCAGCTAGAATTGAAGTAAGTGTAAGCCACCAAAAATTGTATATGGGCCTACACACTTAAATATTCAAGATGTAAGTCTTAAAAACGTAAGACTTTATTCTGGAAACATGTTAAAACCTACACCCTCAAGTATCTTTCCACTTTTTTGATTTCCATTTTGCAGCTCTATAGGGGTTTATATGAATTAGGCGCAACCAACTAGGCGCGACAAAAAGTGGAATTTTTGGGACGCCAAGTAAATTGGGCACGAAATTTGCCAAATTTACTTTTATTCACATATTCGAAAGAATGGTGCGCTGCAGTGAAAATTGGAAGCTGGACGAAAAGATGCGCTGACGGGGCACTGATAACCCAGCTAAGTACTGAGGTTTTGTACATGTCTTTATATTTTCTGCTCGTTTTATGAATTTAGTGAATCAGAATAGCATTCGTGTCGTAAAATTTGACTAATAGCCCAATAAAATCAAAAATCAACATCAACTGGAATGCCAATGAATTAATTAGTTTCATTTATCATCTCTCCAGTTTTCGTTGTAAAATTTCAAATTTCACCTAATATCACACATATGAAGTAAAATTTTGGCAAAATACATCCAAAGCTATATTAATTATATTACTGATAAGTTACACATTCAACTTTTCGTCTAGCGATTATAAAGAAGTAGTGGTGCCAAAAAAGTACGATAGTACCGATATTGACTGGATTCGATATTTATCAATTCTTTGACTGGAGTATTGATACTATAATAATTTTTGTAATGCTATGACAGTTTTGTGACTTTAAGCTGAATCGGCGATATTTTCTTCATTGATTCTTTCAAGTGTTTCATTATTCTATTTATTTTTTTCTAATTTGGTCTCAACCCGAGCCCTGGAATCCGCCCTTTCGAGCATTACCTCAGAGACTTCGGGGAGGCTGTTAGGGCTCTCTTAGCCCTCTTTTCTTCTAGCCGAAAAACCGGCCTAGGTCGAAAATTCTGGCGAGTTGCTACGTGGTCTCGAACCCGGGACCTCCGGATTCTGAGACCAATGCGCTATCCACTCGGCAAACCAGACCTCTTTCATTGGTACTTTTAGTCTTACCTGGTAATTTTAAACCAAAAATTAAAATTTTCATATTTTAAAAAAATAATTTTTTGCAGGGGCGCAACCAGAACTTTTTTTTGATGGGCAAGAATTTAGAAAAATCGTCTCCCCGCTTAAATTTTGATGCTCTTGCTTTGTAAACTTCTTGAATATTCTTTACTACATATTAACTAAATATTATTTGGGTGGGGAGGGGGGGACGTGGAAGAAAAAAACAAAAAACTAACAAAAAATGCTACTTTAATATTCTGTTTTCGGAGAATGACCCGTAGTCCGAAGTAAAACGAGAGTGGTTCCGAACTGAAAGACCATGGAGAATTCTTTCCCCCACCCTGCAAAGAATATGTCTCAACCAATTTATACCATCAGCCACAAACGATAGCATAAAAACCATAGAAGGCCGAGGAAGGGAGACGAACGAAAAATCAATCTACTCCTTTTCAAAATGTGAAAGGAAAATTATTCTTAGGCTCTGTTATATTAGGAAAATTGACCACATTTAGCTGAAAAAGTCATGAAAATTTCCCCAAGTTTTCATTTTTGATACGTAAACTATCTTGAAAAACAGCCTCCGTGAGTCGAATATTTCGAACCTTGTATCCTCTTAAAAGAACAGGATTCTGCACGTAAGAAAACATAAAAAAATTAAATAAAACTTACGGTAGGGTCCATTACGAGGAAAATGAAAACGGAAGGAAACTACTCCCATCTACACTGAAAATTTTCGTTCATCCTTATGATAGAAATTGTCGAAATAATTTTCAAATAGTTCGAAATCGAAACCGTAAGCAAAGACCAGATCAAATGAGAGCGGCAACCACCCATAACCATATAATTTGGCGAGGGGGGGGGCACTGAAATAATACAAAGAAAAATTGGAAGGAAGTTGACTAAAAATAATGAAAAACAACTAGAATCTTACGTAAAGAAAAACTGTCTTTATCTGCCCAAAATTGACCAAAACAACCGAAAACGAAAAGTGATCAATATCACTAGCACCTTGAAAACATGTCGCGGACGGATCTGCAACCATACGGGAGAGCATTTTCACGCCTCGATTTTCATTTTTTCATATCGACGCGACTACAGTCAGCAGCCATATTGTTGATAGTTATTTCCATGGAAATGTCAACCACAGAACTGAATTGTCACCATGAAGATCATACGGACTGGCTTCGTCTCGGGGGGAGCGTAACAGTTTTCGCTCAAGTATATCCATGGCTGGAAGAAAAATAAATTTCCATGGAAATGTCAACCACTGACCTGAACTGTCACCATGAACAGCCTTGATTTCGATTCTCGCCTCAGAAGTAACGCTCAAAAAGGAACACTTTTTTCATTTATGTGCCAAAGCTCTCGATCAGCTGTTTTTCTCCTGATGCTCCAAAGTAACTGCTCCAAGTAATGCTCAAGAAGTAACGTTTTCTTTTTTGTTTTTTTCCTGTTTATGTGCCAAAGCAAAGACATGAAAATGTCAAAAAAAAAAAAACTTGAACAAGGGGGAAAGCTCGATTTGGTACCTACCTATTATCATGAGCTGTAAATTTTTACGAACCTACAACGCAACGTAACCGCATCAGGCCATCGTTTCAAATTTGATTTTAAAAATATTTCGAAGAATTTGGGGGCTATAGCCCCCTGGCCCCCTCCTTGGTTACGCCCTTGATTTTTGATTTGGTTTTATTAGTTCCTTCACGTATTCTAGTTTTTAGTTTAAAATTAGGGCTAAGATTTTCATGCGCTAAAAACTGAAAATATGCGCAATAAATATGCGCTAAAAAGTGTCAAAACATGCAAAAATATGCGCTATAAAACATCACCCCTCATGGGTATCGAAATGTAGGGTTTTTGAAGCACTACAATAAGAGCCATTCGTTTTAATGTTTATTTCATTAAATCATCAAAAACACAACGAATTTTTTCATTCCCAAATAATCGCAATTGCAGTTTGCAGCTTCGCAGTTTGAAGCCTTGAATAAGCTTTTATGTAGGAAAAAAAAAGACCTTAAACGTGACTACCGGTAGGTTTTTTTTCTTATCTCTAATTTTCTAGTCTTCAGCCAACCTTCTTCCAGCAGCTTACAGCAAAGAGCAAACATCCTGTTACTTGTTTGTTTGTTTTTTTAATCGTGAAAATTGCAGACAATTTTGTCAACAGAAGTGATTTTTGGCCAGTTTTTGGGAAAGTATGCGCTAACAACCTTAAATATGCTGTAAATATGCGGTATTCGGCTATTTTTCAGCGAAAATATGCATTTTTATGCATTTATGGCCTAAATATGCAGTAATATGCGCTATAAACTTTTGCATACGGATTCAGAATTTCATGATTCACAAAGATAATGTGGATATGCGCAATCTAGTATTACGAGAACAAATATGCATTTACATACAAATCCTAGCCTTATTTATAATTCTTACTATGAATTTTACCTAACGGTTTTGAACCAAAAAACTTAATTTTAAAATAGTAAATGATTTTGATTCTTCAGTTGTTTTTTATAATTTATTTGTTGACTTTGAATTACCAATTCTGTTTCAGTACTCAGCCTGGCAAGATGGAGGTATCGATAGCATATTTTTTTTCGTTCGATAGTTGACACTCCTACAAAAAATAGCGTAATGAATAGGAATGTAACAAAAAAATAATCCAAAAATCCGCTACGCGGGTTTCTTTGTTAAATTATTGGCGATTGCTCGAAGAAATTCAAGCGGCGGGGTCCTTTGGTTATAATGTTCAACAATGTCGCGCAATCGTCTTCCAACACATACGTACTTCCTCTTCTTTAGCGGCCGAAGAGCTCCACTTTCGACTTGGTTGTATTCCAAATCACGACTCTTTTGAGAAGCTTCAACGCCTTTAGAAATTTCCATATTGTAAGTGATCAACTCCAAAGTACCCGATTGACAATGAGACCAATTGTGAGAGCATGTTTGAACATCACGCAGTAATCACACTAATGCTGAGCGATCACTTCACACACACTACCTTAAAATGATGAGAGGTTGAACACACAAAAAAATGTGATTGGCCAAAAGTCTCAAAACGGTTGTGGTTGGTGATAAGTTGTGTGAGTGCTCTCCAAACTGTCAGTCGGGTATGTATCCACCGTCAGGTAATTTTTTACGACTTCATTCACCTCGTAACATGATAAATCAAATTTAACAGATCAAACGTTTCACAACGATTAATACACTCTTTTGGTCTGTCTGATGCTGAATTTACAGTGGCAGAGAAAAGATATGCATGCCTCCTCTTGTAGAACTACAGAAGGGGGTGAGGCATGGAGATCTTTTATCTCCAATCCTATTCAACTGCCTTCTTGAAAAGGTATTCAGGGGTCTAGATTGGCAGACAAATGGAATTAATATCAATGGAGAATTTTTAAACTTGAGATTTGCCGATGATATTATTTTGATAGCAGAAAAAAAAATAGACGAACTGGAAAAGATGGCCATTGAACTGAATAATGAAGGGCAAAAAGCGGGTCTAGAAATAAATACAGAAAAAACAAAACTGATATCCGGTACTCCAGAGTCCAGAAACGTGGAGCTGGATGGGGGAAAATTCGAGAAAGTGGAAGAATCTATATACCTAGAACAAACAGTTAATCAAAAAAATAGTCTAAAAAATGTAGAAAGAAGGATAACTTTGGCATGGAATAAATACTGGAGTCTGAAGCACATATTCGAAGGTCCCTACCGAAACGAACTAAAAAGTTCCATCTTCAACAGCTGCGTAGTGCCAACACTCATATACGGGGCTCAGACATGGACGATGAGCACCAGTATAGAAAACAAAATAACACAAAATAGAATGGAACGCTCAATTCTAAAATTGAACCTTCGTGACAAAACCCCCATAAAAACAATTAAGGCCACATTAAAACTAAATACAGACGCAGTCAAAGCATGTCGAAGTCGTACGTGGAACTCGGCGGGACATATAGCAGGAACACAGGACAATATATGGACGCACAAGATAACCTTCTGGCAACCGTACCAAAAAAGAAAAAGGAGTAAGCAAAATCTTAGATGGAGGGATGATTTAGACGAATTTTTGAGAAACAAACTATTTCACAGGGTGGCGGACGACAGAAAAGAATGGGACAGACTGAGGAAGGCCTTCGCCCACGAACAGGGCCTAATGCGGTGAAGAATTTGGTGACGGTAACAGAAGAATAATGTTTGTAAAAATTATTGCTACTCGCACAATAAAGTCTTTATTATTATTATATTATAATAATAATAATAATATTATTATTATTATTATTATTACTAGGTATTACAGATGGTATAACGCAAGATAGAATGCGCAGGAAGAAAACTGTACGAGTACTAGATAATAGTATAGATGATTCAGTAGCGACATAATAGTTGCATATTCTGTATACATTAGGCGTATCCTAAAATTTAAAAATTGTAGGTACTTTTATTTGAATTTACCTTCGCGCCTAATTCAATGCTGTGTCCAGTTGCCTCTCGTGCCTAAACGATGGTGCCTAACCGGTCACGCCTAATCGGCGGCGGCTAAATGAAGGGACCCCCTGTATAGGCATTAGGTACAGTAGACTACCTCATTGTGATAAATACTTTTTCATCCATCTTCATAATAACTATACGATACCTACTATCCTAGTGATCAAAATTCTCGAAATTAAGAATTTTAAATATTCATTTTTTTTTTCTTACAGTTTTCACGTTAAACGAATTTATATACCTAAACTTGAAACCGATACCATAGCTCGATCGACCATTCGACTTGAACGAACGGAATACTCTCGAAGAACTCGAGGCACTTCAACGAACAATCGAAAGTTTCATTTGATATGTTACCGAGACACGATCGCGAAAATCTGGAGTGCTGCAGATAATTCGAAAACTAAGATAACTTTTTCAGAGTAGCTCGATTATACAATCGAGAAAATATACGAGCCTTCTCAGTATCGTCGTTTTCACCGTTTTCGTTCACTTTCAGCTAAAAGGAGAGACGATGTTCTTATTCGTTATTTACATTTACGCTCCTATTTCTCGCGAGCTCAGATCATCCTCACGCTCAAAGAGTTCATAAAAGCTTCGCACATAATACGAATAAAATACAAACAATTCCGGAGGTTTTGCTAATACACGTTGTAAATTTGATCTATTCCACAGTCGCTCTGCCAAGGCTCCAGCGACTTCCTACACGGTTCTTACTTCCAACCCAGCTTTCCAGCATTTGTTTATAAACACTTCACGATTGTTCGATAAGCTTTTTACCAATTTTATAGCCGCATTTATCGTGCGGTTGCCGTTTTATAACCGTCCGCGTATTTTGTACATACACCGAAATTAAGTATTTTCCCGCTTCTACAGACAGCTTTTTCACATTTGTGAATAGTTGGGACGCTGCTGGCTTCTGATGCTCGTATGCATCAGTGAAAATAAGTCGCTAAATATGCAAGTCGTATATCTACTCTTTCGTATCGATGGAAAATGTAGCTACCCATAAAAATCTTGCGGTCAATCCCCTTTATGTATAGAGACGATATCTAAGCAATAAGGATACAGATTTATTCATCAATGCAGTTGTACCTATACAGCGGTCGAAAAAAAAAGTTTTTTGAAAACTTTTTGTGAGCGATCAAATGAAGTAGATTCTGCCCTACACTCTCTCGTCTAGATATAAGCTTTCGAAGTTACCTTAATGAGTCACTAAATTTGAAAGCCTCGCCTACTACGTTTACAAGGGAGCGAGCAATGTGTGAAACACTTGACAAAAAAATTACATCCGGTGAATTTAACATATGTACATACTTATTCCAACTTCCACGAATTGATTAATTTTACCAAAACGTTGAATCAGTGTTTACACACTCATGTATCAATAGCACAAAAAACCGTAGAAAGAAGAACGTGATTGTCCCGAATAACGTCAGAAGAAATTAATAAAAATGTAGACCCCCCCCACCCACCATTTGTGAAAGTTCTGGGGTAAATACGAAAAAAATACTAAAACTGTTTTTATGAAAAATCTGGTGTACAACTGTTGACTTTCTGCAGAGAAAAGGTCCGCAAGCATCGATGATTAATAGACAACAAGTTGTACTTCGAAAATAAGAAAACTGTATTTGAGGTGAGGACACAACCGATTAGAACTTTGAGAGCGTGGCATGAACAGTACATTGATATAATAGCCACATATAGGGACTGTCGCGATGCGTCATAGACCGTAATGGTGTGGACAAGCAGGGCTGCCAACCACTATATTTTCACAAGAACAATATTTCGTTGTTTTTAGATCCCTCGTTACTCAAGATTTTTGAGAGAAAAAAGTCGATTTCAGGGAGAAAAATCAGCAGAAGAAGTAGGGATAGGTACTTCGAGTATCTTAGTTTTAGCAAATTACCGTTCCTCAAACCTCCTTTTTGTAGGTCTTATTTGTGTAGACTATTTTATCTGAAAAGTCAAAATGTGATGCGGTCTGTGAAAACATGGACTATGTCGGATAACGCAATTTTTCGCTACAACAAAATTAAGGGGTGGAGTTGAAAAAACTTGATTTCCAGATTTTAACGGAAAAGCATTCTGGAGACGTTTGGCAACAATGTACAATACGAATTCTACCTCCGTGATGCGCTGTTTCATGTAGGACAGATGAACAAAGTAAAAGTGAGCTGTGGCGCAAAACATAACCTAAGTCGTTCTGTTGCTGTGTACCTATTAGAAATGGTTTTACTATCGATACTATCGATAACTATCGGCAGTCGTATCTATCGATAGTTATCGATCCACAATCTGAAGCATTCACTTGCAGACATCTCCACTTTCAAATCGTCGGTCTAGTGCAAAAAGATTCCTCGTGCTTTTTAAGGGATTTTACAAAATTGGTATTACTGGAAAGAAAATTTTGCGCTCTGTCGATTGCAACATTTTTTCTACGAGGAACCTTTTTGCACCAACCGAAGAAGTATTGCTATCGACAAAGCGCAAAATTTCCTTTCCAATAATACCAATTTTGTAAAATCCCTCAAAAAACATGAGGAACCTTTTCGCACTAGACCGACAAAATTGCAGTAACTTAACAACCGACATATGTGTATATATGGATGTTGTATGGACCTTTCAGGATTACTTCATCTGTCTTTTGGAAACATCATATCCAACTTTCAGCTCAATCGATTGGATAGAAGCTGTGAAACCGATTTTTTATTTTATTGCCCGATTCATAAGCTTCAAACGTGTATTTCTCGAAATTACAATTTTGTACCAGCAAACTTCGACTGCTTGTATTGGGTCACCTATTGACGATGACGCTTGAAACTCGCTCTTTGTCTTAAAATATTGCTGAAAGGCTCCTCCACAAATTTTTAACAGAAAAACAAAAACAATTTTCCCGACATAGGTCATATTTTCACAGACCGCATCACCAATATTTAATTTTTATTTGCACATTATGCAGTAGCGTAGTCCAAAATTTCGCTATTTATAAAATGTTTTGCTCCAAGTAGCTAAACTTGTTCCTGTTGGACTAAAAACTCGCCAGCCAATTTTATTTTGCCTGTGCCAATCTCCCCGTGGACCATTATCAGTGGCGGTCAATAATGCTTACAATTTATAATTTTCAGATCCTACCCCTCCTTCTCAGCAGAGTCTTCAAGATGGTGGTTTGAATCAAAGAATTTCTTACATGAATATAGCGTTTCTGAAACCCGAGTAGACAATGGTTTCCATGTTTTTATTCGATTTTTGTCGTCTATACTTTATAATGTACGAAATTCAAACACACATACTTTTTACTCCAAATTCAACAGCGGCCATTGACTTTTGTATGAACTTTCTCTCAATATTTTCGATAGGTACTCCATCCTTACACTAATGAAAACTATTTTTTATGATCAAATAAATTTTTTCGACAGCTTGAAAGCATAACTGCGGATTTCTTTACGGGGAATCATATGTCAAGCCTGAACGGACTTGAAGGCACCTTTATCCGTTTCCTGAGGTGTTTTTACATAAAATGGGCCGAAAAGTGAAAATCACAATTTTGATCGAGCGGTCCTTTTCCCCATGGGCCCTCTCATTATGGTATCACCTACTTTCGAGTATAAACCAAGGTACCGTATCCGATACCGGACTTTGGCAGTCGCGGATTCTGACGCATGCCTCTCCTACTCTCCTGGACAGGTTAGTCATTTGCCGTTGTTTTCCCTACGGTTTTGTTACGTTTTTCCTTCTCTGTGCCGAAGAATGCGCAGCCTCAATTCGCTTAATAGCCACGTCTTTCACGACTTTGAGCATGCTGTCCACGACGTGCACACGCACAGTATCAATCTTTCAGATCTGGTGCTAGCACGCCCTGCGAATGTAATGCCTTGTTCATGTGAACTAGCGGAAGTTACAGGACGTGCTGTTTCCACCTCGATTGATACTGTAGTTGATGTGTTCGCTAGGATGTTGGTGGGGGGTCTTCAAATATCCCTAACTTTCCGACGTTTGTGGGGCTCGACAGGTCACAGTGGGACGAAAAGATTTCGAAAACCGTGTATTTACACCAATTGGAAACAAACATCGAATACTGAATTTTCAGACGAAGTAGTTTAGAAGAAATAAGACCTATAAAAAAGAGGATTGAAGAGAAAATGGATGACAAGCTGAAGTTTGCTGAAAATTGTCGCGGGTGGTATCCGAACTGACATACTTGAAGTCTCCACTGCTATTCCTCTTGAGGGTAACCCCCCCCCCTCCCACAAAAAATTGGTATTTTTTCAAAAATTTCGAGTACTGAGGGATGTAATAGAAATCACGTGTTTCTAAAAATTGATCTACAACAGATTTTTTATAAAAATGGGCCCAATGCTTTTTTCATACGAATCATGGAGGGGATGTCGATTCAACACGACCCTTGTGTTCAGCAAATACTGACAGGAATATGAGGAGAAAATCAGTTTTTCAGTATTTTTTCTCATTTCATGAGATAGAGGAGTTCAAATTCTACATGCGCGCGATTTCCTGCCCCATTGCTGTTCCATCCCTTGGGATATTCTGTCCTCCTTATCTAACATGTAGAATTGGGTGTTTTTGTGTTTCAATAGTTTTTACAGGCAGTTTTTTGGGGAAGTTTTATGCTGATAAATTGCACACCAAATTTCATCTAGATATCGATTATTGGGTATTCGCAAACTCCGCATTGCAGCCTGATCAGAACTTGCCTCTGACTCCCTTTGAACATTTCGGTTTGAAGGTTCCAGGTTCCTGATCTTGATTAAGTTTGGAAAAATCTCAACTAATGTTGAAAAATAAATCTGGAAGCCTATTGAACGAATTTCAAGGAAGTTGGAACGCATCTCAAACAACCTCAAACGAGCCTGGACGAGTCTTAAAAGGTGTTTTACGATTATCAGCCAGTCCCAAAGAAACTGAAAATCGCATTTTATGACTTTCCATTAGGTTCGAAGAAATCATATAACCATAGTTCAATCAGTCACAGATTCTTATTTATGGCTTAAAGTACCTCGGAATGTACCTAAAAAGGAAGATTTCACTACACAAGCCTAAGAAATATCTTGAAGAGTCTTAAAGAGACTTAATAAATAAACAAGGCCAGAAAAGACTAAATGGCCCGAGCAAGTCTTGAAGAAATTGGAGAATCTTAAACAAATCTGGAAGAGTCTTAAAAAGTCATAAATGGTTTTTAGCTAGTCTTAATCACTCCAAAGTTTTATTAACACTGGAAAAATGCTAAAAAGTTTTAAACAGTCTTTGGAGATGAACGATGAAAAGTTTCTCTTCGTGAGGAAGTAGGTAAGCACTATTTCGCGGCGATTTTACTCAATTCTGGCCCTCTTCAAGAGTGTCAGGACGGATATGAAACTGGTTCAAGCGATGTGAAGAGACGAAATTCTATCTGTGAAAACTGAAAGAGAGAAATTTAGGGAAACTAACGGAATTTTCGTAGAACGAAACGTTTTTATTTAAAATTACGAAAACAAAACTAATTTTGAATAATGAATAATAAATATAAACATGGAAACCTTCTGCAGAGACAAGGGTAGAACCACGACGCGTCTGTCGGCTGATATCACCTGGAAATACAAGGAAATAATCGTGTTTGAGTACCAGGATTCGAAATACAGCTAAACTGAGAGGTGTAACCTCATGACCTGTCCTATGACTTGGGTTTAAACCACGCTGCCTCTTCGACCAGTGCTCGATATCGCAATTAGGTACGCCGCTCATCCACCCTGGCTACACTTGTGCGGGGTTAGGGGACCTCCATCTCGCAGCCTACATACTCTACGTCTTGAGTATGGACAGCCCTGCTTTTATGAGATCACTCACGTGAGGTTGTGAGTCCTATTCTTGCCTGAGCATCCTGCTCCGCATAATGAGAGTATGTCGACACCTTGCAAGGCGGTCGGAATACGAGTATGGGCAGCTCTTGGTCTAATTAATGTACAAAGCAATCCGATATCCAAGAAAGGTGAGTATATAGAAGGAATGGTACTCTGTGAGTAACCTCAGTTATGATGCAATTTGAACTCTTCAGGCTACCATCACACTATCACAATCACTCACAAGACGTTCGTGTATCGTTAGGTGCTACCAAAATGATGCTCTCGAAGGTAGCCAGTTGACAAAAAGAATGTGCCAAAATTCTGGGTCATCCCTACGATTTCTTGTCCGCCTGGAGGAAATAAGTAGCAAATGTGAAGAAAGGAGTTAGAGTCTATTATTGCATCAACGGTTCGGCGACGAGGGTGAATTACCTGCTCGTCAGTCAGGCACGAGCCAGAGAAATGTCTAAATCGCTGCAGTGAATGCTGTCTGCAGTGATTCCTAATATTATGAAGCCATGCACCCTCAAATTAGGAAACTGAAATTTACAATTTCGTTACATACCTCAGTAGTGTAGTACACCATACCCAGGTCACCCCAAGTGCATTTTCATGTTTCAAGAGAACAATGTAATAAGAGCACTTTATATTCGTTGTTGCGAGAGGGTTGAAAACAAAGGAAAAGGTTGCAGTGCCGGATCTAAGGAAGTTCTTTTTGGAAAGGGAAGAAGAATTGGGAAAATTAAACGCACTGAGGGATTTAAGTTTGCCTGATTCCCTCTCTTATTCCATTTCTGCACAAATACAGCCACAACTCTGATGAAATTTTGAAGGATTTATCCGCTTTTTTTCGAGCATGGAATAGTGGAGCACTAATTTTGAAATTACGTTTAAGAACTCGCGTTCGAATTTTTACGTAATTTTTTTTTACATAGTTTCACACCTGTTTGTTTTTCGCGGTAATTTTCGTTGCTAAATTTTTCATGTACGTTAACGTGAACCCTGTATACAAAACTGCAGTCAAAGAAAACCTGGAAAAACTCGTTGTCCGAAGAGAAATCCCGGACCTGAATGCCGATGAAACATGGCTCACGATAAAAGAGAGCCCAGAAACAGCGGCAAGGATGGTACCAAAACGAGGAAGGAATGGATCACGGATGATACATGGCGGGCAATCGAAGAGCGGAAAGCCCTGAAGGGAGAACTGCAGGATGAAAGGAAGAGGAAGCGGTACGAACAGAAAAGCAAAAAAGTCGGGGAAAATGCCGAGCAGATAGAAATAGGTATATAGAAGATATCTGCGAGGAAATCGAGAAACATCAGCTCAAAAACGAGACCAAAGACATGTTTCAGAAAATCAGAAGGGTCACACGGACTTTTGAAGCGAAGGCTCTGCCTCTGACAGATCGCGACGGGAAAATGCTGACAAGCTTAGAGGAAGTTAAAACGAGATGGCGTGAATACTGTGAGAACCTGATGGCAGACGAAACCGGAAATGTAAGACAGAGAGACGACGGGTCAGGCGGCGAGGCGGAACCAGACTATCGGAGGTCGAAGCAGTAGTCAAAAAACTGAAAATGGGTAAATCAGCAGGTGCAGATGGTATAGTTTCGGAAATGCTGATAGCAGCACCGCAGGGAACACCAAATTACTACACTTCGTATGCAACAAAATTTGGAAAGAACAGAAATGGCCGAAGGACTGGACTGTTTCAGTATACATCCCTATCCACAAAAAAAGATAAAAATCGGACTGCTCAAACTACAGAACAATTTCGCTAATATCACACGCGAGCAAAGTTTTAAACAACATCCTGCACGAACAGATTCAGGCGTACATCCTCCCACAGATACCGCCAGAACAGGCTGGTTTTGTCCCTGGCAGAGGCACGAGGGGAGCAAATTCTCAGTATAGAAAAAGCTTGGGAGTTCAACAAGTCAGTGTATTTATGCTGCATCGACAACGAAAAGGCGTTCGATAATGTCAACTCGTGGATACTCTGGAGTTGTTTAGGAAAACTACGAGTACCAAAGCAACTGATTGTTCTGCTTGAGAGCCTATACGAGGACAGCTCTGCTCAAGTGAGCGTAGAAGAACTCACGCAGCACTTCAAACCCGCCAAAGGAGTACGACAGGGATGCATAATTAGTCCCATCCTTTTCAACGCCTATAGAGAGTGGGTTATGAGAGATGCCCTGGATGGATGGGAAGGAGGAGTATCGCTAGGAGAGAAACGAATATCTAACCTCAGATATACAGACAATACCACTCTGCTAGCCACAACGATAGAAGAACTGAGGGAACTACTGAAGAGAGTAGAGGCAGCTAGTGCCGTGGCGGGCCTGCGAATAAATAAGTCCAAAACTAAAATCATGATCGTCAACCACACGAACGACAATCAACCAAGGATCACAGAATGTGAATGGAATAGAAGTAGTGCAAGACTTCACATACTTGGGCTCCATGGTGTCCAACAGAGGCGTCTCAGAAGGAGAAATAAGAAAAGCAGCAATCGCAAAAACAGCAGTAGGAAAACTCAATCGAATCTGGAAAAGTCATGATGCCACAAATCATACCAAGCTGAAAATAATCAAGTCCCTGATTCTTCCAATCTTTTTGTATGTAGGAATGCAGCAGAGGGCTGGACAGTGAAAAACGCCGACATACAGCAGATTGAGGCTTTTGAGATGTACTGCTATAGACGTATGCTGAGAACCCCATGGACCAAGAAGAGGACGAATGCGTCGATACGCGAAGAACTTGGCGTGAAAGACAAGACTCAGCACAGTCATCAGAAGACGCATTCTCAGTTACTTTGGTCACGTAATCAGAAAGGATAATCTGGAGGAAATGAATGTGCAGGGAAGAGTAGAATGGACCAAGTCGCGCGGCAGGTCACCCACACGATACATAGATTTAATATGGAAAATCACTGACAAGACGATAGAATCATGTACTGCTAGGACAGCCGAAGACAGAGACAACTGGAGGAGCCTGGTCGACTCGGTTACCTGATCACGATGCCCAAAACCGGGCGAACGAAAACGGAGAAAAAACTTGGGGTTAAACTACTCCAGAGCGCTCCTCTCACCTTAAAAAACATGTGTTCAGACGAAAATAAGCTAATCAAGGGCTATATTTTTCCTCTGCTTTTCTATTTTTTTTTTCTTGATCTTGTTTCTTTTGTTCCGCGTTTCCCGCTTTCTTTACCTCATTTTAGAGCCCCCGTTCAAACAAGACTCCCGGGGCCAAAAGTCCAAATCCAGCGGTAGCAGGTAGGTATCAAAGGAGTCCTGATGAACAGTATACTTAAGGTTAACTAAAAAGAAAACAGATTCCAAAATTACCCGAAAAGTTTTCGCCCCATGAGTAAAACAACACCTGTTATGTACCGGTCGTACCATAGTGCATTGTATACGTATTCTTTCGGCCCCAGGGGCATACATTACATAAAGTCTGGATTTTATATAGTTGCGCATATCTATGGCAAAGTGCACACCAGGTGTAACTGATTCACTTGGGGAAACTAAGCCGATAAAATTAAATTGTATTCGATAATCGCACGTACATTTCCGGGTTAATGAGCCTGTGTTTTCTGATTACACGGACCATCAAAACAACAATAAGACGGAATATGTCGAACTGCAAGCAAGACGCGACGGTAAGCTATCAGTAGGTTTCCTGTATTCAACATTTCGTGATAAAATATCGAATCAGTTTTTCTCAACAATGAAAATTATAATCGATGAGAAATACAATGCTCTGCGTGGTGTACTTTCATGGAGTATGGGTATTCACGAACATGTAATAAAATCCACTGTCCAGACTACCTATTCGCGCCAAATAATTGAGTTTGATGACTCGTACGATGCATTTTAATATTCAGTCCCGTATGGATAACCAAATTTAACGTTATGCTAAAATTGCCTTACTACTAATAAGGAAATATTTACGTTTATTGTACTTCCTAATGAGAACGCTGTGCAATCATTCCAGCCTACCTATAAATCAATTCGCGTTCAATGGCATCGATTCTGGTCGTTTAAAATTACAGAACTGTTTTATTACATGCGTGCGAGAAATTAACTCATATACGCACGTGTTACAACTCACACAGATTTCTCATGAACCGACGCTGTAGGGCTGTACAGGGTGGGAAATATGATAACACGAAGTCACGTCGATATAGAGCATAATTTAAGTGTTGGCCCGTAGGTGTGCGACACATTTCTGAAATCGATGTGTGAAAACATGAATGAGGAAATCGAACTCGAGTTCGGTGTGATTGCTACTAACCAAAGGGCTGTACGTGATTTTCATAAATGACGTGAAAATTGTTCTTAACTTGTAATTGAGAGCACTGCCCAAAGGTAGCAGAGTAGTCTACTTATGTACCAATGTGGCATGTGGAATGCGATCCAACTGCTCTAGTGATATGGCGATAATTTCAAATCGTGATTAGAACCTTCGGTTCAGTTTTGGCCAGGTGTGGTTTCGTGGGAGTAGAACGGTACTTAGTTTTCAACTTTCCAATTTTTCTGGGCCTGACTTGTGCCTTGGGTCATAAGATTCCCCTACACCAAAATTCAGCTTAATCAGATAGTATTTACACGTGCCGACTAGAGCTTGAAGCTCTGAAAATATACGCCCGAACGCGCCCGAGTGCAACGCGGTAAGCGACGCGCATTGTCCCGCGTAGCTTGTGAGCAATCATCGCGCATCATACTGAAATGAAAAAAATCAACTACAGGATCGCTCAGGAACCATCCAAGTAGATGAATTCTCTCTAATTACAGTTTTATATTATGGTCTAGTAGAAAGTACAATTAGATATGGAGTTATAGCATGGGGAACAGCTTCGACAACAAAAAGTAAGCAGCTACAAAAAATTCAAAGCCACATAGTTGAAAAAATTCTCCCGTTCAGAGTGGCATTCCAGCTAAGTGAAAAAAAAGACATATTCCAAAGAGCAGATATACTCCCATTGCAGGCACTGAGCGATTACTGCATAGCGAGGAACGAGGAGGCCTTTAAACACCATTTGTGACGCGCCATGAGAAACCATACCTTCGGGTGAAAAAGTTGTTTTCAAGAAAAACGCCAAAACACGTTGAAAAATTGATTTTGATCAAAAATGACTTTTTGACGGAAATGTGTTCTAGAGTATCTGAAGAACATTTTAGGCACCCATACTCGCTTGTTTCGTTGTTTATTTGTTTGATTTTTATAATTTTTGTTTAAAAAAAAAATTTTTTTGAATTTTTTGTACGATAGATTTTTTTTATAATCAACGTCATTTACGTACATTTTTTTTTTATAATAAACTTTATTTGCATACATTTGTCAGTTTTATTTTAGCAAACCTGAAACCTACACCATTGAATTTCTCATAAAATTTTACTCGGGGGGGGGGGGCTAATTTTCAATCATAATACCTTCGGAGAACTTGGTAATTTAAGCAATGTCCGAACGAAAAACTTTAAAGCTGTTTTTCTGGAAAAGTACTTTTTAGTAGTTTCCAACTTCAAAATGGCATATCTCTGAGAATTTTGCTCCGATTGAGCTGCGGTTTGCGGCATTGGATTCTCCATACTTTTCTCTATTAGAATCAGTCAAAATTTCATTTTCGACCCTCTTCACCCGAAGGTATGGTTTCTCATGGCGCGTTACGTGAATACCCCAAGAGAGGAGTTGGCCCGGGGTTACAGAAGGTATATGGTACCTTTGGCTAACAACAGACATGGAGAGCAAACAATGGCTCATTTGGTTCCAACAGTCTTCAACAAAATCCCACAAAAAATTTTAAGGACAAAAAACAAAACTAAATTGAGGGAATATTTTTTAGAAAACATCAATAGATTTCAAAACTGACTAAAAAAAAAAAAAAAAAATGAGGAAACAGAAAAAATAAGAAAAAAACGAATGAAAAATGAATTCATACGGGGCGCGGTTGGCCGCCTCTTGGGCCCCGAGAGACGAATTAATTAAAAAAAAAAAAATTAAAATAAAATAATACAAGGTTGTAGTAATATTAGTGAAAGTCACCGGCCAATAACCAGAATAACGGCGGACCTATAACAATTTGTAGTATATTATTTCAATTAAAAAAAACAAAAAAACTTTCATCACTGTTTGTACATTAATTTAAATAAGCTTAAAATTGGCAAATTTTAAGAGAAAATGTGAATAAAATACAGGATTGTTGGTGTACACGAATACCAAAGCAGTAGAAGCACATGGTATATTGTGACATACAAGAGTTCTATCTTTGATATTGGTGCCGAAGTGATCAACTGATATACCATTCGAAAGAAAATCAGGCCTACTAATAACAGGTAGCAGAAAATTATCTTGGGGGGGGGGGGAGGGTTGCGAAGAGAAAAAGTCGGAATTTTGTGCCACTATTACACCGTTAGTGTTGCAATGTGACACAGACATGTTGTAAAACTAGAATACAATTTTCAAAACTTTATTGAAAATTTACTGCACGTTTGGAAAGAAGACGCATACACCTTCGGTAAAAGAGTAGAATTGTTGTTGTCTGGAGGTCACACCTTATTTAGTGCAGTGAGCTTAGCCTGAATATGCTGTCAGCTAATCCAGACAAGATCAGGTAGCTGGAAGATGAATCGTTTATGTCCACTCGTTTTTTTCAAGAAGGAAATGTGGAGAGCTTCGTCCTCACCCGATTGGCAGACATTTACGAATTCTGTACAAGCAAATTCCTGCACCTGACGTAAATTCACGATGATGTGCTGGGGCTTAGACCTGTGGGGAGATTACGTCAATCTGAAAGGGGGAAGGTGACGCTACTTTAACGCTGTGGAAGTCGAAAACTAGATATTCTCCGAAATTAGTAAACGTTCAAATTTGATTCAAAATCTATGGTAAGCATGAGCGGTAACGTTCTTTTTACACCAGGTCAACTACTCAACTCAATTTCGCAATAAAAGCAGTAACGCAGCCCAATAAAAATTCATAATTAGAAAAAATGTATTTTTTTATTTATTTTTGTTCTAGAAGAATCCAAATTAAAAATCTTCAATCTGTCTCGGAGCTGGCTGATTCACCTAACGGGAAACAGAATAACAAAAACATTGTTCCCGTCAGTTTCAATAAGAAATGTGAGTTGAAAATTAAAAACACTGGAAAATATAGGAACGCTGTTAAAGTTCAGTGGCTGCTGAATTCTCAAAATAATCGAGGATGTTACGAGTCCTTAAATTATTTTCCAAAGTGTCATGCTACCGAAAAAATGTAAAGAAATTAAAACTAATTTTCGGATCGTGCAGCTACTCAGTACTGTCTCATTTAACAAGCATATCTAGACCACTAGAGAAAGTATTACTACTTTTGGCCAGCTTTGTAACACAAATAGACATTTCTGTAATGCCAAGAATACGTATATTTCCAAATAAATATAGAGAACAGTAAGTACCAAGAGCAAAATGTAGGCCTAATGAGACGAGGCATAACACGAAATTTCTATTGAAATGTTGATGTCTAAAAATTAGATCGCCAAAATAAGATCAACATCAAATTACAACATAGGTCGCTCTAAATCTAAGACGCCACATATAGCCTAACTGTAATTACGTATTCTAAATCGACGAACTATTCTGACGTTCCATATTGACCGTTTAGGTACTCAAAATAGAATTTCAAAATTGATAAACTATTATTGGAACCGATGATCACAAACATTTTGACCATCATAAATCTGATCTTCCCTGAAGCTCGTATAATTTTACAAGCTCATGAAATCACGAACGATCTCACGTAAAGAGCCTAAAATTCTGCCATGATTAAACTACCTACACAAGAAATTCTTCAAACTCACTGAATCGACCATAACGACGTCGGCATTTACTTCTGCCATCTTTTTCGGAAATCTTCAATGTTATAAGGTGGTAAAAGAAATAATTTAACAATTCCAGATGACTAAAATTCTAAATTGCTTTGTTAGAACGTTAATACAAGCTTTTCAGAGAGGCTTGACAATTGGAAAGTGTAATAGTTCGTCGATTATAAAGAGGCCAGCAATTTTTAAGCTCTCAAATTTCTGACTTGAAAAGTCGAGGAATACTTGGTTTCTAATTTGGCGGCAACTTCTCAAAAATGTAGGCTAGAAGATGCCGGTTCTGTTTGAATCGTATTATCTGTGATTCAGGTTTTAACTCTGTGAGGTCAGAATATCCACAGAGTTAAAGTCGAAAACGTACAGTTTTTGACAGCACCCGTGTATCTACCATTTTAACCATATTTACGAAAGCTCAGCCAATGAGAACGCTCCATTCCAAATTTTTACTTAAATTTACGAAAATTTACCGGAAAATTTATGAGCTTGTTTATGTATTTACATTTTTCTCACGGCAAACTTATTCATTTCTTGCCAACCTGGCAATTTCCAAAATTTGTTCGACAGTCTATAATTACGTACATTTTCTTGGTGTGTCCCTTTACACCATATCACTACGCTGTACTCAACCGTGCATATTTCATGGAAAAGTTCCTTTTACTTATAGTGTACAAGCTGACCTACCCGTCCTTCGGACGGGCTAACTGATCGAATTATCCTGTACCTTTCACGTCCTCAACGGAGGTTCAAATCCCCAAATTCCCCCCGTAGCTACACCCCTGAGCGACCTGAAAGCATGTTATGACTTTACATCAATAGTAGTATATCGATTGCGTTATCACACATCGTAGAAGTCTGCCTGTCAAGAAAAAACTTGTATCTGGCGCAAGCAAATCAATTTTTCGATTTTTGATGTTCTTGATTACTTATTGGCTGCTCATTCACGTGGCAGTATCAGAAAAGTTGAAAAAAAAATTCTGAGCTGCTACGAAAAAACGTTGGAAAGATAACGAAGAACGAAGTCACATTACAGATTTTTTCACTTAGCTCTATGACAAAATTCACGTTTCGGATCGAATATACGTTTTTTTCTGACAGAGCACATGAGTATGCGGTCCAGTAGTTATTTTTATCCCGTGATCACGACAGTGGAATGAAAGCCCTGATAAAAATTTACACCGTCTCTTCTGTAAATGTGAAGTCACTGACAGCAAATTGAATTTCTTAACATATACTTCCAATCTTTCTGAATAATAATACCACTTTATTATCTAGGGGAAAAAAAATCACGAAACAAAAATGTAGAAAAATATAACATGTACTGAGACAAGATTGTAACAGCCAAGACGATGGACACCTCCCTATGCTTTTTCCATTCAAATGATGGTCATTGTTCTGTATGACGAATTGTAGATTGGTGGAGCGTATGGTGATGCACACAGGCCAAAGTAGCTCCCCAGGCACCGCACCCCCGACCCCGGAAACTATACTCTTTCCAATATCGCATCAGTGGCCATAGGACGCATTGAGGCCGACCGGAGCCCCCATTTCGTCGTTCCACTGGCGGTACGCGCTGTCCTGCCAGAGCCACTATGGGGGCCCCCTACTGACTAAGGTTAACGCTCACCCAGCATTTACCTGGAATTCGGGTGCACCACGGCTGGACGCGCTTTCTCTTCATTCACCCCTCACGCTGTATGATGAATTAAATTAGTGGAATTTATTGCGAATGTTATTGCGTAATCCAAAACCCCCGACCCCTAAAAATGAAAGTTGTGGTTCAAAATTTGCTGATAACAAAATATTTTTAGTCTCTGAAGAATGACCCTTCGGGTGGCTTATTCATCGATTTCGGTTTATTCGATTTATTTATTTATTCTGTGCGAAGTCGACAGAACCAGTAGGGTAAGTAAGAAGAAGGATGTAGGAATATATACATCTCCCAGAGTTCAAAAAATGTGAAAGAGATTGATTTTCTCAGTTCAAATAGTTGAAGATCCCAGAAAAGTTCGCTTGCTGTATTCATGATCAGTACTAGTAGAATTTAAATCATAGGCGCCGACTTGGCCTTTTTTTGGGGGGGAGGGGGTCAAAGCCCCCAATGAAAACTTTGGAGGGACGACGCCCCCGCAATATTTTCAACTCAAAAATAGGAAATGTCCAACAAATCTTGCCATCATTGTTTAAATTTAACAAAAAAAAAAGAGAAAACTAATAAGAATAAATTGATAATACCGAAATATCAGACGCGTCTCAATAAAATAATCAAGGAAAAAACCGCGCTCCAACTGATCCCCCCTCCCAATATTCATAAGTCGGCGCCTATGATTTAAATCAACCCACCAGAACTTATGCTAATAGACTTATAGTATGAATTCTAACTTTCAATCAATTTCCAATTCCACAAACATGAAACCTTTCGAAGAACGTCTGTGTAACTGTTTTTCGGTTCTTTCTCCACAAACGATGTGGGATGAACTAAGAACCAACTAGAAGGTCATACATGTAAGCGGCCATGAAGGGACAGATTAGAAACATCACGCAGGTAAGGCTGATAAATTGCCTCTTTTACCAGCTCCATAGAATGATCCTAAATAAAATGAAATATGAAATTACGCCTAATAGCTAGCTTGAAGATTCAGCTAAAAATGAAATACCCCCTCGTGACAAATAATGGCCAGAGAAATATTTCACGAAATTTTTCAAACCATGCTAGTCCATAATTCCAGCCGATGCAAATTTCCCGACGACTCACGGCGAATTCAACTTGAAGAACCACGTAACTTTCTGTAGGAAGAGGAATGACAATTTTTTTAATGCGTCTCTAAGCAAGATAAAAAGGAGTCAAAAAGCAAATAGACGAAAATAATGTAATAACCGCAACCTTTGGCTGGGCTTTTCTTCTACGCGGTTTACGTCGCGTGAAGCCGCTTAAAAAAGAATTCTGACATTAACCTTTATAAATCTTTTTAATGCCACTGTTTCATTATCGGAGTTGCTTTTTATTTTCTGCCTCATAAAGCCCAAACAGATTAGCGAACAAACATACAGATTTTAACGAACTCCTTTCCAGTTCGCAGAATTTGATAAAATGGTAAAACAATAAGATCGAAGGGTAAAAAGAAGAAAAAAACGTTCTGCTGAAAAGTTTAGCGAATGCGAGAAAAACCCATCGTAAATCTCGTTTGTCATACCACAGTATTACGAATTGCAAGAGTGACAATTTTACATTAAAAGACTAAGAACGAACACGGGTTTTCGATACTAAGTACATCTGAAAAGAACGCCGTATTGTTAGATTGTGCTTATTCATCTTGATGATGTAAGCACGAAGCCCGATCTTACAACTAAATAATAAAACACCTTCTGCTTTTACAAAACCGTGAGCAATTTTATCGCATTTGTTTTTTAGATTTTCACATCAAACTTTTCTCACATAGTACAGGAGTTCGATGAGATCGCAATTTAATTTATTTTAGTGATGCCAGAGATAATGAAGCAGTACTTCACCACCGACAGTTTACACCAAAGGAATTGTAAAAACCGGTCAAGTCTCATTGAGAGGGTGAAAACTTCTCAAACTCTGTTAAAACTGGTTACAACTAGACTTTCTACAGTATCCATATCAAGTAATACATCCAGTGGCGGATCCAGGGGGCATGGGGTACATGGCTCCCTTGGTTTAAATTTTTAATGCAATAATAGGAAAAAAGGAATAAAAATGATGAATTGTACGCTCATTACACGCCACGAATGTGTAATAACGCATCTATATATTCGTCATTATGCATCCCACATTAGATAAAATATTTTCCCGAGAGCACCCCCACACCCCTGCCAATGTAAAAGCAACGGCTAATCAATATGCATTGCCGCTACTGTACCCCCCCCCCCATCTCCTTTTTCTAAATCCGCGACTGAATACATCTTAAAGTTACAACAATAATACAAGTATGTATATGCCTAGTTGCCTACTAATACTCATGAGGATGAAGAAACTAAGGAGGTATAAGTACGAAGAATTAGAAGGACTTATGAAGCATATTAGAGGGGAAGAGAATCTTATCATTTTGTATGATTGGAATACTCTAGTTAACGAAGGGGGGAAAAGGTAATATAGTTGGGGATTTTGGATCAGGAATGAGAAATGTGAAAGAGGAGAGCGTTTGATACAGTTTTGTGCGAAGTATAACTAGTTATTGGAAATACTCAAATTAAAAATCACTATAGAAGAAGGTATACATGGAAGAGTCCAGGTAACGAAGGAAGATATCAAATTGATTACATGATCACAAAACAACCTTTTAGGAATCAAATATTAGACCGTAAAACTTATCCGCAGGCTGACCACTCAAATTTTCTCTGAAAAAGGTGATAAAAGTGACCAATTTCGTAAAAAAAGTGACCGAAAAGTGACCAAAAAATCACCATAATTCCCATCTTTTCGACTAAAAATTATTCTCATTCAGACTTTATGTAATCTTCGGCTCTCATGTCTTGAAAAAAACATACATCACAAGTTTTTCGCAGCATCACACTCTCTACTCACGCATACTTGTCTTGTATACTTATATCACATATCAGATTGAAGAAACATTTTTTTCAGTTTTTTTCTCTCGATAAATTAATAATAGTTAAAATGAGCATTTTTTATATTTTTTTAAAGGAAAATTTTTTTTAAGTGACTTTTTTGATTAAAAAGTGACTTTCGTGACCAAATTTCAAAAAAGTGACCAAAGGTAACCAGAGGTGACTTAAGGTGAAAGAAGTGACCGAGTGGTCAGCCTGTATCCAGGAACCGATATTGACAGTGTTCATAACTTGGTAGTAATGAAATGCAGGCTTAAATTGAAGAAACTTGGTAGAAAAGAAGAGGTAAACGATGGAATTTGAAAAAGTTGGAAAATATTAATACTAGAAAGAAATATCAAGAGGATATTGTATTCGAATTAGAGGCTGAAAAAACACAGAAAATTAACAGTATGGAGGAAGAGTAGGGTAAAATAAACCAGGGAATATTAAAGTTAACTGAAGAAAATCTAGGTAAAACTAAGAGAGAACAAAAGAAACCATGGATGAAGGAAGAAATCCTCAGAAAGATGGGTGAACGAAGAAAATGTAAGAATGCAAACGATAGGGAAAGTAGATTAGCTTATCAAAAGTTAAGGAATGAAATAAAAAGAGAGTGTAAAAAGGCAAATGACAAATGGATGAAAGGAAAAAATGATAAGATTGAAGAGTTTATGAATAAAGGACAAAGAGACTTGGCCTATAGAAAAGTAAAAATGGAGTTTAGAGAAAGAAGGTAGAAAGCAAGTAATATAACAAATACGCGCGGAGGGAGAG
The DNA here is from genome assembly GCA_031841125.1 of Acanthococcus lagerstroemiae. Classification (NCBI taxonomy): domain Eukaryota; kingdom Metazoa; phylum Arthropoda; class Insecta; order Hemiptera; family Eriococcidae; genus Acanthococcus; species Acanthococcus lagerstroemiae. The sequence goes on along the minus strand of CM063106.1, from coordinate 73,148,156 downwards.
TCTATTTACACATCTGAAGGAAACGTGAAAAGGTGGGTAGATTATGTAGAAGGACTATACAGTAATAATGGGGATGCAGAGATAAGAATGGAGAGGAAGGAAGATGTGGAGAAAGATGAGAGGGGAGACTCAATTTTAAGGAGTGAATTTGAAAAAGCATTGAGAGACTGAAAGAAAGGGAAAGCTCCAGGGGCGGATGAAATACCAGCTGAATGTTAAATTGGATAAAATGTTTGATATTCTAAAAAAAAAAAAAAAAAAAGATACAAATAAAATTTAAAGAAAAAGACAAATTATTTTAAACTTATTTATAATATAAAGATAGAAATCCACATTAAGGATAAGAGAAAAGAAATGCGAGGCTGGTATAGAAAAAGGTATAGGGCAGGGGTGCTCCTTATCTCCAGTATTATTTAATCTGTACGTAGAGTGGGCCATAAATGAAATAAAAGACAAATTTGAAGCAGGTGTCACTACAAATGAAAAGCGAGTAAAGATGCCCAGGTTCGCAGATAATATGGTCTTATTAGCTGAAAGAATATTGATTTGGAAAACATTTTAAATGGAATGGAGGAGATTTTGAAATAAAAATAAAACTGAAGTAATAGTATACGTAATTCATGTGAATATAATAGTTTAAATATAAATATTGGACAAGAAAAGATTGAAGATATAAGCGAATTTTGTTATTCAGGGAGTAAAATAACAAAAGATGGAATGAGTAAAAGGAATATTAGTAGTAAAATAGCGCAAGAGCCAAATTAGCATTTTATCGAAAAAGTAATCTTTTCAAATCAAAAATAAATCTGGAAATCAAAAAATTGTTCTTGAAAACTTATGTTTGGAGAGTAGCCTTGTATGGATGTGAAACTTGGACCAAAACCAGAGAAGAGAAGTATCGAAGCTTTTGAGATGTGGTGCTATAGGAGGATACTTAACATCAAAAGGACCGATAAGGTAAGAAATGGGGAAGTACTTAACAGAGTAGGAGCTAAAATGGATATTGGCACTGTCTGAAGAAAAGGAGAGATAAACTAATAGGGCACAATTTGAGGCACTCAGGAATAATATCACTGCTGCTAGAAGGAAGAGTGGAAGGAAAGAATTTGGTAGGTCTGCAAAGATTCCAGTATGTTCAGCAGATAATCGAGGATGTCAAATATTAATGTTATTACGAAATGAAAGAACTTGCACAAGATAAAGAGAAATGGAGAGCTGCATTAAACCGGTCGTAAGGCTGATAACCTTATCATCAATACATCTTAAGCCGCCAAAATCAATTAGGACTCTATGAAAACTCATCAAAACTCATTAAGAGACTTTTTCCATGTTTCAAAGAACATAATCTTATTTTATAACATGAACTAGCAACTTACTTTAACCGAATGCAGAAATGTTTTTCTACCTTTACTTCTAAATTATAGCCACGATCGATCAATAGAAGAAATTATTCTTGTAAATATTTTCTTCACGATTCATAATAGATGATACTTAAAATAATGGAACTTCGGGTATCAAGTGAGGGTAGTTGCTGCAACTGATGAAGAACAGAATCACTAGAACCGGTTCAACAAAAGGTGATCACAACACCGACTATTACCTCCATATATTGAGAAAAACAGCAAGAATTTAAAATGTCAACTTCCTTCGTGGTGTAAAATATTTTTAATTAAACAACCCGTAGTACATACAAACAGGTAACTTTTCCGATTTCCACTGCTGAAGAGTCAAGTGTAGGAGCGTAAACTTGGATTATCAAAAGTTTGGTTCTTTTATTTATGTCAATTTTCAATACTGCTATGCGTTCACTTATACCTTTCATTTCCTTTACGTGTGGTACCCACTACTCCTTGATATTATAGAAACCTACCCTATTGTTGACCCAAAATAATAATTTCTCCTTTTGGATAAATCTTCCCCTTTCCTTTTTGTTTCTGATATTCCAATTATATCTCACTTTAGCCCTTCCAACGTGTTTTCCAATTTCAAAAATCCTCCCTCGTTCGCAAACCCCTGGCAATTAAAGTACAAAAATCGCATATTTTCTGTCTTTATTTTTAAATAAAATTTGTTAGCTTTTTTTTTTTTTTTTTTTTTTTGTAATTATAATTACAATTGCCAAAAAAACACACAATATTTTAGTTCGGACATTCAAACTGAATCACACACAGTGCGTTTCCATTTCAACCATTTTTTTATTGAAAATATGAAAATGAAAAAAAAAAAATCATCACGAAAATGCGCTCTGCTGGAGTGCAACATGAAGGTGCGATGTCAGTTGACGACTTTATAGCATTTTTTTTAAAATTCGATTTTCTCCGCGTGGTGCAGAGCACCTGCAAACAGCCATGTGTAGTGCAGGGTGTGCACTACACCACACCTAATGCTGACCGTGCACTTGTGCCTTTTTTCAACCTTTGCCAAACGGAACTAATTTTTCCTAAAAAACAACAGGAAAGGTTCTGCACTCACCTAAGTAATACAGCAGCGTTCAACCACATTTGGAAACCAGTTTCCATGGAAAAAGTACGATTGATTATCCGTCTCCGATCATCACCAAAACTTACACAAATCAAACATTAACGATTATGATGTCGAGCGGCATTTGAGCGAGATACCTGTAGCCATGACGTCACACGAGAATTAAACCAACATTATCGTATTTCTTTTTTATTTTTATTTTATTATTATTTTTTTCCCCGATTTGACACCGTGCACCACACTGAACGTGTCACAGACACATTACACTTGACAATAATACATAGTGTATGACCGAGAAGCGACATGAAATAAAATAAGTTGGTTAACTACACAAAAGAAAAAGTGTGAAGGTACCATTACTCGTTGAAGGTATAATAGGTCGGAGTGTAGGAACCGACTTCTTTAATTTGTCTTTAATGAGACCGCGTGCGATTTATAGCAGTGCTTCCAAAATTACGGGCTATTTAGAGGAACGGTCACGTTTCTGGACAGCGGAGCATGAGCTATGGACCACGAGGCGTTCTCAGTCCAGCTGATTCTCTAAATCCGGAGACGACGTTGTTTTTCCGACGAACGGCGACTTTTAAGACGCCATTAAAAACTCGCAATAGTAGTTAAACATGGGAAACTACCTTTTGGAAAGAAAGAGCGAACATCTTAGCTGCTTTCGAAAGAATATACGAGAGAAGAAAACAAACGTCCAGAAACGAATAAATATGTTAAAAAAGGAAAACCCAGCAGTCGGGTAGATATTTACGATGCAATACTCGAACAAAAAGTGGATATAATTGCTAGACTCAGAAAAAAAAAGAGGAAATATGCTCAAAAGGGGGGAAATAGCACCACGTAGGGTTTTACAGCCCGGAAGTCAATTTCACGCGTTTTGGAGTCGCTTTTTGATACGCCGAAAAAATTACACAGCCACCGGCTTCGATTACTTTTAATTTATCTGCGCGTTTTCGCATTCTGCTTGGCACTGCTCGAAATCGAGTCGCATCGAACAAATCCAAATATTCGGCGTATAAGTTCGCAAAGTTTTCTCATTTTCCAAGCACGACCATTCCGGCTGTACTGGCGATGGCAATATTTTTCGGCATAAAAAGGGACCCGTAGTCTGCTTTAATATCAGCAGTCATTGAAGGCGGACAGAGAGGACGGAGCTACACAAACGATTTCCAAACGTATGGTGAAATATTTTACACTTTTATACTGTGAAACTGAAGCTGAATTACATTAGAATGTCGTGAAATATTTCTTTCGAGAATAAGAGGGCTTATTGAAACAGTCAATCATGTCATTAACATACTCTCGGAGATCCAATCGCGTTGCCTATGCTTAGGGCTGGATCTTAATAACATAAACTGGCGTGCAATGTGCCAAGAATAGGGTTTTTGAGATACTCACAAACCTGACTCCGAAAAAAATGCTCCGCAGGAAAACGTTACCATCTAGTTATTTTGCGCATTCCTTTTTACGCGGTCATTTGTTCCATCAGGTGTCGACAGGCCGGCAAGGATAATGCCGAGCAATGCCGAGAATGGGCGACTAGAGAAGGCACTGGAATGTGGGTATGCGCGTCAACGGGTCGCCTGAACGACACACCCATGTCTTTCCCTGTAGCGGCGAAATTTCGAGGGCAGCAAAATTCAGGGAAAAAATGGAAAACAAATACGGTGGGTATAAAATTAATGTCACCAATAAATTACTTTTGACAGCCGATTGAACTGGAAGGAATATGTCAGGATCAAAAAACAGGAATTAACACGAAAACGAAGAAAAATGTACTGACTGCTCGGAACATTCTCCCCGTTTTCACTGCAAAACAAAATACTGATGTACAGTCAAATCCTGAAACCGATATGGACCTACGGTATGGCCCTCTGGGGCTGCGCGAAGAAGTCGAACTTTAATAAAATACAGGTAGCTCAGAATTTACTATGGCGATTGATCGCAGGAGCACCTTGGTCTGTGTACGAAACGAGGACTTCCATCAAGATCTCCGCATACCCACAATTGAAGACGAAATCAAACGGTACGCAGCAAAACATGAGAAGCGCCCTCGAAGCCCTACAGCTATAAACACTGGCCTCAAAAGACAACTTCAAAAGATCAAATCTTTTGAACTGGTAGTCTAAGTACAACCGTTTGGGTTTAAAATGCAATAATAAAAATAAATATACGAGTATACAAAGTGCAAACAGTTTTTTTTTTTTTTTGTTTTTTTTTTTTAAACAGAAACTGAATTGAAAATTTGAAAATTCGGTTTCTCTTTGGTGATACTTTAGAAAATTATACTGATATTTTTATACATTTGTTACTCACCGGTGTGGATTTAATCGTTGTGATGCCACTTTTGCAAAAGTTCGGCGACATATATTGTATTCCGCTATCCACTTTGTTTTACTCCCTTCATTTACACTTATTGGAGTAAAGTTCAATTCAGTATAAGTAGAAGTTTTTCAACCTGCTTTACTCGTTCAAATACAGTACTTCAGTAGGTACTTTAAACAACTTATTTGAGAAAATTATTTTCCTAAACCTTCTGAGATCTGATGATCGTCTTATTTACCTACAATCTTCATTTCTTTAACTGTTCTTTACATTCTTCACAGTTTTTAGATTTTTACATGCTTTATAATTCTTTACATTCTTTACGGTAAAGAATTAAAATCATGTGTAAAGTTGACAACCCTGGCTTCAATTAACAGACGCAAATTCTCAGGTCGCTGCTTCTTGCATTTATAGAAGCTTAATGAAAATCACTTCAAGCAAAGCTGCAGACTGCAGTCGCGCCGCTCTATCGCATCATGCTATCACTCTATCAACAGGAAGGTACTCCTCAATCAATCACAAACAATTCAGGTGGCATATCTTAGGACATCCTTCATACGCTAAAGACCAAGAAAGAATTTTATTTCGATTCAAATAAAGTTTACAATTTGAATAGGCATGACTGAGATTATCACCAATACTATCAACACTTTTTAACTAGCATCCAATTTTGAGAATATTGAAAAGTACATTTGTTCGTCATAACTACGTACTTCAGCATTGACATAGAATGATCAAAAATCAGAAAAACAATGTATCGCTACTTATACATCCTTGTGATGAATATTTTCACTAAATTCAAGAATTCAACAGTTCTCGATTCGTGTGATAGTATTTGCCTCGAGATTTCCGATTCTCTTAATAATAATCTCGCATATATACCTTCTACAACTTTTTCTCGATTTGCTTTTGATAATATTTAGTATGATTGTGCTTCTTCACTAGCTGGACTGATTCGTCTTATAAATATTCATGCTGACATTTCCTTAGTTCTTCACGTTTTGCTTGATAAATTTGGAGTCTTTGTTGTAGTATTTCTCCTAGATTCTTCTTGCAATATATCCAGTTCTGCTTCTGTCGTTTTTAATCAACGTTTACAAACTATCTGAGCATCACATAGTAAGGTTTTATCCTGTACTTCTTCATTATATAGCAAATTATTCATTTGCTACTCGTTTATTTGCTACTAGTTCATATACTATTAGTTCACTTCCTACATCGCATATTCTCACGATCACCACAGCACGCCGGTGTTTTGTCTTCAGATGAAAACAGCCACAAAGTTAAAAGCTTCACCGCTCAAAACCTGAAACAGAATACCAAAATTACCATTAATACTTTTATCGTGCATATTTATAAGACATAATTGACATCGCATTATTCCTTGGAAAATCTACTGATAAGAGTACCACAGAAAGTTTTGTAGTTAGTTCGATTCAAAGAAATTCTACACTAGTTGAACTGAGAGCCTATTTCATACATTAACAAACAACATACCTCTTCTAAATACAGTTAATTCCGTCACTTTCCTTGAGGAAATTCTCTGTAGAGTAAAATCCAAAAAAAAAGTGTAGCTACTGTTACCAAAAATACCCGTCTTTGGGCTAACAAACGTTGTAATTGGAGATTGGACGATATTGTAAAGGCGTGTTACGATTGGTCGCTCTGTAGTGGAATCAAGATCAAGGGGCATACAGGAGAAAAAAGAAAAGGGATTGCAATAAGCTCGGCTACTAGTGGCCGACCTTAATCATAATTAAATTTAAAAAAAAGTTTGTAAATTTTGGAAGCGGCAAAAAAAGAAGTAGCACCCAGGGACGTACCGATACGGTGGAGATCCCCCCTGTAGGAAATTTTTTACTCAGCAGTTGGGAAAATTTATCATTTCAGTCAGCCGAAGTTGGAAAATTTCGGTAGAGTTGAAAAAATCTACTAGTCAGGTTTTTTTTTTTGCTTTGATACTTGGGAATTTTGAGTTGAGAAGTTGGGAAAATCCAACAATTGAGAATTAGAAATTTTGAGTTGAGAAGTTGAAAAGTAGGAAAAGTCCAACAAGTCCAAAGCTTTTTTTTTACTTTGATACTTGGAAATTTTGAGTTGAATCAGTTGGGACTTTCACGCTCCCCTCCCCCAGGAAAAAATCTTCGGTACATCCATGGTAGTACCCAGCAGCAAGCGGCAAATCAGGTAAATCCTGCTTTGAGTCGGACTCTTTTTTTTCTGTTCGCTCGGTCCTTTTTCCTCTGACAAACTATACAATATAGGGGAAGGTGGCGTACCACGGAACGTTTTTTTCTCTCTCTTTCTTTTCGACAAATATTCTTGTACGGTGGGTAAAAATATAAAATTTATATACCATTCAAAAGCTCATTCTTTTGTGCATAGAATGGCTTAAACAGATCCCCTCCCCGTTATCAAATTAAAGAAAAAATCGAACTTGATGATGCGCTGAGTATTTCGAGGTACAACACGAGTACATACCTTGGAACATTCGCATTTTACATACTCTACCCACCTTTTCACTTTCCCTTCAGCTGTGTAAATAAGCTCTCCCTCCTTATTTGTTAATATATTACTTGCTTTCTTCCTTCTTTCTCCAAACTCCATTTTTACTTTTCTATAGGCCAAGTCTATTTGTCCTTTCTTCTTAAACTCTTCTATCTTATCACTTTTTTCTTTCGTCCATTCCTTCTTTGCCTTTTTACACTCTCTCTTTATTTCATCCCTTCGCCTGCTTGCCCTTTTATTCCCTTTGTATTTATTACTCTACAGTCTCCTGACCAAAAATCATTCTCCTCTTTCCACCTTACTTCATTAATCCAACTGGTCCTAGGTCAAGCCTCTTCATTCCTCTCTTTTAAGATTCTTTAATCTTTGAACTCCATTCAAGTTTTTCACATTTCAAGTTCCTATTTTAATTGCGCCTTTCTTTTTAAAACTTTCTGATGATGATGCTTCCCCAAGTAGCTCCCTCCCGGCCATCCGAATAGGGAGCTTTTTACGTCTGGAAAAATTATATACCTGTTGCAACGGTATCATCAGTAATTAATATTTTAAATAGCTACATTTCGTGTAAAGAGATATTGCTGTAGTTTTTCATTGTTTTCAATAGGGTTTATCTGTCGAAGTTTGCTTTCTCCTAGGTACTTTTTGGTCTGATTGGCCGAGTAGATAGCGCGCTGGTCTCGGAATCCAGAGGTCCCGGGTTCGAGTCCACGTAGCAACTCGCTAAATTTCGACCTAGGCCGGTTTCTCGGCAAGATGAGAAGAGGGCTAAGACAGCCCCAACTGCCTCTCCGACGTCTCTGAGAAAGTGCTCGAAAGGGCGGATTCCAGGGCTCAGGTTGAGAGTAAAATTAGAAAAGAGAGAGAGAGGTACTTTTTGTCGCGATTTTAATATATATAACCTCATAGAGAGTCTTAAACTTCCTCACCACGGCAAAGTATCACCCAAGAGGAGGCCCTGTTACATAATATGTACAAAATTGTAATTTAAATTGAAAGCTCCATGGGGTGCATTTTGTACAGTGCACTACATCTAACACCGGCCCAGCTACTACTTGTTGATTTGAGTTTAAAAAAAACTGTCCTAACCGAACTGATCAACGATTAATTATTACCAGTCGGGTGAAACAGTCTCTTCGGTATACTTCATTCGAGGGGTCCAATTTAACCGAATACTGAGCCACAAAAAAAAACGCTGATTTGTCGTACACAAAACGCTGGTTTCGAAGCCATTTCTTCAAAATGGCGAATGATTTCTGAACAGAGAATGTCGCGTCGACAGAAGAATGTAAGTAATTTCCGACCAACATTTCTAAGATCAGTGTTTATAAGATTATTATTAATTCAAAGGCTTAAGTAGTCGGAGAAAACTTGCCGCAGGCAGTTGATGTCGAGGGGAGAAAATTGATGAAAAGCAGGCCAATTTACTGTGACGGTTCCACCCAGATGTCAACATGAGTAAGAATTTATACAGTTCGTGAAATATTCATTTCTGGCAACATTGAATAAAGAGTCTCTGGTGGCAGAGCTCGGCTACGCCGGCGGATTAAAATGTTTCGCAATTTCGCGATCAAAACGACGCTATTTACAGTCGCGAAAAAAGAAGACCAAGAAGTTGGGCGAAAAAAAAAATGACGAACGGAAAAGCGGCGGCAAAACGGGAAAAGCGCGAGAAGTGCGGGCATTTCATTTATTTACATGTTTCCCCGATGAATGAGCGAGAGGAAACAGCTTCGAGCAAATTTACCGATGATTGTGAGTATACGAGTGGAGAGTACAAAACGTTTTGTGGCGGCGAGCTATACACTAACGAGTGGTGAGAATGAAATTATTTTTCGATACAGCGCCGGCAATTTATTTCAAATTCAAGCGTATAGTGAAAAGATTAAATTGGATTCGGTTATATTCATCTTTTTTTCGTTGATGGTAATTTTAAAATATACTTTTCGTATGCTAGACGCGCCTACGTAATGCGAAAACGAGTGTAGAATGTGTATTCGACGCGACTAATTACTCTTCCAATTTTCTGGTCTGCGAGCCGCCATAGTCAACGCACAGACCTCTCGAGGAAAGCGAATGTCGAATGGGACGATGGACGAGATCTACTTACATACTACGTGTATAGTTAAACAGCTATCTCCTGCTGGCTTCGGCTAAATACTTATTTGGCGCCATCAACTGCTTTTCATGAGCACCGGAGGTGTATGCTCGTCCGATTTCCTGAGTCTGAATGACTCAACAAACACCATAGCTTTGTTTCTTCATTTTCTGATCACCTTCCCCTTTCCCCATCTATGTGTGCTACCTTACCGTGATATAGGGGCCTTTTTTTATTATTCAACCCTGTCAAGAGGGGGAGTGGGAAAGGGAAGAAATACCCCGGGTTTGGACTTTCAGAAGGGCCTGATATTTTTAGAAGACCTGAATTTCAACGCCTACGGCTACATCATACTGTACATCAAATCAACAATCATTTCTTACACCATGAAAGAAACCTCTTATCCCGTAGCTTATATTTTTTCCCATCTGATAAAAGAAAAAAATGAACTGGAAGGAGGGGGCCCGTGGAAATTCCACCAGGCCCTCCTTTTCTCTCTCCGGGGCTGTTATTATTATTACCAGCACTGTACAGAGTATCACTTATTTCCTATTAAATATTGCTGCGGATTTCGCCACAGACTTCACATGTGTCGTGGACGGCGGAGGGAGCTAGTCTCCCCCTTGCCCTCGCGATTGCTATACCCACCCATTTCTGGGCATTTACCCCCCTTTTCTCTCCAATTTTTCCTGTTCCGGATATGTCTTCTGCGCAAGGGGCCGAGTGACTTTCGAAATAAGCCTCTCTACCGCGTAATGGGTCTTCCTCTCGCTCTTTTGTGATTGTACGGAGTCCACCCTTCAAACCGTTTTTCCCACCTTCCATCCCCCTGTCTCCAGATGTGTCCTCCGTACCTCTATTCATTTCTTATTACCACTTCCCCTAAATCCTCCAAGTCAGTTTTAGCTCTAGTAAAGATTCAACTTTGTCTTTTACCTTGATGCCCAACATGCTACGCTCTATCGCTCTTTGAGTTGTCTTCAACCGCTTGATATTTGCTTTGGTTAACGCCCATGTCTGGACTTCGTATGTCAATACTGGCTGCATAAAACTCCTCCAGACCCCAGCCTTAGTTGGTATCTGTGGCGATACTCGCTTATAAAGTTTGTTTCAGTTACAGTTATAAGACGTTGCATAACGCTGTGTAATTACCGCTTATTTTTGATTGGAATAATACTAGTTACCATCTGTACTGGTGTAGTTCTTTATTTCCTTGGTGGAGTCTACCCTTACTCCTCCGCTCTCTCGCTGCGCCCCGTTTCGGCTGAGAAATTGCTGTGAACGTTAGGGACTGGCGCGCTGCGAACCGGTTAGTGCTGCGGCGACAACTCGCTGAGTACGCTTTCCAACCGGCCGGCGATTCTGAGCAGGGGACAGGGGTAGCTCAAGGGGACCAGCGCCCAACGTGGTCGACCGTATCCACGGTCCCACAAGTGGTGACTTCGACTCACCGACGGTGCCACAAGTGCTGACCTCGACATACCGACACTCCCACGACTGGTAACCTCGACGTTGAACACGAACCCACAGTATCGATAAGCCGCCTTTGAAAAAGCTCTTCAAATTCCAACATTTCTTCCAACTACTAGTGATACGATTTAAGAGTTCCTTTTCTCTCGCGTTTTAGAAGGAAATTATTTGGCCTAGATAGTTTGCTTCATTTACCCATTCGATCTATTCGTTTTTTATTGTCAATTGTCACCTCCCCTCTGGAGCGTTTGTCAATAGCTTAGTTTTGCTTGTATTGATGCTCAGCCATGCCTTCTCGCAAGCCTCTAGAAATTCCTCTGCATTCCTAGTTAACTCAGTCAGGTTGTTCGCTATTAACACTACGTCGTCCGCAAACCTCTCCTTGTTCAAAAATTCCCCCTCAATTTTGACTACCCTACCTTCCCATTTTAATCTCCTCATGGCCTGCTCCAGTACGCGACAACGATTTATTGACGAAGGTGAGGGGGCCGTTAGTCACTCAATAACTCAGTAGGTTACGTCTGTCCATTTTTTTCTCTCCTGTGCTAATCTTTTCATTTCTGAGGATAGTTTATATCCTTCATTATCTGCTCTTCATAGAGCTCGTTCTTTGCTTTTATTTTCAGTTCTTTTCCTCAACCATTCCCTCTAGCAGTAATAACAATATCCCTGGAATTCTTATATTATGACTTATCATCCTAACTCTTCTCTTTACGACTATATTCCAAATTTCTCTTTTCCTTCCTGTTCGCCTCAATACTTCCTCATACCTAATCTTTTCTGTCCCAACATTCTCCGATAACACCACATTTCAAAAGCTTCAATCCTTTCTCTTTCTTGCATTCTTATTGTCCAGGCCACATCCATACAACGGTATATACTCCAAATATATGCTCAGAGAAATCTCGGTCTTACTTTTGAATCTACATTTGCCCTGAGTATGTACATATATTTTTGTGGTCAAAAATCTCTCTTAGCTTGTTCCATTCTACCCTTTATTTCTGTTTTACTTCTTCCGTCTTGCATTAGGCTACCTAAGTATCTAAATTCCTTTACCTCTTTCATTTTTTCACCTCCTGTCTCCGTATTTATTAGCATTTGTTTCCATCTACTGACTGCCTCATTTTTGTTTTATTTTTATTCATCTTCATTTCGTATTTTATTTTTTCATCCAACTTTTTCAATGTTTTCTTTAGTATTTTTTTATTTCCTTCCACTTTTGCAATAGCATATGCAAACCTTATCATTCTAACCGTCTCCAATTAGAAAAAATTTAGAATTAAGCAAGACCCCAATCTAAATCTATCTGATCTATCTAAAAAAGAAATTCCAAAATATAATAGACTTCTTTCACCAAATTAATGCGAGTAAGACTATCATAATGGATAAGTGGTAATAAACTACAACTACTGAACACCCCTGATTATGTGATAGCACCTACAATATAAGTAATTGTTTTAGAAATAAAGTACCCGACTAAGGTTAATTTTGGTAGACAGTTAAAGTACCAATATGAAGTATTTCCGTCATACAAATGAAATTACAGTCAAACTTCGAGGGGACCTCCTCTGATAGTTGTGAAGGAAAGAAGTCTGCCTCGTAATGTAATACAATGTAATCATTATTCCTTAATAAAATATATAATTAAAAAAAAAAAGTCTCCCCTTGTACTATCACACCTGATTTCCTTTCATTCATTTCTTCAATTACTTTTTCTATGAATGAGTTATCCCTTAGACCACTGTCAGGACATATATGTCCCACTAAAGTTTAAAAAATTACTACTGGGACAACTATGTCCCCAAATTAAATGCATTTGATGCTAATCCACATACTTCTCAATAAGCTCTTTCAAATGCAAGCATAATTTTTTCAATTGAGACAACATTATTTGAGTTATTATCACCTTTTCCCACCATAAAACACTATTGGGACATATTTGTCCCCAAGCCTACCTCTCGTTACAGAAGGGAGTAAAAGCTCTGAAACTTGACGGATAACTTATTTACTCGTACATCACCTACAGTTTAACCCTTTTTTCGAATTTTTGAACGCGAATAAAAAAGTTATGGTCAATGAGTTAAACAGTGTTGGTGGTAAAAAAACAACCTTTTTCCACTCCCTTTTGAATTTTAGTATCTCCCATTTCATCCTCTATTTGTATTTCAGAATTTTGATCCTTACATAAGTTTCATATTACTCTTTTTTCTCTATACATAACTCCTATGCCTTCTTCAATATTTGAAATATTTTTGACCATTCAACATTACAGCTTTTTCTAAATCTACAAATGCTTACATATGTATTCAAACCTTTTTTTCAGTCTTTGTTCTAAAGCCTCAAACATAAAATTGCTTCCCTATCTACTTTTTCTGAATCCAAACTGATCTTCTCCCACTCTTTCTTCCATTTGATTTTGTATTCGCTTACATATTATCCTAGCTAGAATCCTTGATGTATGCGATAGTAAACTTATATAGCACGACCATCTTCACATTTGCTTGCTCCTGCGTTTCTAGGGATCATAATTAACCTGCTTTTCTGGAAATCTCTTGACATTTCTTCTTCCCCATATTTCCTGCAAATTAATGTGAGGTATATAGGTATACCTACCTCGAATAACGCTACGTTCCTAACAACGCCACCTACGTATTCCTTGGTCGTAGACATATCCCACTTTGAAATCCAAAAGAAAAGTTTTTTGAAATTTTTCCCTGAATTTTCAGTTTTATGGAATTTTGGTGCAAAAATGCTCCAAATATAATGTCAATATTTGGTGGTAAATTGTCCCCTGTCCTCTGTCCCCCTCCCCCGTTTTACCAGTACCTGATTTATTGTCCAAAAGCATTCGAAAACACTCCTAAAATACGCATTAAAAAACAAAAAACACGGAGAGCTGGCGTTGTTAGGAAGATATTAAACGGAGCTTCAAATACCGCCAATAAATTTTATCAGATTAAAACTAGACTCTAAATGAAGTATCTAATAAGTGAGGTCAAATATATGAACTTTAATCTTTCCTCTTTCACCCCTCCCAGTCAAAAACCTCGTAGGTTAATTACTTTGCCGACCATCGTCAGTCTTCTTTAGCATGGCGTGAATTAGGACAGGTACCTTTACAAATTTTTTAAAACTACTTCTCCTGCATTTCTCAACGACTCACTAGCAATTTCATCAACTCCTTCTACTTCACTTATTTTCATTTCTTTCAGAGCCCTATCGAATTCCGATCTCAGAAGGGGATCTCCTCTTTCTTTATCCTCTACACTATCTCCTCTTTCCATGCATTTACTTATACTACCTGCTTTATTCTTATACAATTTTTCAACATATCTGACCTATCTTTCTCTTTTGTCTTTTCTGGAGTCTAACAATTTTCTTTTTTCATCCGTTAAAATATTTGTTCTCTTTTTTCTTGCTCCAAAATATCTCTTTAATTTATGATATGCCTGATCGGGTTTCCTGCTTTCATTGACTCCTCAATTAGCTCACAATTCGCATTAATCCATTTTTCCTTGATCTTCTTACATTCTCTCTTCATTTGATTTCTCAAAACTTTATATTTGTCCTTACTTCCTCTATCATTGGCCTGTTTATACTATCTTCTTTCTTCCAATAACTCTAGTATCTCGCGTTTCATCCATGATCTTCTCCTTTCTACTATTTGAGTTCCCATTTTCTTCCATGCTGCCAGATTTATTGCTTTTTTAGTGCTACAACTACTCTTCAATATCATTTCCTTCCTGTGGGCTTAAAGAAGAACTAAAGGCATATAGGAGAAGGCAAACTATTTCAGTATGGGAAAATTAGTGTAATTGAAAACTAGTGCCCCGTGGAGCCCCAAGGGTTGAAAGGATGAGAGAAAGAAACCTGAAATGGATTGCGTATGTAACAATATAAACAATTTTCAAATTCGGGGAATTCGAGTTATTGGAGATTAGCTTCCTGTGGAACCTCAAAGATTGAGGGGAGGAGAGAAAGAATAGCTAAAATCAACTCAGCAACTTAAAAAAACTTCATTACCGATGAAAAGAACTCGGAAATCCAGGAAAATTGGAGTGACCAGAAATTAGCGCCTGGGGAGTCTGAGAAGGATCGAAGGTAGGAAGAAATAACCCTTAAAATAAATAAAACCTCTATCTGAGAAAGAAGATAGTGTTTAGGCCCATGTGGAGAGAAACCCCCACTGACTGAAGCTCAAATTCTAAAAATCAATGTTAATTCCTATAAGAATTTCTTCCCCCTTGCAGCACGGGTTAACCATTTCCGGTTTTGCTCAAACTTTGGAGATTTTTTTTTTTTTAATTAAGAACCGACCCTGGAGGGCATCCGAAAATAAGAATCACCCTAGTGTATTCCGTAAAAGCACACTTCTGCGAGCAACTACATACTCGCGGCTCGAAATTTGCAAGTGAAATACTGTTATGCATATACCTCTTTGGAAATTTCCCTGGTTTTTGCACGTCGTGTATAGAGAGAGAGAGAGAGACAAGCCCCCTCCCCCGTTCAAGTGTGGCATGTCATCGAGCTTCAAACACACCTTTTTTCGCAATCGATTTGCACGAAAGCGTCATTATTATTCAACTTTCGCTTTTCGGCAATTTATAAGCAGCTTTATTCGTCTTCTTCGTCGTTTCATACTCGAGCAAAAGTAATTTCCTGCTTCGATTTATAGTCGCCGCACTGCCAGGTGGCAGACCAAAATCTAATTAATCACATCGCGTGAGTTATAATCGAAAATTATACAGCTACTCTTGAAAGTGAAACTCGAAAAAAATTGTCGGCTCTGCCTCCGAAATCGAATTCGACAGTTTTTCATTTTAATTAGAAAAAAGTAAGAAAAAAGTAAATACACCTACAGTTGCGATAAAAAATAATAAAATAATATCAACTTGTAAACAGAGCGTGAAACGAATTAAAATAGGTTATCAAGACGTTAAGGTTTTAACTTGACTACACAGAAAAATAATTAATTCGAACGACCATCCTCGTTTTCGACGCTAATTCGCTTGAACGTAATTAAGAGTACGAAGGAAGTTCCAAAACTAAGAATATTCGTAGCTTTGTGGCATTTTGAACAATGTCGCTATTGTTTCCCTTGAGCCGTGGCTGATTAGAGTCTCTTTTAATTAAACCTCCAAATAATAATCGACACGCGGAAAATGTCGTCTTACTAGAGCTTTTCTAATTGTTGATCTCTTTTTCTCAGCTCAAACTGGAGGATTATATTCTATTAATAAGAGAATTAACACTGACTTACTGAGATTACGTTCTGTCGTTGTCTGAAATCGAATGAATGGGGATTCTTACGTGTATAGGTACCAAATGATTAACACAGTGGATTGGCGGGGACAGTGAGACCACCTCCACTCCCTTAGAATTTTCAAAGAGAGCTTTATCCCTTTACAGATGCCCGAACGAAAAACAGTTCGGGCTCTATTTTGAAATAATTACAACGTTATGACTTTCTTGGATGAAAGTGCCAGAGAGTTCATCACAGCCTTTCATCCCAACAGAAAAAGTAAGAGAATAGTAGTTTCTCATAGTACATATGTACTTGAAGTATTGAAACCGCTCTTTTAGTTTCTAGTAGTTAATATCATACATGGTAATATTTAAACCACTGACTGTATAAACTGCTGGATGGTAAATTTTCATCTTTGTGATCGTTTGATCTTCTTGATCTTTGTGCATCATGTTAACCCTCTCCTTTGATAAGCGAATAGCTCGTCATTCATAGCTTGCTGAGATTAAAATCAGAAGTTGGAGCCGAGAAGTTCTAGAGCTCGCCTGGGCAGGTAGTTCACAACTAGCGAGCTATAATTGTAAAAATAGTAGTTGTAGTAGTAAATGAATGAATGAAAAGAAGAAGAGAAAAAAAGAGGAAAGGAGGAGTAAGTCGAAAGGCCGGTACGTTGGTAAATTAAGGGAAACTAAATGAACTCTAATTTAACGTATTAACTTTATTCTACAAAATGAAGATATAACTGATATTGTCTGTTAATCAAGCAAGTTAGGCGAAGACCTTGTAGGCGCGAGGGCCGGATCTTTGGCGCGTCTGCCGATTGGTACCACCTGGAATTTAAGATAATAATCGCGTTTGAGTACCATGATTCGAAATCTAGCAAGACATGTAAACTGTGAGGTATGACCCTCATGATCTGTCCCGTGGCTTGAGTGCAAGCCACACTGCCTCGTCGGCCAGTGCAAGGTATCGCAGTAGGTACGCCGCTAATCCACCCTGGCCACACTTGTGCGGGGGTTAGGGGACCTCCGCCTCGAGGCCTACGTACTCCCTGAGTACGGACCGCCCTGCTACGTGAGACCGCTCACGTGAGGCTGTACGTCATATTCTCGCCTGAGCATCCCGCTCTGCATAATGAGCGTACGTCGATACCCGGCAAGACAGTCTGAGTATGCGCAACTCGTTATCCTAATTAATACCTATAATGAAACAATTCAATATCGAAGTAGGGTAAGCCTACGAAAAGATTGGTACTCCGTGAGTAAACTCACCTAAGATGCAATTCGGCTCGTCCAGCTGCCACTACACAATCACTAGATACGAAATACAATACTCTCGCAATGGTCGCCTGTCGAAGAATGCACCAAGCATCCTGGGTCGTCCCTACGAGTTCCTGTCCGCGTGGCGGAAACACATTATGCAGATATGTAGGTGGCAGCTAGAGCCAGTTTTTGCACCATCAGTTGGGGGATGAGAGAGGATTACCTGCTCGTGAGAGCCAGGTACGAGCTAACGAAATGACTTCGCTGCAGCGAATGCTGTCTGCAGTGATTCCTAACATATTGAAGCCATGCATCTCAAAATTAGGGAACTAAATTTTACCATTTCTTTACATTCGGCCGTCCTGCATGTCACGCTCGACCTCGAGTGACTGACGGGTGTACTAGTTGTCTTCATTGGGGTCAGATACGTGTGCAGCATCGTCTTCCCCGGGGTCAGATGCGACTGCAGCATCGTCTTCCCCTGCCGGAGCTTCGTCTTCTTCCGAGACGCCTCCATCCAAACGCCATGGCTTCATGTGGTCCGTTGCTACGACCTGCTCGTATCTTCTCGACCTAGTTACCCGGGGCGAGCCCGCCATGTCTCTAACTCTATACCTGTCATTACCAAGCGCCTCCACTACCTCCATGGGTCCCTGGTAAGGACATGTTAGCTTACGCGACCCAACGGTAGGCGCGGCTTGCTTCTCTATCAACACAAGTTCGCCAACCTTGTATTGACGACTTTCTTTGTGACGCTTATCATAATGTCTTTTCTGTGTTTTCTGAGCTACCTCAATATTCTTGGCAGCCTCAGCACGAGTGTTAACAATGTCTGCGATTATGCGAGAACTCGTCTGAACTTCATCGCGTAACGCGGCATCATCTCCACCTGGAGGGGTGTATCCTAAGAGTAACTGACTAGGCGTTTTCTTGGTAGATGTATTAACCGTATTGTTTAGGGCAAACTGAACTCGTCTCAGATTTTCGTCCCATCGGTCCTCCTTGGTGGTGTAGGTCAACAACGAGTTCAAAATTGAGCGGTTAAGTCGCTCGACCTGACCATTTGCCCTCGGAGTTGCGACGGCGACAAGAACATGTTTAATGAAATTTTGCTGACAGAACCCTTTGAAACAATGCGAAGTAAAGCACGACCCTTGGTCGGAAACAATGACTTTAGGTGTGCCATACGTGGCAAAAATATCTCGCAGGTATTCAATCACAAACTTTACTTTTGTGTTTCTGACGGCACAGAGGAAGGTGAACTTCGTGAAACCGTCAACGGCAGCGAATACATACTGTTTTCCATGCTTGGACTTTGGAAAAGGTCCAAGATGGTCTATGTGTATTACCTGCAGGGGCTCACTACCCTTTGGAATCGGATGCAGCTTTCCCTCAGGCTTACCACCTTTCCTTTTTGCATACAAGCATCGAATACAACATTTTATAAAGTTCTCTACATAGGAGCGCATACTCGGAAACCAATATGTTTCATTCAATTTCGTAAGGGTTTTCTCGACGGCGGCGTGTCCGACCTCTTCGTGTGCAATTCTAACAATTTCGTGCCGCATGCCTATGGGGATGACCCACAATAGGCCTTTGGCAGTGACACGATGAATTCGATTGTCCTGAAGGGAATAGTTCTTGTGAATGTAATGGTCATAGGTCGACACTGGGGGCCGCGATAAGATTTTATGGACTTCACGCAGTTGAGCGTCAGTAAGCTGACCAGACAGAACCCAGTCCGAGGTTTCAATGTTACAGACTTGGCGTATTTCTATAGGGGGATTGCGACTCAGAGCATCAACATGCTGCATCTGAGTGCCCGGACGGTATTGTATCGAAAAACTGAATTCTAACAATTGGAGCCACCACCTTGCAATGCGGGGGATAAGCTCTTTCTTGCTGGCACTTTGTTTCAGAGAGTTGCAATCGGTGACCACTGTGAAGGTGATACCGATGAGATATATACGAAACTTCTTGAGAGACTCGACCACAGCAAAGGTTTCGAGCTCGTATGAGTGATAATCCGCTTCTGCGCCGTGAGTTTGGCGGCTAAAATAGGCAACGGGATGAAGCCGTTGTTCGTGTTTTTGTAGTAGAATGCCACCAAGTCCTAATTTACTAGCGTCAGTATGCACCTCAGTCTCGGCAGTGGGATCGTACAGCCGTAGAACTGGTCGAGAGCTGAGTGCTTCCTTTAGCCGACTGAACGCCTGATCTTCAGCGTCAGTCCACCGCCAGGCGGTGCCTTTTTTCAAGAGCTGATTTAAGGGTTGCGCGATGGTCGCGTAACCTTGAACGAAATGCCGAAAATAACCAGTGAGACCGATAAACTGGCGGATATTGTGTTCAGACTTGGGCACGGGGAAGTTCGTAATCGCCGTGCACTTTTCTGCACCTAGTTGAACTGTTCCGGCGCTTATCTCAAAACCGAGAAAATTGATGGAAGTGGTGAAAAATACACACTTTTCCTAACTGCAAACGAGCAGTAGTTCCATAAGCACAAATGAGGGGGAGGGGCTTGAGAGGCTTCGCTCCTAAATCTACTAAAAGTCCTCCCCCACCCCCCTCGAAAAAATACTGGAAAACGGTACTAGTGAAGGAATTTTCAGCACTATTTTGGTACTTGTAAGCCTTATGACAGCCCCGGTATTTGCGCTTATGGGTATAGTTTACTATTAATGAGCAACCAGTATTTCGTACAAAAGGGCACTAGTTCATTACTAAACGGTAGTGTAGTGAACTACAGTGGAACTTCCCTATAACGAACTTCTATACAACGAAATTTTCTATATAAAGAACATTTTCGCTGGTCCTTGGAATTTCCTTTCAAAAACGTTTCTTTATAACGAAAGAAAATTTCTACATAACGAACTTTTTTTCACCGTTCAGAAGCTCGAATGCTTGAATCACGTTGAAAACATGTTCAGTACTTTCTGGTAATTTTAAGCTTATACTCGTACACGTCCGACGACTAAAATGATAACGAGAACTGCACTGTATGTATGGGTGGGCATTTCTTTTCATTAAAAGTTCTCAGTTTCTCTCGTGTCGGACGGTGCGTTCTCTAAGTTGAAACACACGTTAGCCATGTCGAAAAGAAAAGTTTTGGGTATAAAAAAAAAAGTCCAGCAAGATATTCGTAATTATTGCATTCCATGCAATTAATTATACGCTACGTTATGTTTTTACATACAGTATGCATAAGGTCTGCCTTACGTTCTGTAGTTGACTTTTGCTAAGTTAGATGATAATGATGTATTCCTTAGTCACTCAACTAGTGTAGGTTACATCTCTTTATTTGTTCCCCTCTCCTGTGCTAATCTTTTCATTTCTGAAAAAGATTTACATTTTATACTTAATATATCCTTTATTATCTGCTCTTCATAGCTTATTCTCTATACCTCCCTTTTCAAGCAGTAATAACAATATTCCTGGATGTTTCATATTATAAGACCTATAATTTTAAAACTCTTTTCTTTACAATAATATTCCAAATTTCTCTGTTCCTTCCTATTCGTCTCAATATGTCCCTATTCCCGATTTTTTCTCCCCATTTGATTTTCAACATTCTCCGTTAACACCACATTTCAAAAGCATCTCTATCCTTTTTCTACTGAGCACTAAAAGATATTATGTACGTAGTTTACTACCAATGATCTGTAATTCACAACTAAGGTGGTACTGTAGTTCATTACTAGCCGGCCGTGTAATGAACTATTTGAATTTATTTGAGTACTGCCAATGTTCTGAAGTGACCAGCGGAGGAAGATCTAAGTATCTCAGGAGGGGGTGCGTGGGTTAGTTGTCGCTACCGTACAAATCCCATCATCTTATTGCTGTAATGAATGCGCTAAAATACATCCTGAAATGCTCTTTGTGACAGCGTGGGAGGATTCCAACCCCCTCCCATTCTTATGCCGATGCTTTAAATTATTGAACAAAAGCGGGTAACACATCACCAACTTTCAATGCTTAATTATACTAAAATACTACTATAATGCTCCGTAGTTACCTAACTATGAAAGTTACTACTGTGAGCTAGTATGAATATTTTTGATACATTACTACGAAAGATGAGCTGTATAGTGAGCTACTGAAGTGCTGCTAAAATGTTCTGTAGTTGACTGTTGAGTTACAACTAAGAGAAAAGAGATAGTAGTTCAATATTAACATTCAGTAGCAGAGGCGGAACTTGATTTGCAGTTGGAGGGGGGGGGGGTGGAGAAGGAAAATTTGCCGACAAAATTTTTTTTAATGGGAAAATTTGTCGATTTTTCAACAAAAATATTTTTTAATTAAAAAAAATAAATAAACAAACAAACAAACAAACAAACGTTCTTAGAAAATGAGAAATTCAAATGAACAGTTTCAAAATTTGCCGAATGCTAAATTATTGGGGGTGTTTCACCCCTCCCTCCATAGTCTCGTCTCGGCACATTTGCGCACATGAGCATACCCATAGTCTGCAAGGGTAAGCTGGAAGAATGTTAAGAATACTTGAGAGGAACACACAACTTCCTTTACACATAAAGGTGGTCGATATTTACTCATTTTTTTCAGAACCTACTCTGATTCATCTCCTAAATTGGTTCCAATAAAATCAGAAAAAAAAACTTACACAGTTTTGTGGGTCGATCGGATTAGGGGAATCCATGCCACAAGCTCCCTTTCGTTCTTATGGGAAAAACACGGGGAGTTTTGACTTTTGTTCTAGACTAAATTTCTCTCCTATATTTACCAGAACCAAAGCCCGTAAACTAAACAATAGAACATTTTTGCTATCAGATTCAGCTTATGACATTGAAAAATAAATCTTTTGCTTTCAACTTTTAGATTTTAATAAAATGTTCAACTTTCTCAAATTTCAGTCTCTAGGTCAAACAGAGAATCTAGTAAAAACAGAATAGTCATTGAAATTCGAAATTCGTTTGGTACCGACTTTCAGGTTTTCAAAATGTCTTCCACATTTTAGCTTTGTTTTGACTGTTCAGGTAACGTTCGATACTCAGCTTGAAACCTTCGTTAACTGACTAGTCTCTGACAGGAGTCCAGGGTACCTACTCCATTCTCAGAAACGAAATTTGGCTTTCAATTTGGGGAGGTGGAGAAGAAAAATCTGTCGGCAAAAATATGTTTTAAACTAAAAATTTGCCGATTTCTTGATCGAAATATGTTTTAATTGAAGAAAAAAAATAATAAACATTCATAAGAAATAAAAAATTCAAATGAACAGTTTCAACATTTGCCGGCTGACAAATAACTGAGGGGAAGGGGGTTCAACCCCACCCCCCTATAGTTTCGTCCCTGTTCAGTAGTGTAAAACGGAAGACGTTCGTGACAAACCGTGTGAGTGAAGTTCAAGAGCTAACAGTGTCCGCATGCGACGCCATGTACCCAGAACCAGGAACATACTGATAGGGGGGTAGGGGAACAACTCCCCCCGTAGGAATTTTTCACTCAGCAGTTGGGAAAATTTATACCATTTCAATCAGGCGAGTTAGAAAAATGCAACAAATTAGAAAGGTTTTTTTTTTGCTTTGATACTTGGGAATTGAGTTGAGAAGTTGGGAAAACCCAACAAATCAAAAGGTTTTTCTTCTTTTGCTTTTTGGTACTTGGGAATTTTGAGCTGAGTCAGTTGGGAAAATCCAACAGGTCAAAAGGTTTTTTTCTCTGCTTTGATAATTGGGAATTTTGATTAGTCAGTTGGGACTTTCACAATT
The DNA here is from genome assembly GCA_031841125.1 of Acanthococcus lagerstroemiae. Taxonomy (NCBI): domain Eukaryota; kingdom Metazoa; phylum Arthropoda; class Insecta; order Hemiptera; family Eriococcidae; genus Acanthococcus; species Acanthococcus lagerstroemiae. Next base: position 73,125,038 of record CM063106.1, on the reverse strand, counting down.
TTTACTCCCCCCCCCCCCAGGAGAAATTTTTCGGTACGTCCCTAGGTCTTCCACAAAAGATTCTTCAATATCTCGGCAGCCTTTAGAAATGGTAGACCGAAGAAAAGTTTCAAGAACTGCCCTCTTTCGCAGTCAACGTCTTTATACTCGTCCGTCAAGGACAATCAGGCCATACAATGCGCGCTGCACTGTGGATGGCTTGCTCGAAATCAGCGAAAAATTCTGTGTGTTAGAAGATCAAGCCAAGGTCAATGATCTCATTCACAACATTTCGGAGAACGGTTTAGTAGGCGCCAATTGTTTTTCTCAGAAGAAGAGAAAATACAAGAGGGACGTAGGGCATTGTATTTGAACCCATTGATATTTAAACTTTGAGGTTCAAGTGTTGGCAGCCCTGCATATGTATGAGTGATCACGTATGATTTACAGTAAGCGTGTAGCAAACTTCAACTATCATTAAGTCGATTAGAAATTCACTTTCAAAGAAAATTTATCCTAAATTCATCAACTACATCATCACCAAGAAATTAAATTAGAGTCAGTTCTACTGGCAGAATAATTTTTAATCGTTTTTTTACCCTGCTGAAGATAGCCGTGTTTCTATTTGAAAGTACACATGATCACTCACTCATTTTCACCCGTTACCACCCGTGCAGGTAATTTTGCAGCGCACTCTAGTGCAGGTTTAAATCCCAATGTATGGTGAAAAGCTGTGTGAACAAAGTTGGAACACTTCGGAAAATTCCATTTATGTAGACCGTTGAACACGAGCTCAGAAATTCAAGATTACGCCTTGTCGCAAAATTTGTGCGACTCTACGAACGAGTTTACCCATCCCTTAAGCATACCCTACCCGCCAGTACGGGACTCAATTCGGACATTTCTTTTTCTTATCTCCGCTGCTTCGGGAAAAATGACATTTCTGGGACTCAACTCGGATCCGCCTTATTTGGAATCAGAACCACTCCGCTACTTCCTCACGAAGAGGGAATAAGTTGTAAATTCATTCCCTCGTCAACTCCCCACTTCAACCACGTTTAGGAAGCCACATGAAGGAAGTCGAGCGACATCGGGCCAGTCATCGGCAGTACCCAAGTCTTCCAAGAACAATTTGAAATACTGTTTGACCGAATGAGGCGTGCATGAACTCAAGACCACTGTCCATCTGTCATTTTCATTTTCATCCTCTTTCTAAAACTGCATTCTTTCTCTCACGTTCTGTCCATCATGTATTATGTTTCTTTTAAGCTGGCTCCGTAGTTATGAGTATTAGATTTAGTCGTGTTTCTTATTGTGTTTTTCCCTCTTTTGTGGACGTACCCAAACCCTGGACTTGCGAAAAGTAGCTAAGACTTGTGGTGCCTCCGTCACTACCTAGTACCTGTGTATTATTTTTGAACTCAACTTGACCATTTTTTGTCCTTTCTTTCCAATGGTCGCCCGTCAAGACATAAATCCATTAGTCTCCTGTCATCACTTATCTTTAAATTTGCGTATCGTCGATCCTTTTGTCCTTCATTCCACTCATCTGCATACACGCACATCACAGATCATTCAGATTCGAGTTGGATTTTGTCTATGGTCTTATTCCCTATTCGCTTTCACATCGTTAGATCGTGAAGTATTTTCGTGCTCTTTATCATTTTCGCCAGTTTTTGGATAGCTTCGAGTTTTTTCCAGCAAAGGTCACTTTTTTTGTATAATTTTGAGTTTTTTCTAATACACATGCGTTCACTCCGCGTCCACGAACCATAAAAAAACCGCAGACTCTTCGAGCAGTTCGGACATCTCTCACGACATCTGTAGTTCGCAAGGTGAGTAGGTACTTATTTGAAAAATCTTACAGCATTATTCCGCCAGATTAGAGTCATCCTAATCCCCAAATTCTATGGTCCTGATACCTTTGTCATCAATTTATTCGTTATTATGATTATATAGTATACGATTGGATAAATGGGGAAAATACAGTAGGTAAATACCTTTTCAACAATAACAAAAAGAGTAATTACGGAAAAGTACGAATTAAAATTTTCTGAATTCATAATGATATGCCTAACTTGACACGAACATTATCGTTATTTGAACATAATTTTCACTTCAAATAATACTGATTGGTAGGGACGGCTAATAAACGTATTCTCTATTGGTTGGTATGATGAGAGGACAGATTATTGATTCAATATATGAAGTACCTCTCAGAAATTCAATAGATACCAGGGGTCATAAAAAGTATAATTATGATAATCATCAGCTGTTGACTGAAATATCGTCACCATGTATTCAGAATACTTTTAATTTTTGAAAATAAAGTTTTAAGTCGGTAAATACCTTACCAAGGGTTCAACATAGTGGGCGGTACACATTAGGTACACTTTTAAGCATTCCTTTCTCACCCGGAACTCATCAGTACCAACCTATCTATATGTTTTACTTTGTAAATGCTGAACAATCATATTGAAGCGCATAATAATAAGTATTACATAACTTTACGGAATACAGTCGAGTAGTATTCACCACTTGTTCAGTCGAACTGAAAGACAAACAACGGATGGGTACTTGTTGACAAGAAAGAAAAAGTGTAAACGAAGTACTCACGATAAGTACAAAATTATTGTTCTTTATCTGTGAATGACTTAATGCAATTTTCAGCTTATTTTGATACGCCTTTATTAGTACTATATCAGTTGAAGAGCATTTCATAAAATTTTAGTATGCCTTCAGGTGAATTATTCGTGACATAACTCGTGGAACTATTATGCGGTAAATGTCTATCGGTTGTAGTTCAATCTTGATCCTGTAATTTATTGAAGTTACCAGAAGATTTTATAAGGTCAATATGTGGCAGCTGTTATCGCTAGACTCGTCAGTAATTTCGAATCGTGTTCAACCGGCAAATCATGTGAGTAGAGAAGCTATATACCTAACGAAAATTTTATAAGACATTAGTACGCGTAGAATCATGTAAAATAACCCGCGTAGAATAATTGAGTTATCCTACGTTTGGTGTAGAATAACGTAGAATAATGAAATATAAGTTTTTCAGCCAAGAACAACTGTTTAAAAACTTTAAAAACACCAAAAAGTGGAAAATAATCAAGTACGAGTATTACGTTCCCTTTCGTTGTTGTATTTGCATTTTAAAAGTATTTCCGCTATTATATGAACGAATATCGAATACCAATTTAAGAATAGGAATTTTAAAAACGTAAAGAAGAATACAGTCGAAACGAATTACTTGAGGTTGCGATTTATCGGCAGGGACGCACCGAAGAATTTTTCCAGGAAGGGTAGAAACTGTGAACGTCCCAACTGACTCGACTCATCAGAATTCCCAAGTATCAAAGCAAAAAAAAAACAAAAAAAACTTTTGACTCGTTGGGTTTTACCAACTGACTTAATAACTAATTCCCAACTATCAATGCAAAAGAAGAAAAACCTTTTAGCTTTGTTGGGTATTTTCCCAACTTTTCTCAATTCAATTCCCAAATATCAAAACAAAAAAAAACCTGTAGGGTTGGTACGGGTCGACGTACGAACCTACAAACTCCCGAAAGCTAAGCGCGTACGAACCTCCGAAAGAAAAAGACGCGTGATGTCGTTCGAACGTATACTTTGAAACAGGTTGTCGCGAGGGTGAAAAAACCGACCGCGCGTTAACGTCGCTCTCTCTCGGAGGGTGCGTTTTTTAGGTCACTCAACGAGAGAGAACGGCGGCCGCTACAAACCTTTTAATTTGTTAACTTGTTGGATTTTCCCAACTCGTTTGACTGAAATGGTAAATTTTCCCAACTGCTGAGCAAAAAATTCCTACGGGGGGTTGCCCCCCCGCCCCTTATCGGTACGTCCCTGTTTATCGGCACATTAAAAAATAATATTAGTGCAGTAACCGGGGAACATTAGAACAGCATAACGGAGCAGTAAAGAAAGTTAGAAGTGCACATTAACCCTAAACTGATCATTTAAATTGTATGAACAGTAAATGAAGAATGTTATATATTTATACACAGTGAGTCAAAGTCAATCACAATAGAATGTTGAATCAGCAGAACGTGTGGAGACTGGTCGTCGTGCTCCTATCCCTAATTTTTCAAACATTTGACCTGTAAGCATCTCTACTCGATTTACTGATCTGGCTGAAGCTTTGCACCGTCCCTGCTGACAGCAGGAGACTTACCATATGTGCTGACTTGTGCATTTGCACACGACGGCAAATTTGAAAAAGAAAAAGAAAAATCGTACCTAATAGATTCGAGACACAGCAGAATACTATGAAAGTAGTAACTTAACGTTTGAGGTTTGACTATACTGGGACTGAGAGTACTAAAGAGGGGTTCTATAATTTACCACAGGGCGTTGAAAGCTCGCTTTTGACAGTTTGGGCCAAAAGGGTGGCAAGAAAAATTTTGCACACAATGGCAGCCTACCTGAATAACTCGGCATTGCCTGCTGAGACTAAAAATGTATCACGTGGGCAGAAGAGACCTATTCCAATTAATAACATAAGGCTCACTGACTGGACAGACTACACAACAACAGACAACCAACAGGAACACACCAAATAGGTTTACCATACGGAACTACACGCCACCATAAATAGACGACAAAGAGAAAAGTGTTAGGGTCCTCCACTGATGGTGGATTTGCACCAAAGTTATAAGCATGCTATTAACGAGTTATGCTATGAACATTCAAAATGTTAGAGGTTGTGCTTACACCAAATATGTGGCAGTTTCTATAAAAAGGGGTAACTTTGTCAATCGATCAAAGTCTCAGAAAACGCGAAAAAAGAAAAACAAAATTTTTTAGTCATCAAAAAAATCAATTTTGAGATTTGGTCGATTTGTATAGAAAAAAATATCGCAATAACGAACAGACAAAATTTACGGGTGTAAGAGAGAAGAGGGAGAGAGAGAGAGAGAGAAAGAGAATTATGAAAGAGCATGAGAAAAGAATGCGAATGTCTGTGTGGCTTCTTCGCGGGTTTTCGGAGCTCACGAATAAATCCGATGTTCTGAATTGTTACCACGTAGAAGAGCGAAAGATCACCTTTCCTCTTTCCAACAAGCCCTCGCTGGTAAAGTAACTCCGCGACGAGTTACGGCCGTTTGAAGGAGTGTGAGAAAAAGGTGTGTCTAACTTTAGACGTGTTTTTCTCAAAAACGTTCTCGTTACACTCATCTTTGACCGCTTATATCTCCGCACAGGAAAACGCTACAGATCTCGCCGATAGCTCCTTGGAAAGGGCATTCATTCCTCCATTACGTACTCTCCGTACCTCAAAATTCGTCGGATCGACCAAGTTACCCTTTTTTATAAAAACTGCCACATATGTTTAAAGCATTGCTGATAGCTGCTATTAGCGTTTTGGAAAAACAGATTTGAATCCGATTCTGTATGTTATGAGCAAAGTACACATTTTACACTGGAGGATGTTAGTTAACAACATGTTTTGCTACGCTTTGCTTAGAACAGCTTTTTCTATTGATACATGAAATTGGCATAGCAGCCGAAAGCACTCTGGACTACAGAAGCAAAAAATTGCGAACTAGCACACCCTACATACAGAATTTACTAAGACTCACACTCCAGCATGGACACTATAACCTTATCATTGTTATCAGTTGTTATTCAATATTATTCTACGCGATTTTATTTTTCTCAATATATTGCAGCCGAAAATTCAGCTGCGACTTTTGGCTTAAGCTTTTGACCTTGAAAAAATATACAGCCTAATACAGCTTTTAGCTTTCGGCTTTCAGCTATCGCCATACATTTTCTTGGGATTACAAAAAGCTGACTTTTGGCTTTTGGCTTTTTGATAAACATTTGGCTGAATACGGCTTTCAGCTTTCGGCTTTTGGCCGGCTGCAATACATTGATTTTTTCCATGTAATTTTACGTTTATTATTCTACGTTATTTTACACGTAACGTCAAAAATCATTTTTACGCGTAGTGGAACAACCTTGGCTGCTATCATAGTGACTAGCTTAGGTTCTAACCAGCTCATAGCCACCCATCACTTCGTCGGCGGTGCCCAATAATTATAGTTAAAATTATTTTCTTCCACGGTAATTGATCCACCAAAACGTTCAGATTGTATTCTACAAAAGAAACTTTATACAGGGGCGGGAGGGTAGAAGCAGAAGTAGAAACTGACAACTCTTCAATACTCGTACCAGGAAACATTCTTATCTCTTTGTCAAAATTGACCCAATTTCTTTGAAATTGTATACTTGTAAATCTCGAAGTACTCGACTTTAAAAGTCATGTACATGAAAGAAGAAAGTTGGCTGGATAGACTATCGAAATTTTTGAGATAAAATGGCGCTTCCTTTTTCTTTTGAAAATTTTGAACTCATTTCAAACATTCCAGAACTTTTCAACATGTTATAGAAATGTTAAATATTATTTTTCCATAGGTATAGCGGGTTAAGTGGTAACACTGACACGTTTTGCCATACCCCACCACAAAATTGACGCCACTTTGACTTATTTTCATCTTCCCATAGATAGCGTTGCGTACGCCACGTTACCCATTTTGATGTAATACTTTACTCTTTTCATAGATAGCGTTGCGTATGGTGTTCATCGAAAATCAATTACATACTTATTATTAATTTATTAAATAATGATTTGTTTCTGAAATCTATCTCACATTCTAGGGGAGGTCAAGGGCTATATAATATACCACAAATACGGGTGGCCGGCAGTGAACGTTATTTTGGAAAATAAGCACCACAAAAACCCACTTTTATTTTTGTATAATATAATATATTAGATGTCCATTTACACATTGTGAAGGCATCGCTACCAAAATTTTACTCACTTCATAACAAACTTATCCAAACTGTTTCTTACAATACGCAGCACCACTTTTGTGAATCTTCAAACACTCAAGTTCCAAAAAAGAATCAATTAACACCTAATTAATTACTGAGAAGGGAGGGGCTCACACTTCAAGGTATCGGGGCCTTTAGTAGGTATACTTTCTGAAATAGGTATGGCCAGACAACTAATTTTGGTATTCTTCTATTACAGTTTGCACCATCGTCAACCAGTCGGAGGATAACGTGCTTGATTTTCTTATTTGCTTTCACGCTAGTGCTTACCATCGCAAGCATGTACGAACACTTCGCTAACATATGTATAGGGTTTTTATTCATCATAGTAATGTTCTTCCTGGTATATTCGATACTAATCACTTCAAATAATTCCTCCGAATCGAATATGCGACCGGATGTTAACAGCAGTATTTGGACAATAGAGCCCATGCATCACCAGGTAAGATGGGTATGTTTTTATAGTTGCGGCTAGTTGGGCCCATAATATACGTATACATAGGTACTACACTTGATGAACAGTTTCACATTATTATGTAGTTTGCATAACTCATGTCAAAATTATGAATATACGTAAATTTGCTAGGAAATCGCATGTACCTCTAAACATCAGGTTAACTTATTACCTTTATTCAAACTTACGGTACTTGAAATCAAACTTTTACTCTGTATGTTTGCACAGTTTATCTTTAGAATTAAGTAGATAATTTGTTGATAGAAGGCTTAGTCTGAATGATCTGGGGATTCTTAAATTGCATGAATTTTTACACAGCGGGGTTTATATGCCATACCGCAAGGTGGTGCCGAATGAATGGATAACTAGGTAGATAAAACTGGAAAGTTAACATTGCATAGGTAGCGCTAGTGTTACACACTAACATAAACTAAGTCACGCTCAACACACTGGAAACGTCTTGGGGATTATTTCAGCTTCTCTATCCTACTAGATCAAATCGCGATTTTCAATTTCACGTAATTTCATTTAAAAAATGAGATAGCTCAATGCTATTGCTGAAAATATTTCAACCAACTTTCTTTCAAAAACGATTTTTATAATACGCCAAAAGCGTTCAAAGATCACTCCTTTTACACCTTTTTTATATGAACAAGTTAAATTATCCCCCAGTTGTAGAAGCAGGGCTACCAACATAGGTACTTTTGGTTCACTTCCCAATTCTTTTCAGTTTTTATAAAATACTAGCAGCCTCCTAGACCCACCATAAGCAGAAGACCCCAGGAAACGCAGACCCGCCTCCAGGAAAACTAGTGAGCACCAAGCCAGGCGCCTCTCAGCAGCACCCTCAGCATCTCCACAGAACAGGAAGAAAGAGGGACCCTGGGCCGAGTTGCGTATACTTTTGAATTTAGAGCTGGTGATGGCCAAAAGGGGTGGATGCCATATTTCTAACGCCCCTGATCCGCCAAAAGGGGCAGAGACAAACAAATAAATACTTTTACAATACATTAGAGATTTCTGCCACTTAATAATAGGTAGTTACAGCCACCAAATTTTAACATTGTGTGAAGAAGCTCAGTGTGAAACTCTTCTGAAGCGTACAAGACGAAAATTATTAGTGGATGGGGCAAAATTTTAATAGAGCTCTATAACTTCGTGTGAGTACGATCGTCCGCCATGTAGTCAATTCGGCATCCACAGGTAAGGTTGACGTCAAAATGGCGGACGATTGTACTCACACGAAGTTTTAGAGCTCAGTTCATACGAATACATTCAGAAAGTGCGAACTCCCCAGCTTTTACGGTTCACCGCCAACCTCGAACAAACACACAAACACTTTTATACATATTCGTACTGGAGATTGCCAAAAAAGTAAACAAGCATGTGAACCTTCATTGGGATCTGATGTAAGATCATGTTCAGCCCGTCCACTTCACAGCCACAAAAATACCTCACATAGCTCTTTTCCTCAGGTTTGTTTTGTGTCCTGCCTTCTGATTGGTGAAAAAGAAATCCAATTTTTGACTTTTCCTGTGTTGAGGCTTTGTGAATCTCTTTTTTGTCCATCGCGGGATTCGTTATCATTCATTCAGGGGCTCTAATCTGTAACACCGTCCAAATTACTCAGGGAGTTAACTGAGTTCAACTAAAAATGACCCGCTGTACTGCCTTTTCCGAACCTAACTATGTTCTTTATATGCCACAATTTCATTGTTTTAACAGATAAATGGAGCAGATCAGATTTTGAGAAGCCCGCCGAGCTACGAATCAGTGATCAAGGACTCAGCATACATTTATAATGTATTTCCACCCCCATATTCGGAAGTCGTGAAAAACCAAGCCAAGGATGATAAGATGACTGATGCTGTTGAGAATTTACCTCAAACGGATGGCTGTTCGCAAAGAGATAAGCCAGTTGTAATAGATGTAAGGACGTTGTGTCAAGAGCGCAGTTGAAATTTTAGAATTAAATAAGTCTCCTCTAGGTTCCTGTGAAATACTGTTACCTGCCATTATATTATTTCATGTTTCACTTCGTATTTGGGTTATTCTTCAAAAATGTTGATATTTCAGTCCCCAGCAGTTATCTCACAAGTTATTAATGATACTTTTTTTTTTTTTTTTTTTTTTTTCGTTGATAGATATGACTGAATTCTACTTTTTCAAACTTTCAAAAGAAAATTTGATCCAATTCACTTTTAATGGGTCAAAATTAGATTACATAGGTATGCTAAAATGTCCGTCGGCATGGTTGCTCCTCTAACAATTTTCATTACTATTATTTTTTTCTAAATTTTCAAGCTATACAGGGGGGTCCAAAAGTTAGTTCACAATGTGAATGCACTTTGCTTAGAAATTGTGAAATAACTTTTGGACTCCCGTTACATTAGAACAAACTGGCAAAATAATATTACTCTAGATAAATGAATGAATGAGTTGGTAACGTGGAAACTGCATCCTCACAGCTGAGTGTAAGGGATGCCAACCTTGAAAATTGTCCCTCGATTTTTTGTCTTTCGGCATGACTCTTTTTCAACCAATCACAAAACAGCAGTTTCAATCTTTTTTCGTCACAATTAATGGTTAAACTGTATACTTTTATCAGATTTTTGTGTGTGTATGTGTGTGTGTGTGACGAGACTCGTACATTCACGTATTATTGTCTAAAATTCAGAGTTTAAAAAAAGTGTCTTCCGGCATGGTCATCTTTATACCACGATAGACGTTCATCATCCAAAAATGATTACATCTAATTGATGGGTTAGTATGACTTTATCACCTCTCCTTATAAATTTTTGTTTTGGAATCTACTAATCGACGGCAGAACACTTTTTGTTCGCTATTGTCTTTCGGCATGTAGTTTTTCATGTGTCCTTCGGCATGGCATTCATAATTTTGATTGCCATGCCAAAATACACCATCCCCTCACTGTCGGCTAAATCTTATCAATATATTATGCAGAATGCCTTTTAACGACTCCCATCAAAAAAAGTTCAAATATCCCCGACTTTCCTCCATGAAAAAACGTACCTGAAATATCAACATCTTTGAAGAATGACCCATTTACACAAACGTAGTATGCCAACGGATTAAAATATAGTACGCAGGTTAAGGTATAAACCTAACGGAGAATGTTCAAGTTGGCGATCCCGCTTTTTTATCAGTTTTCGATCAATCGACTAAAATCGACAGTAAAACAATGATTTCACAAAATGATCGATCTTTGAAGAATCGAAATTTATCGATTGTTTAGTATCAGATTGATCGCATTTTTCTTATTTTTATTTTCAATTATTCTAAAATATTCTGATAACGAAATAGGTATGTTCTCACTTCTCATTTTATCGCCGTGATTGCGTTTTCAATTTCGCAAATTTCAATTAACTAATAACTGTAATGCATGGACAAAGCCACTAGTTTTTCGGAAGAATTTTGAGTCACTGAATTAAAAAATTTTAAGGAGTAGGTATAGGTAATAATTTTTCTAATTCATACTTGTATCTTTAACTAATAACTTCGAAAAAATCAATAGATACCTATAAATAGATCGGTTTTTGATTAACCGATTTTTTTCGATTTCATTATCCAACTTTTCATTAATCGATTTTTCAAAATTGATCTCTCTGGAGACAAAATTGGGTTCCTTGCAGGAAATGCTCATCTTGGACATTCTCCGTTTTACCGTTTACCTTAACCACTATAGTTAATAACCTGATTGACAATTTGGTGAGCGCTCACGCAACATGTCACAAACCACTTCCGTTTTGAGACTTTGGGCCGATCACATTTCTTTGTGAGTGCTCACTATCTAATCAGTTTAAGATAGTGTGTGTGAAGTGATCGCTCACCAGTAGTGTGATTACTGAATGATGTTCACGAAAGCGGCACATTCGGCTTCATTGTCAATCGGGAATGAACCTGCAGGAATAAGTTGATCGTTTAACCCTTTCTAGAGAATATTCGCGTAAAATTAAGCGCTTCAACGAATTGAGATTAATTTTCTTTCTGTAAATAATGTTTTTAGTGATGTAATTACTGTAAATATTTGTATATAAGAACCGAATCTCAACTTGTATTCACGATTTTTATACCTGTGCTGCAAAAATGTATCGACATGAATATAGGTAATAAATATTATTGAATTCACGCTAAATCCCCTCCAGAGAATTTACTGTGGTTTGTAAACAAGCTTATTCCGAGAAGTGTTCCCATTCAATTGCATCTCCACAAGCACTACACCAGGCTCCGTATGAGAAAATTCTTGTATGGGAATGGATATCATATTATGGTGTTCAACCTTAAAAACGATATTTTAAAAAACATTCATTTACGAGCGAAGCAAGCAAAATGTTTTCAAATTTTCGTAGAATTTCTATACAAAATGTTTGGTTTGGTCACGGGGGAAGAGTATCCCTTGACCCAACCGGCATCATACTGAGCCCCTCTCGGCACTGGATTTCTGAAAGCTCCCGTCTACTAATCACCTTTATTTTCATTTAAGTTATCAATTTATGGGGGGCTCAAGAAATGCGAAATGTAGAGGTCACCTAATTCCATCAAATCTAAACACCCTCCAAATCAATCATGTTAATTCATTCGAATAGATGTTGATCCACATACGTATTGATAATTTATTATCAGAGGTGCAAAGGTTATCAACACAAATGCAGTAGTGTAAAAAAAAATCCGGGGGCACAATGAAGGCGACACTCCCACAGTGGCAACCACCTCCACGAACAAATTTCGCCCTCTGCCCTCGTAGCCTCAAATACCGCATTCTCATTTGTAACTAAAAGAATCGGATTAACTGTCACGGTAGTGCCCGCTGGGGAGAGGGGTCTGGCGTTAGCTTCAGTAGAATAATGAAGTGAAATGGAAAAATCTCAGTTGAGTTCCACACTAAGAACAAATACATCGCCGTTGATTCCCACTTTTCCTTTTCATTTAACCAGATTTAGGACTGACAGCAAAAATGGTTTGCAGGTGTGGTTAAAAATATTTGGCTACTACAATAACACAGGCAAACTTTTTCGACTCAAAACATTTTACATATACTCGTAACACGGTAGAGCACCATTTCCTATTTTGTCACCGTCCCCTGTACCAGAGTCTTTAGCACACATTTTTCTTGGAGCCCTGTTTCAGCTATATATATTTTCAGATACAATAACTTTAAAAGTGTATCAGTCAGGCGAAAAACATTTGGGTGCGGGTGACGAAACATATACCGTTAAGTTGAAAATGAAATACCTCACAAACATTTGGGGTTCGAATGATGGTGGACGAAAATGTAGCTCACAGGTCGGGGGATTTACCACTCATTAAAACTTAATTCTCGAGAACAATCTGTGAAGTCCTGTATGCTGCAGTCAAGAAGCAAAAGAGCCGAAGTCCGAAAAAAGCCCGCAGACATGATGCGTCTTCACTTGGAGCAGTATACACATTTTTTAGGCCTTGCGACTGTATAGTTTCCGAAACCAGACCGGTGTAAGATGTAACCGACATCCTCAAATAATTACGTGTGGCCGTATATCTATTCCGTTCACTGCTCCATGTATGTAATTGTGTACCTTCCTCGAAGTCAATATAGAGGATATACCATTGACTCAACGTGCAGTGCAGTACCTATTCCTCGGGACTCAAGAACGACATACACATGTACTTTAATGAAGAACTCAACATCGATGCATCTTTTTTCAACGCGAGACTTAACTGGAATGCACCTTCTAGTCCAGGAGAATTAGCATTTTTGATGGAATTAATTGCAGCACAGCTGAAATGTGGTACGATTGTTTAGTACCCTCTTCGGAAAATCCCCGTTAATTTCCCCCTCTTCCGGTGTTATCATCACCCCCCAGAGTCCATAAAGTGTCCCCGGAAACAGTTTTTGGCTTGTATCTAGCTTAAAATTGAGTTATAGGTAAAAATATTCCTACCAAAATTGAAGAGCGTAAAATTCTCTACAAAAATGATATCTATGGGTTTTTTTTTCGTGAATCCCAGATACCAACCAAGATAACTGGCGTTCAAGATCACACTAGCACGTAAATATGGAGTAACCTACAACGTATGCGGTATACGAACGCTGAAATAATCGCGAAAATACATGACTGGATGCATAGAATGTTACATGATACAATTTCAACTTATTATCTTTATTATTATAAGAATTCATCTTCATCCGAATCTACATGTATACAATTTTCTGTGTTTAAACAACCTCCTCTACAAACGCGTGGCTACAAGAGATACCCACTTTACGGCAACCACAAGCTCGTGATCCCGATGCGGAAAACTTAGTTCGTGTAAACCCGCTCGAGATCCTTGGAAAATCGACCCTCATTAGCCTTGTCTCAACCCGGTATGTTTCCCCTCCAGCAGCCAATCAGAGCGCTCCATTCGAGGGAAGCCATCAGGTTAGCCAATCACAGCGCTTCATTTACATGTAGCCCTCTCACTACCCGAGCTATATACCGGCGTTGAGACACCCGTGTGCTATACCCTTTATGTACCTATGCCCTTTGTAGACCTGTCGTATAGCTCCTCTGTATGCCTTTAAGTATCCCCATTGTAAACTGTCGTAAGCCCCTCTGTATACCCTTTATGTATGCCCTGTGTAGACTCGTCGTATAGCCCCTCTGTTTCCCCTTGTACGGATCCCCTTTGTAGACCCGTCATATAGCCCTGTCATATCCCCTTCATGAATCCCCTCCGTAAACCCGGGTAGATCCGCTCTTGTAATTCAGATACATATGGGAAAGGATGATAGGCTCTCAGCCAGTTTAAAAAAGTTTGAACATCCCTCCTATCATGTTGCACTCGGATTCCCTCAATTCTTTATGCTGAGCACTCGTTTCTGATCGACAGTTAGTGAACTTTCCCAACCCTTGGCAAAGACGAAGCATATGATATGGGCGCTATGAATCCATTGCTGCAAAACGCTAGAAGTAACACCGCGTCGATGAGTCAGTCCTCCTGCACTCTTCATAATTCGCGTGAGTGTTTGTTCGATTCGCGTTTGGATGCTAAAGAGTCGCTCTCTAGCGGCTTAATGAAATGCGCGGCGCGCTGATTGGTGTATTTGGATGAAAAGATGATTAGGGAGAAAAATGTTCTGAAAAAAAACTGAAGTTGGGCTCATCTGAAAGAAAATGATAAGGGCTGACACTTCAGTTCTCTTCAATACTGAAAATGCTAGAGCTCATTTCAATTGTACATGTTTTTGTGGTAAAAATACCCTAATCATCTTTTTGTCCACTACACTAGCGCACATACAGGAGTGTCCTAACGCCAATAGTCATGTCACTCCATATCTATTTTGTCTGTCTTCAATCCGGTTTCTAAAATAAGCTGGTCCATCTAGTATAGGGATTTAAAATTACAGCGTTCAACGCTTCTCGCATGTTGGAGTGACGAGTTCGGCGTTCGTATACTGCGTACGTTGTAGGTTGCTCCATATTTACATGCCAGTGCAGGGCCAGATTTAGGGGGGAGCCCAGGGGGCCCCGGGCCCTCACATTTTTCATTACATGCTTGTACAGACGCGCGCGCTACGTACGCTCACGTACAATATAGAAATACCTTTGTAATAATACCTCCTATAATAGCCTTTTTCTAATTCCGTAGAGCTGATGATGGATGTTATTGAATAGCTCTTTAAAAAAAAAAAAAAAAAAAAAAAAAAAACCTGATAATAATGACGATGATGACGATATTAATGATAATAATGAAAATGATGATCAATGTTGCTAAAAAAATTTTTTTGGAGCCCACACAAAATCTGGGCCCCGGGCCCGCAAGTGCCTAAATCAAGCCCTGTGCCAGTGTGATCTTGAACGCCATTTATCTTGGTTGGTATGGGATTCGCAAAAAAAAAACATAGATATCATTTTTGTAGAGAATTTTACGCTCTTTAGTTTTGATAAGGAATATTCTTACCTATAACTCAATTTTAAGCTAGATACAAGCCAAAGACTGTTTCCGGGGGCACTTTTTGGACTCTGAGAGGTGATGCTCACACCGAGTGGGGGGGGGGGAATCACGGGACTTTTCCGAAGAGGGTACTAAACAATCGTAACAAGTTTCAGCTGTGCTGCAATTAATTCCATCGAACACCCCCTTTTTAGCTAATTCTCCTGGACTATTCTTTAAACACGGAAATCCTTCACTACTTTTACTTTTGGGACTCAACTGAGTATCGGCCAACATGTCGATGTGGCGTTCGTTGCATTATTACCGTCAGTCGCATATATTTCACTGGCCAATACTCAGTTGAGTACCAAAAGTAAATATGCGACTGACAGCAACAATGCAACGAACGCCACATCGACATGTTCAGTTGTACGAGGCCCTGAACAGTCAGAAATTTGAAGAAGACTCATTACCTATACTACCTTTTACGCAAAATCCGATACCGCGATATCACTGTGTATAGGTACTTACACCCATAACAGTGGAACCAGTTACTGTTTCGTCTTACCCTCCATTCTTACTTCTACCAAACCTGTAACATCCCATTTGATACTATCGAGAGCTTTTTTCAAATTTTTACAGACGTTCTTCGCCCTCTAAGCCTCTACAATCTGCAGTTATAGTGTAAAATGATATAAGTGCAATAATTAGAAAGTTTGGAGCACGTTTTCAAATTTTTACCCTCATTTATACTTGAGTAACCCGATTTGCTGGATCGAGTGGTGGCATAATGCGATCATACCTCCTCGAAGTGACTACTATCCTAATTGGGGGGGGGGGTGTTCTGCTCTAGACCGAGTCGAGACCGTTACATTCTTACATTGATACTAATTCTGCCATTGATTAAACTTTCTTTCGCCTTCTTGCATTGACGTTTTCGAGAAACTCAGTGTGAATAACTAGCTGTTTCGTTGGGACCGAACAGTTTCACACGCCGGGTATAATGGAGCACCGTTTTCTTGCAAGTTGGGTCCGTCGGAATAAAATCAGCTGAGCGGTCAACACCGCATGACCCACGGACCGTACTCGTCCGAAAATGGCGGTCCATTATACCTGTGTGAAACTATACGGTCCTAGATCCTGCTTGTTGTATTCACGCCAGGTGAATCCACCTGAGTCGGAGCAGTTCCTCTACTCTCCATTCAATTGAATACCTTGAAGCCCAGTTCTCTCATCCGCGAATCGCACTGACTCCGTGGATTTTTCTTCGCTTCCTCAATGTCTATACTGTTTAGTTTTATGGCTAGTAGACTGTCATTGACTCGCAAGAACCTAGCCTCCCCTCTACTGTCTGTCTTAATTCTCAGACTATCTTATATGATTCTTGATTTCATTTAGTGAGATGGTCGCTAACGTACGCATACATTCATCAACAGCTTTTATTCTTTAAATTACGTATTACTGATGATTTTTTTTTCTTTTTTTCTTTCATTTCTGAAAAAGATTGTTTGATCTCACTGTCGCCGTCTCACCGAGCGGGCGTTCTTCCTTCTTCTGTGATGTAAGTCTATGAAACGTTTTTATGTCTAACGCATCCAGAGGGCACTGTAGCCTTTCCGCTGGGCTAAATATCTTTCTTAAAAACTCTCTTCATTCTTTTTGAAAAACAGGTTACGCCACGGCACATAGGCACTCACACTTTATTTCAAGAAATACCAGAAACTCGCGACTACTACATTTACTTGAAATTAATTACAATTTCTTCCAGGACAATTACTCGTAGAAATAATAGAAAATCGTTATTTTAATCCGCAGGTAAATAATACGCAGATAATTCGTGGCTCCTCTGGCTTTCATCAGCCATTCACTTCTTGGCATCCTTCTTTTTATCTTTATCCTTCTGGTCGTCTTTAACGCTCGATTTAATAGCATCCTGGACTTCTTCATTCTGCGTGTCCACACCAGGTAACTGTTCCAGCACGCTTTTCAAAAAATCGGTGTCAGTCACGTTAGTGTAATCAATTTCCATTTCTTCATCTTTTGGTTTTGCAGCCGAAGATTCTCTCTTTTTAGAACCCTCTTCTTTAGACGATGACGATTCTGAAAGGAATTCTGTCGCATGTATTTTGGTTTTGGAAACACCGAAGATTGAAATCATGTTCATGTAATGAACCAATACTTACGAGCTGCAACAGCATCCTGCATACTCATTCTTAGAGCAAACGCGATTTGCTCTTCTTCGGTCATTGCGCTGAAATCGGGCTCCTTCTGAGATGTGGCAGCTGCACCAGCCGATGATTCTTCAATAGACATAGCCAAGGCTCTTTCCAACATGGCTTCATCACTCGATACTGCAAAAACAGTTTCATAAAATTTATGCGAATACGAAAACGCCTACTGATTTACTTTATGCAATGAAACGTTCAAGGGGAAAAAAGTTACACAAACAATAAACTTTTCATAAACTTAAAGAAAAAATAGTAAAATCAATACTTTCGTGACTGGTCGGTGGAGCTGCTGCTACCGCAGGAGTTTCAGATGTCGTTTGCGAACGCCGGGCATCATCTTGCTGACGCTGCCTCTGCTCTTCCATACTCACACGTAAAGCCTGGCGAACATACACCGTATTAGGAACAAATAGCATGATCCAACGTCTTCACTAAATTTTACTTGATTAAAATTAATGAAAGCAATTAATTTGGAAATACAAACCAAGGCCAATTCTGGATCTTCATTGGGATCCACGCCAAATTCAAATCCGGAGCCACCGAGGCCAGCTCCGCCTGTTCCGTCTTCACCCTAAAACAATAAGAATTTCAATTCGCATAATCCAACTCAATCAACAAGATATTACATGGAAGATGAGAAATAATGAACGTACTTGTATCACAGGTGATGAAATCAGAGCGTCTGAAAGATGAGGTCCGGGTGGAATTGTAACTAGATGGCTTGCAATCCCCTCTTTGCCATTAATAGTATTTATAAACGTGGCCAAAATTGGAGCATTCAACGCCTACGAAGCAGAACAAGAAGCTAGTCATGAAATTACTGAGGAAATAACTCGTACTAATAGTTCAACAATAGTGAAAACTCATTCAGAAATTTTCTGATTAAGACATGAGGAATGTATTTCTACAATGGCAGGGTGTCCATTCTCGTTCGGAAATGATTTTCCATGACTTTTCCAGGCCAATTTCTCCAGTTTTCTAGACGCTTCAAACACAAATTACACATGCAGGGAAGGGGGAGGGTCAATTTTTTTCGAATATCGCGAGCGGCGAATATCGTCAATCACTCCACGAACTTTTTTTTTACTACCGTGTGCTTATGAAGCTGTAGCAGCGGAGGTGTATAAATTTAATGATGGAAATGAAAACGGAGAGGCTCTCTTGGTTGGCTATCCTGTCCAAAAAACTGACTTTAGAATCTCGTAAAGAATTTGGAACTTGAGAAAAACTAGAGTAGCCGGAATTAGCCCCTCCCTCGTGGAGCCTGAATAGTTGAGGGGGAGAAAAAATGACTATTAAAATGAATTCTGGAACCCCGGATGAAAAAGCTGCAGCATATCTAACGACAAATTCTATGAAAGTAAAAAGGTGGTTAGGATCTGGAAAATTACGGCACCAGGGGAGGCGGAAGAGGCTTCAATTTAAGAGTATGGACAGATACAATACAATGTCATATATCTGAAAACAATGGACTCTTTCGTAACGCGATAATAATTATCATGCGGTCTTCAGATTGTTTTTTCTTCAAATTTTGTGAATTAATTACTCTTGCCTCAAAATCTCGGAAGTGCCTCTCATTCACCCTTATCTACATTTGCGAAGACGAGGGGAACCGAAGAAAAACTCGATAGCAGGATGTCCCAGAAAGTGAATTCATTGGCTTTCAAATTTTCGTTGAATTACGACTTTCTCAAAAAAATCTGTACACTGGGGAGAGAAGCTACACAGAATATTTTTTCATTTTCGCGTCTTTTCGCGCCGATTTTCAAATTCTCGCGAACAGGATGAGATGGAAACACGAAACATGAAACACCTGATATTGGGAGAAGTGTATAGGGATTGGTTCGCATTTCATCATATTTTTCGTGAAATGGTTTGTGAAAAGTCACGAAATACGTGAAGTCTATAGCAGCCTTAATGGAAAGATGTAGACTCGAAACGAATACCATGAACGATTTCATCACACCAACACACTCTGTATCTACTAACGCGATAGGAGAGGGGGTTGTATTACCCACGCCCTTCTACTGTGAAAGAAAAAATATAAGAAAAAGGGTAAAATCTGTTTGAAATACTACAGAATTTCGCAGTCGATTTTTTTTACAAATTCCCTGACTTTTCCAAACAGACAAAATTTCCGGACTTTTCCAGGTTTTCCAGAGAATGAACACCATGAATGGCAGATTTGAGCGACAATTTTGGAAGGAGCAATTCACGATAAGCAAAAACTGATTGTTTTTAATACCCACCGTTCTACTCAAAGAATTTAAATCGTTTTTATGCGCCTCACATTATGGTCGGATTTACGAGTATGAGGGCCCAGGACTCAAAATGATAGGGACACCAATTCTCCCACGTTTTGAGAATCAAAAAATTAAATACACAAAAAAAAATAATAACAAAAATGCTCAGCAAACCGAAAACCAGCATTTTTCTAGTTGTCTAAAGAATAGGTCGTTTTTGCAGAATTTCTGATATTTCATGAAGGTTTCATGGGCATTCTTTGAGTCTTCAGTAATTTGGGCTGCCAACTCTCTAAATACCTTTCAAAAATTTTCATAACTCCCAGAATTCCCAACTAAATGAAAATGAATTATGCTTTTTTGACGTTCAACACAATACTGTTCAATTTATTCACATGAGAGGGAGCAGTTCTTCACACTAACTTAAATTCTTCGCTGCTCGTTCAAGAATCTTTAGAAGTTTACATCCTCACAGACTTTTTTAAGATTCTCCACGTGTTTCCGAATTTGACTTTTTGCAATTATTCAAAACTCGTTTACGCAACTTTTTATGGTCTTGTGTCACTTAATTACAGCTGTGTAATACGTAATCACAATTTTTTTTTACACTTTTCCATATATTTGTTCAGGACTCGTACACAACTCTACTTCTCTGCCAAAATTATTTCGTCAAGACTAACCGCGACTATTCAATACTCATTCAAGACTCTAGAATTCTCTCAAATTCAAGAATCGGCAAGGCTCCTTCATAGGGAATCTCTTTTAGACTCATTTATGACTTCAAAAAATCAATACTGGATTCATGGGAAGTGGATCCAACTCCGTGCAAATCATCAAAGAACATCTAAACAATTTTCTCTTCAACATTCTTTCCTTTCTGTCAGTCTACTTGACTGCATGACTCGCGAAATAGCTAGCTATTTTTCAATTCAATTCATACTTGCTACTCTGCCTGGAAACATCCTGTGGGAACAAATCTACCCCTGCAGTTTTTCAGATTTCAGCGGATAGAAATCCTGCATCCTTTTTGCCGGCGAGGGAGGTCAAGGCAAAGGCTACATTTTCATTGGATAAATAGTTAATTACTGGAAAGTTACCCATCGAATTGTTGAATTTATTAAATTTTCCCTCCAGTTAATTAATTTTACATCATTTTTAAGTAACATGTTTCACCCTGCAAGGGGCAATTATTGCCCATATAGCCCTCCTAGGGTATCCGTGCCAGAATTTCTACGCTCGAAGGATTTGCTGTAGGGACCTATTAATAACTAAAACCAGTACGTACATCTTCTCCAAATGAGACAATATCTACATTAACTTTTTCTTTTTTCAGACGTTTTGCTACTTTGACGGCTTCTTTCTCATCATGCTCCACTGGACTGCCAACGAATGCCACGATTCTCATTTTGTGATTTTTACCTTGCCTATGTTTCAACGCCAACTGAAACACGTCAAAAACCGGTATAATTTAAAGGTACTTCGAACCACCGTTTTTTAGAAAGTTACAGCCACTAATTACTTACATGGGCGATTCGCATTCCAGTGAGGAAATTTATATCACCGCACGGTTGCACTTGATGCAACTTTGCAAGTATTTTCCCGACATCAGTAGTTAACGTTGTGAGGACCTCGACACGACTGAAACATCAGAAACGAACGACTTGAACACGATTTATATCAAACGAAAGAACCTCTAGTATCAAATAATACAATCAACTCTAAGAATATTAGAACTTCTTCAACATTTCTCATTAAAAAAATTCAGCATTAGAACAGTCAAGAATAATGAAGCATGGGAAAAGCTTCATCACCATCGCATGGATCTCTCTTCTCATTTGCTCTGGCTATATTTGTAAATCACTACACCGCCCTCCTAAACCAAAAAGACGTATTTCAAGTCCGAATAATTTTTCAGTAGAGCAGTTTTTCATAAACTGCACTTGTTACAATTCTTTTTCCTTTTTTGTTGGCTGATGCAATCACTGGAGTGAATAAATATCATTTGCAGAATTTTCTAATTTTTCCTTGGAGTCTCATTTCTAAATGGGAGGTGCGTCTTTTTCCCTTAGCAATACTGACATACGTCCAATTCGCTTAGTTTTTCACGATGATACTGAGATACGTATTTTTTGTTTTCTTCTTTTGCAACACTATTTCATCGAGTTACGTCGTTTTCGCTTGATAGCATTATGCAAACAACGACAAACATGCACATAGACCTAATAACGAATAACTCATTTTCGCAAAAATCTTAAGATACGTCTTTTTGGCTTAGGAGGGCAGTACAGGAATGAAAGACATAGAACAGATGTTGGATAATATACACTGCTCTCAACTTTCCTTGAAGTATCAGGCACTACAGGTATGCATCAGCTCAATATTCGAGACGTAGGGACTCTCAACAAATGAATCTGCACTGCAGATCGAGACCGAACTCAATCCTGATGCACACATCTACCAGCCACTAAGGGCAAGTAGTAAAAAAAAAAACAACGTGACATCGTTTAATCAATCCATTAAGCGATTTAATTGGCGGAAATCGGTCGATTAGGCCTTTAATCATGGATTAAACTCTAATAATGTTTTATACTACCGGCCCTAAGTAACCATCTTATAATAACTGGCCTATTAGACATTTGCAATCTGAGGTAGGATGAAACTCCGTTACTATAACGATATAAGTCTTTCTCCACTATCGACGATGATTTTTCCGGACTCGACCATAGGCATCTCTACTTACTCAGCCAGTGAAATTAATCCGACGTTATTCTCAGGATTTGATCTCGTTTTAGAATGACAAACCAAACTGATCGCATCTTGTTGAGCTTGCATTCGTGTCGGAATAAAGTCTCCATTTCTCATGTAATCACTGTTGTCCACACTAGAAGCAAGTAATCACAAAAACATCAGACATATTACGCGGATTAACGAACTAAACACAATGACAGATACTTAGAATTCACGGTCTCGAGAAATTATGACAAAGTTTAGAATCTAGAACCAACAGCCGAAGTTTTAGTCGAGTGTTCTTCACTACTTACCAAATCATAGTACTTTCGAGAACCATGATTACAAATGTACATAGACTGTAATACTCTCAAATGAACACTGCCTGTGCATCAAATCATTAATGAGTAATTAGAATTATGTTTTATACATTAAGATTACAATATTACAAGTTAAATTCGAAGACGAAGCTCGAAAATTGCAATTCATTCATATTCCAAGCGATTTCCTATTTACAATTTAGATTTCATTCACTCGTTTTTAGGCTTTCAACGTATGACGAGTTACAACAGTATTTGGATTATCCGAGTTTGTCATCGAAAAAGGCATCTAAAATCAAAGAGATTTAGATCCTTTTTTGAACGTCATTTATATCTATAATAATAATTCCGATTTCATATTTCACACGGATGCAATGGACCGCCATTTTGATTCCCAACTAGCCCGAACATTTCTTGATAATTTATTATCACCAGTGCATTGCAGCTAAAAATTTTAGCTTCGGCTTTTGGCTTAAACTTTGGACCTTGAAAAATACCGATTTGGCTTTCTGCTTTCGGCTTTCAAAAAAAAATTCGGCTGGCTTTCGGCTTTTTGGCTTCTGTAGTCTTTACTGATAAAAATGCTTGATTTCCGTTGCCCAATACCCAAAAGACAAAACGTACAAACAAATTGCAGTCGTTGCTGATATTTTGAGCTAAAATTTGCCGTCAACTGACACCTGAGCTGAGGTCTTAACTCTTAAGGTTTAAGGAGGGAAAATACAGTTCTCAAAAATATGACACACAAGAAAAATTGATAAGAGCTCACGAATTTATAGGTTTTTGAGAAGCCAAAAGAAAGCTGGAAAATGTTGGCTTCTTTTGGCTTTTGGCTTGTGAAGGTACAAATAAAGCTAGCTTCCAGCTTTTCTCTTATCAGTAAAAATTCGACTTAATTTGGCTTTTGGCTTTCAGCTTTTGGCTGGCTGCAATGGGATTATCACCAAGGAGCTGTATGAGGTGTTACAAGAAAAGGGCCTCAATGGTAATTAGGCACTGAGACCCTTTGCTGTGCCACATCACATTGTGGTTCTTTTGGCACATTTTATTACAAATTTTCATCTTTTTCTTTCAGTGCTCTACTTAAAGAGTCTGAAATTTGTAATAAAATGTGCCAAAAGAATCATAATACAATGTGGCACAGAAAAGAGCCTCAGTGTCTCATTAGCATTGAGTCCCTTTTCTTGTGTCAAGTCACATACTCACATACCTCATTGATGATAATATAATTCTACATCGAGATAAGAAATCAAGTAAGATGTAAACGTAAACAAACCCGCCGATGAAAAGAAGCAAGGCTGATTTTTGATTGGTTCTGGCTGTTAGAGCTGTTATCAATTTGCAGTAGTTCTTGATAATGTATAGACAAGAAGTTGGGAAGTGATTTTTTAAAACGCTTTCTTGTTCTCAATCTTTAATTTGTAAGTGCGGAAAATTATTCGTTCTCCAGAACTGTAATGGAAAATTATCCATATTTTCGCTCAGGTCTGTAACCCTTCAGATGACAAAATGGTTGTGACTGACGTAAGTATTTACAACTATTGGTGTTATTTTGCCTGTCGAATGTCTATTATAACTTTGTAAATATTCATGCCGATTTCCTTGATTTGCTCATTTAGCTGCCTCCAAGCCCGAGATTCAGAACATGTGTTCGAATAATGTTTAGTTTCCCATCAATTTTCAAGATACAAGAAACATATGGAGAAAATTTGTCCTAGTGGTTGTAACAGTCATTATTCCAATACAACAAAGAATGTCATTATGTAGAAAAAAATGTGGGCTTTTTTCTCATTTATTGTAGAATCTTCAACTAGTGCTTATGTTTTATCTCATGACTATGTATTCAATAGTAAGTTGGATTCTATTGTAAGGTTTCAATAACAATCAGCAAACTACATTAATCGAAGAAGAAGACTTACGCGTGCTTCGGAATTTTCGAAATACGGCTTGCAAAACTGTGATGAATTTCATAGTCGCGTTCATGTTCATGGTGAATTACGAAAAACCGCGAATTAAAAGTTTTGGAACGGAACAATACAGAGAACTTATTTTGAAGTATTCTAACCTATTAATGTTTATTTTTTCATTTCAGATGATCAGTAGAACAGTTCTGACCACCGTGGCTGCAATTTGTAAATATTTTCTACGATCGATCCGAAGACTGTTTAGAAAGATAAGGCATTACGAGCCTGTAACTTATAATATTTACCCTTTAACTCCTATATCTAGTCATCGATTGAATATCGTGAAAAAGAAAATTCTCGTATTAGATTTAGATGAAACCTTAATCCATTCCGCATCGGTAACATCGCCATTCAATTGTGAAAAAAAGCAAGCGTTGGTAGACCCTGATTTCGAACTAGAGGTAGTTATCGAGAAACACCTCGTCAAATTCCACGTATTCAAACGACCACACGTGGATAAATTTCTTGAAATCGTCAGCCAGTGGTATGACGTCGTGATCTTCACCGCCGGAATCGACGCGTACGGTGAAATCATTACAAATCGTTTGGATAATAAGAGAGGCATATTTAAAAAGAAATACTTCAGACGCCACTGTACTCCGGAATTGGGTCTGTTCAGTAAAGACCTGTCCGTTATTACCAATGATTTAAGCAGTATATTTATATTAGATAATTCACCGTTCGCGTACAAGAACTATCCTCATAATGCCATCCAAATTAAGTCGTGGTTTTGTGATCAGTCTGACAAGGCATTGCTGAATCTCTTACCAGTGTTAGATGCGATGCGATTTGTCCATGATGTGCGCTCAGTACTATGCAGAAACCCTCTGCGTAAAACACCGTAAGTTGAAAATAAATCGAATTATAAAAGTCGAGTTATATCTTATATCAGCGGGGGAGAGTGGTATTCTTGCAAATGGACACTGTTAAGCGTAAGGGAACCAACCAGCAAAATCTGTTTTTCGAGAACACTCGATTCGAAGTTCAAGAACCATGTAGAAACTATATGACACAGCGTTTACTGATGAGCTTTCTTCAACATGAGTACACGTTTTTGAATCGGGGCCCAGTTTTGAAAAAATTCTACTTTTTACGCTCTTCCCAGCGATACTAATAACTCATTTTGTTTACAAGTGTTGGTTCGTTCAATCAAGATAAAATCTTCAGTTTAAGAAACTGTCATTCTACCTTGTTTGTACCCGTTGTGCCAGATGTACACTCATTCCCCCCGAATTCATATTCATAAATTTTCTTTGAGCTGATCAACAATGTTGTTCAGTTTGTGCGTATTCTGATGACTTGCTACTATATTATTTAAAAGATGGTTCAACAACAGGTGAACATTCGCAAAAGAAGAGTGAATCCATGCTTGGCGATTTCTACTACTGAATTGCAGCTGTTTTGCGAGGCACGTTCCCAGTACTCTGTATTATGTTTTTACGGAAAATCAACTCTTTTTGTTCCAAAATTTTGTCTTATCAAGCATTAAATTATATCGATCATTTCCAGTCTAGTATCTACTTACATTTCTGACACAGTTTTGTGACTAGCGAATTTAGTTAATTGTAAAACTTCAAATGTGCAACGAAATTAGATACTGGATGTATATATTTGTAAGCATCTACCGAGAAATCCCTTTTCCAACTATCGCATTTAGAATACATTAAAGCGTTATACATATTTTAAAGTGTAATTAATTTTACTCGTGTGATACTATTTTTATATTATGTACATTATATGTTCCGTTGTTTTTTTAATAGTTTAAGTTACTTCTTTTGTTGGATCGTGTATCGTTACAACGAAGTGTTGCTGCAAAATGATTAATGGGCTACAATCTGGGCTGGGCCAAACGTTTGAAGTATAAAACCTCAAGTTGCAAAACCCGCTCAAGTGCACAAGTAAACGCGTTCCCCTCGCCTTCAACTCATTTTACATTAAAAATTAACCCGATAATATGTAAGTAAGTGGAGCGTGTACCTCCTTATAAGTGTAATAAATAATCATAGTTTTGCGGAAAGAAAGAAGCTCCAAAAAAAAAAGTGATGATTTCTTACAAAAATGAGCATTTTACACGTACTTCAAATAATACATGCGTAATCTGAATTTTCACACTTTTCGACTTTTTATTAAATAAACGTTCTTACTTGCTAGAAAAAAAGAAATGCATTGCTTTCGAAGGGCGAACCTCAGATAGTGAAAAACCTCTCAAGTGCGCAAAAGTAGTACGAATGTTCAAAAGTTGTTGAACAAGGAATGATACTTATTCATCTGAGAAAGAATGAGCAATTCATCATAACAAGATGTACGTAGTACCTACGTACGTACCTGCATATTACTACTTACATAGTCTGGGCCACTGTAATAATCAAATTCCATAAGAATCATGTATTTCATTATAAGAGCATGAAATTTTTGGTATGTTGGCGCTGAAAGACATGAGGATCAGTTTTAAGATGGGAAGCCTACCCGTCGGACCCCCTGAGTCCACAGTTGTAAGAAAATATGGGTAAAAATCGAAGGTTAGCCTATAACAAGTCTAGGATGAGCTAAATCATAAGAGTGATACAAAAATTTAAGCTCTTTAAATTCACGACAAAAGGAGTCTTTCGTAATTTATTCACATCTACTTCCAAAAACCGTGAAAGAGAGGAGTTCAAAATAGCGTTGTATACTGCCATCCACTAACACAGACCATTTGGACGAAAACGTAGAATTTTCAACATTTTTTCGGAGCCACCGAGTTTTACAAACAATGAAAATTATAATTACCCCTCAACCCTCTCCACTTCATCCCTACTTATTTACCCCTAAGAATTTTTCGTTCCTCTACCCCACCCCTTCGATGATACCACACTTATAAATTTATCTTTCATAAGAACAATTCGGGGAAATTCACATACCGTCTATTCTGGAGGCTAAAGGTCACTGAATTTGTTTTTGGCACCAACTTGACGATAGGTAATTTGAAAATTGTGGTATGAGGCGGGAGGATGAAAAAATGTTTAAAATATACAATATGCATATTAAATAATAGGTTTTTAATGTTGCTGAACTCATGTTCGACATTAATTAGAAATACAGTAAAACTTGGCACTTGGCTAATACACGGAACTTGTACTAGGTGGAAAACTTGCTTTAAAGGAGAAAAAACCTTCAGAATGGACACTTTTCTCATGTAGAATGACCAGAGGCGAAACTTGACTTTCAGTTTGGGAGTGGGCGTGGAGAAGGAAAATTTGCCGTAAAAATATTTTCATAATTGGAAAATTTGCCGAGTTTTCAATCAAAAAAGATTTTAATATAAACAAACAAACAAATAAACGTTCTTAGAAAATGAGAAAAATTCAAATGCACAGTTTCAAAATTTGCCGACTGCCAAATTATTGGGTGTGTCACTCTCCCCCCCCCCCCGTAGTTTCGTCCCTGCAAATACAGATTGTAACTTTATCCCCAAACACTCACATTTGCGCACATCAGCATACCCTAGTCGGGGGTGGGGGGTAAGCTGAAAGGATGTTAAGAAAACTTGAGAGTAAAACACATAACTTCTTTTACACATTAAGGTGGTCGTGATTTACTTTTGGTTATATTTTTTCTGAATTTCCTTAATTCGTCTCCTAAACTGGCTCCAATAAGATCAAAAGAAAGAAAGAAAAAAACCTACAAAGTTTCAGGGCGATCGGATTAGAGGAATCCGTACCACAAGCTCCCTTTCATTCTTATGGAAAAACCGGCTCTATAGGTCAAACAGAGAATCTAGTAAAAACCGAATATTCATTGAAATTCGAAATTCAACTTTTGCTACCGACTTTCAGATTTTCAAAAGGTCTTCCATAGGAACTTTCCAAGGCGGTGGCGCGCTAGTATTGTTGTTACTGATAAAACAAATAACAACAGTGAAACAGAGGATCAAATTTATCAGTTTTAGTTTACACAGAGTACATTAAGATTTTAGTTCTTCAGCTTTTCTTCTGGCTTCGTCACGCGACAGTCAACCTATTTCATTACGTCCATAGAACGAATCATCATAAATAATTAATTAATTAGGAATAAAAAATCATCACGTAATAAATTCTAGAGGAATACTGTGAAATATATAGTAGTGTAAAATTGACGAAGTATCCTGCTTCACTGTTGTTATTGTTATTTTTCATTATCGATGATAACGTGCGAGTCATAAAACAGCCACCAGATTTCGCCCGCTCCGTTGGAAAGTTCCTATATTTCAGCTTTGTTTCAACCATTCAGATAACTTTCAATACTGAGCTTAAAACATTCGGCTTTTGAATGACTATTCTCTGACAGGGGTCCAGGGTACTCCATTTTCTGAAACGAAATTTGACTTTCAGTTTGGGGAAGTGGAGAAGAAAAGTTTGCTGACAAATATTTTTTGAAGACTAAAAATTCGAGGGCAAAATTTAAAAAAAAATAAAAACTTTGCCGATTTTTAATTGAAATATTTTATAATTGAAAAATAATAATAAGAAGTAGAAGAAGAAGAAGAAGAAGAAATATTCATAAGAAATAAAAAATTCAAATAAACAGTTTAAGAATTTGCCGACTGCTAAATTATATGAGGGGTGTTTCAACTCCCACACCCACCAATAGTTTAGGGGTCGGGTTGGCCGAGTGGATAGCGCGCTGGTCTCGAAATCTGGTGGTCCCGGGTTCGAGCCCACGTAGCAACTCGCTAGATTAATTTCGACCTAGGCCGGTTTTTCGGCAAGATGCGAAGAGGGATAATACAGTCCTAACAGCCTCCCCGACGTCTCTGAAGTAATGCTCGAAAGGCAGATTCCAGGGCTCGGGTTTCCGACTAATTGTGTTCAATTCTTTCGTGTCATTACAAGTTACGCTTTCGTCCTGTGTTATTGCATGATGTTTCCATGCAGCGCTGTACAGTACTTCACTTCAGTAAGGACTGTACAAAGTAAAATTACGCAGTACTTTTCAAAAATCGATATTTCATTCAAATTATTGTACTGTTGTACTGTACAGTATACGTACTTTGCACTGCATTATAAAATATAGTACAGTACATAAACACTTTTTGTGTTTTGTTTTTTTCGTTTTCCTTCTGTTCTTTATAAAACAGAAACTTGCTAGATAACGAGAAAAATTTCACAGACCCACTGCGTTCCACCTTAGCCGTGTTTTACTGTACACTATGCATATGAGTAGCCTAAAATCAAAACTCACTTTTACCATTTCACTTCAAGGGCGCAAAATAGGCAAAATACTGAAACACGGGTGCAGGAATATCTTTGGTTCACAGGCACAGCAAAGATATTCCTGCACCCGTGTACAGTATTTTGCCTATTTGCGCCCTTGAAGTGAAATGGCAAAAATGAGTTTTAATTTTAGGCTACTCATATAATATTAACAATTATCAAGTTTTCAAGGACCTTTTAAATTCATTTTTGTTACCTATCAGTTTCGCTCCAAGTTAAAAATCATGGCTTTTGGGAAGGAGCAGGACTACATTTTTGAGAAATATATTATATTCATACTTACAGAATATTGGATGTCCAGGGTCACTGAGAAAGGTCTTGGATAATTTCCTTGTCACTTCATACTCACACTTTGATTAATTTTTCCAGTATCCAAGAAAAAAGAGTTAAACTCCAAGTTGTATTTTGAAAATTATAATTTCAAATAATACATTCTTGGTGTAAAACGTTTTTGAAATGCTTACAAGATACAAAATACTTTGCATTAATATACAAAATATACAATGCCTCGAGTTGATGTAGGTATTTACAGTACACAAAATACTTGATTTGTGTATCTAAAAGACATCTATTCAATTTGGAGTGCTGGCCAGTCCAAGATAGAATACTCTTATCGTTGATAAGAATATCACTAGTTGTCCTCCGAACTGACATGTAAAAATAGACATTTTCTGGAAAAACTATATTCAGACGTTATTTACAAGACATTTCATATACTTAATACTTACATACCTACTGTATATGTTGTGCCTACATACATTATCTACCTACCTACCTATATATTATTATTTATACATATAAAAAATAAATTTTCAATTAATATGTACAAACATGAAGGCTTTATAAGTAAATAGGTTTACCCACATGAACATTTCAATTACCTACCTACTTTTTCATTTTTATGATTACAGGTACTTCCTTACAAACCTAATGTATAAAAAGTAATAAAAATATATACTTAGATAAAATGAAAGAAAACGATACAAAAAACATAAAAAAATCACATTATCACAGTACACGTACAGTCACAATGATCAAACAGACTTACAAGAAATAAATATATACATGTAAGTTTATCACTTTTATTTACGAATACGAGGTTACCCCATACAGTTTATGTTATAAAAAATGGCAGAATTATTCAAAGATATTTATAATTATATAGTAACATTCATAATACTGCCAGATTATATATTCTCCCCCCATAATTCTCATTAATTAACATAGGTATGTGATATTCTTCCAATGTCCAAGGGAACCACAGTTATGATAGTATACGTCGAGTCACTATCACAAGCTAGTAAATATTTACCTACGAGTATGTAACCCGCAAACTGAGTATTTTTAGAGTAGTATTTTTGACAAGCTCATCAGTAGTACATTTTTATATGGGAAGTGGCTAAGTGTAACATACGTGCATCATAATTTTACATATACCACACCATCATTAGCTTGAATAGTTTTTAATGAGAAGAGGAAAGAAAGAGCGAGAGGAAAGCAGCAGTTTTCCAGTTTATGTGAGTTTACAAAAAACTGCATTGTCTTTAAAAATGATGTAAACTAAATTAATTCAAATATCTCGTTTCTCTATAGACATAATTGAGGAGTTATCAGTCAAAAGGGTCCCTGACCAATAGGATTGCTATTGATCAGGGACCCTTTTGACAGATAACTCTTCAATTACATTTGCAATAATTGAGAAAGTAAAATTCTATATTGTTACCCGTACTCATGCACGTACATGCTTGGACATGACGACGTATAACTCATAAATACGACACTAGCTACCTTGCCTTATATACATGTGTAAAATCATAGTTAATTCTACTTTATATGTTAAGAAAGGACTGTATTTGCTTTCTAAATGTGACAGTCTTTACTTCACGACATGAACTACTCACATCACATAGTACACGTATTTAGAAAAAGTGGGCATATAGTCCTCTTTAACCCACACTGTGACTTAAAACGCAATATTTTGCCGACATTTTGATTTTTCAATCATATACGTACGCATGTTCAAGAACCTCATGGTGCCTCTACTACAAATTCCTTATTCTTACTTTTTCGCATCCGAACTAGGTAGTAGGTATCAGTTGAAATTCCCACCTGAATTCTGAAAGTTGTATTATCTACCACACCTACTATTTCTCACTAAGTACCTACATTAATTTATTGAAAAGTTCATGAAAATATCTGAATGGTTGCGGTTCTTATGCATACCCATTCTTTGTGAACTTCGTCGTTACACACATATATCTAGTGTAGATATTAATTCAACCGAGCGATTATTGTCATAAAATCCGTTTATCGCTGCACCAGTTGCTCTTACCCACGGTCAATTCATATGGTTATACAGCCTTCCATTCCAACACTGGAATTTTTCTCCGGAGAGTTATGATAAGGAGGGAAATCAAATATAATTGATTCGTAAGAACGCGGATAGTTGTTCAACGGAGTGATGTATTGCAAGTCACTGTTCACTGACTTCATGAAGCAAGCCTGCAATAAAATAAAATAAAATCTGGTTAAAGCATATTCGCCTAACTTGCTTCTTCAGGTTCCGTATCCGATGCCAGATATTGGCGATTGCGGTTTCTGACGCATGATTTTCCTTAGTAGGGTCAGTCGGGGTAGTTTGCCGTTGCTCCCCTCCCCCCGATTCTGTTGCGTTAGAGTTTTCCTTCTCTGTGCCGAAGAGTGTGCAGTTGCAGTTCGCGTACTAGCCACATGTTTAACGACGTTGAATAAGCTGTCCACAACGTGCGCACGCACAGTAGCAACCTTTCTGATCTGGTGGTAACACGTCCTGCAATTGTAATGCCTTGTTCGTTCGAACAGGCGGGGGTTACAAGATGCGCTATGTTTCCGCCTCGATTGATACTGTAGGTAGTCGCTGTGTTCGCTAGAATGTTAGGGGGGCTTATTCGAATATCACTATAGAGCTTTCCGGCATTTGTGGGACTCGAACCCGGAACGCAAGGATTGCGAAGCGGGCACATTACCACTTGGCCACACAGCGACAATTCTCTTAGGATCATCACGTCAACACGCAGCTCTTCGTAACAGAAGAAAAAACTATCAGCAGCGAACTGAATTTGTTTAATAAGAGATGGAAGAGAGAGCAACAGTAGATTCAGAGGGCAGGGTACTCATTTTTCAGCCCTGGTTACAAATTTGATCCTTCATGTGGTCATAGTTTCATACAGTTTTCAATACTGAAATATCTTTCCAAAAACTTGTCGGATCATGTCCCATAACAAACAGCGATACGGACTCTAATTCCATCTAGATCTCAGAAACGCTGTATCTCTTACATTTATTGAGAATAGGTATATGGAAAACTTACATTACTTCTGTTGCTGCGAATCATCGGTAAGCGCAATCTAGTTCGTCCTCCAAGCACCGCACTTAGTCTTATACAAATGTAAATGAATACTCCAAGACTTATGCACAACATAAAAATGCTGAGAGCAAAAACTTCCCATCTGTGTTCCTCCGAATTGAATTTCTCGGCTATGTAATCGTGGAAGTATAATCCGATTCCAAAAATTAGGGGTAAGGTTACCAGCGGTATCACAATATCAGCATAACGATGCCAGTTTTTCGTTTTCTTTTCAGTCTGAAAACAAATAAATATTTCTAGGTCATTTACATCCCACTGTCATTATAATAATATTATTCAGCTGGAAAATGAATTGTTGTAACTACCACGCAAGTACGATTTTTAGGATAACGAGATTTTGTGGCAGTTATATAGGTATAGGTACTCGCCTCGATTCCTGTGTGAGGCCACTTATCACTAATAGGTATGTTGAGAACCTGAGAAGATTCTCCATTCATGTAATGTGAAAGTTATCAATTAAGAAAGTTTCTAATCATTTCTCAGTCACAGTCGTATTAATCACGTTCATGAAACGTTTATTGAAAAATTGTACCTAGTCTAGTTCCATTTATGTGACTGGTTGACTAAATTGTGATCATTTTTCCATGACATTCAAAAGTGAATGGACGAATTGTCAGTTTGGCATGTCTCACTCTCTGAATTTTTACCGGGGACAAGCCTCTATCATGTCCCGAAAATTACTGTTAGAAGGAAATAATTCAAGTACCTGAACTTCAGTGGTGGTGAAGGGTATTTGTACTGAGGGATAGAGGAGGTAGAGAAAGAAGTACGATTCTCATTGAAATTTCGACGAAGTACGAGTAGACCAAATATTCTCTTTTCATATAATATGCTTAGATACTTACAAAAGAAGGAAAATTTTTGGGGAAGCAGTGCCCCTTCCCTTCCTTAATTCCCTCCACTCATGCTAGATTTCATAACAGAATGACTTTGAAATCAACTGTATGTAAATAAACATAAATATACACATAGGTATACATATAAAGGTAAATGAAATAAAACTGTCTTTCTGCATCTCAGTTCTTTAAAACAAAGTTTGCATCTGAATTCTTAATTTAATCGTTCTGTTAATACTCTCGAAAGTACTAGGTAATGATTAAGTTACTAAGAATTCGAAAATAAAAACCGCAGATATGCATTAAAAAGAATAAGTAATTTTTCATTTCTTAACATCGCAGTTTCTCTTATCTAACAGAGTAAATATCTTCACGGAATAATCACGCGCTTTTAATTGGCAAATATCATTACCTAAAAAAGTGCTCAAAAGAAATCTTTATCTTATTCTTTATCAGATTCGGTCTCAGAAAACTGAGGCGTGATCAAATGCATGATATTGGTATGGTCGATTGCTTTTACAAAATAACTAGAAACGTCGCGTTTCAGGAGAGAAGCACATTCTATATTTAGGTCGTTTTCTCACAAAGATAAACGATTTAAAGTAGGGGGGGTTGGAGTATAATCTCCCTTGACCGTCTAAAGTAGAACTTTTTAAAGAAATTCTCGGGAGAACTGATGAAGAAAGGGGGAAAAGAGTGAAAAGTTGTTGTACAGACATGCTCGCGAAACATGTCAAATTAATGTTTCAAAACTACAATTTTGGCCAAATTTACTACTAATTACAAAACTTTGTTGTTAATTTTTTCATCTTCGGTAAAGCTTCCAGATAAATGATTCATCTGATTTTTGTCAGCTCCAGTCGTTATGGGTTGATACTTAATAGGAAACTCGATAGGAAAAGTAACACATATAAGCAGTAACGCAAATGAGAAATCAACTCCAAAAAGGAACTTTATGCTTGGAAAATGAATGAGAAAAATGTAATAAAACGCACATGAATGAAAATAAAACTACATACGAGCTGTGTTTTTTGAAAATAATGAGAACTCCGCCAGCCATTTGAAAACCTTGTGACTAAATCGAACGGGAACGATCAGTGGCTAATATTTATTGACAAATCAAAATGGCCGTCGCTTTTGTCAGAATTCATTCAGTCTGGCCAACTCATACCGGTAATACACACATGTTCATGCGTCACAGCATTCAAAATATAAAAGTAGCTAAAATCATATAATCTCATCACAGTGTTCATTATGCTGCTGTGTAGTGTTATATATAAACCCAAGCTCTCATGTTCAGGTCACTTACTCGCATTTCAAAGAATAAGGTCATTTATACATCAACAAAAAATAGGTATATTGACCAAGAGTTCTAAAAATAACTGTCGAATACTGATAAGATATTTAATAAAGTGTTTGCGGTTTTATTTAGGCCTAGCTTCCTATCATTAAATTAG
Organism: Acanthococcus lagerstroemiae; assembly: GCA_031841125.1. Lineage (NCBI taxonomy): Eukaryota > Metazoa > Arthropoda > Insecta > Hemiptera > Eriococcidae > Acanthococcus > Acanthococcus lagerstroemiae. Next base: position 73,089,418 of record CM063106.1, on the reverse strand, counting down.
CAATATCGGTTAGGAGAGATAGACCTATAACGGCCATGCTAAGCGAGAATCACTGTCACCCAATAAGTAATGACCCCATGACTGTGTTGTTTTATGGATACTACCATTCTTTTGGTTCGATTTGGACGAATCATCGTTTTTTCCTTAGAACCAAAAATGTGAAGTGAGTACGTCAAACTCACTTTTTTTTTTCTTTTTTTTTTGAAGCAGACAGAAAACAGCCGTAGATTTGAAATACCTTTCAAATTGGAAATAAAATGTAACGCCTCATTTAAAACACTTTTATATAATGTCTTTAATGTTAGGTACATTTGTAATTTGAAACGAACGAAATTACTTCATTTATGGTGATCAACGAATATCTGAAAGATGAAAAAGGACCTAAAGTATATCATATTATCGGAAGTACTCAATGACAGAATTTTTGCAAATTACGATCGTAAAAGGGAAGAGTGTTGAGTGAAACCATTTGCCTATTGAAGCAAAAAAGAGAAAAAATGTCAACAAAATGATAGTTTGCCGGTACGAATTCAAATCAAAAGATATTTGCCATGGTCTCAATATCTTAAATCTTATTTCTCATTTACATTTTGTGCACCCCTGTCGCACAATAGCATCTGATTTGATGTCGAAGCATAATTTCATCCGATATAAAAAGAAATGAGTAAAGAGCAGGCACCCCTAAATCTTCAACAGTTATAACAGCAACTGTATGATTTTCACACGAATTACAAAAACATAAGCAATCGCCTTTTAGGTACTTATTAAATTAATCGAATTCGACTTCTCTGTTCTCTGTACTTCGAACTTGTCTCTTGTCATATTCGACAATCAGTGCATATAACTGAAGAATTTGCTATCCGTCAGACAAGCTGATAAGAGCATATATAGCTATCTACAGTTTAGCTTGATGATTAGCAAAAAACATAAACAAACTACGAACTAATTAGATACCTACAATCGGTGAATTCCAACTAATTTATAATTTATAATCTTTCGCGATTTGTTGGTATAATTTTGGTGCCATAACTTTCATTAGATGCACTGATTCGAGTATGACTCTAATTAGATTAAGTAATTACAAGCATTCAGTACTGATAAGATAAACTTGTTAAATAAAGTATTTTATTATCAGTACCTACCTGTCAATATCAATGTCGCTCATTTGCAGATTTTTCTAGAAATTTCTCTTGAATTTATACATGCAGTACGGGTCCGAGCACAACGAGGATTTCACTACAAGCAGGGTCGTATTTAGTCATAGGCTGAAGGGGCTTCAACCCAAAGCGGCAGATTTTTAGAGGCTGCCCGGGGCGGCAAACGAAAGACGATTTTTTAAAGCGTATAGTTCACTCGAAAAGAGTAAAACGATAAATGAAGCAGACTTTGCAGTTTTACATTTGACTAAAAAAAAAAAAAAAAAAATGACGAATACGAGTAAATAACTGTGGTTCCTCTCATAGATAGAGTAAAAAGTTAAAAACTGTAAAATTTTGTTGGAAAAAATAAGATTACGAAGAGATTAGGTATTAACGATTTTGCGAGTAAAAAATCAAGAATACAGGTTTTTGAATAATTTGTTCATTTTATACTCGTATTTGTTTTTATGATGCATTCAATTTGATATTACAACATTTATTACTGTAATTAGGTATTTATTTTCAGTGGCGGAAATACGGGGACCCCCCCCCAGAACCAGAACCTCTTATATCTTATACGTTTTTTCTTTTTTTGTTCATTTAATGAAAATCGAACGTGGTGAAGATATACATACTTTTTATTCTATGATTTAAATCCCCCCTTCTCCCCCAGAAGGAATGAGTAGTGACGCTACTGTTTCTTTTTAATAAATGATCACCAGGAATTAGGGATTTTTCATTTCCAAAACACGTTAATCACCACCTACATTTTTGTATACTTTGAAACCTCCTAAGCCCCACCCGCTTGAAAAAAATAGAAAAATTTACGGGGAAAGGGCACACAGAATTTCATAGCCCAAAGGCGAGAAAAAGCTAAGTGCAGCCCTGACTACAAGACGCTACTCGCAGAGATTAAGTATTATTTTACCAAATTCTCGAAAATAATGATGGAGGAATTATAGACACCTAGCTACCCTTATCTGAATGAGTTTATAAATAAAATATTAAAGACAAAAATAGGTATTTTGAATCGAATTTCGAACTGTCCTTCACATGAGGAAATCGTGCCCAGGAACTTGCTGTATAATAGGGTGGTTCCTATTTTTCAGCTTTTGATTTTCGGTTGGCTCGCGCCCTAAACTGGCTCCAAATATTAAGAAAAAAATATTCTGCCACGTTTGAGCGAACTCGATGAAGAGTAACCCATGCCTCAAAGGGGCTAAAGTTCTTACGGGAGTCAATATTCATTTTTGGAATTCGGGCATCCGTTGAGGGGAGAGCCCACATATATTACTATTTTCCTCAAATTGATGTTTCATGGTTATGTAATCGATCCCCGGAGTTCTTTTCCACCCCTTCCCTTTTTGGACTCCCCTAGGGGTAGATTTTCAATTATTTCAATTCATTCTAATTATCGCATTATTTATGTCTAAATAAAAGTTTCTTACGTCACTGAGTTCATTTTTGAAATCCTTTTTATCTTAACCTCTCTGAGTTCCACAGGAAACTAATCTTCCAGTTTATTCCGATTTCCACCAATGGAACCCAAAAACTCCTTATTTGGATACAAAGAACGTGAAAATTGGGATGAACAAAGATCAACCCCCTGTTGATCCCAAACGGTAAAGAGGAAGAAAATCTCTCTAAAAATGAATTCAGTAGGTAATCCAGAAACCCGTTATTCAGACATAAATAATGTGGATAGAATTAATGAAAATAATTAAAAATCAGCCGCCTGTGAAATTTCATAGAAGAGAGAAAGGAGAAAAAGGATCTCAGTAATAGATTCAGAGATCCTGAAATACACAATTTGAGAAAAAAAATCATGTGCACCCGGGCGACCTCCCTTCAATTAAATTTTAAATTCCGAAAATCAATCTTACTTCTTATAAAAACGTTAATCCTCTTAACGTATGGGTGAACCGGTCTAGGAGGTACCTATTCAACCCAAGGTAGGCATCAATTATAAAGATCAGTAACAACAAACTTCAATCTTAAGGGAGCTCAGCATTTCTGAATCATTAAGTGCTTACCATTATTTTTAAGCATCTATGCTCATTACTTTAAAACTTATAGGCAAAAGCAGAGGTCAAAAATTCTGTACCATCAGTTGACAACCATTTTTTGTTTTCGGAGCTTCATTGTTACAAATTTATAAATTTGTTGATTGTTTCCTCTTATCGCACGATACCTAATTATTGATTAAAAGCACGCTTGTTTCTGCTGATTTATAAAATAGTTTTTCGTCTCCGACAATGCTTATTAACAGATAAATTAGGTTCGTATTTTCATCCTGATACGGTAAAAGTGAGTGTAACCTTTCTTTATTTCTTAATTCTTCTCCGAAAGGTCAGATAAACACATACATTATGACCGTTTGACCAAGTTATTATTTTTTATTAACTGATAAGAATGGAAAAATTTGGCTGAGGATGATTGCAATGCCTTTTATTATAGCGATAGATCAATTATTATACCTCATGGTAGGTATAAGGTAAAATTGAAATGATATGCAGAGGCAATAATATATCTTCTTTCCCGATGCGCAAAATCCCGCCAGTTACCCGGGTAACTAAAGGAACCAAGAGTAACTGATAGGTTTCTGGGTAATCTGTGAGTAATTTGAGGGTAACAGGGGGTTGCAAATGGGTAACTTTTCCACGTGTAACTGCGATTGCGCTCCGGGTTCGAAACACATGTAGATATCTATAAATTCGCTTTATTTTTTCGACACAACATCTTAGTAGAATTTGATGTAAAAGTCGAAACGTCAACAACAACTTTTAGGCAGTGGCGTAGCTAGGGGTTTCCCAAAGGGGGGCACAGTAAGGTTTTCAAGGGGAAAAAAGTCGAAAATTGCGGTATTTTTTAAAAATCGCCGATATTAGAGGACTTTGTAAAAATATTGGAGGCACGTGCCCCCTGTGCCCCCCCCCCTGACGCTACTCTACTGCTTTTAGGTATGAATTTTTGCATCAACTTCGTTGTATAATTCTATTTAAAAGTCGATGTCAATATGAAATTTAACTTTTGTATCGAATTCTCGACATGGAAATAGATTATATTGTCGTGCTGAAAAAGTGACGGATTTTGAATGTCGACAAAAGTCGATTTTGGCATCGATCGTGTCATAAAAAATGTTTTATCAAAAGTACCAGCTGTAATTTCGTGTTTACTTTTCATTATAAAATATATTAGTTGGAAATACATCAAACAGGAAAATTGGTTCAAATGAAACTAATGAAATTGGTAGTATTTATTAATCAGCCCATATTTTTACTTTTACAGTTTGTGGAATCATCACGCATGTTCTCGAATAAGAGTTTTATTGTGGTCTGATGAATCGTTTTCATTGCCTAAAATTCATTGTTTCAATCAGAAAACGGTAAAGCGACCTTTTCCAACTGCTTTATGTATGCTTTAAGCTGATACTTAAGTACATAACTTGAATGAAATGGTTTCCAGTTATCTAGAAACTTCGTTCTTAGTATTATTTATAGTACTGGTGTACAGTTCAGAGGGTACATTTTATGGTCAATCGAATGTAGTTATCAGCGTAATATTTACTTACTATGCCATTACTTTACTCAACATTCAACGACTTGTACGTTTTATGGGTACATCCAACCTAACGACCGGTAACATATACCTACTGATAAGCAATTTCCTTACATAGACTTAGAGCAACCCTAATTCTCTGGATAACACATTCTATATTAAGTTTAATACATATGTATTCGTAAGTATTTTATAGAGATGTCAGTTATACGTTCCTCCCCACTGCTGAAAACGAGAGTTACCAAGTCTCAGTGCACAACCAGCAAACATTATGATTTGAGGTAAAATGGTGTCTCTCTTTCAATTGCACGCGTGGACAATATGCTCTGGATGAAGCATTTCGATAATTTCGAAATGAGCCCTAAATTCCAAATACAACACATTTGTTTCGAAACACTGCCTCGAATGAATCTTTTCGTCGATCAGACTATTTTCATTCTTGTCCAAAAAATTAAACGAAATTGTAAAAAAGTTAGAGAATATACCTAGTCCAATGAAAATAATGCCTGTTAAAAAGATGAAAAAAAATTGATAAAAGTGATTGATGTCGTTAGTCACGTACCGGCAAATAATGAGTTTCAGACATTAGTAGACGATGAAGAAATGATGAACAAATAAATAAGGAAAACATTCCGCATCATTTGACAAGGGAAAAAAAGGAAAACAATTCAAAGTTCATTTCTGCCTCAGCTCGTTCTCAGATGAACGGCAGCAAAACGTGTAAAGTATCAGGTTGCTCAGTACTTCGTTTTCAAGTTGAAATCTTGATTTTAAAATAATAAGTAAATATGATGTATGTGAATATTCTGACACAGGCCCATTCGGGGCGTTTCCGGGATAGGGGGTGCGGTGTCCCGAGACCAATTTGGCATGCGTGCATCGCCATACGCCTCTCTATCATCGAAATATGTATGTTAAGCATGCGATACTCCAAATGGTAGTTTCCGGGGTCAGGGATGCGCACTCCACCATTGGAAAAAAGAAAGAAAAAAAAAAGAGTTCTAGAATCATCTCACTACTCTAATATGTACTATACATAATATTCAGTAGCTAAATAGTTAACCACGTTTTGATTTAAAAGCAAATGTCAACAGCTCTGGAGAGAAAAATTACTGTCATTTAAAAATCAGTACGCACATAGATAGCAACTTTATTCTTCTCATGTGGTTCTCGACTTTGTTCGACTCCCCTCTCCTCTCTCCTCCTTTCACAGAGTCTTTCGAGATACCGCTACCCTCCTCATCTACCTAAAATACTCGTAGAAACAAAATCTCATGCGGTGCTCGAAAACTGTCATCAGGCGCTAGAGCCTGTGAGCACTGCTGGGTACTTGGACTTGTCCCTTTGAGCAATAGGTAAATCAGTTACAGTGGCGGATCCCGGTCGTAATCCTAGGAAGGACATTCCACAATTCCTAAGAATTTAGTATATGTAATTTTTACAAGTCCCCTCCTTCTGATAATTACCTGGATCATTTTATTCTGCCCTCACGACAGTAACTGAGTGAAAAGAGAGACATTCTTAGATTTTTTAAATTAACGTTGAAAATGAAAATGCCTTCCCAAATGTGTGTCAGTTTTTGTTTTTCAGTTCATTTCGGATTGTAATTGAGTGGACTACAATTTGAGGACGTTTTAACATTTATTGCAATAACATCTAATTTGTTCTCTCGGGGAGGTAGGAGCAGTAGTACTCAAGACTGCCTAAGGCTCTTCAATCTTGTAATGTTCACGTGAAAATCTCTTAATCTGCATTTTCCTGACTGGTTTAAAACCTTTTAAGGATCTGTTCGTTGAGACGTTCAGAACTCCCGTATGATTGACTAGCTGTCCCCGCTTCGCAGCTGATCTAGACCATAGGCTAAAATGAGTTAGATATAGTGAGCTATATAAGTGAGTTTGATGGAGGAACACTTATATCCAGCTCTGTAACGCGGTATAAGTAAGTTATTACTAATGAAACTAATTATTTGATGCTCGTTCAATTTCCCTCACATTTGGTTTCCCGACTCGAGACTGGTCAAATATTATTTTACGCAAGTATCCCTTGTTATAACCGCAGGTATAGATACCTACTTAATGTCGGGTAGATACATGTTTCTTTGGAATGGGTAGGTACCGACTTGGAAATTTGACTAGTAATAATGCGCGTACTTATGACAATGAATGATATTTTTAGGTTTAGGTATGTCATGTTTTCATATTTTGATTCGTGGAACACATGACACATTTTTACACACAGATAAACAATAACAACTAGTTTTTGTTCTGAGGATGCGCGCGTGTCTATGGATAAGTAGTGGTACAGCGCCTGGTTGCTAGGAGGTGTTGTACGCATAGCTTCAACTCATATTACATTCAATCGGAGGGTCCTGATTCATTTGCAGTTTATCGCTTCATGTTTGTGTTATTCAGACGAAAATTTTGGTGTTTTCAAAAATTTCAGTTAGAAGAAATGCTGAACATATTTTCCAAAAACTGAAATTTTAGGGCTTTTGCAGATGATACGGGGTTGAAAATGAACCATGTGGGGGTCGCGTTAAAGCAGATGTAATATTAAGGTAATTGGAGCTTGTTTAGGAAATCTCGGATTTTCAACTCTCTAGTGCTTTCTGGAGGGGGACATTTACAATCACCAAATTTTAACATAATGTGAAGAAGTTCAATATAAAATACTTCTGAAAAATCCAAGTTGAAAACAACTAGGGGGTCCAATTTTGTGGTCGCCTCCTAACAAGAATACCGATTTTTTTATCCTAAAACCTTCTCACGAACACATCCAAAAAGTACAAGCCCCCCATCTCTTACAGTTCACCCGTCAACCCAGCCCCGTAGCCATGGGGCGCAAGTTGGGGCTGAGCCCCCTCTAAAGTTATATTGAACCACCTTACGCAAAGATACCCCCATTAAAAAGATCATCATTAGGCTGAACGAGAAAGAAATAAGGGATAAAGAGTATTAACATCACAGAAATATTTAAAACTTTATATAGAACAAAAACTTAGTTAACTAATTTGCGACTCTTTGATTGGGAATAGGATTTCGAAAAAAACGTGTTTTAAAGGCAAAAAATTGCTAATGTTTGCATATTTTAAATTTAATTTCAGGTGCCTTGGAGGTAATTCGTCCCCTTTGCCCCTCTTGGCTACTGCCTCGTAGAAATCTTCACATTGTGTATCCTCAAGCCCCCTACCCCTGGTAAATAGCCAGCATCCCCTCTTGCAGATGGCTGGCTACGGGCAAGGTCAACCTCGAACTAACACACATCCATAGACAGAAAAACATCTTTATATACTTATAATATTAGATATTACGTCTTTTTACCAGAACTTTTGAAACTTGTTAAATTTTCTCGTAAGACTCAAGGTGAACTTTCTGAAAACGAACGGCGTACAAGTTTTATTGCTTATTTAATACTATCCCAAAAACCATGTCTGTAATTCTGTAAAAGGCTCTTGTTTGAGATTCGCCAACAGTTCCAGGCTCGTAGACATTTTACGACTCTTCCAAGCTTTTATTGAGCCTTTTCACGACTTGACCAACATTAATAAAGATTCCTCCTTATTTTTCCCAAGACAAAGAGACTATCTCTAAAAGCTTTTCCAAATAATGTTTAAAGGTTCGCTAGAACTGTTTAAGATTCGTTTTAGACTCTTTATGACTTTCAGACGTGCTAGGAGCTCTTTAGGATTTTTCAAGGCTGAGTGACTACTTGTTTAAAAGTTTTTCAATGTTTATTTAAAGCTCTGGAAAATTTTTCAAGATTGTTCAACATTTACAACTTTCGAGACTCTTTCATTATTTTTTGAAATTTTTTCTTTATAGGATTCTGTTTAAAATTTATAGCTTTTGAAGCTCTCTCATTTTTTTTTATTTTTTTTATTTTCAACCGGATTCCTTGTAACTCTTTACAACGTTAGCAGGCTCACGTTAAAACTGTCATTTCAAAACATAACCAGCCCAAATATAAATGTCGCCCCATTTAACGTCATGGACTATGAACAATAGTGTTGACGTCAGGAAGGAAGGCATGGAATCAATATAATTATGGTTATCTTTGTTTTGTAGATTAAATACATGAGACTTCAGACAGATTATATTTTAAAAAATTGTTTTTTTGGATTACCTGTAGCTCCCAAACTTTATTTATAGAAATCTTATTGTTCTGGTATCTTAAGTTCTGTCCCACAAACACGACACTCCGTCTGTTTATCTATAATTGGATGCTTCTCGAAAATGGTGAAGTAGAAATACGTAAATTTGTATTTTTGAACGTTAGGTAAGCTACAACTTGAATCATTCAATACCGACAACTTTTGAAGAAAAAGATAAGAACGCAGTATAAAGTACACCGAAACTATTTGTGAGGTGACATGTGGGTATAATTGATCAGTACCTACATTTTTGTGTGCCTTTTACAGCTTAAACGCGAATAGCCGATTTGTGGTGAGGGAAGCTCATAGGGGCTGACTATCAAAACATTGCTGAAACTTCTTCCGTTCATACAACCAGTCTTTTTCAGGGACTTTCAGAGGATTGGGGGTTAAGTCCCCAAGTTCCTCTCGGATGCCTAAAGCTGATTAATGGAAAATGTAGGTACTAAGTTGATTAACGAAAAATGTAGGTACTAACACTTGGAAGATATAATTTGAACCACGCAATCAGAATTAAAATCATCATCATGAATGCCGCACTGTAATCTATACATAATCTGTAACAAGTTTGTGCTTTTCCTCAGGTTACATTAAATTGTGAGTCTGGTTGGCCGAGTGGATAGCGCCCTCGTCTCGAAGTCCGGAGGTCCCGGGTTCAAGCCCACGTAGCAACTCGCTACATTTCAACCTAGTCCGGTTCTTCGGCAAGAAGAGAAGAGGGCTAAGACAGTCCTATAACAGCCTCCCCGACGTCTTTGAGGTAATACTCGAAAGGGAGGATTTCAGGGCTCGGGTTGAGAGCAAAATTAGAAAATGAGGTTACATTAAATTCAAAAAAGTGCCAGTTTTTCGATTGAACCCTTCCGTATTTCTACTGCTTAATGTGATGTGGCCCAGAGAAAGGTACAAGAAGTCGGAAAAAGTGATTTTGCGCTAGGGCCACGAAAAGAAAAACATCCGATTTTGCGATTATATGTGGAGGTGATAGGGAAGCCATCTACCAATGTTCCTGTGAAGATTAGAGATGTTAGTAATACTTTTACATGCCGAGAGAGAGAGAGCGTTGAAGTCAAGCGAGAAGGTCGTGAGAGAAAGGTACAAAAAGTCGACCGCGCCTCTATGAACGTCAGGAAAAATTTCCAAATGATTTTTCATGCACAACCGCAGTAACAAACTTTCAAACGTGTTTTTACGTGAATGTAGTTTTGTACAACAAAAACTCAAACAGCTCTAACTCGATCATTTTCCACCTTTTGCTTCCATTTTTTATTTATTTTTTAATGTCCATCGTGATGTGCTCAATCTGTACCTTTCTTTGGGCCGCATCACTTATTCGGACTGCAAGCGCGAAAGAGTCGCCCTATACAATTTCAGGCACGTGAAAAAAAGGAACTACTGAAACCCTACCCATTTTAGAAACATTTATCTGATTGAAATAAAAATGGTCTCAATGGAAAGAAAATTTTATGTACTATAAATTTTATTCTATTCATTTTTTCGATAAACGCTTTCGTTTTCATAATACTTTGAGATTACTTCATATACAGAGCGTGGTCCAAAACAACTGAAACCAGTCGCGAAAAAAAGGAACAACGCCATCTAGCGGCAAACGAAGAACGCACGATTGAAATTCATACTTTTCCGCGTCGATAGAGCGCTCGCCGAGCGTTCTACGTTCACTAGCAGCCGAGCAACGACGAGTTAATGAAAACATGTTTGACAAACCCCTGCAGCCTAAACAGGTGTATTTGGAAAACAATAAAATAAAATACAAAAGTCATTCGTCGCCATCAGATTCCATTGCAACATCATCTGGGTCATCTACATCAGATGAAGAGTCATCTTCGGCGTTATCCGTTCGCACTTTTTCCAAATATCGTCCCTTGTGAGCAATGCAGCGACGCATTCGTTCAGGCAATTTTTCAAGCAGTGTTTTTTGGAATTCTTCTGCCGGAATGGAGTTCAAAACCGTGTGCAGCGCCATCAAAATTTCGTGTCGGACAATATTTTGAAAAAGTGCGAACGGGTAACGCCGAAGATGACTCTTCATCCGACGTAGATGACCCAGATGATGTTGCAATGGAATCTGATGGCGACGAGTGATTTTTGTATTTTATTTTATTGTTTCCCAAGTACACCTGTTTAGGCTGTAGGGGTTTGTCGAACATGTTTTCATTAACTTGTTGTAGCTCAGCCGCTAGTGAACGTAGAACGCTCGGCGAGCGCTCTATTGACGCGGAAAAGTATGAACTTCAATCGTGCGTTCTTCGTTTGCCGCTAGATGGCGTGTTGTTCCTTTTTTTCGCGACTGGTCGTAGTTGTTTTGGAAGTGAAATATTCCCCTTGATCAGGGTTACAAGGTAAACAACAATAGCGCGCCACCACTTTGAGCAGCCCAAACCAAGAAAACTTTAAATCTGAGCCGAGTTTTACTTCTGTTAAACATGTGCATATAGAAATGTCGACTGAAATGTCAATGTTGAAATCCATGGCATTTTCAGAACTCATTTTCATGTGCAGTGCACATACAAATGTCGATGCGCTGTTTACTGCCAACTGTGTAGTATTCGGACCTAGCAATGCGGTGGCGCTAATTTCACGACCTTGCATTGAATTTCTTATCAACGTTAGGATAAAAGTGTATGCGATTTTATTCTAACGTTGATAAGAACATAAAGAACTAGATGTTGCTGAAAACTTCCGCCAGATGTCAGCCATTATGTTGCTGGGTCTGAATACATTTTCATAGATAAAATGATGAACACGTGTTGAGTGGATGTAAAATGCAACTGACATTTTAGTCAACTAGTAGGTACCTAGGTACACCGACATTACTATGAACATTGTAGCATGCAGCGAAATTGACACCCATTCAAATAAACGTCAAAAATTTTCGTATAATCGACACTTTAGTTGACATTATAATCAACAAGTATCAAGATTACTCATCAACATTGTAGTATCAGGGTATATAAAAGCAGACCCAATTGTACAGTCGACATTTGCATTGACATGTCTACTCGATAAAGGGTTTACAGGTTGAATAATTTTTGTATAAATTGTCATAATTCTTATATAGTTGGGTTTAATACAATAGAGTCCCAAAGTATGTAAAAACCAAAACCATGAGCGTAACTGAAGGGGTGCCAAGGATGGCCGGTATCCAGGCACCGACCAATTGGGGGCGCCATTAGAGAAAGAGAAAAGAAATCAGTACAAGTGAGGGGGAAATTCTTATTTTTTGGAAATGAAGGGGTTCCCTGAAGATTCGGTACCCGGGCGCAAAATTCGAAGTCATGCCACTGACAAAAACGTTAAAAAAGTTAAGAAAATGATGTCGATACTAATGTCGATGCTCTCTCTCAACGTCGACAATGTTTCACGGGTTACTACTTCAGTGACAACTCATCCTCGAGTTCAAAACCAACAAAACATTATCTTACCTCGTAGAATCCGATTTTCTTGATGTTACCGCTTTTCGTTTTCATCAACATTTTGAAATTAAATGCCGAAATCAGAAGCCCGCAGTTCTTTCAACCAGTGTCCAAAATCGCGTAATGGGTAGACGGCTCCAATTTGACAGCCAAGTCCGCGGCTCGTGTTCGAATTTTTTTACGCTTTGGAGCAGTTCCACCGTAATGCGACCAAAAACTCAATTTTGTATGCGTGTTGAAGACCTTTAAAAAACACAGCGAGTTTTTAAGAATTGACTTATTTTTCGCGTCAAGACCGGAGCATCAAAAGTAAACGTGAAGTTGCGACGTAGTTGTTCCAACGCCAACGAGTGTGTGACAGGGTTTGGATCGAAAAATAAACCTTCACTGGCGCAAATGGAACTAACCGTTATCTCTCGGCTTAACAAAGACGATCTAATCAGCACCATAAGGTTACCAAAAAGGTTGGTGTATTTTTGCGCTCGAGTTCCTATACTCACGCATAATGCAGAGAGAGGTTTCGCTGATTACAGTGCGGCAGCTTCATATTGCTTTTTACTGACAACTAAGTGAATGAATTAATACTGACGAATCATCGGTGACTGTAAATAGTATATCGAACTTCTCAGTTTTCAAATGATAATAAAAACGGAACGCAGAAGATTATGGATTCACTTTTAAATACAACTGCAGAGAGCATGCAAAGGCTTTACACACTGCTAACAAACTGCATTACAATACGTATCGATTGGGCGATTTGAATGTGAACAATGCTACAAAAGGTTAGTTGATTTGTAGAAATCAAGACCGTGGTTTCATTCTCGACAGGAGACAAAATTCGTACACACGTGCACAGAGCAGTTCAAATATGAAAAAGAACGCATGAGAGTAGGCCAATATGTTCAGAATTGAGGAGTATAGGTGTCCAGTGCTGTAGCTAGCAAATTTTTTGTAGGGAAGAGGGCGGGGATGAACTGTAAACATGTTGACTAAAATGTAAGAAATTTTAGTTGAAACCTGAAAAAATTTCTTACATTTTTAGTAATGCTTATTCCTAGAATTTGCTTTTGGACTCTTCAAACAGCATAGAACTGACTCCTCTCCCCCTGCATTTACAACAGTTTGGTGGGTTTCGAAAATATTCTGAATTAAAAATAGGTATACTTTCTTAAGATTTTCGCTGAAGCATTTTCTGTATCGAAACATTAGACTTTCAGCTTCACACTCAATGGTTAAGGAGATGCTCTAATATGCTTGGAAATATTCTTACATACATATAGGTACTTACTCTGGGAAACTAGGTCGGATCAAAAAAATTTTTCTTTCATAAAAACTTCTAAAAGATGTGTTCAAAACGTGTCAACTCTAGTATTTAGCAAAACAGTTATTTTAAAATACCACTTGAAACGTGTTTTAGCCAACTTTAACCGGGAGAAATACTCAATTTCCAGCTCAGCATTTATTATCCGCGCGTATTTTCTGTCCAAGCATATAATTCTCCGATCCTAGGTCGATGTACAAGTGGAATTTTCTACGTGACACAATAAACTTCGAAAATCATTTGATGAAAATGTAACCAGACGAATGCATAGACTTGTCAGCGGGGGGGGGGGGCTTGTGGATAGCGAATAAGTATTTTGTAAAGTGGAGACGACAAAAATAAATAACAATGAATACCTTAGATTCTACAACCATCCTGAAAAGACAGCCAATGACAGCGAGGGCCAAGATGGACCCCAGTGCAAAAATTTTGCTCTTTTTTTAAATTTATTTAGTGGGGAACTTGCCTCTGGTGGTCATCCTCCACTTTTCTTAGTCACCCCTTCCCCCTCACTGCCTGTAATTTTTCTTGGTCGCGCATGTTTTTCCCCGGGTTTGTAATTTGGCCTGAGCCAAATTTTACTGGTCCTTGGAAAAAATCCGAGCCCGGTAAAAACGCAGTTTTTGCACCTAATTCTCGCCGTCACTGAGAAGAGCTTAAGTCTTGCCAAAATCCTCTCACTTATATAATCTGTCTGACTTTGTATCAGGTGCGCAAGATGAACAGCAAGCACTCTCTTAAAAGCATTACTCACGAAAATGATGTTTATGTGTCTCTATAACCAGAGCCGTAGTAAGCAGTTTTTTGGGAGAGGGGGCTGAATACACCAAAACTGCCGAATAAAATATTAAAAATGTCAGCTGGGATGTAAAACCAAAAGCTCCTCACTTTTCAAATCTTACTGACTGGGTACTAGAATTTGTTCAATGCTGACTTCAACAACATCGAGGCGTATGACACGCCATACCCTCCCACCACCACTACGACCTTGTTAAATAGGACATGATTCAAAAGATTTCAATCACGTCTACTTCGGCGTTTCCATTTCTAAAAAATAAATAAATAAATAAATAGTAATAAATTATTAAGTTGCTTACATTTGTACTAGGTACTTACTAGTTTTTTTAGAATCGCGAACTTTTAACTTACTTGCTGAAATATATTTTATCCTTCACCCCTCCCCGTTTGATAGCATTCAACAGATTTGGAACTGTTTTCCCTTTTCAAGAGATACGATTCAAAGTATTCTAGGGAGAACTTTTCTATTTATTCATTTAATATTGCTAATTCTGACAGCTGTTGCTTCAAAAGTCGAGTCTAATAATGGAATTTTTCTATGTACTGTGTTGAAGCAAAATAGTTGAATGCGACTTTCGTGATCACCCTGTTGCGTGTACGTGATTATTGAGTGAATGGGGAAATCGAACAAATATTATTTTGTTCTAGGTTATCTATCATCGATAACGCTAACTAATACTACAAATAATATAAAATTAAATGACGTAAACTTGTTCGTATTTTTGTAATCACTTGAATGTGCGTTTTTTTCCAGACCTAAGATCATGTCCGTAGGTATTGAATGTTCGCGAATGGATGAGTTATAGAGATAAGTTGGCGCATACTATTTTAAACGGGCAAATGAACACAGTGCGAACTTAATTCTGCAGATGTTCTCAATGTAGCGACTTGGAAAGTTGATACGCTGTGTAAGTTGTGAAAGAGAAGGAAATAAGCAGTGAAAAGTTATGAAAATAGCCACCACTCTCTTCTTTTTCTAATTCCTATTCGCGAAGTATTCTCAGTGAGTCTGAAAATTTCAGAAGAAATAAGAGAGAGTTCTGGAAATTTACTTTTTTTCTTGGCTGGATAAGAGAATGTAGTTGAATTAAAAATGGAATTTTACTTAGTTCTAGGTGTTATAACTTTTAATGGAGAATAAGTCAAGGGGAGAGACATAAAGAGGAGTTAAATTGTCTTCAAAAATTATCATTCCTACTGTCATCGATATGGCCATGTCCTCAGAAACTCAGAAACTTGAATCAAGTGCTTTTTCAAATGTGACCACAATTTTAATTATATTCGGCTTTCCACTGAGCTATTTCTAGCCACTTTGAAAGTTTTCAAAACATATACTCTTTTTTCAAGTCAAACCCGTAGCTAAGGGGAGGCAGGGAGCAACGCCCCTCTTGGCGTAGTAATTTGCGCCACTTCCCTCTGAGAAAATCGGAAAAAACTTTTTTTACTTTCTAATTACCCCAGGAGGTTAGGGATTACTATATACATTTTTTGAAGAATTATTTTGGTATCACACTGATTCCTTTCTGGTTCATTCCGCATCAGGATTGTGCCGTAGAATAAACTGGCGTAGATTTTTTATTCTACGCGAAGAATACACCATGTAGAATGAATAACTATTCTACACCTTTTTGTGGGGGAGGGGGTAAAATTTTTTATCATGTATAATTTTTTTAATTTTCGAGTCAAAAGACAAAGTTTTTTGCATCAAAAAACACTTTTATTTCTTTAATGACAGAGAAGAGAAGTTTTTTATTATTATTATTATTATTATTCAGAGAGAAGAAGTAAGTACCTTTACTTTTTATTCAAAAGAGGAAGATATAACTTTGGTGATATTTTTTTATTTTTTCCTTTTTAGCTTACTTTATATCCTGGATTATAATTTTGTCTCTTGTATTGTGAGTTTTGGTTTTTAGTGCTTTTATCGCAATCCTATTCTGATTTTTCTTCGATTTTTCAATTCTTTCCTTTGTGACTTACGCATTCGTAAGCGAATTTAAAGTATAATATCTTATTGTGAATTTTTTTTTTTTTTCAGGGACTTTAATAAGCAGCAGTGTCCATATTGGGCAGTACTGAAATTTTTTTGGACAGTTCCAAAAGACAGTATACAGGGTGTGCCAACGAAAGGTATCACATTTTAAAAATTCATAACACCACGAATACTACTTTCGGATGAAAAAAAAAACATAAAACTAGGAAACTAGACAGTTTTTTTTTTGCGATTAAAAAAAATCATATCAGCAAGGTGAAAGCCATCGTTCTCGATACAACATTGCAGGCATTTTTTGAAGTTTTGAAAACCTTGTTTACAAAGGTGGACGGAAATTTTTGACATTTCATGCGCGATATTGAGTTTCGAATTTTCGATGGTCTGTGGCTTATTTTCGTAAACTTTTGCTTTGAGATAGTCCCAAAGAAAAAAAATCACATGCTGACATGTCTGGTGAACGCCGCGGCCAGTCATTTCATCTGTTTTACTTTAACAACCGCTTTTCGATAAAAATCGAAAAATGTTACAAAAATAGTGTTAAAAAACTGATCGTAAAGGTATTATGAAAACTTGAGAAGCCTTATTATGACCGTAAGTGGGTACATTAAGGCCGCAATGGGCCACATTAAGATCAGAAGTGGCCATTTATTATAAATTTATACTTACAATGAAAACTTAGGTGACTATAGGACTGTGCAAGTGGTCATGTAAGATATTGCATTTATTTTACCTTTTTTCCTCATTTTCGCTTTCATAAGAAAAAGGGGTACATTTCAGCGCAAAAATCCGACAGCCAGTTTTTTTTTTTATTATTTCAGTCGGCGCACAAGAAGGTTAAACTTTGTAAAAGTTTATGTCTCTATCGAAAGAGCTCACCTTGTTGATCTAAGTTTTGGCTGTAGAGTCGTTTTTTTTCTGCATTTCAATAAAAAGTCGATTTTGGGATTTAGAGTTTTGGATACTAGGAGCCCTGCTCTGCCATATCCACTTTGCCGTTTTTCGATATCTCACTCGGTTTTAGCTCTACAGCAGGGACGTACCGAAAGTGTGAAAGTCCCAACTGACTCAACTCCAAGTTCCCAAGTATCGAAACAAAAAAAAAATCTTCGCGACTTGTTGGATTCTTCCAGCTTCGTATATAATTCAAGTCGCCACGTATCAAAGCAAAAAAAAAATCTAAAATCTTTTGACTCTTCCGATTTTCCCAACTCCGACTGAAATGGTAAATTTTCCCAGCTGCTCCACAGTATGAAATGTGTAAAAATAGAAAGGGCCCAGGTTGTCGATTCCGTTTTTTTTTTCTTTTCTTTTCTTACAGGAAGTTTCCACTATTGTTCAATTAACGAACTTTTAAATGCGTTTCCCTCAAAATATAGCTTTTCGGTATCTTAACTTCAAAAATGTAAAAAAATATCTTCCTCTAACGTTATACAGTGCTGGTTAATATATCATTCAAAAACTAATTTTGTCTAGTATAAGCTGTCCTTAACTCCATACCGAAAGAGTGAGCCCTTTCGATGAAGACATAAACACTTTTGATTTTTCGTAAGAAATACTTAATGCAGTTTTTCTTTAAAACTTTTTAAAAGTAGTGGTAAAAAAAAAAGTGATTATACCGAAAAAATTTGCTCTTCATAACATAATAAAAGAGTCAACAGAAAATTAAAGAAAAAAAACTCTAAAAAATATTCTCGATGAGTGCAGGGAGACTCCAAAATAAGATTGTCCGCGCAGTTTGCTAGTGAAATGATGGAGGTGATGTCACTCACACAGAAGATATACATCAGTGGTTGAAGGATCATGAACCAGAATTTGAATACACAGATGACGAAATATCTGAACTTGTTCTGAGAAGTCAGAACCAGTTAAATATGAAAGCGATGATGAAGAAAATCCCGAAACTGAAACAGTTTTATTTACAAAAGCTTTTGAAGCTGTTGAAATTACGTAAAATGAAATCCATGAATTTATGAGCATCCAAGAGTTTATTACTGAATCCGAGGTACCTTTCCCCCACCTACCTCAGATAATCGAGGTTCTGCTGTACTTTCATTTAAACATTATTGAAAATATACTTCAGCTGTTCTTATGTCTTGGCTGTTTTCTTATTTTCAGTGTTAGGTCTCCCTTCGCAATCGTTAAGACTGTTGTACGCCTGTCTCATTACTTTAATTTTGAACTATGCATATTCTTCAACAATTTCTGTTTTTAGATTGTCAGTATTTAGTCAAGTTCAAGGACACATATTTCGCAATTTTGGAGCTCGTTTTTATACTTTCCTAAGTATAACATTGAAATAATATAAATCTAGTCTTATCTACTAGGTAGTCTGACATTATTCTGTAATGTACGAGTGAGTATTTGATGCATTTTTAATCAAGTCATTTTCTGGATCCAACATCCTGAATCTCCTTATTCGAATTGTTAGTATAGAAGTGAATCATATTTGCAAAGATAGAGTGGTCATCAAAGAAATTTCTCTCACAAAAGCTAATTACAAAATGCCGATTATCGATCGAGCCATGATGCTAAGATTAGTTGTGTCCACACTTATATATTCCAGGTTAAAAAGAAAGAAACATTGACGTCAAACGCATGGGATAAGATTAACGGGAATTGTAACTGATTTATCAAATTGATAACCGCATGTAGTGAAATCGTGAACCATCCTTAACATTTTACAATAACTCTCTGTCTCTTTTGAATCTACATTTATATAAAACAGAGTCGGGCTAATACACCATTCATAACTCAAGAACGGCTGGACCGATTTTTATGATCTTTGATTTGTTGGATTTGTCTCCGCCTAGAATAACAGAATAACTTATTAAAACATCTGAAAAATTCACAAAAAAAATTTATTAAGAAAATTCATTTTCTCATACATTTTGTACATGGAACGGCTTTTTTTCAGTTTTTCATTTTTCTGGTATGTTATTTTCGCCTATCCGTAGAAATCGGTTTTCGCTCAATTATACCCGTGTCTGGAAGAAAAATGAATTTCCATGGAAATGTCAACCACTGAACTGAATTGTCACCACGAAGAGCTAAATCAAACGGACCGGCTTTGTGTCGGGGGAGCGTTACGGTTTCCGCTCAAATATGCTCAGTACATATATGCACACTTGACTTGAGTGACATTTTGACGAAGAATGAGTTTAATACATATTCTTATAGATCTCGATGCCCTGTATCGGGCTTCACTCGCAAATGACGAATTACTTCCTTTTTTAGCCCGCTAGATGGCGTAAACAATTTGAGCCACGTATATAACACAACGTTATTTAATTTTCAACTCGCTCTCCTGAATAAAAAAGTTTTTGTCGCTTAGGCCAATTGTGCATGAGACACTAGTTGTCCTAAGAAGCGGTGATCAGTGTTGACGAGTCTTAGAGGAGTTCTGCCAATTTCAAAAATGTTTAATCAGTTATAAAATCTTCTGCTAATATGAAAGTGTAAGTTTGTCTGGGTGTTTGTTTGTTCGAGTTTGGCGGGTGAACCATAAGAACTGGGGGGGGGGGGTCCCTCGTACTTTCTGGATGTGTTCGTATGAACCCATTTTGGTACCGCGTTAGGTACACCATTTATAACTCAAGAATGGCTAAACCGATTTTTATGATCTTTGAGTGGTTGGATTTTTATATCAGATAGCATTCAAGACACCCATTTACCGATTGATGTTGCAACTCACACAGTGGGAAGGGAGCTTTGCTTCTGTCTGGTGCCCCCCCCCGACACTTCACGCATTCGTGATAATTTGAATTAGAATATAACTGGTGTGGATATTGTTTTGCTCTCATTTATGTACCACATGGCTCATTTTCAGTCCCATATCTCTAAAATTTCAGTTTTTGGAAACTATGATCGGCATTTCTTCTATCCAATTGAATTTTTGAGAACACCAACATCTTCGCCCGAATAACGGAAATATGAAGCGATACACGCTACATCGCCACTCATCCACCAACACATGCATACATAGAACAGAAATAAGTTGTTATTGTTTGACTGTACTATCAAAATATGAAATAGTTAGAGCTACAAATATTGTTCACTGTCATAAGTACACACATTATTACTAATTAAACTTCCAATTTGGTGCACAAGTGTACCTACCCATCCCAAAAATACATGTATCTACCCGCTGTTAAGTACGTATCTACATGAAAGTCATTTGAGTACCTAAGAGTTTGGAGTAGCTTGAGGATCCTGTTGCTCCCATTCAGAAAGAAAAATCGAAGGTAAGTGTCGAGATGTATGTTTAGTAAGATCGAAATGAGAACTACATTTAGTGAGAATATCAACAGACTTCGAATATGGAGTCACACTGTTTAGCCAGACAATAAGGTAATAAAATGAGGGCAAAAGAAGAGCAAGAGAGAAAGAGAGAAAACGATGGGTAACTAGCGAATATGCTCATGCGGAGTTCTTCATTTTTATCTATTTCTTTATATTTTTATTAAGGCCTTTTTTCTTCTGTTCAAGTAATGTAGATTAGTGGCGAATGATTTTTATAACGTGTACTGCATATATTCACTAGGCGTGGATCCACGGAGGAGGAGGGGGTGAGGAAATTTTACCTCCCCCAAAAAAGAAGAAAAACCTGTGGAGGATGGAAAAAATCTGTGGGGGAGGGGCAGCAAAAATTTCCGCGCGCTTTTCTGCCTGCCATTTTCCATCCCAAAATGGTCGTCTGGATTCGCGCCTGCATTCACACATGATAGAGTTTCTCAAATCTGCACGTTCCTAAACATATACCTGCCTAAAATAATGTGTAGCCGGTCCCAAGTCTGGAAACCAAATGTGAGGGAATTTTGCGAAAATGTGCACCAAATAATTTCTTTAATTAGTGATAATTTACGGGTACTGCGATACAGAGCTACATACCAATGTTTCTATACGAACTCACTTAAACCAACTCACTTAAGCCCACGGTCATCTAGTATACTTATAAGAAATATGGTCTTATTCATAAAATAATTGTAAAATGATGAAGTATCAATTTGTAAGACTACTGATGACAGGAATTAAATATTTGCGAAGAAAAACTTAATCGGTATGGAGGGGCATACGGGCACGCCAAGGGTGGAAAGTTGGCCATCTGATCCTCACTCTGGGTGCCACATTCAGAACATCTACACCCCAGTCAATCGATAGGAATACTTATAACAGGAATTAATATTTGCTTCGAAAAATTTCATCAGTATGAAGGGGTACATGCGCTCGCCAGAGGCGGAAAGTTGGCCATCTGACCCTCTCCCGGGATACCACACTCAGAACATCTTTTCTAATATCTGTCACCCTCAGAAACAATCTGCGTTAAATGTGAAAGCTGCTAAGCTCAGTCCACCTTTCGCTTTTCGCTTCTCACCAATTTAACTCGAACAGAAATTACGTCTCCACAAGTCGTAATCTCGAGGCAATAAAAACACAAAATATATAGGTAGTCAAATAATTTAATTTATCATTACAGACTGTGATGAAAATAAATAACTTATGTGATTCGTATCTTAATTTTATTCATGCGTAAAAATAGATTTGTATATAAAAATTATAAAAATAGAAATAAATGCAGTTTTTTCCTTCTGTACACGATGACACGAATAATAACAGTACGTAAACGCAAGAACCTACACATGTTTGTGACTTAGAATCTTTTTTCATTTCTTATAAATAAAATAAATAAATTCGCTATTTACACTGACTTTTACATTTTTACACGGTATCTTCAATAAATACGCCCATCACAGCAAATGCGCACAAATTCGATGAGAAAATACTTTTGTATTCTAGTTCAAACTTCATTGAGTATAACCAGCTAAATGATTTCTGATGGTCCAAAAACAATTCTTCCTCAAGAGAACCTTTCATCTTATTCAGACTCCGTGAATCGGAGCAAACTCAGTAATATCTACAACTTATTTCTTTGAAAAAGCTTGCTGCTGGTGGAACTTTTTATCGGAATAATTAAAATGGAATTATTTGGGGAAATATTATTAATGATAGCCGGATAAGGTGACCTTCGAAAGTATAAAATATATTCGCTAATTTCTTGCTCCATAAATAATTACTAATTACAGAACGGAGCCGAAAGAAGGAAAATGCATTTTCTCAGCAAATCGTAGATTCCGAGACGAACATTTACCACAACGAGCAACTTGAAGACACAATTAAAAATAATCAAACTAACGTTTTGCTCAGAGACTCACAGTAGGCGCCGACTCGTGCAGCATCGGTTCTGAAATGAAAAGTAATTTTCCAAAATCGGGGGAGTTCAAAATTTGAATTCTTAGGCTGTCAGCGCCATCAAATACAGCAAATAGGTACTGACAAATCTATCAAACTGCCGTATTGTTACAGAAACCTACCAATAAGGAAGAGGGGTCCCCCCGTAGGAAAATTTCCCTCAGCAGTTGGGAAAATTTACCATTTCAGTCAGGCGGAGTTGGGAAAATCTAACAAGGCAAAATGTTTATTTTTTGTTTTTATACTTGGGAATTTTGAGTATATTTCTTCCCCAAGGAAGAACTCTTCGGTACATCCCTACATCGTCACCAGGCATGGAAATTGCAAAACACCTACCGGTAATAATGATAATTTCTTTTCTAGGCATAGTTTTTCATGTTTTCTGAAAAACTAATCTTTTGAAAATTTCCACTTTTGGAAACTTACTCCTCAAATATATGCATGTAACATTTGAACATACAACGAAACAATCAGTTTTTAATACACTGAGGGGTATGTATTAGTTATGAAAATACTGTCCACCACTTAGGAGATGTACGCGGATCTAAGAAATTAGTTATCTTGCCGAATACATTAGATCTTACAGAAGAGAGAGGAACCATGTTCAGTCAATTGTTACCCATTTAAATATGAAATACTGATCAACTTTTTTAGCCCACTGAGGTATATGTACTGGAATGAAAATACGCCATACAGAGATTTGAGAAATAGTGATGCTGGTAAATTCGGTGGGCTATACAGAAAGAAAAATCGCGCTCAGAAAAACTTGTCCCGTTCGAAATTTGGAGCCTTCTGCATGAATATTGCTTAAAACTTTTTCACCGTTTCATCCTCAAAAGATTACAGATGACATGGAAGGTGCCTAAACTTTACTTCTTGGAGTAAATCCCGCGGAGAATCTTATATTTATAATACAATTTCAGGTTAAGAGAGCAACTCTCCATTTTGTAGCAAAAAAAAACAAAAAAAAACACAAACACAAACAAACGAACAAACATCTGAATTTCTATAGGGTGCATAACTTGGCGAAGTTGTCAGAAAATTTAAATAAACATTCAGTGAACAATTTTTTGACGAAACGAGTATAAGATGAAAAAATGAAATTTTTGAAGTTGTAGTGTATGAAAGTAAAGGATACTCAGTCTCTCTTCCAAGAGGAGGGGGCAGCAAAAACCAAGATGACAACTTTAGACGACAAGCACAACAGAATCTTCCCTTCAGTATTGACGCTCAAATTTCGGTTAACAAGAAAAGTTCACCAAAGGCAAGGTACCCATCGACCGCAGAGGACAATAATTTCTCCCGCCGGTTTACTGATCTGAGTTTTCTTCCATCTCCTATTGTTGAATTTTCCATAATTCAGTTTTTGAGCAATTTTCTATTTTGCCAGCATACGTGGAGTAATTCCATATCAAATATGCTTCTCTCAGAACTCAGTTCTTTCACCAATATTTAATTAAAATTTGGAGAGCGTCAGTAGGGAGCAAACCGTGGTTCCGCATTTCTAACAAAATTTATTCACTTCTAAAACTCAAAAAATACATCTAGAAAATTAGTGTGCCGAACTATATTTTGATGTAGAGTTCAAAATAGTGACATGTTACCTGCCAGAGAACGGCACCATAGGCGTAGCTAGAACTTTTTCCAGGGAGGATCAAAAAATGAAGGATTATAAGCTATCAGTGTGGCGCCAGTCACATATTTTGGTTTTCTAGCGTCTAGTCCTCTAGGGACATCCTATTTTCTGCGAATTTTATTTAGTTGGCTTTAAATATTCGAAAATAATCTTGTGAGCACCGGAACATTTTTTTTTTCTTCAAATTCCAGGGGGAGGCAATTGCCCCCTTGCCCCTCGCTGGCTACGCCCATGAATGACACTAGGGTTTCGTAAAATGAACAGAAATAGCTGAAATTTTATATGCGAAGTCCCAGACGTCTGTCCAACCCTTTTTGGTGGGAGATAGGTACCTCGTTCCCTGAGGCTCCCCTGATTCCGAGGCTGTCACCCACTGGTGGGTGACGCTTTTATAATGTAGAATCGTGTTCTATCGATAAAGACGAGGAATAACTTTTATTACCATAAATATCTTCGTATCACGCTTCTCGCGAGATAGCACAAATGCACTGGTTTACAAACTTCGAGTGTCATCCACCAGTTTACTACGGAACGAAATACTATTATACATTTATTCAGTCTACATTCTGTATACTCAGGTTATTAATATTGACATACCGACGCTCAAAAGTTAACCCAATTTAGTGCCCTGCGTATCATTATTCGTACCAATGGGGATACTCACGTCTTTGTTTCAAATTAAGTTAAGCTGAAGTACCGAATTTAGTCAAAAATGCAAAAACACAATTAGCCTATCTCGACATCCCTCCCCTAGAATGAATGTTAGCGAACGGGTGATGGATGTAGTATTTAAGGAAGGTGCCCATAATGATAATATCGTTCAAAATTTGAAAGGGACAAATTCAGAGACCAAAGTTTTGATTGAGTTCGATTCAACACAGAATTATTTTGAAGATTCTGATTAGTAGGTAATTACGAAATCATCAATTAAATATACATAGTCCATGTAATGTAGAATGACTTAGACACGCGCCTTCCCGAAATTATTGGTATTCAGCTCGTCATTGGTGCATGTATAATGATTTGCCTACCCATAAATTAAAACGGCGAAATATTTAATAATTTCGTTTCCCAACATGTTTCAAAGAAATTCTTTTCTCTGCCCTCAGGATTGCGGTCGGATTACAAAGAACTGTTTTCAAGAAATTATGGACGTACGCCAACTACTGAAAAAAATTAATCCAAATCTACCGCAATTAGCAAACTCGTCTCGCCTTTTCTTTCTTACGTCCCTCTACTTCTGTCTTCGCTAAACTAATATTTTATGTCTAGAAAACCTAGAATCCTCGCTTCCCCTACAAAGCAATTCCATTTCAAGCAACTTTTGAACTTTTCTATTAGGACAAATGTGCCAAGTGTGGCCACAGGTCTAATTGCAGCCATCTAAAAAATAAATACAATTTAAAAACTTGGTGAATTAAAAATTATGTAAATGGTTACTCCATTTTAGTTTCAATTTTTTATGGCAGAATATTTTTAGCAGGTCTCAGGATTTAAAAAAAAAATGAAGAGCGATGGTTCTGAGAAGTATTTTCCCTCTCGATTTCAGAATTGAATAAAGTTGAATAATTAAAAATAGCATATTCGTTTTTAAAGGTAAAACTGAAATTGATTTAGTCGACTAAGAACAAGATATGTAAATAAATTGATCTATACGAAAATTATATATATTCTGTTTAAAATCTTATTACCGGAATTGAAATTTGCTGTTCCTCTAATTACATGTGTATTCGGCTTCTCACAAGCCATTTTTAACTTCACAGTTACGTTACATCATTTTGGTTTGCTATGAGTACGAGCATAATCACCCTCCGTGCGCCAATCCTCACTTTCCCTTACTTTTGAAAAAAAAATAATAATAAACATTTCGTACATGATAAAAAATGTATATTGAAATTATTATGAAAACCCGGGTTGTCATATCAGGACTGCAAATGGCCATTTCAAAATCGAACGAGGTTACATTTAGGCACATCTGCTCTGAATGTAAAAAATCCAAATGGTCACATTAGAACCTCACATGGCCTTTTTAGACAAAACATTAGGTAGGGACGTTTGACATTTTTCGAATTAATTTTTATTTTTCAGTTTCCTGTTTCAACGTTGTGAACACTGGTATTTTTTAAAGATTCACACTCGGTGTTTTCGGATAATTTACTCTAAAATGTTAATTCACTTTTGAAATTAAGAACTCAGCTTTAGTTACCACATTTACAAGGGCGCAACTAGAACTTTTTTTTAGTAGGGGCTAGAATTTAGGGGGAAAAAAAACATAATTCTTTTATGTATACCGAGTGACAGCGACTGTCATTTGACTCTCGGTCGTTTCACTCCAGCTATATCTCCTTTTTTCTCTCTCGATCGGCCAGGCAAGACATCCGTCTAGTTTAGTTTAGTTACAATTTACGTTCAGCAACTTGAGCAGGGGTGGAAGCTCGATTTGGTACATACCTGATTTGGTACCCACCTATTTTCACGAGCTGTAAATTTGTATGAACCTACAACGCAACGTAACCGCATCAGGCCATCGGCATCACTTTTTTTCGTTTCAAAATTAATGTTGAAAAAATGTTGAATACTTTTTTGGAGGAGGGGGAGGGGCTATATCCCATATCCCTCTCCTTGGTTGCGCCCTTGTTGTGGTACATCGGTAGGGTTGGAGGGGCAGGGAATATTTTCGGCAGGGGCGGATCAAGCCCTGTCGGTGTGAGAAAAAGTGGGCTAGAAATCGGTAAGAACTGCCGAATGTTGACTCGGTGCAAAAAAATACCAACTCAGTTGTATTCAAATTTTGATCCAAGCAAAAAAAATTAGCCACTTCACATTTTCTGACAGATGTTGCAAAAAAAAAATGCCAAATCAGTGATACAAACAATGTCATCTAGGGGGGGGGGGAGAGATTAATAATTTTTTTATTTATCTATATCGGTCCAAAATGTCGACTTAGTAGCTAAATAGTCAACTCCAACAAAAAAAAATTACTCCGAAGATTCGTGGGGTGTTCCTCCCTGTCCCTCTCGGTCCACCCCTGGTTTTCGGGTTGATAATATTGAAGGAATACGAGCATTTACTGCCAACTCAAGTAATAGAGGAGCCCCATTCCAAACTGTCCTTAGTCCAAAAAATTAGAAGTGTGATAAATGAATGTCACGCTCGATGCAGTTGCAATAACTTTTTGAAATTTTTTGATACATGGCAAGCCTAAACGTACCTTCACATGATGCTACGTTAAAAACTTATTTAACAGCAGAGTAGCCTGAGATATAAGCGTTGAAGTGAACTACAGCTCTATTATGAATATTTTCAGAATATTTGTTGATCGGCATAATTTCAACCAGACGGTTTTTGTGAAGCATAATCAATAATATTCTCTAAATTTTCGATCATTTTCTTGCTTTCATAAATCTAGACCACGTCTTTTTTTTTTTTTTTGTATTTTGTTTTTTTGTCAGAGTCTAGTCTAAATTTAGTAAATCTGAATATACATTTTATTGGGAATCGTTCTCATTTCGTGTCATTATATTTTCTCGGTAAATTCAAAACTCGAAAATAACAAGTTAATACGAATATTTATAAATACAACTAAAATTCAAATCCACACCTCATAGAATTAGAACAACTATAAGAGGAAACGTGATAATAAGATGTGAAAACTGTAACCTGGAAACTGAGAATAACTCTATTTAAACTGCGATTTTGAAAACAGACATTACTTAGCCGTAACCTTATGTTCATTTCCTGAGGCATTTATAATGACATGTAATTACAAAATTAATATTGTTCTAGTCAAAGTATAAGTGATAACCTATATTATTTATCGAAAATTTTGGGACTCTAACATCATTTTAAACGGAGAAAAAAATGTTTTGATGGAATGCTTCATTATGAGCATGCTTGAAAATATTCACAGCATAACCTGATAATTTACTCCGAAAAGATTATGCTCGAGTATTTTTTTCAACTTTACACCAAGGGCGGGTCTTATGGGTGGGATCAGTTTCCACGTCGGCATTTGCGGAAAAATGAAAGAAAGGTCTTCTCATGTCTCGTCAGTATAATTTTTAGAAACCTAACTGGGCAATCTTGCCTTTTACACCCCCCTTTTTTTACTCACGCGAGCCCTGCCTACACACTGCTCTTACGCAAAATGTTATCCATAGATTTCTGTTTCTAGTTGGTTCTCCCGAGCGCGTTTTCAACTACCAGGAAGCTGAACACCAGTAATTGAAATAAGAGGCGCAGAGGTGCTTGGTGTAAAATGAAACAGAATTCTCGTTTTGCTGTAGCTCATTTAATTGTGCTCCGTTCACTTCCAAACAAAAACCAAAAGTTAGAGCATAAGGTTCTCTTCAAGATGACCATATTGAAACCAGAAAAGCATAATTGTGGAGCTCAGAACTGCAAGTGTATCACATTACAGCATACGTGTGTAAGTTTACAATATGTTGCAGAAAGACGCAGCCTTGTTGTAACGTGACACAAGATAAAACGATATTTGAGGACAATCCGAAAATCTTTAAATCCAAAAATTTTTACGCTGTTTTTACCAAACGTCAAATATTTTAGCTACATTTACGTGAGATGATAATACGCGGTTCTAACATGGGTTGGTGCCCAATCAAGAAGTGATAT
Source organism: Acanthococcus lagerstroemiae (assembly GCA_031841125.1). NCBI lineage: Eukaryota > Metazoa > Arthropoda > Insecta > Hemiptera > Eriococcidae > Acanthococcus > Acanthococcus lagerstroemiae. Next base: position 73,060,508 of record CM063106.1, on the reverse strand, counting down.
ATAACTTTTGAGAGGACCCGTTTCTTTTCTATCCATGGAACATCTATGACAGGATATACGAATGTATTACAGCTAACTGTTCTTCGCCTAAATTTTGTATGGTAAACTCCGTCATGTGTATGTGTTATTTTACGACACCCATTACCGCACATTGGAGCTCATGTATATTTCATTAAAAATTTGATTATTTTCCAAAATCGCTAGTATCATTCGTTCCAGTTTCAGCAGAGGTACCCAACGGTATAGGTATGTGGCAGTTTTTATTTTTTTTAAAGGGACAACTTTGTCGGTAAGAGAAAGACAAGGAAAACGGGAAAAACTAAAAAGTAAAATTTTCAGCAAGAAAAAATCGATTTTAAGACTATTATGGATTCTTGAACGAAATTCGATGCTCTTTCACATACAAAAGATCGCAGCCTACAGAAATATCAGCAAGTAGTTCTACATCTTCGACCATCGAACTTGTTGTACGTATCTAGGAGATGAAAAAATTATACGACCATCTTCGCCGAATTCTGAATTTTTCAAAAGTTATCCTGAATTGAGTAATTTTTTCAACTCTTAGATACGTACAACAAGTTCCCATAGTCACAGTAGCTCTCAACCCATTAATTATTTACCTAGGGTTGGGCTGAGAAACGGTCTTTCTTACCATTTACCGAAAAAATAAATTTTCCTAACTTTAACGTTTTCTAACGCCTTCAATTTTGAGAATAGGCAATATATCGTACTAAGACTTTTTCCATCCAAGCCTACAGTACTACCAGCCCGCATAGTCAGATTATTTCTTCCGTCAATTATCATGTCTTGTATATCGTCTTGAAAATTGTGTTTTTTTGTAATCTTTAAAACGGCGTAGCCCCTTCAATTTGCTCGTAGGTAACTTTTCGTACTCAACAATTTTTTAGTTTTATCGAGTACTATGCGTATCTAGCGGGTTCTTGAACGAAGTCCGGACACCCTGTATAATAGTCTATGAAACAGTTTGATCTTTGACAAGAAAATCAACAAAATGTATTCAAAAGCCTTGAGAACGCGTTTTTCTCAAAATCTTGTTTTTCGAAAATTGCGAGGACCTCTTTTTTTAATGGATGTAGAGTGATGAATGTAGCACATAGGAAGCTGGAAAATATCTCATTTTGTCCGGAATTGAATCTACTATACAAACATGTGCTTAACTCAAAAATTATCTGACCGACTAAGTTGACCCTTTATTTAAAAACTGCCACATATTATGATATTATTCATTTATCCCAGAAATAGTAGACTCGAACTCGAAAAACCCCAATTTTCTACGCATAGTGCATATTTTCCTTTTCGAAAACAAGTTTTTTCCTGATAACAAAAATGGAATCGATTTCGCCGAGTTTAGCATCGACCATACATACTTCCATGGACTGACAATAGTCAGGTCCAACTTTTTACAAAACGTACCTTCGTATCAGAGAATCATAACATAACGTCACATTCACAACAGAAGTTCGCGCGCAGAATGCAGTAAAATTTAATTACTGTGCGGTATAAGTTTTACCAAAAATTTTGTAACTATTCGACATAATAAAAGATTAGAGGATGCAATGAAGATACGTTTTTTAAATAGGTGCAAAGTACTATGTATGGCTTCAAATTTCTATCAGTATTGGCAGTCCACGTATATGTATGGTCGAAGGAATTTACGTAGAATATCCGAATCATTATTTTACATATTGATACATAACTACTGTAACTTTCTGGTAGATAGCGCTAATAGAACGGGAGATCGGTAGGTGTGTCATTTTTACACCATGTGTCATAATACACCAAGCGCCCCTACATGAATAGAAATAACTTAAAACCCATAATTGACACCTGGCGCACTAAACTGTGAAAACTATTAACATGCCAGCGGACTGACGAACGGAACCAGAAAATCATGACTTCAGGTTGCACTAATCGCCGTGCAGAGGACCAAATTCTCGCGACCACACGCATTATCGCAATCTCGAAGAGTAAACTGAGGCTGCATCCCTGCCCAATTTGGTTCATTTCTGCCCTTCGGTGTTTTACAATATTGGACCAGGTCCCGTTGCCTATCGCGTATCGTGAGATCATCACCCGTTGATGCAAACGACTCATCGGGATTTGGGATCCGGTCAACAACCACAATTCAAACTCGTCCGATCTTCGAGAGTAATTTTCATATACCGTGGTCGGAATGGGCAAGATCAAAATTGTTTCGCTTATTACCCGATATACGAATCGCTTGGACGCTTTTTTCGCCTCCAGTACCCTCGTTAGCCAATCGATTTTTCATTTCGCAATTAACACGTCTCGCCGTACGAATGTCGGCGCCCTCCTTGGTCTCTGTTACCAAAACTGCTGACGGGTGCTGCGTAATCCTAGCAGAAGTTCCCTTATATGCACTGTCTTTATAATTTACACCGAATTTTACTTCGCAATTAACGACAAAAGTGATGCTGGCGATGGAATACGTGGTCGTTCTCTTTAACGGTTATCGCCAGCAGCGACTCTCTATGTACAGTAACGTTCTCGAGGCCGGTGCATCATATTCGATTTGCACGGATAGGCGACATCAACAGCGCCGCCGTCGTGCCGATTCGTATGTACACCGGCTGCTGATTTAAAAGTGCATTAGAAACGCCATAATAACATTCCATTACGTTAATACTAGGTCACCGAATATAAGAGAAGCGAATAAAAAAAGAACACCTCATGGAAGTAGTCGCGGATTAAATCTTCCTATGTACAAGATCATACCGGTCGGATTATGGCGAACGATGTACAAGAACGGTCTGTCGAATCTTAATCTCGGATTATCTGGCAACCGCGCTTGTCTAGGTCTTAAGTTCAAAGGTAATGACGAATAATAGTTATTCACGCTATCGTCTAAATAACTCCGATCGAATATATCGTTCGTTCTGCCGACGCGCTGCGGAGACGACGGGTACGTTTCGATGTGGTGACGGGCGCCCACCATGGTCTCGCCGCACGTACTGAGCGTATTCACCTGCACGATGTCGGACAAGTGCAGTTCGTTAGACACACCGTTAATGCCGCGTAGATCGGCTTTATCCGAGGCGAATATCTCGTCCATGCCCATTTTCTGGAGGCCGGCCGTCAGGTTCAGCACCGACTTGTGCGAGAAACGCGGTATCTGCAGCTCGAGTCCGGGGCGGAAGAGCAGACTCCGTAGCAGCCGCGACCAGGCTCCGCGGCGGTACGACGACTCGAGCAGCCGCTGCTCGAGCCTGGCCAGCCCGTCACCGGGAGCGACTTGACCTTGCTGGCCCGGAAGGACTAGGATCGTGCTGACCACCGATTCCGGGTTCAGCGTGACCGCGGTCGCGTCTAAGCCGGGCTCGTAGCCGGCTAGGAATCCGTTGCGGTAGACGACCGCCGGTATCGGGACAAGGCGACGTTGTCTGGTAGACGGACGGACCACGAAGTACATCTCACCGTCGCGGCCCTCAGTCGATGCCATGCTGCAGTCAGTCTGTAAACATATTAAGTATATGATTAACGACCGCATTCGAAATGTCGATTCAAAATCAAACGAGCAACACGAGTGAAAACGGGCAACCAACATCGGAGGCGGCGTTGCGAGTAGCTGAAGTACAAGTATGCCCTCGCATTAGGCCTCCCGATGAGGAATGGAATGAAGCGGTTTCAGGAGTCAGTATAGTATACGATTTCGTGAGGTCCCGTGAGAAAATAAAATGGTGATGACCCAGACTGAACGATTTTTCTATGTACTTCTTGAAGTATAAGTAAAAGTGCAATATTTATCTTGGGAAAAAGTGCCTGTATTACTATAGCAGAGCAGATTCATTACAGAACGTTTTCGGGTACTACCCCATCATCAGAGCCTTATAATTATTCGGCTGTTGAAATTCTGAGACTTGCACATTTCTATGGTCTACGGTAGTACCGTATAGTAAGCCTATTACTGAACTTATACCGCAGAGGCCAGCTATATAATCGTGCATTATCGTTAACTCGAAGTTGACTTGCCGAATTCGGCTAGTTGACTGGTCGAAACAGCGAGTTTACAACTGGCTCTAGGACCTCAAACATACGGTTGTTTTATTCCTTAGTCTCCCAAGTAGTGAGTGTCTTTCTTGTGTTCTCTCTCTCTCTCTCTCTCCCTGCAAATCTTTTCATTTCTGAGAAGCATTTACCCTTTGTATCCTTCATCATCTGCTCTTCATAGATCATTCTTTGCCTTCTTCTTTCCAGTTCTTTCCCTCAACCATTCCCTCTAACAGTAATAACAGTATCAATTGATATCTCATATTAGGACCTATCATTTTAGCACTTTACAATTATATTCCATATTTCTCTTTCCCTTCCTATTCGCCTCAATACTTTTCCTCATTCCTGATCATCCTTTTTCTTTATTGTATTCCTATTGTCCAGGTCTCACACCTATACAATGCTGTACTCCAACAATACGTTTGGAAACATCTCAGTCTTACTTCCAAGTCCATATTTACCCTAAATATGTCTCCTTTTTTGAAAAAAAAAAAAAAAACCACTCTATTTTAGTATGGTCTGTTCTACCCTTTATTTTTACTTCTTCCATCTTGCGTCATCAGAATACCCAAGTATTTAAATTCCTTTACCTCCTTTATTTTTTTCACCTCCAATTTCCATATTTATTGGATCTTGTTCCCACCTATACTGACCACCATCACTTTTCTGTTATTCTTTTATTCATCTTCATTTTATTTTCAAATTTTCAACCAACTTTTCAACGTTTCCTTTAGTTTTTCTTTGCTTCTTCCCACTGTTACAATGTCATATGCAAACCTAATCATTCTAACCATCTCCCCTTGTATCCTCACACCTGATTTCCTTTCATTCATTTATTTAATTACTTCTTCTATAAATAGGTTAAACAATACTGGTTCTAACAAACAAAAACGGGCAAATACAAATAAAACAAATATCAGTCGACAACTATTACAGACCAAAAATAGTAGACAACATAATAGAATACAAGAAACACAAGAAAACGACAACACACAATGACCAAACAGAAGAAAACGAATACTCGGGAGCAACACCACCAGGGGAAGATACACAGACAAAATACTAAAGACCTTCGAACAATATAACATACGAGTAAAGCCTGGTATAAGAAACAACCAATAAGTACTGGGAAGAGGTTTCACAACCCCCTCCCTCGTAGTAACAGGCCTTGTCTCAAAACAAGCTGAATGAATCTTTCCTAATCGAATCAGTCTGATAGATCTCCAAGTGTCTTAAATAAGGCTGAACGAATCTTAAGGAATCCTATGAATCCTGAAAACGTCTCAGAGTCCTAAATTGGTCTTCAACGAGCCCAGATAAACCTTACGAAGTCTTAATCAAGTCTCGGAACGTTTCCAGGGATTGTAAGCTTGTCTGAAAGAGTCTGAAGTAGTGGTGTTGGAAAGAAATGGCAAATAAATCAGGGACGTACCGATGAGGGATGGGGGCAACTTACACCCCCCTTAGGAATTTTTCACTCAGCAGTTGGGGAAATTTACCATTTCAGTCTGGCAGAGTTGGGAAAATCAAACAAGTGAAAAGTCCTTCTTTTATTTATTTTTTGCTTGCTTTGACACTTGGGAATTGAGTTGAGAAGTTGGGGGAAATCCAAAAAAGTCAAAAGGTTTTTTCTTGCTTTGATACTTGGGAATTTTGAGTTGAGTCAGCATCAGTTGAAGAAATCCAATGAGTCAATCAAAAGTTGTTTTATTTATTTATTTATTAATTTTTTTGCTGACTTAGACACTTGGGAATTGAGTTGAGAAGTTGGAAAAATCCAACAAGTCAAAAAGTTTCTTTTTTTTTTGCTTTAATATTTGAAGATTTTGAGTTGAGTCATCACTTGGAAAAATCCAATAAGTCAAGAGGTTTATTTTATCTTGCTTTGATATTCGGGCATTTGGGGTTGAGTCATCAGTTGAACAAATCCAATAAGTCATTCAAAAGTTGTTTATTTATTTTATTTTTTTGCTCACTTTGACACTTGGAAATTGAGTCAAGAAATTGGGAAAATCCAAAAAGTCAAAAGGTTTTTTTTTTGTTTTGATATTTAAGAATTTTGAGTTGAGTCATTAGTTGGAAAAATCCAATAAGTCAATCAAAAGATTTTTGCTTGCTTTGACACTCGGGAATTGAATTGAGAAGTTGAGAAAATCCAACATGCCGAGAACTATTTTTTTTTTTTTTTTTTTTTTGCTTTGATATTTGGGGATTTTGAGTTTAGTCACAGTTGAAAAAATCCAATAAGTCAGTCGAAAGTTGTTTTTTTATTTTATTTTTAGGTTTGCTTACTTTTACACTTGGGAATTGAGTTGAGAAGTTGGGAAAATCCAACAAGTCAAAAGGATTTTTTTGCTTTGATATTTGAGAATTTTAAGTTGAGTCATCAGTTAAAAAAATCCAATAAGTCAAGAGTTTTTTTTTTTGTTTTTTTTTTTTTTGATAATTGGGAATATTGAGTTAAGTCATTAGTTGAAAAAATTCAATAAGTTCAATCAAAGTGGTTTTTTTGTTTTGCTTTGATGCTTTGATACTAGGGAATTCTGAGTTCAGTCGGTTGGGACTTTCACCAATTTCTGCCCCTCCCCCTCCAGGAGAAACTCTTCAGTACGTCCCTGAAATCATCGTTTGTCCCCCTCCCCCGAGAAAATTTAATAACTATTCAGCCAGTTGATAAAGAAGTACATTGGGAGATTTCAGAAAGCAAATCCTTGTTTTTTTTTGGGGGGGGGCGGTAGGGCTTGCTGACTCGAATTTTTGAGCCCCCTATAAAAATCTTTCGGCACCACTTTAGGCTTTCAAGGGTTTGAAACTGCACAACAGGACCAACTGATCTGGGATTTCACGAAGTCTGAAATAAGATTAACGAAGTTCGAAAGAATTTCAGGGAAGTTTAAATAATCCTCTAAAAAAGGTATATACGGTGAAGAATCAAGTGTGATAAAGGGCTGCAGTCAAGGAAGGTCCTGCAGCTGCACTGCCTCTCCTTGTCACTTTGTTTGCCTCCTTAGCAAAATATTATGTAGTAGAGTACATTTTAAAAATACTAATTGTAACTAACTTCTATAACCAAAAAGAGGGCAGTACCCCTCCCTGCCATTCTGCTTGCGTTCTCAAAAAATATTAGCAACGGAGTATATTTGAAAAATAGTTGCCTCCCCCTCGTCTGTTACCATTTTCCTCCTCTGATGCAAGAGACTTGGTATGGCCTTGCATGACGAATCATAAAGTTTTCTTCAAGTCCAGAACGTCTTTATCAGAGCTGGAAGGACCAGAAGGAAACAAGTATGGGGAAGTTTTACAGAATCTCAAACAATTACAAATGATTATTACATATTCCTAAGCCTCCGTAACTATGAAAAATCTATTACAATCTAGTTTGCTCACAACTAACTTGAGATTTGTCTATCTATTCCCTGAATATTCACTTCACTCGAGCTAGAACTACTGATAATGGAAAATAAAGCAAACCTGGAAAATATTAGCCGTTAATACAGCCAAAGGCGGTTTCAGCACCAGTGCAGATCCTCTCAGGTAATCTTGAATTCTTCCTTGAGTCTGCCGTTTGACAAGAAGGTTAGTTCTTCTCCGTACCAGATCGCCGATCGAATTGAAATTGATTTCTTCGACGTGTGTATCGTAATACTGCTGCAATCTTTCTTTGTAGAAATCTAGAACTTTTCCTTTTCCCTAAAATTTACCAGACCACATTTTAGTTTTCCTACGCGCAAATATGAGAAAAGACAAATATACAAAAAAACCAGCTATTGACTCGATGGGTCCGGGATTTGTTTTCATTTGTGATCTTTCACGCGTGAGGGGCCCGTACAGTTGAAGTAGGAATAAAATCAGATTCACATATTTGATAAAATTACATACATTTTGACTCATTCAGAGCCTCGTAACATTAAAACTTATAGAAGAATTCGATTTAAAATTTGGACTTTAAAACAATGAGTTCTCAGCCTAAACGAAAATAGCTAATCTTGAGGCTAATAAGTACCTATTTTGGTTGTTTACCTTTTCTGTATTTTGAGACGCTTACAACGGTTGTGGGGAGCCCTCATTGGGCGTTCGTTTTTCCGAGAAATTCCTTTAATGATAAACAGATATGTTAGCCCTTTGTACTTCCACTTGATGAAATCATATCTCGACAATAGGAGCAGATATTTCGATGCGGTTAGCGAAATTCAGTAGAAAAAATGGTTGTACTTGAAACTACGTTGAAATTCAAACCCGCGAATGTTTATTTTGGAATGAAATATCAGCTACATCTCCAATAGTAGAAACGACCAAATTGGCCCTTTACCCGATACGCATTCAGTTACCCTCTAGTTACCCGCGGAAAAGTTACCGATTTGCAACCCTTGGATACCCTCAGATTACCCAGAAACGCATCAGTTACCCTTGGTTCCCCTTTAGTTACCCGGGTAACTGGCGGGATTTTGCGCATCCCGATACCCAGTCAGTTATCTTCTCGTTACCCGCAGGAAAGTTACCCATTTTCAACCCTCGACTACCCTCACATTACCCAGAAACCGTTCAGTTACCCTTGATTCCCCTGTAGTTACAAGTAACTGGGGGATTTTGCGTATCGGGCTCGGATGGAATAACACACTTGGCCGCGTCGAATGAAAAATAAAAGTTAAGTTTTTCGGAAGAGCAAGTACTTTTCGTATTCTACCCTTCCTCTCAGAGCGTCGCCGAGAGTTCAGAAGGGGCCGCGACTTTGTGAAAGGTCGCAAATATGCAACTGGACCACGTGACAAGAAAATTTAAAATGAAAATAAAAATCAATGAAAAAAAGTGACATTAATGACCAGATAGGGTGACTAAACCTCTAGCTACCTCGAACCTCCCATCTGGCCACTTTCTTCTTTGTCATTCAAATATGCAAAAGAACCCAATGTCTAATACCAGCGGCGTCGCCAGTCTGGACTCCCTGCGATTTTATCAAGTCGTGGTTTTCCTGATCTTAGCATCCCTTCTAACACCCCCTTGCCTCTGGTCAAGGCCCCCTCGAACACTAGGCTGGCTATGCCACTGTCAAATACTCTATTCAGTCACAGACCAGCTCTCAAGTTCCTTCCAAGCCACAATCCACCCTTTTTTAGAACATTATCATTCTTTTTAACAACCAAAATCTAACGATTGACGACCTTGTCCCCGATACATTATACGGCAATACTGGTATATGAAAACGAGAGAGTAGCTACCTTATCACTGAAGACTTCCTTCACGATTGCTGAATTGGCGACTCCTATATTCTTCGGATTGATGGCAGATTCGGTAATATTCTGCAACACTTGATGCGGATTGAAGGTTACCATGTCATCGAGCTTGAGAAAATCGTTCATGATGCCGGACGAGGACCCTCTAGCCCCCAAGAAGATCATAGCCAACGTAGATATGACCGCGAACGGCGACAGCACGATACTTCTGGACGTCACCAAACTTTTGCCCGTCTGCGTGGTCCAAATTTTGAAGGACAATTCGTTGCAAAAGTCAACGAATCTTTTAACGTCATCTCCCAGGTAAGCTATACTGGCTTCCAACCCCATGCTTTCGTGCGGAGCGGGATGCAGTTCAACTCCAGGACCCGGTGTACTCGGCGGAAGTCTGTGCGCCGGACTGGACGGACTACGGAAAGCGCTCGGCGGAGGAGACGACTCCGGCGCTTCCGTCTTATTTTCGACGCCCGTCTTGTTCTCCAATTTGACCTCGACAAACTCGGTCGTGCTGTTGGTGCTCGGGGCAATAGTGCTGCGGTTAACGTTCTGCTGAATTTTAACTTCGACCTTCTCGGTGGTCGGCTTCGCAGTGCTTCGCTCAGTCGGCTTGCTGGCAGCGGCGGTTGTTGTTTTCAGTTTGATCACCTCGGTGTAGTTGGGAGTGGAGCTGGTGGTGTTCTTGAAACCGTTGACGGTGCGGTTAGCGGTGGTGTGAGTGTGGTAGTTTTTGATGTCCTCTTCTTCCTCCTGCGTGATGTTGCGATCGTCGATAACGTACTCGTTTCTGAAATCGGGACTGATAACGGTAGTGGTCACAATGGTTGCTGATTCTTCGCTTTCGGTTGTGGCCATTTCAGTCGTGGTAACGTCCGTGTCATTGTTCGGTTTGTAAGTGTCATTCTCGACCGAAGTTAATTCGATAAACTCGGTCGTATTGTCGCCGCTCGTCGACGGCAGGTTGGGCACATTTTCGACAGTTCGGTTCTCAGCTTTGTAGGTAGTCGGCGAAGAAGCGGAGCCGGTCGTCTCCTCGGTGGCATTCTTGGTGGCATTTTTCGCGTCGAGCTGCGGCAATACGTTCTCGGTGGTTTGGCTGCGAGTCGCATTGCCGGCCTCGAATTCCGCGAATTCCTTATTCGGCACTCTGCCCTCGGTCTGCAGCAGTATATTGGTGACCGCCGAGATACCTTCTTGTATAACGTCGTCCGGTCGGTTCACGGTGGTGATCTTGTGGTATTCCTTCTCGGTCGTCGGTTTGACGCTGGTGTCCGCTACGTCCGGCTTGTAATACTGCACGTCGCCGGCCCCGCTGGCCGTGGCCGTGTTCTCCTCGGTTGGCTTGTAGTAGAAGTGAATGTGCGATTCTTGCGACGCGATCGGCGGCAATTTGTAGTAGTAGATGTGCGAGTTCTCCTTCTGGTCGCTGGCCGGTAACTTGTCGTAGGCGTGCGGGTGCTCGGTGGTCACGCTCTCGGTCGTGTAGTTGTCTTTGAGCGAGCTGGAGATGAGCGACGTGATGCAGTCGTTGATGAATAACGCATTTATAGGCTTGGTCGTGTCGAATGTCGGTTTGCTGGTGACCTTGTTACGGAATTCGTTTTTGACGGAATTTTTCGTCGCCGTCTCATTCGATTTGTTTAGCATGACCGCGATCTGGGTTATGTTTTTCGTCGATTCGGTGTACAAGTGCTGAGGCTTAGTGCTCGCCTTTAAACCGGTATTCGAGCTCGACTTACTCGGCGGGTTTATGGTTGGGATGCGTTGCATGACCGTTTCCGAAGAGGTATAATTGTGCGCCGGTATCTGCGGCGTTGAGGATTTATCGGTGGGTTTGTACTTCTCGTTCGACTCGGAGCTGGTGAGATATGTGGGGTACTTGGAATAGCTGTAGTACGGCGACGAGGGTTTCTCTGACGTTTTGACCTTCTCAGTCGACTCGGAGCTGGTGACATGCGGGTACTTGGAGAAACTGTGGTACGGCGTTGAAGGTCTCTCAGTCTTAAACTTTTCATTTGATTCGGAGCTGGTCAGATATGCCGGGTGCTTGGAGAATCCGTGATACGATGTTGGGGATTTCTCGGTCGTTTTGAGCTTTTCATTCGACTCGGAGGTGGTGAGATATGTCGGGTACTTGGAGAAGCTGTAATACAGCGGCTCGGTTTTGGACTCGATACTCTCGGGCCGCTCGGATGGGCGGAATGGTCGCGATGACTCGAAACTAGATGACAGTGTGTCTTTGGTATAGCCGGACGGAACGGTATTCAGCGACAGTGTCGAAACTTTATTGGTCTGTTTAGTGCTTTGGCGAGAATCGGTGAGGTAGGCCTCGGTGGACACAGACGTCGGGGTTGGTTCTTTGGTAGTGCTAGTGGAGGCGTTCCGGAAGAAGTCTGTAATGGACGGATGTTGGCCGTTACTACTGGACACGTACTGTTCGGTGACTAGTTTGTCCGAGTCATATACTCCGAACAACGATACTTTGCTCGGGGTATCCTCCTGCAGAGAAGTCGATATCCATGTTACTAATGGTTCAGGTCGGGTGGTCGTCTGATCTATAAGGTTTGGTAAAGTAGAGATGCGAATCAGCGGTTTCTCATTGGCTAGGCTTGACGGAGGTTGAGTACGACTCGCGCTCGTAGATGCCAGTTCAGGAGGCTTTGATGACGTGAATTTTGTGAACGTAACTTTATTTCGGGTCGGTTTTGTAGTCAGGGGCTGTCTCTGCATCGTCACATGGCCGACAGACAAGGGAGTAGATGAATCGTAAGTCTTGGTTGACTTTGGCGTATCTTTGTACGTGGTGCTGAACGGCGAGTAGTTGCTGGAGCTTGTATGGAGCTCGGTGTGTTCGTCGCTAAAGTTGAATCTGAAGTTATTTTCCGGTTTGTGCGTGGCCGTGAAGATTTCCGGATGGTCAGTCGGTTTTTTCGTCGAGCTTATCATGTCTGTAGACGGTTTGAAAAGCGGGGCTGACACCGGTTTCGGGCTCTCGGAAAACACGTACTTGTTCGGCTCTGTAGATGGTTTATGCTGCAGCGAGGATACAGTTTTGTGATTGTCCGAAATCGGAGAAACGGTTTTATGGCTGTCCGCGAATGGAGAAGTACCTTTGTGACTATCTGCGAACGCAGAAACCGTTTGTAGACTACCCAGAAACGGAGAAACGGTTCTGTGGTTGTCCGAGAACGGAGGGACTGTCTTCAGACTATCCGAGGATAGAGGGCTCGGTCTGTGAGTGTCTGGGAACGGGGTAGCTGTTCTGTGGCCGTTCGAAAATGGAGACGTAGTCTTGTGCAAGTCTGAAAACGCAGACGTTTTGTGGCTGTTGGGAGATGCGGAAGCGGTTTTGAATTTATCCGCGAAGACTGGTTTCTCAGTCGTGTGTTTGCTCGGCTCCGCCGGCGTCTTGTACTGGAACGCCGACGTCGGCATCGTGAACTTATTACTCGTTTCTGAAAACTTATTTTGAATCGTAGGAATCTTGTAGGTTTCCGGAGTAGTGTACCTACTCGCATCCGAGAACTTCTTCTCGGTGGATACAGTCTTATAACCCTCTGTAGTCGACCGGTTGAATTCGGACGAAGGTCGGCGATTAAAAGTGGTTTTCGAGCTGTCGAGTGTTGTGAATCCGCTCGCCTCTGTTGTAAATTTGAACGCGTTCATGCCGATGATCTGTTCCAGGCTCGTGTAGTGGTTCGATTCCGTAGGTACTTTGTACTGGTAGGTGGAGGTAGTCTTATCGTTGGTAATATTTTGCAGCAAGGAACTGGTGACTTTTCCGTCATCGGTTACCTGTTGCAGCACACTAGCTATTGATGCGAACAATTCGTTATTCGTGCTCGGCCCACCCCCGTACTTGGACGTTGTTAATGCTTTTTTTGTTGACGGCAACTCGGTGGTTGTTGGAACGCTTTCGATCGACGAGTAGCTTCCGTATTTGGTGGTTAAATTCTTGCGACCTGGTGAACTTGTTGACCAGATGGGTTCGTCGTTGGTACCGTAGGCACCGTACTTGACGGATGAGAATGGTTTCTTCGGGGTTGAGGAAACCGTCCAACGCTCCTCGTTGGATGAGAATCCGCCGTATTTAGACGTGCTGAATGGTTTCTTGACTGTTGAACTGGTGACCGTGGACCAGTGCTTCTCGGTGGTTGGACGTATCGTGCTCTTGGTCGGAGGATTGAAGGGAGTTTTGGTCGGCACTATTGGTTTTGTGGTCGTCGTCTTATACCTGGACGGCTTGTCTGTCTTTTTAGTGAACTCTTTAATCGTGCTGACAGTGGTATCGATTGTGGTTTTCGATGATTCTGTAGCATTTGGTGTTTCGGCGGTGGACGATGAGACGAAATTAGTCGCCGAAGTGAGATCGTGTGACGCGTTTCGATCGGTGCTCGATTGCAACGCAGAGGGGCTGACCAGGACGCCGAGATTATTCAGCTCGCTGCCTTCCTCCGCATTATCTAATAGAGTGGGTAAGAACAGCGACCAGTTTGGAGCGTTTGAAATGAGGCCAGGCTTGACCACAGGCGGTATTTTAGATTGAGACGCGGCCAATTCGCTTTTAAGCACGTTTTGCACACTTTCGACTACTTTGTGCACACCCTGTATATCGGAGGTTTGAAAATCGTTGGCTGTGAGGTGAGTGGTGCCAAGCTTATCGGAGAGCGCGTCGCTGTAGTACATCGGGACGGAGGACTCGCCGAGGAAGGCATCGCCATCGCCTCCGGCGATCAGGCCCTGGATTTCGTCCCAAGTCATTAGCCGTTTTACGAGGTCACCGGTCTCGTCGAACGTATAGAATTCATAACGATCCGGATTGAGCAAATTGCCAGGACTGCCGATGATGTTGGTTTTCAATTCCGGGTTTTCGATGCCGTCCGTGAGGAAGGTCTTCGTCCCATTGCCGTGGTCCATGATAACGGAGACGGAGGTCACGACGCTGCGAAAACATTAAAATTTAATTACACAGCGAACGGGTGGGTGAACTCGCAATTTAACTTAAACCCTCTGCAAAGCTAAATTTCCGAAGCAAGAACGGTTATAACGAATTAAGAAACTGAAATTCGAGTTTTCGATACGTGCAGACGCGTACTCTGCTGTTATGAAATACCGTTCGCGTTTTCGATTTTAACGGGACGCGATTAATTTTTCGGCTCGATTAATTTCATCGTTCAGACAATTAGTCGATACGGGATATTCATTTTAATTAATTTTTCCGCGCGGTAAGGAGATAGCTGTCGAAAATTAGCCGCTCGTTATCGATAAATGACCGCACATTAAGGCGGAATAATGGTGTTCGGCTATTGCGGATGACGAGGAAACGTCGAGGAAAAAATGACGAAAACTAATTACACGGCTTGGTCGTGTATCGGAAGAAGGAAATTCGATTAGAATTATTTGCTCTGAATACGAATAACGTTAATTTAGTGGCGTAAATCCGCTCGGCTCGGAGAGTGGGAGGGGGAAAAAAACAGAAAGAAAAAACGAATTAACGCATTACCTCGATCCGAGAACCTTCCTAGATTCGTCCGAATCTAGCTCATGCTTTGATGTGACCGGCCTCAGCGGTGGTTGAAGAGTTGGCCAACACAGGCAGCCGTGAAAATTCGTGACTAATGATATCACTGTCACCCAGCAATACCAGCTGACTTCCATTTCGAATGCGCTCTGCAACCAAACACGGTCCGTGTCAATTTCGGTTATTAAAACGAAACACACGTTCGCAGTTATAGCGAAATAAAAATGAAATTCTTCCTAATAATAATGAATATATCTGCGCGAACAATCGGAGAAAGGAAATTATAAATTAATACCGTGTGAAAATAGTATCGCGTGGATACCTTCAAGTGGGACAGTATCGCGAAATACATTGTAATTACTAAATGGTCAGTAACTATTTCACTTGGTAAATATTATATTAATTACGATATTTCGATGGTAGGTATGTCAAAAGCCAACCATGGACAGCGATTTGTCATTTTCATGGGGGGGGGGGCAACATTTGAAAAGAAAAAGTACAGCATTAATACCAGGAAGTTCAAAAGTGATCTATGATTTGGTGTAACGGGGCTTGGCCTGATAATTTAACCAATAAATTTGCACTGTAACAAATTTTTTGGGAAAGGGGAGGAAAATAATAATTTTTTCTGCTTAATTCTGGAAACTGCTATCTTCTCCCCCCTCCCCCCCCAACAGTCACTAATGACAATTACCTCACTTCTGTAAAAATGAGAAAAAATCTCTTTCCAAAAAATATAACTTAAAAATCAACAATGTACTAACATGATTAGCTATACTTCGATAGTCAATATCAGTAAAAAATTGTAGTAAAATAGAAATTTGTAATTTTTCTTCCCCTTGCTATTTTGATGCCTTCTAAAGGCGAGGCGCAGGAGTTACAAAATTAAACCGAGAAAGCTCTTGAGTTGTGACTCATCCAAAAGTAAAATTAATTAACAGTAACACCTAGCACATAGGCTCATGAAGAAGTTGTATAAGAATTGTACAAACGGACGAATTACAATCAAGTGTTGACCATACTGGTCAATATCGTTCACAGGTTTTCAAGATAACTGAACTTATTTCTCGCAGGTTCATTTCATTATAAAATAAAAATTTTGGCACCCAAAGACGGGAAAATATAAATCAAGATGATTATTGGAGCAATATGATAGATATCATTATTCGGAGTTTTGACAGCTGCGGATCTTGTTATTTTTATCAATATTACCCTCAAATAAAACTTGTGATACTTGGAAGGTAAGGATTGAGTATCAACAATGTCACAGACTAAATTGTAATTCGCTTTTATTATGACACCAAGAGTAATACAGGGTGTCTATCTGTTCCTCATCGATATACTAGAAGCTATATGTTGAATGTTTTGAAGTTTTCTCGTCGATGCCTTCTTTGGACCCTTATTGGTAGCGGTTACAGGTAGAAAATTAACCTCAAAAACGAATGCAGCGACTCCAAATACTTAATTTTGACACAGATATGTCCAATGGATCGCCACGCGAAACAGAAAAATTCTACAAAAAACGTACCGAAAAAAACGCTCCGCAAAAAAACGTTACCATCGTAATGTAGTTTTGTATTTCTCTTTGCGCAGTCATTCGTTCCATCACGTTTCAACCGGCCGACACGGAGAATGCCGAGAGAAGCCGAGAATGAATGACTGGAGAAGGCATTGGAATAAGGGTATGCGCGTCAAGGGTCGTCTGGATGACATATCCATGTGACAGCAATGGGGCTTTTTTTTCTTCTTCTTTTTTCTTTTTTTTTTGATACACTTGAAAATATTATCTATTGTTTTTAAGTTCTGTCCCTTCAGTAGAGTCTTCAAAATAGGCATTTGAATCGAAAAATTTGGCAAATGAAATTGGAGTTTCTAAAATTCAAGTTAATAATTTTTTTTTCCAATTCCTGTTTGTACTTTTCAAAGTTTAAAACATGCACTTCATGATCCAAATTCAACTGAGGCAAGTGGTAGATGCTCCATCCTCGTACTAGTGAGGATAATTGTTTATTTGAAAATCAATTTTATTGGCAAAACTCGATGTCTTGAGAGCTGTAAAGCAAAATTATACTCGTAGATCTCTTTACAGAGGATCCTATGTTAAACTTCACTCCTCCCGGCGGGGCCCATCAAATTGTTCGATTTCAAGAAAATTTCAGCTGGCAGGTTTTTAGTCCAAGAGGGGCAAGTTTAGTCATTGAGAGCAAAACAGTATTTCAAAAAGCGCAAATGTTGGACAGGGACTACGAAAGAGTTCATTCTGGGGAGGGGGGAGGGTAAAAATTGTGGAAATCCCAACTGACTCATCTATGTAAAAAATTAAATTAAGATTTATTAATAAATTCAAAAATAAAACTAATATAATTAATATTATTAAATCCCCTAATCGATTTACAAGCATAACTAATACCCTATAAATTAAAACAAAATTAGAATTATAATAAATTACTAATATAAATGAAACTAATTCTAATAAATCTCATCATATTATTAAATTTAATAAATTAAATCTTAAAATTAAAACTAAATTCCCACGTATCAAAGCAAAAAAAAAGTCGAATTTTTCCACTTAACTCAACTCAAAATTTCCCAAGTATCAAAGCAAAAGAAGAAAAACCTTTTGACTTGGTGGGTCATCCCAACTTCTCAACTCAATTCCCTAGTATCAAAACCAAAAAAAAAGAAAAATGTAACGTGTTGGATTTTCCCAACTGCTGAGTGAAAAACTTTTGCACGAGGGGGGGGGGGCTCTAGGAAACAAGCCAAGTTCTAAACTTGACTTATTTCAACAAAAGAATTTAACTTCATTTTCTAAGCTCATTTTCCAACTTTATACAAGTTCAAGGACACCAGGCAATGTGTCTTGACGACCAGTGTTATTTTAGTTGTGCAAACAAATGTAAGAATCGTTTCTTTTTGCGACTTCACCTGTAAACAAAGGAGCTTGATGATAAGCTCTCAATTTTGATTCTTAAAATTTCACAAATTTGGAAAAATTTAATATTTGAGTGCCCTGTAAAGGGCTTAAGACCTGACAGGTATAAAAAAATATAATAAAACATTGTTGTCTTTACTCAATACAACGCATTCATTTTCTCTCTATTGCGTTTTCAAAATCGAAATTCAGATTTTTAAAATATGGGGTAATTTTGAATAATGGAGAGTTCAGCAGGGCCGCCAAGAGCCAAACCGGGCCCGGGAGAAAAATCTGCGGGCCTGCACTGAAATTATTTGCTTGTAAAAAGGCATATTTTCTATTTGATGATTATAATTTCTGTGACTCTGCGGGCCCTCTAAAAAAACCCGGACCCCGGGGGAAAAGTACCCTCCCTTCCCCCCCTCTCGGTGGCCCTGGAGTTCAGTACATAGCATAAGATTAATATACTTATTACGAGTAGAATAAAACATGGGTATTTTTACCTAATATTATAAGCGGTTTTCCTCACTACTGCATTTTCAAATTCGGACTCATAATTTCTGGCTAGCTCCAGTTCACAAGTTCTAAAATTTAATTTTACTCCTGGCTCTAGGGGACATCGCTCACCATATCCCCATTACTTACTCCATTAAAGAACTCCATAGTCTCTCAGTTTTTATTTACCTTCCAGATTTATTCATTGAAAACAAAAATTCTGGTTGATCAGTTCTAAAATTTAATTTCTCTCCTGGCTCTGGGAGGAGGATAGCTCACCATAACCCTCTCCCACTACTTACTTTTCTGAAGGAAACCGCGGTCTTGCTATTTTTTATTTCCCTTTTCCAGATTCATTCACCTACTTCGCGAAAACAATAAATTCTGGTTGACAAGTTTTAAGATTTAATTTCCCTTCTGGTTCTAGGGGGGTAGCTTACTATACTCCCCCCATTATTTACTTCATTGAAGGAAACCATAGTCTCTACTTGCCTTTTCCAGATTTATTCATCTATCTCTTTCGGAAATAATAAATTCTACTTGATTAATCCTAAACTTTAATTTCCCTACTAATTTCAGGGGGAAGCTTACTATATACTCCCACAATTTACTCTACTAAAATTATAACCATAGTCTCTCAGTTTCTATTTGCCTTTTCCAAAATTATTCATCTATATTTTGAAAATAATAGATTCTATTTGACAAGAGTTTTAAAATTTAATTTCCCTTCTGGCTCGGGGGGGGGGGGTTAATAGCTCACCATATATCCCTTCCCCGCTATTTACTCCACTGAAAGAAACCATGGTCTCGCAGTTTTTAGTTTCCTTTTCCAAATTTATTCATCTATCTTCCGAAAATAATAAGTTTGTGTTGCCAAGATATAATTTAACAAAAAAAAAAAAAAAAAAAGTAAGTACGTAAAAGACGTCTGAAATAATCAAACTGCATCTGTCCACGTCTGGTGGCAGGATTTATACTTAAAATTTCTTTGTTATCCCAGTGCTGCTGCAGTACTACACACTGCATACTAGGGTTGTACTTTTTTTCCCTCTGTTTTTTAGTTTTACAGGCCTTCTGGAAAGTTACATTTTGGTGTACGATAAAAATTGAGAGAAAGAGTCTGACCACTGTACAGAAGGACATTGTTACATGGTCTAGGCAACCGCGTTGATGCACATACCCACAATTTCAATACCTTCTCTAGTCGTCCATCCCCGATATAGCTCGGCATTCTCCATGACGACCGATTGAAACGTGATGATACGAATGACCGTGTAAAGAGGAATATGTAACTACATCATGATAGTAACGTTTTTCTGCGAAATTTCTCTCTTCCGCATGGCGAGCCATTAGGTATATCAAGATCAATAATAATAAAAATGAAAGAGTCCGACGCACAGAAAGACATTGTTACAATGTTACATGGATACGTTATCCAGGATCCAGGTGACCATGCTGATGCGCATACCCGTATTCCAATGCCTTCTCTAGTCGTTCATTGTCGGCGTTGCTCAGTATTCTCCATGTCGGTCGGTCGAACGAATGACGGTATAAACAGGAATACGCAACTACATCACGGTGGTAACGTTTTTCTGCGGAACGTTTTTACAAAAAGTTTTCAGCGGAACGTTTCTGCAGATTTTTTTCTCTTTAGTGTACTAAGCCATTAGACAATATCCATGTCAAAAATCAAAAGTTAGGGTTCAAAATTTGCTGGTAACAAAATATTTTCTGTTTATAGAGAATGACCCTGTTATGTTTTGTTTATTTAAGAGGAATTATATTTTATTTTATTCTTTTGCGACTATTTTCCTTGCTGCACTACAACTTTGACCTCCCTCTCCGATTGTCATTATTTTCCATTTTATTACCATGTTCGAATACTTTTTTGACTCATTATGTTTCCTTTGTTGCTTGGACTGCAGTTGTGGGACAGTTGTAAATTATTGTGAAAAACTCGGCAATTGATTTTTCTGGGTTAAGTCCACATTCTCTGATGTGTCCAACTGTCCACATAACATGAATGTCCCAACACGTGTTAAATATCATACATTATACCTGTATCGCTGTCATACCTACGAAACATGTAATATAAATGCCAGTTCATTGGAGCTGGTTGTAGGAACATCTATTCAAGTCTGGTGGCAGGATTTCAACTTCTTCGTTTTACTTTTTGTTTTTTCTTCTTTTTTTTTTTAGTTTCAGGTGTAAGGCCTTCTAGAAAGTTATAATTTGTTGTAAAAAAAAAAAAAAAAATGAAAATGAGAGTCCAACTGCTGCGTAGAAGAGCATATGTCGTTCAGAGGACCGTGTTGATGCGCTTACCCGCACATTTTAATGCCTTCTCTCTAGTCGTTCATTCTCGGCATCACTCGGCAGTTTCCGTGTCGGCCGATTGAAACGTGATGGAATAAATGACCGCGGAAAGAGGAATACAGGACTGCATCATGATAGATATTTAAGTCCCCAGCAGTTATCTCAGAAGTTATCAGAAGTTATTAATGATACGGGCTTTTCTTTCTTTCTTCGTTCATAAATATGATTGAATTCTACTTTTTTAAGCTTTCAGAAGAAAATTTAATTCACTTTTAGTGAGTCAAAATTGGACTAAATATGCTAAAATGTCAGTCGGCATGGCTGTCCTTCGAACAGTTTTTATTATTATTATTTTTTCCCTAAATTTTCAAGCTGTATATTAGAACAAACTGACAATGTAGTGCTACTTTAAATGGATGAAGGAATCACAAGGTAACATTGAAATCGCATCTTCACTGGTGGGAATCAGTATGGCCAGCTTTGAAGGAGAATAGCTCACCGTAACCCTCTCCCACTATTTACTCTGCTCAAGGAAACCACGGTCTTGCAATTCTTATTTCCCTTTTCCAGATTTATTCAATCTACTTCCCGAAAACAATACATTTTGGTTGACAAGTTCTAAGATTTAATTCCCCTTCTGATTCTAGAAGGGTAGTCCACCATATTCCCCCATTATTTACTACATTGAAGGAAACCATAGTCTCACAGTTTTTATTTGCCATTGACATGACTCTTTTTCAACCAATCACAGAACAGCCGTCTCAATATTTTTTCGTCGCAATTAGTGATCAAATTGTATATTCTTATCAGAGCAATACGGTCCGCATATCAAATCCCGTTTTTTTTTGTTTTTTTTTTTTGTGACAAGACTCGTGCATTCGCATATTATTGTCCAAAATTAAGTTACAAATAAAATGTGTCCTTCGACATGGCCGTCT
Organism: Acanthococcus lagerstroemiae; assembly: GCA_031841125.1. NCBI lineage: Eukaryota > Metazoa > Arthropoda > Insecta > Hemiptera > Eriococcidae > Acanthococcus > Acanthococcus lagerstroemiae. Next base: position 73,039,061 of record CM063106.1, on the reverse strand, counting down.
TTATGCAACGATAGACGTTCATCATCCAAAAATAATTACGTCTAATTAACGGGTTAGTATGCCTTTATCAACTCTCCATATAATTTTTTGTTTCGAAATCTACTAATCGACGGCAGAACACTTTTTGTTCGCTATTGTCTTTCGGCATGGACTTTTTCATGTGTCCGTCGGCATGACATTCATCATTTTGATTGCCATGCCAAAATACAGAATCCTCTCACTGTTGGTCCAATCTTACCAATATGTTAAATAGAACGCCTCTTAACGACTCCCATCAAAAAAAGTTCAAATATCCCCTACTTTCCTCCATAAAACAACATACCTGAAATGTCAACAATTTTTGAAGAATAACCCGGTAAGGTTTTCTACGGGACTTTTTTTTTTCTTTTTTCTCTCTCTATTTATTTAATTTAGCCAGATTTTTAATGCCAGAAGGCTATGATCTCGGCGGCGGCGGTGGGGTTTACATTGTGTTGGGTAGTCTATAGCAATTCGTACAAATTAGATTTCTGGACAAAGTTTATTATGCCAGCGATATTCTCAATGCGGAAATCGCTGATTTCATTTCGGTATTGACGGTATTGTTTGCAGTCCCTTATGATGTGGAGTACCGTAAGTGGGTCGTTGCGGGTTGTGCACATCGGTGGCGGTTGGCAAGAGAAAATATAGTCGTAGGTGGTGCGTGTGTGCCCAAGCAGAAGCCGATTTGCTGTGGCTTCCAGTACCCGTGACTTGTTGCACGCTTTTCCAATGATGGAAGTCCAGCTGCGCATGTCCGGTTTTATGGAATGGAGCTTCCCATCCACGAGATTCTACTCAGCGTTCCAGGCTTTATTCAGGAGGTCGCGAACGTGGTACTTGAGGTCGGACACGTTGAGGAGTGGCATTGATATAATCGGCTGGGCCCTCGATGCTGAAACGACTACGTCGTGGCCGGAGATTCTGCAGTGGCCCGGTATCCACACAAACTTGATTTCGATATTGGATTAGTAAAGGCTGTCGAGGGTTGCAAGCGCTTAAGTTATTAGTGCATCTAGTTCAGTGAGATGCAGGTTGTGCACATAGGTGGCGGTTGGCGAGAGAAAGTATAGTCGTGGATGGCGCATGTGTGCCCAAGCAGGAGCCGATTTGCTGTGGCTTCCAGTACCCGTGACTTGTTGCACGCTTTTCCAATGATGGAAGTCCAGCTGCGCATGTCCGGTTTGATGGAATGGAGCTTCCCATCCGTGAGATTCTACTCAGCGTTCCAGGCTTTATCCAGGAGGTCGTGAAAGTGGTACTTCGAGTCTACACAGTGCGGTTTGAGAATCCGAGAGGAGCAGGAATTTTGTGTGTGCCTCAGTTGGTAGTTGTAGGAGGCACTGGTATATGGCAACCATTTCCACTGTATTGATTTTGAGAGAGGGTGAAAGGGCGAAGAGCTTCAGAGTTGTGTCTATGAGATATGCTCCAGTAGTTCGTTCCTGAGTTTTAGAACCATCCGTGAAGCCTATGCGAAGCGTTTCAGTGGGAAGTTTTCTGCGATGCGTTTCAGTGGGAATTTTCTGCTGAGCGTTTCTTGTGCTCGTTTTCTGCGGAATTTTTCTGTTTTGTGTAACGAGCTATCAGATATAGCCATGTCAATTTAATTTACCTCGTGGGGGAGGGTCGCTCACCATAGCCTCCTCCCACTATTTCTTCCATTGAAGGAAACCATAGTATCGCAGATTTTATTTTCCTTTTCCAGATTTACTCACCTATCTTTCGGAAATGATACATTCTGGCTAACAAGTTCTAAAATTTAATTTACCTCCTCCCCCTCCCCCCATATTTACTCTACTGAAAGAAACCGTCGTCTCGCAGTTTTTATTTTCATTATCCAGAATCGTGCGTCTATCTTTCGAAAACAATAAATTCTGGATGTAATACAAGCATTTCAACGTTTTACGGATGTGTAATTAGCCGGTACCCACATATTATTTTTTGAATTCCCAGCGATGTGTCCCCGTAATTCCCACAGTCAATAGTCTTCGTACGACCAATTTCTAAGAACCATCGACGTTAGCAAATCGCTTATGTTTTAACGATGAATTTATTTATAACCGAGTGATTAGTACTACTTCCATTCAAGTAGACATTAACGCGCCTATAACGTCCGAAGTAGGCACCTAGCAGATATAACTTTTCAATGGTCCTTCCGTCGAACTAAAACTCGTATTTTTTCCACGTAGCTGCCATCAAATATCGGTCAAACACGGTGGTATTTCAGTTCATTTTTATAATAGACCCAACGAGCCATAAACAGTTAAACACAGACCCAGTCGTGCCTCTCCGTTCAACAATGTAAATATCGTGTAATTATAACACCTTATTACCTAATGCAGTAATTAACTCGGGTGTTTTATCGTCCCGGGAAGCGGTACTGCAGCGCGAGAGTGTTGCAGCTCTCCGTGTTTTACGGTAGGTTATTGACTTTGGCTTCTTCTCGGCAGACCTTGGTCATGATCATGAAATTAATGAAACGTGCGCTTTTTCAAAGAATGCGGAGTCGCAAAGCGCACAACATTATTTATAAATCGTACACGCAATTTTGTAATGGGCAATGGCGTACGAGAAGAGGAGCGTACACTTATATACGCAGCCAGTTATGATGTGATACAGATGCGCTTGGTCGAGTGGGTTCGATGTACGAGTATAGTGACCGCCGCTCTTTCGAAATCTACGATTGTGTTTCGGACTTCGATTTGTTCGTAAGCCAGTGCGGCTCGATCTTGGACACGAATATCGGGACCAATCGAAGAGTGATGGACAGCCCAAGTTGAAAGGGGACTCGACGTGGTGCGCCGATTCGTTGACCGGAAATACGCTACATACGAGTGCTAATATTCTGTACGTGTGTACGCGATTCCGCAAACACCTAAGTAACGCACATGATTTCAATAATCACGGAATCGGAGGCCAAAGGTTATTGCACCCAGCGGCATGAGAAAAATTCGCGCTGATATCCGAGAATTTTTACATTGTGAATGTTTCGGGAATACGCGCGGAAATAAAATTCGGCAACCGGAAGCGGCCGCTCGGAAAAGTGGACCAGTCGGGGAGTACGGCGACTGAAATTTTTCTTTCATTTGTTGAGAACGTACATACAGTTGCAATTATACACCAGCTGGTATCGTATAAATATGGGAAACTAGAGCAGATACGAATGAACGTTGGAGTGTTATAGTTCAGTAGAGTAATTTGTAAAACATCATGATGTTCGTGATAGTACTTTCCTCTTTTTGATGCGATGAAAGTACGAGGCAAACAAGTGCACAACATGCACATGGTTGAGAAAAGAAGAACGGCTGATTTACGGCATATCACTCAGCTGGTGTAAGAGGAGTTCTAGAAAGATTTTAAACAAATAGGAACGCATCCGTGGCGTAGAACAAGAATTGCCGATAAATCCATCGTTGGTCTTGAGGTATAAGGGAAGATTAGTCACTAAGAGTGTACCTACCGATTTCACTTGAAAGCCGTGTATTTTTTCCAGAACATATCTTCGAGTGCTGACCCGTCACCAGTGACTTAGCGAGACTCAGGCCCGGCGCTAGGCACGGGCAAAGCGGGCCCTTGCCCGAGGCGCCCAATTTGTAGGGGCGGCATTTCATCAATCATCATGGTATTGTTATGACTTGATGTGTCACACTTGGCCATAATGGCCAATGCGCTTATCGCGAAGGTGTGATTGGTACCTCGTTTCTTTTGCCAGAGGCGGCAAATGTTCCTCCATTGCCCTAGGCGATAAAATTCTCTAGCGCTGGGCCTGGCGAGACTAATAAGTCAGTGCCCGATGCGCAAATACCCGCCAGTTATGCGGAAAAGTTACCCTTTTGTAACCCTTCGATTACCCGGGTACCTAACTGAAGGGTTTCCGAGGGTAATTGGCGGGTACAGGCAGCGACGGATTAACGGGAAGGCATTAGAGGCGCACGCCTATGTCCGCGCGCTCACCAAACACTCCTCAAGTCAATGCAACAAGCGACAACACGCAATACTGCTGACAGTCGTCACTGGTCACTCACTTGCAGTGCTTCCAGATGTACGAATTTGTTCGTATAATTAAGGAATCTTCCAATTTTAGTAAGTCTGTACGGATAAAGTAATACGGATTTGACTAAAAAGTGGATGAAAACGGATGAAAATGAAAAATTCAAGCCAAAAGCCGAAAATCAACTCTCTAACATTGAGTTAAGTAGTTGAGTAGGAGTGTTCGAGATTTTGAGTTCAAATTATAATTATTAAAAAATAGTTTCTCTCTAATTTTCGCAAGAAACTACACATATAGGTGGATAATTCTCAGAAAACTGCCAAATTTGATGTTTGAAAAGTTGAAAAACAAAAGGCTATTTTATTCGAATTTTTGTGTAGGGATTATCAGTGCATGTATCCTACATGTTATTAATCACATTCGCCGGGGTTTATTTCCACTGGGGGAGGGGGCACAGCGTTTCCAAAATTTGATGCCCACGGCCTAGGAATTTCTTGAGACGTGTCAACAATACAGGGTCATGGACTACGAATTTCTTGGGTTGTGGTGCACATCTTTCAAGTCATGATGCATAATATATTCAAAGGCTTTCAGTCATGCTGCAATGGAATCGGGACTCAATTAATAATGGGTAAGATATCTTGTCTAGTTTGGTTGATATTATGGATGGGGAACAAGCTTGATTAATAAATAATTGAATTATGTATTGATTGCAGGAAAAATATATGCCATTTGAATTTTCCAAATTCAATGTGGATACAACTAGGCCCAAATGGTTTAGTGCTTCAGAAGTCATCCCTAGGAAACATCAAATTTCCATGGAGGTCAACGCTGTTAGAGGCGTCGGTAATAAAATACAATACAACACATGCAGTAATTTGATGTAATATAACTGAAACAGTTTGTTCTGAAAAAAAGGAAAGCACCATAATTTTTGGGTGCTATTCTAATGTGCTACCTGCCAGCCATTTTTCTGTTCTGATATGTTATCTACCAAATCGCGGGTAGTACCTCTGTTCCAGTATGCGATTTACTACTCGCGCAGGAACCCAGTATAACAGTAACAAAAGCCTTTCCGTGGTTAGCGTTAGTAGATAAAAAATGGGTCGGCTGGCGCAGGTCCCCTGTATTTTTTAATGAAGTGACGTCACAGTGCAAGAAAAGTGCCCCGATTCCCTTGCAAACCTTGAGTATGCCATCCGTGTACTATACTCGTTGAAATCTCGTTTTTCAGTCCGTTGATTTCCAATTATGTCATGTACAGGATAATTACTGCATGACAATGAGTGCACCACAACCCTCCCCCTTGCCTTTAGCGATTACTCCAACACAAGAAGAAGAGAAGGTGACAAGTTGTAACCAGTCTGCCATTTCCAGGACCAAGAGTCTGATGCAGTTCGTATTTCAGTTATTAATATACGCGAAAATACTCTCATTTTAGTCCGATGTAACTCGATAAAGACTAGGGGGAGGGGGAGGGTTGTGGTACACTCATCATCACGCCCTAAGTACCCCGCACATGACATAGTTGTTGGAAATCAACGGACTGAAAAACGAGTTTCAACGAGTATAGTACACGGATGGCATACTCAGGGTTTGCAGGGGAATCAGGGCACTTTTCTTACGCTGTGATGTCACTCTATTTAAAAATACACAGGGCACCTGCGCCAGCCGACCCATTTCCTATTTATACTATAGCGTTTCCTTCGGCTACTGTGAAATGTTGCTAAAGGATTATCATACGCACATTGTGAGTTCCGAAGAAGCATGCACAGACTTTTTGCGCACGGAGGTCCTCCTTGGCGACGCCGACGAACACGAGCCATGCTGAACTTGTGGGTCAGAAATGCACCTGGGTGATTCTCCCAGTAACTCAGTATTTAAGTAACTGTTTAGTTGGTGGGCCTGTGCAGTCGTTGTCCATATTTGAGGGACCGTTTCTCAATGATTTCGTTGACTATTTCCACTTTCAAGTCCCAGTGGAGGTGGGTGACGATAGGCCTCGGTGATCGTTCGCAGGTATTAGTTTTGAGATCTTCGAATGATCAATCTGTTAGATGGCTTGGCGCATCCCCACAGTTCGTCGTCACCACCTTTCTGCGTCGCCACACGTACCGATGAGAAGTTGCCTTGAGAAATTTTAGGAACGGAATTTACGAGATTTTTGAAGTTTTTTGCTTGATAACTTAGCGCTTTTAGAGAGACAAAACCTTTTTTTTTTTTTTTTTTCATGTTCACTCAAACTTTTCCCCTTAGAGAAAAAAAATTAAAAATTAAAAATTGTCATATGTTACTGGTCTGAATCAGTTTTGATGCAGTCAAGTGTGTTTTGATGGCGTTTAATGAGTCGTGCCGAGTTTTAAAAAAGTTTGAATGAGTCCTGGCTCAAATCCGAAACCAGGTATCAATCAGAAAACAATTGGAGAGTTTTTTTCCAAAGAGGCCTAAATCAATGTTTGGCGGTTTTGAAATAGTAGCATAATCTGGCAGAGAATATGATATACAGTAGGTACAATCTAGTCGTGGTCTGAACTCTCTATCTGTGATAGGTTAGATGTTCTATGCGTTTACGTTGAAAACTGTTTCCAAAGTGGCCTAAAAATGCTATTATTTTTGTTGTGTCAATGCAGTATTTTATGCCTAAGTGGCCTCAGTCAGGTAAGTTACCAACTGTGACAGTCTCTCACAATATTTTGAAAGATGGTAGGATGATAATTTTGTTCACACTCGGTTGTTACTATCCTTGACTGTCGATTCACATTATCTCAGCCTTCTTTGTGGGGCGTACAAACTGTGTTTTTCTTGATTTTCTCAGAACGGCCAAAACTGACTTAGACCAATTTGAAAAAAAAGAAAAAAAACTCTTCAATTTAATGGCGAGGAAGAATCCATTTGAATCGCTTATGTTCACCATAGATAGTCTGTATGATCACTGAGAAGGGAAGTCAAAACTAATTTGTGAGGTGGCCAGAATATAATTATGACTTTCCCAAGGCCGCCAAGAGCCAAACCGGGCCCGGGAGGAAAATCTGCGGGCCTGCACTGAAATTATTTGTTCGTAAAAGGCATATTGTCTGTTTGATAATTATAATTTCTGTGATGACTCTGCGGGCCTCCTCAAAAACCCGGGCCCGGGGGAAAAAGTACCCTCCCTCTCTCTCGTCGGCCCTGGACTTTCCGAAAAAAAAGGGGGGAACCAATAAAAAGTACGAAAATAACTCATTTACTAGCGAAAATTTTGGCCAAGAATTTTCAAGGCAGGTCTGACGCATATAACCCACTCGTTGGCAACTCCTTTGGTGTAATAGATCTTGACAGAGTTAAAAATAGTTTCTAAAGTTTTACCTCAGTCGCAATAAGTCAGAAACAATCTCACGACTTTTGACAGGGTTAGAATGAATTATAACAAAGAGTAAATACGTTCTGAATTTGGTGAATAAAATTGACCCTCATAAGTCTGAAGAAATTAATCCTATTCGAGCCTCAACAGAGTTCGAATGAGTGTTAACAAGTCATAACAGAATCTGAATGAGTCATCAAATCTTCAGCGGTTAATTTTCTTCTTACAGCTGTCTAAAGCTGCTATCAAAGTCTAATATGATTTTCTCACACCATATAAGAGAAAAACATAGGAATGAGCACTGAATATTCACAGAAAACAGACGACGATGGATTTGACGGTCTCATCTCTCATCCCCAAAGTTAATCTACACCGAAGTTCAGAATAAGCTTTCTTGCACTTACGATCAAGTCTAATACGCTGTGCAGAAGTTCTGCCAGCTATGTAAAGTGGATCTGGCTATGAATCTGCCTCTCTGCATCTACCACAAATCTAATTCAGGGGACTGTTTGTCCCAATGTATCCCCCCTGACAAGCGGTACACTGCGCGAATTTTTCATTCGAAAAGCTGTGACCAAAACAAGCAAATCTGTGTGTACATCAAATGCTGCAAAGTGACTCTGAAATGAGGAATTGAGGGCAAAACGTAGAGCAGTGTCTACACTCATATATCAGGATTTTACGTCTACTTATGCTTGCTCGTCATTCAGAATGCAAATCTCGCCGAGTCAGAATCGAATCGAATCAAGCCGACTTGACTTATCGAACCGATAACTTTTTTAAAGTAGGTTCCGTTGACTTGAGATACATTTCCGACCCCTGAATGTGCGAATGCATAACATTGTGCCGGCGAAGAAGTGTGTTTAATCGAGCGATATTCTGTACTCTCCAACACAACCTATACATTACCTACCTTTCATTGCGTATAAAATACCTATTCTTTGGACCATTTTTCGCTACAATGCACAATTTGGCAAACATTACTGTGGTAATACAGTAACGGGGCACTTTGGTGTTAAAATTAAATTACATTATACAGCCTATCCGAACGTGTATGTGGAACTAACTTAGTTTCACACGCGTTTAAATTGTTATTTATGGTGTCTTTTTTCTTTCATTCTTTCTTTCACGTAAACAATCTGAATTGAGTAATAATAACCGCCGATAAAAGAAAAATGTGATTATGGATCGTTGATATCGAAAGTAATTTTCATATTTTAATAAGCCTTCTCTTTATCGTATCTACATGAGAGCAGGTTTCATTTCCGTCATTAATTGACGGCGTTTTACCCATCTTACCATCTAGTTTCATATTTCAGGACTTATTTCGCTTTGCAGGCTTTTGCAGTGCATCTCTAGATCACATCTCACCCGATGCGCGAAATCCCGCCAGTTACCCGGGTAATTAAAGGGGAACCAAGGGTAACAGATGGGTTTCTGGGTAATTTGAGGGTAACCGAGGGTTGCAAATGGGTAACTTTTCTGCAAGTAACTGGAGGGTAACTGATCCCGCCAGTTACCCGGGGAACTAAAGGGGAACCAAGGGTAGCTGACGGGTTTCTGGGTAATCTGAGGGTAACCGAGGGTTGCAAATGGGTAACTTTTCCCAGGTAACTAGAGGGTAACTGATTGCGCATCGGGCATAAGAAAACGGATCAAATTTAGAGGTACCGTTTCATTTTGTACACATGTAGAGCTTTACTTTCATTACACCATTGTGTTGGTTTTCAAAATGCTCATCGAGCTTTAAGTTGCTTCTATGGGCGCTATAATTGTTTCATAAAACAAATAATTATTGCTTGAAAAATGTTTTAGCATTTTATATGCTTTTACTACTGGTTATATCTGCTTTTTAATGTGTTTACTTTACTTATAGAGGAATTTCTAATTTTACGCCAACTGTATGACGTATATTGTACAGTATTCTAATGTATACAAAGACCTGTTCGTACGCCAGCCCATTAGTTATTGCTTCTCTGATCGAATGTTGACACTGATACTGTTTGTCCAAACACTCTCTCCCCCAAACAAGAGTACAAACGGAGATGCATGATGTGCCGACACGACTGTGGACATTTTACCAGAAGATTTAACACGTTTTGGAACCCCGGCTGCCACATCTTGCCCACAGATGAACAACGAATAAAATAGAAGCATCCACAGTCGGCAGGTCCAGACACAGAATTTTTTTGTCGAAATTCAACTGTTTGTTTACATGTGGCATGAGTGCCCATATTCGACGTTGAAAGATAAAATGTTTAAAAAAATCTAATGTCGGTCGTCTGAAAATTATAACATCAAAACGTTTATGATACAAATAATTTTAATAGTAAACAGCAGATTACAGGGCGTCTCCTTTGCAACGGTCCCCGTTTCACCTGGTAAGGAGGCAACCTACCCCGATAATATGTAGATATGTTTGCATAACCCTATTTTTAAAGGGACTGAGTTAACATCAAATTTTGAAAAGTTTTCTATCTTGGAATTTTTTTTTTTTTTCTCACGACTTGAGATAGACAGAAAAATAGTATCAGTAGGTAATAGTAAAGGGCAGTTGAGGTAACCACAGAAAAAAGTGGTCGGAATCGGTTTAACAGGGTGTTCATAAAATCAATTTTAGTACAAATTATATTATCAAAAATTTTCAAATTTCTTCAATTTCCCGTAAAACTTGCCCTCTTAAGCTTCATATTTGTCGATAATACGGTTTTTGTAATCACTAAATTGATTTGCGAGGTTAGACTTGGTAAAAAATAAAAATGGAATTTGAAAAAGTTGGAAAATATTAATAATAAAGGGAAATATCAAGAAGATATTATATTAGAATTAGAGGCTGAAAAATACAGGAAAATAAAAGTGTGGAGAAATAATGGGGTGAAATAAAGGAGGTTAAAATCAGCAGAAGAAAATTTAGGTAAAACTAAGAGAGAAGAAAAGAAACCTCAGAAAGATGATGGATGAACGAAAAAAATTATAAGAATGCAAAAGATAGGGGAAGATAGATCAGCTTATCGAAGGCTAAGAATTAAAATACTCTTTTCTAATTATTTTAATCTCAACCCGAGCCCTGGAATACGCCCTTTCGAACATTACCTCAGAGACGTCGGGGAGGCTGTTAGGGCTGCCTTAGCCCTCTTCTTATCTTGCCGGAAAACCGCCCTAAGTCGAAATGTAGCGAGTTGCTACGTGGGCTCGAACCCGAGACCTCCGGATTCCGAGACTAGCGCGCCATCCTCTTGGCCAATCAGACCCCTAAAGGATTGAAATAAAGAGAGAGTGTAAAAAGGCAAAGGAGGAATGGGTGAAAGGAAAAAGTGATAAGATTTAGAAGAATTTACGAATAAAGGACAAGTAGTAAAAATGGAGTTTGGAGAAAAAAAGAAGACAGCAAGTAATACTGATATAAAAAATAAGGATGGGGAGCCTATATACACAGCTCCCTCAGTTACCCTCAGATTACTTTCCATAAACTGTCATTCAGCCAATCAGAACGCTCCGTTTACGTTAACTGATTTTACTGCGGTTACCCTCTAGTTACCCGTGTTCAACCTTTAGTTACCCCACAGATTACGTGTGGTAGCTAACTGGTAACCAGCTGTAGGAACTCGAGGGGAACTCGAGGGTAACTAACAGAAACCCGTCAGTTACCCGAGGAATCGAAGAGTTTCAAAGGTCTAATTTGCCGGGAATCTGTAAACCATAAGAATTTTCCACCAATCAGAAGTAAGTACCCAGCAGTTACCCAGTCACTCTTTAGTTATACCCGGGTAACTGGTGGAATTTTTCGCATCGGGAAGGGGAAGCTATTATAGACAAAGGTGTAAGGCTGAGGTGCTTTTTACCTCCAGGACGCTTCGTACGTGGAAGGACGCACTCGTCCAGTCGACTAAGGGCGAGTGGACCCGAGTGCTGATGCGCGACCTCGATGTATGGGCAAGCAGATCCCATGGGGAACTGAAATTTCACCCGACCCAAGTCCTGAGCAGCCATGGGTGTTTCGGCACGTACATCGGATGGCGATAGCGCCAAGCCCCATGTGCGCGTACTGTGATCGAGGGGCGGAAGATAACCTCTGGCACACCCTGTTCAAGTGTGAGGCCTGGGAGCAGGAAAGGCGCAGGACGGCAACAGAAATCGATCTCGGCGGCAACACGAGCGATAGTGACGACGTGATCAGCCGTCTCGCTCCGAACACCTCGGTTCCGGCAATGCTGAAGAGTGGAAACGGATGGAACTGGGTGTCGACCTTCGTCTCGGCAATCATGAAGAAGAAGATGCAGATAGAGTGGTCGAGGCAGAGGGCCGACGTACAACGCTCGACCCACACCGGACACAACGACTCTGTATCATCCTAGAGCTGCTGCAGCTACTGCAAACCCCCCGACGGGGGTCACCTTGCCGTTACCACCTTCCTGCGTCGCCGCACGTTCCAAGACAATGAGATCAGGGGTGAAGGAAGGTAGCGCGTCCGTCTGTAGTGCACTCGAATTCCAGGTTCATGCTGGGAGAACGTTGCCTCGGTCAGTAGGGTGTCCCATAGTGGCCCTGACAGAAAAGCGCGAATCCGAAGCGGGGAGGCGAAAGGGGGCTCGGATCAGCCTCAATGTGTCCTTCTAATCACCGATGCGATACTTGAAGGGGTAGTTTTCGGGGCCAGGGTTTCGGTGTGTGGGAAGCCGTTTTAGCCTGCATACATCGCCATACGCTCCACCAAGATAAGAATGGGCGATGAAAGGGGGGGGGGAATATAACCAGGTTAACTATACAGGGAGAACGAGTAAAATTGATCAGGTTTGCAGATGACCTCGTCTTATTAGCTGAAAGAAGTATTGATTTGGAAAACATTTTAAATGGAGTGGAGGACATTTTGAGTATAGAATATCGTATGAACACAGGCCCGTACGTAAGGCCTTCTTCGTTCTTCAGGTAGGACAAGCGAAATTCTTGGTAGGGCAAACATTTTTTCATCATATGGGGGGGGGGGAGTTTGGCGGTGACAAAATTTTATGTGTAAAACTGTTTATATTTCTATAAGAGGTTAAGATTGAAGAAATGATTAGTCATTTTTATCAAATATTTATATCAGTTGTGCTTGAGGTATTATAATATTATAAAAAGTTCATAAACAGAAAAATAATGAAATAATTCAAAAAAAAAAAGTATAAAAGAAGTGAAAAAAGAGAAGAAAATTTTATAAAATTCAGGCGTATGTATTAATATAATTGAATTCTACGGTTTTTACTATTATTAAACACACGTAAAAATTTATTACACGTGGAGGATTCAGTTTTTGTTTCTTTATTTTCTCAAATGGTAAAAGTGTCAGGCTCAATTCACGACCAAACAGCATTGATTGCCTACAGGGACTTAATACTTGATTCATAACACTTAACGTAGCTTCACAAGCTGCTGAGCTACAGCTAAAGGTTACGGTTACAGCATACAATTTGTAGGTTACTCTGAAAGCTCTTCTCGGTTTGTAGGTATAGCTCGTTCAAATATTCTTCTTTAGGGAAATTATTTTCTTGGAAGTAATTCCTGACACAGTGAATCTCTTCATTGGTAGGAAGTATGATCTTATTATTAATTTGTACAAGCTCGTTTGGTACTTCAAATTTTTCCAAATTGAAATTGTAGACTTTATCAATCAAACCGAACAAGAAAATTCAATACCGTAATTTATTATCATTTTTCAGTTCTCAAATACGAGTATGCGACTACAGTCAATGTCAACAATCGGTGTCAGTGGTGTCGTGGTGATAAGTCGCGGATGGTTGAGCTTCGTTATTAATCGTTACTAGAACAGTGTAGCCAATATAAACGCACATAATTTTGTAATACGTCATATTTTTTAATTGAAAAACAAATTATGTTCAACTTTTCATCATAAATTGGCCAAAAATAAATTTCATTCGTGATTTTTTTGTTTTTCGGGGCAAAATTCTGTAGAGGACAATATTTTCTAGGTAGGGCAATGCCCTGTTTTCCCGCACCGGCGCTAAAAATAAAACTAAAGTAATGGTATGTAATCGATGTGAACGTGATAGCTTAAGTATAAAAATTGATCAGGAAAAATTTGAGGAAGTAAGCGAATTTTGCTATTTAGGAAGTAAAATAACAGAAGATGGAAGGAGTAAAAGAGATATTATAGTAGTATGGTAATAGCACAAGCCAAATTAGCATTTTATCGAAAAGTAATCTTTTCAAATCGAAAATAAATCTGGAAATCAAAAATTATTTCTGGAAACTTATGCCCGGAGTATAGCTTTGTATGGATGTGAAACTTGGATCACAGGAAAGCCAGAGAAGAAAAGGATGGAAGATTTTAAGACGGGGTGCTATAGGCGAGTACAAGGCCGTATTCAGGGGGGCCCACGGCCCCAGGGCCCCGGGCCTCCACAAATTAGTCATGAAAGTGTCGTTATTACAAATTCAATATTATGTTGTTCATACCTTATGTGTACTTCGAATTATTTTTACTCGTAATTTTGAACTTCTCCAGTTTTTTTTTGTTTTTTTTGGGGGGGAGGGGGAGGTAGCTTGACACTTTGGAGCCTTCACACCTTCCTGGACCCCAGGGCCAAGAAATCTTAAATCCGGCCTGGGGCGAATACTTAGGACCAAATGAATGGATAAGGTAAGAAATGAGGAAGTAGTCGGAGGTAAAATGGATATTTGGAAATGTCTCTGAAGCGGAGGAGAAATAAAATAACAGGGCATAACTTGAGGCACTCAGGAATATAATATCACTGCTACTAGAAGGGAGAGTGGAAGGAAAGAACTGAGTGAGTCGGTAAAGATTTCAGTATGTTCAACACATAATCGAGGATGTCAAGTGTAAGAGTTCTTTGAAAATGAAAGAACTCGCACAGAATAGAGAGAAATGGAGATCTGCATTAAACCGGTCGTGAGACTGATAATCTTCTCATCATCGTCATATTTTATGCTTTTTCAAGTGCACCAGTCGATGTTTCTTAGCAAGCAGTTTGTTTTATTTGAAAAAATAAAAATCTTTTCTCGTGACTTGTTCTGTTTAAAAAATCAAATATGAGATCCTCCGCAAAGTCTAGGAATTATTGGATGCATAAACGTCCTCTGAGCCGCTCAGGGGTGTCGTGAGGCCATTTTCGTGAAGAAGATTCTTCATATTCGTTTTAGGGAGGGGGGCGTATTTCTTTTCTTTTTTTTTTCCTGGTCAGATGGATAATATGAGCTTTATTTATACTTTTACATTAAATGTACTTACAATTAATTACAATCGCTTAATCAGTTAATTGTGCCCAGCGTTGAGCAAAAGCCTCCCTAACCCTAATCCAGCGACTACTTACGCGCAGGCAGCTCCCCCATGCAATCCCACTGTAACTATCTATTTCGTCCCACCATCTGGTAGGGGGTCTGCCTTTCTTGCGTCTGTATTCCCAAGGTGTCCATTCCAGCAAGCGCCTCTCCCATCTGTCCTCCTGCGATCATATAATGTGCCCTGTGTATTTCATTTTAAGGCTTTTTACCACATATCTTATACCTATTGTTTTACTAAGGATCTTATCCTGATGTTTCTAATTTTGTCCCTTTGCCTTATTCCTAACATTTTTCGTTCCATTGCCAGTTGTACTCGGTGTAGCTTATTTATTTGTGCAACTGTTAGAGCCCAAGTCTGGGCTCTGTAAGTTAGAATCGGGGATGTACAACTTTCTAAAATTTTCGCTTTTATTGGTAATGGGATTTGGTTTTTGTAAATTGTTTCTAGCGCCCAATAACCCTTCCACGCTTGTGACATTCTTCTGTTTAGTTTTTTTGTCTATTCTACTCTTGAAT
Organism: Acanthococcus lagerstroemiae; assembly: GCA_031841125.1. Lineage (NCBI taxonomy): Eukaryota > Metazoa > Arthropoda > Insecta > Hemiptera > Eriococcidae > Acanthococcus > Acanthococcus lagerstroemiae. The sequence goes on along the minus strand of CM063106.1, from coordinate 73,023,894 downwards.
GCTATCTTTTGATCCAAGTACACCACTTTATTAACCCTTTTGATTTCTTCCCCTTTGATCCTAATGTTTGCTATCTCCTCATTTGACAAAAATGTGGTTTTCTTAAAGTTTAGTTTCAGTCCTGCGTTCCTACTGGTTGTTTCGAGTTCGTTTGCCATTTCTTCCAACTGTCCTAAATTTTGAGATATTAGCGCCACATCATCTGCGAAACGTGCAGGTTGTTTAGCCATACTCCGTCTATTCTAATTCCTTTTCCCTCCAATCCCATTTCCCTGCAAATCTCTTTTATCACGCTGTTGAATAGATTTGGTGACAGCCCCTTTTGTTATTGTAAACTTTGGTCCTGCTTTGTCTACTTTAATTTTAACTATTGCTCCCTTGTACATTTCCTCTAAAATCCTTATACATTTTTAAGATGAGGAAATAGGAAATGTTTGTAGTGCATTTAGGTAATTCGTAACAAAGAAAGTACTTACTTAAACGACGTTAAGTGACGAGGGAACCCCTTCATGTACTACATATGCTATTTATTGTACTTCAGCGCATGAATCAGCAGAGAAATAGAAAAAATTATTCGCCATCAAAACTGAAACATCAATGTTGGAGTTACTCTATTTCTTATCATTTAGAATTTATATGACACTTGTGGTTAGTTTATTTTACGAGAATACGGAAGATTTAATATATAATTAGTTTTAAATTGCCGAAAAACGTTTTACTTAAATTTCGTTGTAAAGAATTGCTTTGCAATCAAACGATCGTCAGAAGTGACAAGTAAAATGAACGATGCAAAAAGAAGGAAAACCACGTTGTGTCAGGCAAAGAAAAAATTTACTGCTATTTCAAATTAGGGGGGGGGTCAATTAACAGAGTTTAAGGAGGGCCGGCTTCTTCATTGGAACAAGGGGATCACGACACCCCTGCCTCTTTTCAGCTTCACCAATAGCCACTTGTTTCCAGGTATACCAGCAGTCCTAGCACTTGCAGTTCAGCTTCATCCTAATTATCGAGTTAAAACTGCACGAATCTGGCCTCCAAAAAGACTAGCGCTAAATTAAAGTCACTTCTTTGAGACTTCTTCCATCGTTCAAATGTCTCTGAGCGGAGCCTAAATTCGGCGCTGTCTCTGGGCCACGAGGTCGCGTGATTTACATAACCGTTTGACCAACATACGAATAAAATGGTCCAATGATATCTAAACGTTGTAGTTTTTATTCACATTATATTCCTGTTACCCAAAACCCAGAAGTGACAGAAAAACTATATTAGGTATGCAGTACTATCAACATAGTGCATTCGTTATTCTTGCGTGAAAAATTGCGGTTACTGTCATTCACCGAATGAATCGTTGGCCGGATTGTTTTAAATGTTATTGCATTTTGTCGCCTATTACGAGAACGAAATACTGTTCCGGTCAAATACAGAGCACAATACCAACGGGGGAAAAAGAGACGAAAAAAAGTGCTTAGCAGAACTATGTTAAATCAACCAGAAAGTCGAGGGGCAGAGTTCGTGTAGAATTTCCAAGCGAAATATTTGACTGTCATTAGTTAGCAAACGGTTTGAAAATGACTCGAGTAAAAATGAGTTGAGTGGCTGGGGCCGCCGAGAGAAAAAGAGAGACACGATTTGGCTTTCGCATAATATCGATGCAGCTGGAGAAGATTGCTCGGATTTTCACAGACGTCGAAAATTACTTAGGACACCTGGGCAATTGTCAATTACTCGGAGGTCAAATTCGTTCGCTAGCAAGTCGGGATTGACGATTAACGGACCGGATAAAATGTTGACTAATATTTTATCGTGGGACTTTTCAGGATCCAACGAGGTGCCCTTTACGACTCTGAGACGAATTATTTACAAATTACCAATCATATAAAATTATACGAGCCCTTCGTTTGTGTGGAATTTTAACTTAAAACTTCGCATAGTATTCGACAAGCTGAATAAAGTACGTTATTCATTTTATAGACCCAAATATGTTCTATTTTTATTAGGCCAAGTGAACCTACACATAATATGTATTGTAATTACGAGTATGAGTTTACGTCTTTCCGATGTACGCGCTAAGAATTAAAATATTCGGGCACGATTTACTGCAAATTGGCGTTATACCAAAACAATTGAACTGAATGAATCGCTGTTTTAGTTGACCGTATTTTGTGACAGTTGGCACGAATCAGCAGAGGTCATTGTAATTCGCCTTTACTTGGTTAACAGGTGAAATAATTTCCGGTGTGAACGTTACTCCGAACTTGACTGCGGCTAGGCGTGATACACATGGCGAACAGTGGGGATAACTGCCGCTGAGCAAAATTTGAATTGAAAATGCTTCAAAATTAACTGATCGATGAGAAATCAGAATAACTCCTTTGGTAGTAGGTTGATAACGGCCTTTGTCTCGGTCACCATGAAGCAGAAGATGGAGATAGAATGGTCGAGGCAGAGGGTCGATGAACAGAGCTCGGACCAAACTTGTCACAACTAACTCTGTACCATCCCCAGAGCTGCTGAAGCTGCAGCAGACCCCCCACAGGGTTCACCCCGCTGTCACCGCACGTATCAAGACAAGGAGGCGATGGATGAAAGAAAGAAGCGCAGTTTGGCTCCAGGTTAACGCAGAGTGAGCGTTATTGCCTCGGTCAGCAAGGTGTACCATAGTGGCCTTGACAGGACAACGTAAGTCCGAAGAAATGAGCCCGAGCCAGCCTCAAAACGTCCCTTTAGTCTCTGACGCGATATTAGAAAGGGGTAGTTTCCGGGGCCAGGGGTGCGGTGTCTGAGGAGCTAATTCAGCATGCATCGCTATACATGCCACCAAATAAGTAGGTTAATAAATCACTTCCTGTGTATTGAGAATGTAGCCGCCAACTATTCACTGAAATCCTCTACTTGAAAACAGAAAATGTATCGGAGCAAATCTGCTACCGCAAGAATCAGTAGGATAGAGACAGACAACTCTTCAAAAGGAGAGATAGCCAGGCAGCTCATGAAACAGACCGCTGGCCGGATAGACAAACATACATAAAAATGAGCAAATTTTGATCCTTTCTTCCATTTTTTTTTCATCCCTCTCAGTTTTACAGCCTTACATATATACGGAGAGAGAAGGGGGGTTTAAATGAGGCAAATATCTTAGAGCGCTCTGCTTGAAACGTCGCCTGTACACATCAAAACACGCAAGTAATAGAATCAATTGACTATAATATCTTTGAGGAAAAAATCATTCAAAATGACTTCACTAAGGAGATAAACTTGACTAAAAAATCAACTAATTCAGCAGAAGCTGACAAAAATGTTGAATTGATACTTGAAAAAGTCAACAGAATAAAAGAGGAAAATGCTGTCAAGAAAAGAATCAATACCGTAAACACATGGTGGAACGAGAAACTAGACGTATATAAACGAGCAATTAAAAAACTAACAAGAATAAAATACAAATATAAAAATAACAAAAATAATGCTGAGACAAACATAATAGAAGAAACAATAAAAATAATTCGTAAAGACTACAGAAAAGAAATGGACTATAACACAACAGAAACTTGGAAAAAACTTGTTAATAATTCAGATATTTGGGGCAAACCCTATAAAATAATAATGAATAAACTAACTAATTTTAATTTTCCACCTCTCAAAAAAGACAATAACGAAGATGTAACAGGAGAAAAAGAAAAAATCGAATTAATATGTGAAAAATTATTCCCACAGATTAAAGACAACGTACCTAACTACCCAAACATAAGCAAGAGCAACACTAAATTATCAATAGAGCCATATGAACTCAATCACCTTATCAAAAAACTAAATAACAAAAAGGCAAACGGACCTGACGGCATATCCAACAAAATGATAAAAATACTATACAAAAAACATCCAGATCTACTATTGACCATTTTCAATAAGTACCTGGAGCTCCAACATTTCCCTTGCTTCTGGAAAACCTGCAAAATCAAACTACTAAACAAACCGGGAAAAGACCCAACTAAACCAAACTCATATCGTCCTATAGCCCTACTCCCAAATCTAGGCAAGGTTTATGAAAAAATTATACGTCAACTAATAGAAGAACAGATTAAAACCAAAGAAATGATACACAAAAATCAATACGGATACATTAAAAAAAAAATCAACAGAAACTGCAATAGAGAAATGCATCAACAAAATAGAAAATAATATCACCAAAAAACAAATAAAAATGACCCTGCTAATTAGTTTTGACATTAGTGGAGCTTTTGATACAAGAAAATGGTCTTCCATAACAAACTGTCTCAGAGAAAATACCTCGGATGACAACTTCATGAACTTAATAAAAAGCTTCCTAATCGACAGAGAAATAATTTTCTTTGATACCAATAACAACAAGATAATACACCAACAAAAACTAACAGCAGGGGTCCCACAAGGCTCAGCACTGTCTCCAACAATCTTCAACATTGCAATGGCCAAAGTTCACAAAAAATGCAAAACAGGGAACAACAACACAGAATTAATAAGCTACGCAGACGAAGCCGGAATCCAGAACGATCAAGACATTGAACAAATAAATAAAACAATCAAGACTATAAACAACACACTAAAACAGTTAGGTCTAAAACTGAATCCACAAAAAACAAGCAGCATCCTAGTAACAAAAAAACATAACAAACAAAACCTAAAACTAGCCATAGGAAAAAAACTAAAACAAGAGAACGAACATATACTTATCAATAAAAAAATTAAATATCTAGGTAAGTATAATTTTAGATGAGAACCTCAACTTCAACAATCACACTAACTACATATTGGATAAAATCAAAAAATACTATTGCAAAATAACTGCTCTCTATAACAACACTTTTGGTCTAAAATACACAGACAGGAAAATTCTATACTCCGCACTTTTCAGGTCAATAATAGAGTATGGCTGCAGAATTTACTACTCAAAAATAAGTAAAAAAAAAAACAAAAAAAAATCCAAAAAGAGCAAAGAAAAATACTATTAGGAGTCATAGCCGCATACAGAACAGTCTCTTACACAGCCACAAACGTAATTGCATGAATATTACCAACTGATCTACAAATACTGAGAAGTAACGAAATCAAAACAATAAAAACATCCCAACTCACTCTAACCCAAAAAAAAGAGAGAATAAATGAAACTAAAGCTAAATACATCAATCTCTGGCAAGAAGAATATAACACCTCCGAAAAAGGAAGAAGAACTTATGAACTGATATCAAACATTGAAGAAAGACTCAAAAATAAAGAACTAAAACCTAACTTCTACCTCACACAATTCCTAACAGGTCACGGAAACTTTGGCGTATATTTAAAAAAATTCAAAATCATAGAAGATGACACCTGCATAAACTGCAAAAAAAAATTAACAGACACCCCAGATCATACCTTCTTGACATGTCCCGCTTTCAAAGAAATTAGAAATAAGCACAAAATTGAAATATAAGCAAAAACTGGTTTGAAAATCGCAACAGCATACAAATAACAATTGACTATGTAAATGAAATCATGAAAAAGAAAGAAAAATACATTAATTGAAGACCTACAATTAAAACAAATTAATAGAATAAAAAGAATTGAAGCGGAAGCGAGAACCAGAAAATTTACAGAAAAGCAACTAAAAGAGAAAATAAAGGAAGTAAAACAAGAAACAAATAAAATATGGCATGAACAATATAGCACAGGGAAGACAGGAAGAAGAACGGCAAAACTGATTCCTCACATAGAAGAGAGACTAAAAAATAAAAATCTAAAATCTAACTATTTCCTAACACAATACCTCACCGGACATGGTAATTTTGCAACATATCTACAGAAATACCAAATAACAGATAACAGTCGTTGTAGGGTTTGTAATAAAAAATATGAAGATAGTCCAGATCACACTTTTATAGAATGTCAAAATTTTAATCAAATCAGAACGAAACATAATATTACAGAGGAGATCTTAGGAAAATGTTTACAAGAAAAAGAAAGCTATGTCAAAATAAACAAATTTTTGAAAGAAATATTGAAAACCAAAAAAGATATTCAGTAACGCTCTGTCCAATGTAACGCCAAAAAAAAAGAGGGGTGTAAAATGTATACGTACTATAAGCTCGTGTATAAGTGGATTGGTAAATAGATGTATTGTATAGTATACACATAAGAACTCAATCAGACCTCACCAGTGCGATAAACTGATTGTAAAAGCACTGGAGAGATCTGTTGTCTGTATGAATATTTTGTGTCAATAAATTTATTAAATAATAAAAAAATAAAAAAAAAAAAAAGTAAGGGAGAATATGAAGATACATTCTCATCAAAGCCATGAGAAACTTAGAATTTTAGAACTTATCGAAACTGACATTTTAGACCCATGACTTGTTTTTTTGAGTATCAAGTCATATATGAATATTTATAAATTCCTCACGACTTTACTTTTTTGTTTCTTTCACTTGTAAAGACAAAATTTGAACTGAATTTTGTAGATCCATCATTGTTTAATCTCTAACATTTCTAACTTACCCCCCCCCTGCTCTGACAAAACTAGAGGACACCCTACTGGTCTTCACGCTGTTAAAAGAAACAGAGAACTTTCCCAAAACCCAACATTGAAAGGAGCCTTGACTAAATCTAGAAGAGCCGCATACTTCTTAAACAAGCTTGAAATAGTCTTGAACGAATCCTCTGGTACTTTAAAAAAATTTTAAAGTATATTCAAAATGTGTTGAAAAGGTTGAATTATTCTGAGCAAGTCTGCAAAGGTTCTGCATACGTCTCAAATTGTCTCATAGAGTTTTACATAAAAGTAGAAAAGTCTTGAATCGTAACTTGAAGATTCTTATCGCGTCCTGATTGAGTCTTACATCTGTTTTCGTTCGCCAATCTTTCTATGGATTTCCTCCTTCATCCATGGTTTATTTTTTCTCTCTTAGTTTAAGTACCCAGATTTTCTTCTGCTGATTTTAATATTCCCTCCTTTATTTTACCCCATTCTTCATCCACACTTTTAATTTCCTATGGTTTTTAAGCCTTTAATCCTAATTCAGTATCTTCTTGATATTTCTCTCTAATATAAAATTTAACAACTTTTTCGAATTTCATCTTTTTATCTCTTCCTTTTTACCAAGTCTCTTCAATTTAAACCCGCATTTTTTTACTACCAAGTTATGATCACTGTCAATATCGGCTTCCAGATATGTTTTACAGTCTAATATTTGACTCCTAAAACGTTGTTTTGTTATAATATAATCAACCTTATATCTACCCTCGTTACGTGTACTGTTCCAGGTATACCATCTTCTGTAACGATTTTTAACTTGAGTATTTCCCATAACTAAGTTATACTGCGCACAAAACTGTATCAAACGCTCGCCTCTTTCATTCCTTAGTCCTAATCCAAACTCTCCAACTATATTACCCTCTTTTCTTTCACCAACTCTAGCATTCCTCGGATACATAGAAATATCTATAATTTTTTTTAAATTTGTGGGTCGTTTTGGTGCATTTGGTGCTCCTCTCTCGCACACAATTGCTAGATACTGTCCTACCGACGCGTTAAAAATCAAGATTATTGGCTGAGTATAAAAATAATATAAATAATCTAATTAAGTATGAAAACTTCGAAGCCTGCACAGTTTGAACTGAGAAACGAAATATTTTCGAGGATTTAATGTATCTGTCTGTTTGCGCACGCATTCCTGAATTTGAAACTCGTTTGAGTATCGCATTTCAAAACTGTCAATGAAGTTATTCGCGTTTCAGGATCCCGCATATTCCGACGAGTTGAATACCTTAAGACTGAGATTTTTTCGATTTCATGTCCCGCACATAAAACGCTTTACAACTTTCGCCTTCCCTTTGTGGAACACCGATGATGCCTTTTCTCGACTTCTAAAAATAAAATTACTGGATGTGAGCTCTTGCATCCCGTTCTGAATTTTATTGTCCTCGCAGCTGCAATTCGACCGAAGTCATTTCGTCCTTCGTTTTGCGTGTATTATACGCGGAGGAGAATTATGTCCGACGATTATTAAATTTACTACGGATCTATAATAATTTGGTTATTCGAGCGTAAAATATAATACTTGTGAAAATCGACGCTTAGCCATTACGTAAATTACCCTGGTCGGGTGCATCGGCGCTGGTATCTGACAGTCATTGAACTTACGTGTGTAATAACACGCTAAATAAGCAGTTACTGGTTTCGCTAAAATCAGCATCGTAGGCTCTCTCGGGTATCCAGGGCCAGACTCTCCCAGACACGTACGTGGAAATGGACATGCATTTCTCATTATTTAAGAACGAAAATTACGTTTACATTTCCGAACGCGGCGTGTTATTAAATTATGACTGAATACACTGGTCACCTAGTTATTAAGTCGGACACGAATGCGAAAAGGAGCTCCGTTTTAGTGTCACTGTTCGCAAGGAGCATGGCGATGGAAAACGATGTCCAATTCTGGACCACGAGTCAGTAGAGGATGCACAGGGCCGTCCCGTGGTTTTGCTAGAAAAACAAATCGTTTCACGTCTTACCTAAATGCATAAACACTGAAATATTCTGTCTGTGAAAAGGGAAACCCAACCTTTGGGAACCTTGTGATGTGACTGATACTCTGCATCACACCTGCTAAAACACACTGGAAATCTGAAAATTACAAAACAATGAACTTGACCTGTTCTACACATATTTTTCCCTATTTTATTCATTTTTTACTGTTTTACATACATTTTTGGGACTTCAGCTGTTTTACACACTTCTTATGGCCTCTTGGATATTTTTATTGCGTAATCAGTTTGACCCTAAAGGATAAAAATATTCTTCTAAGAGCATAGCACGTTCTAAATCATAAATTTAATACGATGATGATACAAGGTACAAACTTAACCACAGATACGTCAGGTCCACGCTTCGTAAGTGGAAGAACGCATTCACCTAGTTGACTAAGGACGAGTAGACCCGTGCGCTAATACACGACCTCGATAAGCGGGTACGCAGGTCCCATGGGGAACAAAACTTCCGTCTGACCCAAGTCCTGAGCGGCCACGGGTGCTTCAGCAGTTACTTACATTGGATGGCGATAGCGCCGAGCCCGTGTGCACGCATTGTGGTCGAGGGGCAAAGGATCCCTGGCACACCTTATTCCAGTGTGAGAAGAGGTGCGAGACGGTAATAGCGAGCGATCTCGGCGGCAACAGGAGCGATAGCGACGGCGCGAGTGACCGTCTTGCGTCGGACAACTTGGTTCCGGAAACGCTGAAGACTGGAAACTGACGGAACTGGGTGTCGGCTTTTGTCTCGATCAACATAGAGAAGAAGATGGAGACGGAATGGTCGAGCCCGAGGGCCGACGAACAAAGCTCGGTCCAGAATGGACACAACGGATTCCGGGTCATTTCTCCGCATCCGTTTTCTTGACAGGCAATTTCCCCGAGAAGACATTTTTCTGAAGTTTTTTTTTCCAAATTCATATCCCTGGCACCCATTTACCCGAATGTTTTTTCAGGTGATAAAAATTCAGAGAAATGTCTGGTCGGGTAAATGGGTGTCGGTAGTTTTTAGAGAGATTTATTTTGAGAGTTATAAACATGAAAGCAAAAATTTTTAATTTCATTCCATTTTTGAGGATAACAGTATAGTGCGAGCCAATGTAGTTGTAGCTTACTCAGCACATCTGGCGGTACATCTCCTGACTTTCGTTGCGGAGTAATTACGCTGGCAATGCCGTCCCATGACTTTGCGCGGCCTAAGGCAAAAATTCAACATACAGCGCGAAAAACTTTCTGGCGCAATTATCAAGACCTCGCAATAATACTTTTGAGCACATTTTCAAGGCCGCGCGAGGCCTTGATAGGTGCGAAGCCACAGGCAAAATGTCCCTTTGCCCCCCATCGGGACGGCACTGTGCGCCGGTGGGTGCTCGGCGTGTTCCTCAGCTTTGCGTTTGACGCGGTGCGGCACAATTTCAGCTTGGCCTTGCTCTTGGCTGAGGGGGTGAGTATGTGGTGAATCTGAAGGACCTTTAATGATCACAATTTCATCTTCAGTACCAACAGCAGCACTTGTTATGGCATGATCAGTACATTCTCCGGATCTAACCTTGTGGCAGTCCCAATATAGGTACACGATCGCACATACGAGTATAAATCCTTCAATGATCAACTTGAATCTAATTATTTTGGCCATTATCACTCATGTTTACTTCACCAAGTACAATACTGTGGGTATGGCAATTTTTTTTTTTCCTATGACACTTTCAATACTGCAAACACTTACTTCTCCACTGCACCCTGGTACTTCATGACAGAGACCGACAATAATTATTTCAGGTAAAAAAGTTTAAAGAAATGTCTTGTCGGGGAAATGGACTGTCGGCTTGCTGGATTCGGGTAAACTGCCTTGAAACCGACAAAACGACTCTGTACTATCTTAGAGCTGCTGCAGACTCCCCAGCAGGGTTCTCCCCGCCGTCACCACAGCTTTAGGTTGAACATAAGTTAACTTTTCCACGACGTAAAATTGTGTATTTATTGAGGATCTGGAATCGTTTAAACCTAGGGGGAGCTACGTCAATACTAAAGGGAAAGGCCCTGTCTAAGTTTTAATCTACTACAAAAAATGTTAACGGAATTCTAGTTAGAATTCAAATTATTTCGATTGACACGTATCCGCACAGAGCAAGCATCAAAAACTTTGAGCACGTGCGCTTCTGATACACACGCCTGTGAATATGAGTGGATGACACTAGTAGTGTCGATTTTAATCGATTAATCGATTAATCTATTAAAATTTTAAATTAATCGACCAAACGTTTGTAATCGAATAATCGATTACCTGAATCGTCAATTAAACAAAATTACCTAAATCGTCAATTAATTGCGATTTTTTGAATCGTCGATTAATCGCGCGCTCTTTAATTAACAATCCACGATTAAACGATTAATTGTCTAAAATAATCGACTGTTTGAATTAATCACGATTAATTTATATAATTATTTAATCTTGGAAGTTGATGAACATGAACTTGTAAACTATGCAAATGATTATTGTAGAAATCTCATAACCCCACTTATTTTTGTCCTGAATAATTTCAAATTTTCAATCGAAAAAAAAAAAAAAGTATATATAATATGTTACGCCGAATTCATCAAATTGACAATTTCATAAACTCGGCAAATATTTTGCTGATTTTATAAAATCAGTAGCGCAAGAGCAGTTGTTGCCAAATTTATAAAATCCGCAAAATTTTTTACTGAATTTATAAAGTAGGCAAGTGTTTGCTGATTTTACAAAATCAGTAATACTTACATGATTGTTGCTGATGAGGGCACCTAACGGATGAGGTCAGAATTTTCACGTGCTTACTAGAAAGTAAAATCTATGATAAGATAAAAGGAAGACGAGTACTATTCATAATTCGAATAATGTCATTGACTTATTACATCATGACTTCTTTACTAATAAAATGAGACATAAACTCCATCTGTACCTCTGAAAATGCTCTTCAATATATGTTGCCAAACAGTGCCAGTGAAGTTATTTCTTATGACTCTGATTTTGAGTTTGACCTAATGAATCAAGATGAAAAGACTTCTGAAACCGAGGTGGAAGCTGTGTGAATTTTGAAAGATGTTAAAAGCGTAGAGTGCAGGCGGTTCCAGAGCAGATTTACCAACTATACAAGCGCGTGCAAAATATTCTCTCAAATCAATCAGAATAATACGTCCACTTTTTGCCCCAACAGTGTTTCGTTTTTTGCCCCTAGGTGGTTCATTTTCAGCCCCATAAATTTTACCTTCTTCAGTTATTGACTGGTTAAGACTTATCAGTTTTTGAGAGCACTCAAAGAAAGCTCATTCTTTTTGTCACTCAAAAATGTAAAAAACAATCAAGAAATAATGATTACATCGTAAGCAATCTCATTTTCTCTTTTTCAAATTGCAAGACCATTTTTCCCTAGAAAAGGGGAAGTTTTACGCTAATTTTTATTTTCTTTAATTATTCTAAATGAGATTAGGTCAGATTATTTGTGCAAGCGGAGAGGAGGACACGCCGTGACATACGCTGTTCGAGTGCGACGCCTGGGAGGAGAGGCGCGGGGCGGTCACGATCGATCCCGGAGACGGCGTGATCGACCGTCTTGCGCCGGACACCTTGGTCCCGGAGCTGTTGAGGAGCCGAAGCGGTTGGAACCGGGTGTCGGGTTTCGTTTCGGCCATCATGCGACGGAAGATGGAGGCTGAGTGGTCGAGACAGAGGACGCAAGGAGGAGAAGCGGATGTTGCTACTGCTACTGCGGTGGCGGATACCATCCAGCGAAGCTCGCCCGTAGCACCAGGGCTGGAGCAGAGCTCGCACGCAGTGCAAGGGCTGGAGCTTCAATCGGAAGAGTCTCACACGATGAGTGAGTGAAGAGAAAGAGGCAGCGCGTCCGGCTGCGGGGGACCTGAATTCCAGGCGAGCGCTCTGGGAGTGCGGACCTCGGTCAGTAGGGAACCCCGTGGTGGCCCTGGTAGGACGCGCGCACCGTTCCGGCCAGGAGAAATGGGGGCTCGGGCCCGGCCCCAAAGCGTTAAACAAATTGTGCGCAGTGCATTTTGTGATCGGTTTGAAACAAATTATATGATGGCTTGTACAAAAGTTGGCAAAACGCTTTTCTACGCGACTTTCTTCGATCTTCGGTACGAAAAAATGGTGCAAGTAGACGACAAACTTCTTGAAGCAATGGAAAAAGATTATGAAAATATTTGTAAATCGACTGAACAGTCTACCGGAGATGTAAAAAAGAAAACAGCGATGGATTTACTTTACTTTTCCCAGAAGCGAAAAAATCATCTGAATTTGAGCGGTACTTGAACGAACCTTGCATTCCCAAAGAAAGTGATCTACTAAGCTGGTGGAAAAACAATCAGTCTCGGTATCCTGTGCTGTCACGATTGGCGTAGAAGTACCTGTGTATACCAGCGACAAGTGTCCCATCAGAGAGAGTGTTCTCATCAGCTGGGAACATAATTTCATGCAAGCGAGCGTGTTTATCGCCAAATAAAGCAAACAAATTGATATTTGTTCCAAAATTCAAAATGATGAATAAATAGTATTTATTAAATACTAAATAGCTTCAATTTTTTTAAATTTTTTTTTTTTTTTTTTTGGGGGGGGGGGGTTCTTTTGTTTGTTATTTCAATACCTATTTCAAATTTTACCCATTGTTTACCGAATATATATATTACTTTTTGTTATTACTAAACCAAACTATACATATTTTTTCTATTTTTTATTATTTATTTGTATACCTAATCATTTTCTTCCGTAATTTGAATTTGACATGTACGAAGTATGTACAAAATAGGATTACTTCATTCTAATAAAATTGTCCATCAGTTTACTCGATTAAAGACTTCGATTATTGTCATTGGTTAAAATCGTCGATTATTCTAATCGATTAAACTTGTTGATTATTTTAATTAAATAAAATGGTCGACTATTTTAATCGAATAAAATCGTCGATTATTTTCATCGATTAAACAATTGGTTAGTTTTCGATTAATAATTAAATCGATTAATTTTGGAATAATCGATCAATCGATTATTTTTTTAATAATCGACAGCACTAGGTGACACCCTATCACCTTCTATTGCTCAATCCGGTGCGTCGTTTTGACGATAAAGAGCCTCGGGTATTCAAGACTTCAACACCTACTGGTCTTTATTAAAAAAGAACACTGGGGTAAGTTAGCTCCATTTGAGCCAGGAGCGTAGCGAAACGAATCATATTTGGAGGAAAAGGTGGACGAATTTCCTAAGTGAAGACTCTTAAATTTTGCGAGCGGAACGAACGAAAATTTTTTGAAATTTTTCTGATGATTCGAGTCGTATGTGCAGGAAAAAATGAATTTTTTTCACACTTTTTGGTCAGATTTTCCCAATTTCTCCTAAGCAAATTGATTAGTGGAGAGAGGCTTTCCTCCTCCAACCACTGCACTCTTGGACTGAGCATGCATGCCTGCATACATATTGACGAACTACTAAACTACTGGTGCAACCCTATCACATGCTATGATAAAAAAGAATTTCAGCTCATACTTGGTAGTAAGAATTTATTCAACATGCCTTCAAACAGCAATGACCTTCGTTTTCATGACATATACGAGATATCTTCGTTACAGGAATCAACCAGCACGTATTTTTTACAGCTCCGGCTGAGATGATTCTACCTCCCAACGCCTATTCTAACGGGCAGTATTGCCCATATTGGGCAGTACCAATACTGGGCACCTCCAAAAAAAAATCTCGGTAGTTCCAAAAATACAACACTATACATACTCGTACATAAGTTTCAAAATAGTCAAAAAAAAATCACTTGAAATTAGATTATATATATTTATTTTTTTGGGAGGAGGGAGATGGAGAGAGGGGCAGAAGTAAAGAAAAATTGTAATAAAACCGGAAATTTTCTGATTTGGGCAGCTCCAAAAAAAGCTTAGAATACGCGCTGCTTCCTCCACCTCCACATACTTATTAACACATAAGTACTCGTGCATACAGTTCCGACTCCAGCTCCAACCCAAACAGAATGTTAACAAGGCTTAGAGGTCGAGCTCCGATTCAGAGCCTCTGATCCATATATTCATTTTACAAGACTCAGATCGATTTCGACAACAAAAAGAAATTGAGAAGCTCGCTTCGCTTGCAAATTCTTATGTGTGGCAAGGGATTCCTAAAGAGATTACATCTAAATAAGTTATGTAGGTACAATATTTCACATTTTTGAAAGAATAACGTTGACTAAAAAATATCGAAGTATGTGAATAAATGAAAAGGTAATCATAACAGACGCGGATAGACGAGATGGGCAACGGGAGCACTAGTCCTTCCAAGAGAAAAAAACCCTGAATTGAAAATATTTTGAATACAGTTGACCTATGGAAGTCTTGTAGACTCAAGCAGATCTGCAAGTGTTTCGAAGAGTTTCAAGAACTCTTAAGCCAATATTGAGAAGTCTGAAAATTTTAAGCAAGTCTGAAAGAATCTTACAGAGTGACGAACCGGTCGTCGATAGTCATCTAGTCTAAAAAAGGCTTGAGGAGTCCTCTAGAAAGTCATACATTTGAAGAGTCATAATCTATTTTTCAAGAGTCTTAGAGAGTCGGAAGCGAGCCTGAAAGAGTTATAAAGAGAAGCAAGCAAGGGTGAAACAAGTTTGGAAAAGTCTTAAAGAATCGTACACAAGTCTTTGTGATTATTAAAAGCGAACTGAAAAATGTTACAGTTTTTCTTGAATCTCAAGGAATCTTAGACAAGCATGAAAAAGTTTTAAAAAATCTTGGTCATGTCTTGAGGAGCATTAATACTCTTTATGTCTGAAAGAGTCATAAAGAAGCGTACACATGTTTTGACCAGTCTTAGCAAGCCCTAAAGAAATTTGAAAAGACTTTAAAGAGGCTGAAGTGAGCCTAAGAGAAAGACAAACTCTTGAATTAGGGTTTCAGAGTCTTAAATAGTCTTTAGGACATACCCCTTCCTCAGCGCTTTCGGCCGTCCCGATGCGCAATCAGTTACCCTCTAGTTACCCGCGGAATGCAACCTCAGTTATCCTCAGATTACTCAGAAACCCATCAGTTACCCTTGGTTCCTCTTTAGTCATCCGGGTAACTGGCGGGATTTTGCGCATCCCGATACGCAATCAGTCACCCTCTAGTTACCCGCGGAAAAGGGAAAAGCTACCCATTTGCAACATTCGGTTGCCCTCAGATTACCCACAAACCCGTCACTTACCCTTGGTTCCCTTTAAGTTACCCGAGTAACTGGCGGGATTTTGCGCATCGGGGTGGGGCATCCGAATTCCAGGTTAATGCTGGGTGCGCGTTCACCTCGATCAGTAGGAGGCTCCATGGTGACTCTGGTAGGACAGCACGCACCGGCAGAGGAACGACGAAATGGGGGCTCGGGCCGACCTTAATGCGTCCCTTTGGCCACTGATGCGATACTCAAAAGGGTAGTTTCCGGGGCCGGGGATGCGGTGTCTGGGGAGCCACTTTCGCATGTGTGCATCGCTATACACTCCACCAAACCATACACCTTCCTCGAAAGAAAAAATTGAATCATATACTGTGATGAATTTTCAAAATTTCTCCAACAATTTTCACCCATTCGAAAATCCAGCCAGTTGAAAAGAAATTAACTGAAATTTTGAATCCTACTCAATAATCTAAAAACTCTACCGAAAAATACACATAATGGTATCAAAATTCATAATTCCCTATAATTTTTCAAAAATTTCGTCTGTTTTAAAGGACGTACTAAAAGAAAATAGATACAGAGGCCATAAACAAAATGTTGCACTTCACGATAAAGTTGATTTTTCTTTTCATTTTAGAAATATTGGCGTTCGACAGATTTTAAGACTTCAAAGTTCACATCATTCACCTCTCATCTGTCTCTCTTTTAAAATAAGTTCCTGTCACCATGGAAATTATAACATTCGAGATTTGATTTACTGTTGTTGCACGAATCAAAACTGAGTTGAGGAAATTTTAGTTGCATGTGTAAAAACCAAAGCCTTCGCTCGTTCATCCTTCATCTACCCTTTTCGGCATTGAAAGAGGAAGTCCTAAATACTCTTTAATAAAATCATAATAAGCCTTGATCATGGTGTGCAAGTGTTAAAAGGACATAACGGAATCTTAAGTCCTAAGAGAGTACTCCAGAGTTCAAATGAATCATACAGGCAGTCCTGTGCTAAATTTGAGTGATAGAATATCAAACTAGTAATAATAAGTTTAGAGTAGTCGTAAATGAGTCCTAATGGCGTAACAGAGTATTAAAATGAGAGAAGTCTTATTAGGACCATGACAAATCCTAATCAATCTTAATGAGTTTTGAAAAGTCTCTCGTCAAATTTCAAGTCAGTATAACGAGTTTTGAGCTCGAAGTTCATCACTACTCAGGTGTCAGAAAGATTCTTGATCGGTCTTCCTGAATATCAATTGAATCATAACAGAAACGACGTCTTCATCAATTTCTATTAGCTTTTCCTGTTTTCTGATTTCTGTAAGTTGTTATCTCCTATCGTATTCCTCTTGGTTACTTTTGTGCTATTGTTTCTACTTATAGCTCGCTAATTTCTGGGTGGGCTTCAAAAAGCGTGCTCACTTCTATCACTTTGATATTGGCTATACACTGAACCTGGTATCCAGAAACATTAAACTGTTGTTCAGTTACCGGCAAAGTGCCCACTTGAGACGTTTTAGTAAATTTCACGAAATCAAATTTTAAAAATTACAGAAACAAAAACTTCCTTTTTCCATCAGATAGAAAATTTTAACTTTGATTCTGGTTATTAGTAAAATGTAATGCGCAGTCAGTCTTTTTCATATTTTACAACCCCCTCCTACCAACTGCTTTCATTAAGGCTGTAATTTCGAACAGGGCCGTAGCTAGTAAGTTTACTTTTTTTTTTTTTTTTTTTTTGCTGAGGAAGAAAGATGTAAGACAGCAAGAATGACGAATATAGTATAAAAAATTTAAGTTGAAACACACAGAGAAAGTTCTCACGTTGCTAATTTTGTCGACTGGCATCTAGAATTTTCCGAGGGCCAACTTTTCAAACTCGACTGGAAGAGTGGAAACCGCCACCCGTCGCTATAGTCCTTTCGAAGCTGATTACCATTATTTGAATTCGAAGATTTGTGATGATAAATCTTCTGAGAAATGCAAACTGAGAATATCATGTATATGTACTTTAATTCAAAAATTGAATCTGGTCATGAATCAAGTATTTTCAATCGACCACAACCACCAGTGTTCTTCGTCTCTGCGAAGTTCCCATCGTTCAGTCATACTTCAGTTATATTTCCGATTAATTCACTTCAGTGACACGCTCATTAAATCTAATTCAGCCAGGTCGAAATTCTCTGGCACCTTTCTCCTTATCCTTAAATTAACGGCTAATACCAAGCAACCACAGAGACCTCCGTGAGTCATTCAACTTGTTTACCATTAGGTCACACATTTTCATTCATCCGAGTGCACAACTTTCACAGGTATGAGATTTACATACTCTCAACCCTTTACCCCCTTTAAATTCACTTAATAACCCCCAAATATAAAGAGCACTTCTCTTGAAGCCCGCCTGTAACTTGTGAGAGCTGTTTGTTTTTTACGCACGTTTTAGGTAAAATGTCAAAAGCTTAAGTTAGTGATGAGAAAATCCATTCAGACAGTTTATTGGTTTCGTATGTAAGTTATGAAAATGAAAATTTAGACTTGAAATATGAGCAATGAAACCAATAAATTGGTTAGAGTAGATTTTCCCATCACTAACTTGAGCACTTTTGACATCAAAATAAGAAGGTAGGTGTAATATTCAACAAATGAATCATCACTGCTCAAGTACAAAACTTTGGCAGATGTAGACGAGGATTGCGGGATCATCGGTCAACAATTTTCCAACTATACTAGTCATTATTTCTCACTGGATCTCCGATCAGTCCATCAAAAATGCATAATTATTGGTACTCACATTTTCTATACAAGCATCAAAAATCACGTGTTCGGAACAATTTTCAAAAAAAGTAGATTACAAACGACCGAACAACTAACGAAAACGAAACAAGTGAAAAAAATAAATCACATTTTCGTAAAAAACGTAATAAAACTGCGCACTGGACGAACGTAAGAAAAAATGATCACCGCGTAAATGTCGCACACAATCACGAGTGTATCAACCTGCGACGAGGTATAGAAAGATAATGCCAGCACAATCGACGCGATCCTCCATGGGAAGATGATAAAACCTGACGAGAGCACTAGGGCTGGGTTTTAAAACTGCAGGTTCTGGTTGGCTGGCTGACCCAGCGAAGAACACTGGCCACCGATGAAGGCTCTTTTACAAGGACACAAGATTTTTCATATTTCCATCATTCTCACACGGTGCTCGGATTTCTGAAGAGACACAATTCGAATTTTGAAATGTCAGAAGCGCGTTACCTCACAGGCGATAAAAAATGAATTCGGAAAAAATTAGGAAAAGCTAATTTTCGACTGAAATATTCAGGCTTCAGGTCACCGCCCTGATGGAGAGAAAAAGTCTCCATTTCTCCGACCAGGGCTTTCGGTACCACATGGGAGAGGAGCTCCAAAATCTAATTTTTGGGTCAGAACTTGTTTCCTATCGTCTATGTTGAAAAACAAAATGTTTCAAACATGATTTACTCGTGGAAATACCTACCTACAAACTTTCCAGCGAAATTTATATTTTGGAGTCGGATGTACAAGATAATCGAAATCACCGACCTACGGAATTATTATTTTGATATTATAATCGACTTTTTTAGTTGGCTTATTTTAACTCCTCTCTGGAGCACGAAATTTCACTCGCTATGCAATCTAATTTCAAAACAAAGTAAGTCCAGTTTTCGGAAGTTTTCTTCAGCTTCTATTTTCACGAATAATTAACTTTTGAATAATCCGTGATCATATTCGTTAAGACGTGCTTTCGTCAAAAACTGGAGGGAAAAACCGAAACTGAAATCTGTTGATGGTTTTTATGCTTTCTGGACATGGACTAACTGCATTAAAAAAAAAAAAAAAAAAAACATTCCGCATATACACTCTAAAAATATTTATATTGCGGTGTTGTTTCAACATACTAGAAATTTTCATAAAATGCCTTAAAATTGGCTAGGACTTATTTGAGAACCTGTAAGGCTTCCGTTCAGTACTCGATGACTTTTCAAAACAACTCTCTACGAATTTTCTAAACTTTATCGAGGCTTTTTAAGAGATGATTCCGACATGCCGAATTTAACGAAAATGCGTCCGAATGCTAATCATAGTAAGCGCCCCTTTTCTCACACAAAAAAAATTCAGATTTTTTTACACTTTAGACTAGCATTTTTCCAGAAAGGAAAGAGGGTAACGGTCAACCGTTTACCGCTTGAAATTATTAATACTTTTTCGTTCTTCCTGTTTTCTTTTCCTTTTTTTATTTCATTTTCCGGGCGCTCTATTCTGGCCAGGAGTGCGGACTTTATGCCGTTGCTGGATCCAGATCAATACCTACTTTCAAAAATTATTCCGTATTGACATGAGATACCTTAAGACTGGTTTCAGTCTCTTCAAGGCTCTTCGCAAGTAGTTTAGAACTGGCTAGCGCTGTCCAAAACTCATTTAAGTCACTTTACGACTCTTTACGATTTATTTTAAGCTCTTTAAGACCATTTCAGATGTTATTTGGACCTTAAAAATTTCATCAAGACCTTATATTACATCGTAGAACTCATAAGACTTTTCAAGACTCACTTGAGATTCTTCAAGGCTTGTTTGAAGTTCTGTAAAACTCTTCCAGACGTGTTTAAGATGCGCTCAGGACTTTTAGGATTCTTCCAATATTAAGTAAGGTTCTTTCTGATTGTTTAAGACGTTTGCAGGCTTCTTTCAGACCATACAGCTTGCGCTTTCCCTGTGTGGTGCAGAAAATATTTTTTTATTTCGAAAATCAAATAGATAAACATGTTGCATCCTGCCTTAGAGGACTAAAATGAGGGGGAAGAACTTGAAATAAATTTTTATAGGTACAGGGTGCTACACGGGAACCTATTAATTTTAGATCGCCAATCAGTGGCGCCGAGAAGGGGGAAAGGGGAACTTCCCAAGGGCCCGAACGGTACTATGAGCTCTCTCTCCCCAATAGTATTTTATCCTGTATGACTATAAAGTAAAGGATTGGAGGCCTCCACAACAATTTACCCCGGGGCCCGAAATGGCTCTCAGCGCCGAAACTAATAAATCTAGAGCATTTTTTGTATGAAAAGACGTCGAACTTTATCAATTTTTATTTTAAATGAACCTTAACCCGTTTCTTGAAATTTTCGATCACTTTTTAGCGCATGTTGTACTAACCTTCTTCACAGACCCCAGAGGCTTTGTTTTATTAATATTCCCTTTTTATCGAAAGTTTTTAACCAATGAGGAACAATTACTTCAACGGGCACTGGTTTATAAGGCTGAATGGAAAAACGTTTTCGAACAGCGCGAATAATAGAGTTGTAGGATTCCTGGCTCTTACAAACCAACGCAACCACAAACGCCCGGTGCTCTGTGTTCTACTCATTCATAATGGCTCAACAGCGATTGAAATACAATCGCATAACCAAAACTTGATAAACTAGTCTGCCGCCAGTGGATATCTCGCTCCCCCACTCCATTTTTTTCACTACTACAGCGATTTGAAATACAATTGGATAGCCAAAACTTAATAAACTAGACTGTCATCAGCTGATATTTCACCCCCCCCCCCATCCACTGGTTTTACTACTACAGCAATTTGAAATACAATCGGATCATCAGAACTTGATAAAATAGACTGCCACCAGTTGATACCACGCTCTCTTACTCCACTAATTTTACTACAACAGCGATATGAAACACAACTAGGTAACCAAAACTTGATTAACTAGACGACCGCCAGTGGATATCTCGCTCCCCCACTCCACTGTTTTCACTACTACAGCGATTTGAAACACAACTGAATAACCAAAACTTGATAAACATAGACTGCCGCCAGCGGATATCTCGCTTCCCCCACTCCATTGGTTTCACTATTATAGCGATTTGAAACACAATTGCATAGCAAAAACTTGATCAACTAGATTGCCATCAGCTGATATTTCGCTTCCCCCACTCCACTTGTTTCACTACTACAGCAATTTAGAATACAATCGGATATAATCAAGACTTGATAAAATAAACTGCCACCATCAGCTGATATCACGCTCCCTTACTCCACTAGCTTCACTACTACAGCGATATGAAACACAATCGGGTAACCAAAACCTGATAAACTGGATAGCCACCAGCTGATATCTTGCTCCCCCCCCCACTCAATTGATTTCACTACTATAGCGATTTGAAACACAATTGGATAAGCAAAACTTGACATACTAGACTGCCATCAACTGATATCTCACTTTCCTATTCTATTTTATTGGTTTCACTACAACAGCGATCTGAAATACCGTAGGTTCCCATGTCGCATCCTACAATTGAGGAGCTTCATTTCAAACTGCTTTTAGTCCATCCATGACTTTGCTTCGCTTCAACGCTTATACATAGGTATCTCAGGCTTCACTGAGCTATAAAACAATTTTTCAATGTAACATCATATGAAGGTGTATGTTTTGGCTTGCCACATATCAAAAAATTTCAAAATGTTGATGCGGCTGCATCGTGCGCGACAACGTGTTTATTGATGTCCCATACTTTTAATTTTTTGGACAAAGGGCAATTTGGAATAGGCTCCTTCCAAACAAGAAGGAGCCATCATTTTAGTTCGTACATTCATATGCTCGCCCCATAGAGTAAGTTTCCATTTCAATCATGGTTGATTGGGGGGGGGGGGATGAAAACGAAAATGAAAAAAATGAATGACGAAAATGAAAATGAAAACGCGCTGTATGGGCGCAGCATAGATATCTATTGACAACCTTACAATTTTTTTTTCCTCATGCGGTGCAGAGCACCACACAAATTGCTCTGCGTGGTGCAATTGGTGCACTGCACCACACTTAATGCCGGCCGTGTTTCAGATACTGTAATACTTTCCCTCAGTTTAATTATTTTTGAAGTATTTTAAATTGTCTAAAATCTTTTTTTCTGGGAGAGGCAATTAAATTCACGTATCCACACATAACATTTAATAAAAGTACTACAAATAATAATTCACCTATGTCTAAGTTTATCTGTTCTATTCACATGGTATACCCAATGTATTTCCCCCATAGGTCCAGACGCCGTATTATCAGTCTCATCAAGCTGAAATTCCTCGAGGTGTACCTTACCACTCAGTGCAACAATAATCTACCTGGTGCTCATGAAAATTATGGCAGAAAGAGTCCAACCACTGCACAGAAGGATATTGTTACGTGGATATGTCGTCCAGATGACCGCGTTGACACGCATGTCCACATTCCAATGCCTTTTCTAGTCGTCCATTCTCGGCATCGCTCGGCATTCTCCGTGTCAACCAGTCAAAATGTGATGGAACGAATGACCGCATAAAGAGAAATACGCAAATGCATCTCGATGGTAACGTTTTTCTGCGGAATTTTTCTCTTTCGCGTGCCAAGCCAGTAGACATATCCATGTCAAAGAGTCATCAACTATGAATGACTGGCACTTTAATGAATATACTTTTGACCCATGGGACGCGACCTCGTAGAGAATTTCGCGAATAACTGGGAATTATTGAGCTGGATTGATATTATACTTCAGTGTAATGCGACTATGTAACTGGTACATTACAAAGTCCGAATCAAGTTAGGAAATAGGTATATTCATCATCGAAGGACTAAAACAAATCGATTAATGCATAAGCCAATATTGGGGGATACTTGAATTATCAAATCCTGTGCCTTTTGTCTGGACTTTACACTCATTAGGCACCCTATATTAGGAAATTTCAAAATAAAAAGAGTTTACACTTGCACACTGTATTTTTCGACCAAAAGGCACGCGTACATCCCCACGTACCTATTTTTTTGAGAAAAAAAAGTTTTTCGCTTGATCCTGATGGGCATGATACGCCAGCCGAATCTGTATTCAACTTAATGACGTCAAACTGATAAAAGAGAATCTGGCGTTCACCTATAACCAATTATAAGGTATTTTTTCTCATTACGTAAATGTGTTATACCGCTCCTCTATTCTATACTCGTTTAGATAACTTACTTTCTTTTTGTGCATAGGGTAAGCAGAAAGCAGTTGTGTATGAACACTTTGTAGTTTTTCAGTACAAAAACAATCATGTAGGTAAATAAAGTATGCGAAATAAAGTGATAATAGTCGTAGATCTTGATATATCTAGTAACTTATTGGAAGTCCTAAGAATTTTGTAATCAAACCGTGTCATCGATAGGCTATCACGGTGGTTTCATCAAATAAGACATTCATTCGCATAAGCAACCATACTGATACAGATTGGCCATTAAAACTGGGTAAAGGTTCCATGCGGCTCATCATCACGTATTGGTAATTATTGAAAAAGAGAAATTTAGATTCAATAAAGCACGTTATCTTTACATAGTGAAATTAAGTTTATATCTCATACCTCCTATTGGTTAATGCAGTTGATCGACAACTTCACAGTAAATTGATAACCCGAGGGTGACGAATCGAATTAAGTTATCATTTTATCTTGGAAATTTAAACTGTTCTAAGCAAATGAAAAAGAACTGTGAGTTGGCCAAACCGATTATTTTATTCTACTTTCTTCCGAATGGAATGACTTTAAACATTTAGCAAGAAATGCACCTAAGTTTTATAAATGTATCTACCGTTGATGTATGGCGTGTACCGGAAGGCGCTCAACATAATGTTAGTGAAATTACAAGAGTTTAAAATATTAACCTCGTTTTTTGTATTTACTTTTTGTCTGCCTATGAGAAAGGTTACTGACCCGCAATCTGGGACAAAAAAAAACTACGCATGGAGATGGAAAGTTGAAAGTTCGAGAAGATTTAAACTGACAACGATGTGCACCTACACTTAAAAAGTGCATTACCTATTTATGCATATCCAAAGGAAAAATTTATTCGTGAAACTTGTTCGGTGACTTCCTGTGTTGCATATGTGCCAATTAAAGCATTCAAATTACTTGGAATCGTTCGAAATGGACTGAATATAGTAGAACTGCAAGGCTATTTTGAAGGGGGGTTAGATTGGTTATTGTTCTCCGAGTCTCCAACGACTGATTTTTTTTAAAATAAATTTTCCAATTCATTTACCATGTTTCGACTTATTAATTATTACTTGACGGACAATATGAACATATTTAAAATCTAAATTTATTATTATAATTAAATAATGATTACTATTAAATTTATTAATTTTAATTTATTACTAAAATGTTTAATTTAATTAAATTAATTGAAAAAAGAACTTGAGAGATGTGAAATCGAAAAACTGTATATACTGGTATACGTACGTTTTAGATAGACTGCACAAAATTTCCTCCCCTTGGATGATATTTTGCCGTGGTGAGGAGGCTTAAGCGGAAAAGATAAAAAATAAAAAAAGACTTTCTATGAGGTTATATATCGTTGAAATCTCGACAAAATTCACCTTGGTAAAGGCAATTTCTGACAGATAAACCCTGTTGGAAGCAATGAAAAACTAAAACAGTATCTCTTTTTAAATATTAATTACTGTCGATGGCGTTCCAACAGGTATATAATTTTTTTCTAGCGCAAAAAGCTCCCCATTCGAATGTCCGGGAGGAAGCTACGTGGGGGAGTATTCTCATTGGAAAATTTTAAAAATAAAGGCGCAATTAAAATAGGAACCTGGAATGTGAGAAGCTTGAATGGAGTTGGAAGATTAGAGAATCTTAAGAAAGAAATTAAGAGACTTGATCTAGGAATAGTTGGAATAAGTGATGTAAGGTGTAAATATGAGAATGATTTTTTGTCAGGATACTTTAGATTTTTAGAATAATAAGCACAAAGGGAATAAAAGGATTTATTTATTTTTTTGTAGAAACAATAAAAACCATCTCACTGAGAAACAAATTTTCAGAACTAAAATTGTTCTCCAAAGAAGTTACTTAAAAAGGTCCTCAATTTTTTCCTAGCTGCATAAAACATCGAAGATGGGAGAGGATTCAATGTGACCTTTTTCCTTTACCATACCTATAAATTTGCTTTAGCTTTAGATGAAAATGTAGAATTTTCAAAATATTCATAATCCTATTGACTTTAGAAAACACAAAGGATGCAAATCACTGCCAGACATATCCCCCTACGTCTCCATCTAGATATCTCGAAATTTTTACTGTCCTCTTTTTCCTATCCGTAGATACCATACTTTGTGTCAGAAATGATACTTCTTCTAGCAAATCTCAAAATCAGAGAATTTGATATTAAATTGATTAGGATGTAAGTTCAAAACTGTTCGGAAGGAGGGAGAACAGGATTCTATCTCTGAAAAAATTATATCCCCCCTCCACAATCACGGGGTAATATCATAATGGTAACAGTAAGTGGTTACATCGAAAATGAAGAGTTGTTAACTTTTGCTCCAAATTGTGATTTTGTTACCAGTATTTAAAAGGAATATTTTACAGCTTTGGGAACGTTTTAGGCTTGTAGGATTATAATGAAAGTTATTCTGAACTAATTTCCGCCTAAAATGTGACTTTCAAAAAAGTAGAGCTAGCTCTCATTTTGTAATTGATGGATTTAAGAAATTAGTAACTGATATTTTCTGCGTTCGAACTTTTTTTTAAATGTGGAGTCGATAAAATATTACAAAATTATGTCAATGTGTTCGTATGTTCTATTCGATTTTTCATAATTTTTAACATAGTCATTCGATGCTAGTAATACCTGTACGTTAGTAAATAATTTTGATTCTCGAAGCGCTTAATTTTAAAGGACTACTCGGCAACTTTCTGCATTTGCACTAAACTAGCGCAAGCGCATGATATTTAATATTATAACTATATGAGGTCTGTAGGTTACTAAAGTAATCATAATTTTAAAATTTTTTTCTTAATCTTCTTCTTTCCTCATTCTACTGTGGTTGGTTGCACATGAGTTATTATTTCAATGGTCACGCCCGAATTCCCGCATAAGGTTTGATTTCCTATTAAGTATTAACATTAGGTCAGAAGGGTTAAGTAGATGAATACTGATAATTGATTTTTTTCTTTCTCTTTTGTCAATGAGATCTTTCGTTTCAGAGACTTTACCGCTGCTTTTGATGGAAATTTTTCTAGAATAACGTTCTTCATCGTGTTAGACACTTACAACATTGTAAAAAATATTGTGGGCAAGATTTCTCCTCTCCCACCTCTCCGAACTCGGACGTGTCACCCACTTTTGAATTTGAGATAAAGGGTACGAAGCAAACCATCAATACAGAGGTTTATTGGCTCCCTGACTTAAAAAATGTTATAAGAATTTTGAATTTCTCCCAATTCAGGCTCCAGGTAATCCGAATTTGACAAGTATAAATTATTAAATTTGACTTGCTGAGAAAATCAATCGAAATTTTGAGATAACCAATTTTAAATATTGCGCCTTTTAGATTTTTGATTTGATCTAGAATTTTTACGCCGAAAATCAAAATATCATACTTCAGAAAGAAAATCAAGTAAACGTGAGGAAAGATAAGTATCTAGTTTGGTTCATCAAATCTTACAATTAAAATACAACTCCAAAAAATCTGATGCAGTAATAGAAATTGGTGACTCAAAGTAACTTGTATTTTATTACATAATTGTTTCACGTCTTTGTCGAGTTGTTTCCTTCCCCTTAATAAATTTTCAAATATAAAATTCTAATTTTTGAAGGTTAAGTGTAGATTGAATCAGAAATTTGATACAAGATTTAAAAGCAAGGATGCGGAGAAACCGGTAGCTGGAAGTCAGAAGCTGGAAGTTTTGCAGTTTTAGGATAATTTTGAGAAGCCAGACGTTGGAAGTTGAATGAGTTTTAAAAGCTGGAAGCCAGAGGCGGAAGCTCAAAGTATTTCCAGCTTCCAATCGGCTGCTTACAATTTTATGAAAATTGTTTTTTATGTTTTTTTATCTAAAAAGTAGAAGAAAAAAAGTCGGTAAAAGAGAGAGAAAAAAAGGTTAATGAACGTGAAATGATGAGAATAAGTAAAAGAAGCTGGAAGCTAGAAGCCGGAACACGAAAAAAAATTGAAAGTTAGAAGTTCATATACTGAGGCTGGAAGCTAGACGAGAATTAGAGGCTAGAAGCCAGAAGCGGAAGCTGTATCGTTCCGCTTCCGCCTCCCTGCCCAAAGGTACAGTTTTTAAAAAAAAATAAGTAAAGTCAACGTTTTCTATTTTTAAAGGATAAAATTTTCATTCAGGAGCCCAATTTGAGGCAAAAAAACAATTCTGGATTTAAATGAAACCCATTCCTGAAGCTAGAAAATGTTCTTCATATAATTCAGGTAGCACTTCCGAAAATCGTAATTCTTCCTGCCCTGGAGACAAAGGAGGAATTTTATTTCATTTGGATTCGAATGAAGTTTACAATTTGAACATCCATAACCAAGATTATCACCAATGCTACGAAGACATGTTAACGGGCATGCAGTTTCGAGAACACCAGAAGTTCAGTCCTTAATATCCTCGCGATAAATAATACCTGTGACTTTTTCTCGATTCGCTAGATGATATTGTAGTTTACTTTTTCAGTTCACCCTATAATATTCACGCTCACATTAATTTTCTTTAGTTCATTTAGAATCTCTGCTATAGTATTTCTCCTGGATGCTTCTTGTAATATTTACGCCTCTACTTCTGGCATTCTAATCTACATTTACAAACTCTCTGTGCATCATGTAGTAAGGCTTTATCCTGTACTTTTTCTCTAGCTAATTGTTCTTTTGCTTTATGTTCATTTGTTATTAGTTCCATTGCCGCATCGCTAATTCCCACAATCACCACGGACGGGAACGCCGTTGTTGTTTCGTCTTCAAGTGGAGACTACCACAACGATAAGGCTTCATCGCTCGAAACCTCAAACAGAACTTCATTTCCTTGGGTTTATACATTGAAAATGACGCCCGCCTCCCTGCAGGGCTCACACACCCCGGAAGTGAGGGGTGTAGGAAGGAAGCGCGTCCGTCTGTGGTACACCCAAATTTCAGGTTAATTCTGGGTGAGCGTTGCCTCGGTCAGTAGGGTGTCCCATGGTGACCATGGCAGGACTGCGCGAATCCGAAGCGGAGAGGCGAAGTGGGGGCTCGGACCAGCCTCAATGCGTCCCTCTGGTCACTGATGCGATACTCGAAAGGATAGTTTCCGGGGCCAGGGGTGCGGTGTCTGGGGAGCCACTTTGGCATGCATGCATCGCCATACGCTCCACCAAGTGAAAAAAAAAACGCCCCCATGGTAATGAAGATCAAGATCAATGAGCACTATTGAACAAGGAGAAAAAACGAAGGGAAAAAATGATTGCAAGAGGCTCATTGTCTCCCTAATAAAATTGAAATTGTTTCTTATTATTATATTTATTTCCATTCAATTAATTGGTTTCACATATCCGAAATGACGCGCCACTGAACTGAACTGTGATTCAGATCGTACTAAAAAAGAATTGAAAAGTGAACAATAAAAATACTGCCGGCAAGATGCTGGACTACTAGTAGCCGACCCTAACAAAAAATTCGCTGGAGAGACATTGTCAAATTCTTGGGGGAAAAACATTACCACCGAGTGGCATGGGAGAAAAAAAAGTGGTTCAGATTGAGGTAGGCCTTCGTCCAAAAGTAGGCAGAGAGCGACAGGATTTCGGTTATTAAATCATTTTGTTCTGCGGTAGGGGGTGCTGACTGTTTACCAGGGGGGCTTGAGGATACACATAGTATATACTGTGAAGATTTCTACGAGGCAGTGGTGTAGTCAAAGGGGGGGGGAAGGGGCGGATTCCCCCAGCCACCTAAAATGGAATGTAAAATATGCAAAATGAGTAATTTTTGCCTTTAAAATACATTTTTTCGAAAAATTTTCGCTCGAGCAGTAATTTTACCTGCATTTTTATAAAATAGTCCTCTAATATCGGCGATTTTTAAAAAATACCTCAATTTTCGACTTTTTCTCCCTTGAAAATCTTACTTCCCCCCCCCCCCCGAAAATCCTGGCTACACAACTGATTGAATTTGGTCTCAAAATTCATAATCAAATTAGTGATTCAACTTACCGACAACCCATTTTTAAAAAAATTGAATATATTGCATGAAAAAAGATTAAAACTTTTACAACGATCAAATTTTCGAAATTCTGGAAGTAAAATAATTCAGTTTTTGTGCCCTTATCAAGTTGTCAGTTCTCAAACAGCCATACAGGCAAGCGCCATCAATATTCAATGTGAACTGGATCGCGAGCCTACTACTGTGTTTGTGATTTTTAATGTGACATAAGAAAAAGGCCTGTGAGTCTGAAACTGCTGGTTGGACCCTCAGGCCCTTTTCTTGTGACACGTCACATATATAGAACGACAAACACACGATTCGTCTATCTTTCAAAGTAAAATCAGTGTTGCCAAGTTTATAAACATTAAAATGTAGTAGACAGAAAAGTTCTGAACAAAACTAGCGAGAAAAAAAATATAAGGAATTCGTTATTTTTATTCACAAAATTATGCCAGGGGGCTCCAGAAAGAGCTAGAAGGTGCTCAGCACCCCCTAGCACCCCTTTGATTACGGTTCTGATTAGGATGAAGCACTGTGTAGCCTACACTTAATGTTAAGTGCTATTCAAACGACATTACTCCGGTTGCTATCTCAATGAAAGGCTTATTGATTGATTGATTGATTGACTACCTGCTTAGAAAATTGAACTAAATTTCCAAATAAGAATTTCGGGGTTCGCCGATTTTACAAAACGCGTATTATTTGGGATCTGGTTCTCCAGGCATGCATGTAGAACGGACTGCCTTTCCTGCCAGTGTGGTCGAAATCGGAAAGGTCAAGGGCCATGGTCCATCGAACTGGCATTGAATAACTCTTTTTTCACGAGCACGGATTTACCGCAGAAGTTCTTTTCATAAGAACCACCCCTTCCTATTTATGAGCGCACTAACATACGACTATGGTCTTCACAAACAGGTTACGAAGCAGTAAAACTAGGCGTCTGATTGAATTTCACTAGCCTGTCCGAGAGAACTTCTAAAGACAATAAAACCGATTGCGAAATGAAGGGATTAGTGTAAAAGGTAAGGTCAACTATACGAACTTCAAAACCATTAGATCAAATTTCGAAGACCCCAAGATTCGAATTTGGGTCGTAAAAACATTTTCACGCGCGGTGAAATCGAATGAATAAAAACTTTTTCGCCGCCTTTAGTGTCGCGCTTTCAAATTCTATTTTAACAATCGAATTTCAAAAGCCGTTTGTCTGTCCTATTGCTCTGTGGAAATTTTCGCAATTGATAATAAACATCGCCTTATAATGGCGCACGGTCATCTGTCGTAAATACCTTCTCGTCATTGTTCCCAACGTTGGCACGACTTATTCGAATACCCGGTCACCGGTTTATTACTCGAATTATACGATGTAAAATGGTTTCGGTCAAATGAAACGAGTAATTAGTATTATTTACGAGATTCGCGGAACCATAGGAACGTGCGAATGAAATTTACGAGAAAAGAATCGCGACGAGTGATTATACTTCGCTAGCTGCTAGCCGTAACCATATTTTTTCACGCGTCCGTTTCACGATAGACTCGGAGAGGTTAAAAGTGCCCACCCAATCTCTCACTGTCTCTTGCAGAATGCATACGTTATAGAGGACAGCCTAATGACCGGCCGAGCGCAGAACTCGAAGGTGTACAAAGTGAGATCTTTGTACACGTGATCAAGAGGGAACTGGTGGTCAGAACATCGAAAATTTTCCTAGAGGTCCTTACAACATGAGGCTCCTGCTGGAAAATGAAGCCCCCGTCAAGATGACAACTATCAGTGGCATAGCCAGCCTGATGTTCGAGGGGATCTGGTCTTGATCAATAGGGAGATGTTGTTAGAAGGGGTGCTATAGTTGGAAAAACCACTATGACGAATTTGCAAAATGGGCGATCCAGACCCCTCAACCCCCCCCCCCTTGCTACGCCGCTGACAACTATTATAATTATGAAACGTTATTCTTGTAGAAGAATCAGCCTATGTATTCGTTGAATGGTAGTCAGTAGCTCGACTTCATGCACAGTACTTGGATTGTTCAGGTATGTGTAGGGGAGAGTGGTGTACATTGGAACGATTGTACCTTGGAACAGAGAGCAGTTGGCAACCCTACAGTGTTCAGCTAGTAAAAATTTCTAACGTATGTTGTGTCTTTAGGTACGTCAACATTGTAAAACCAAAAAAGAATGCCATAACGCAAGTATTACCAGATTTAAAAAAATAGTTGAAGGTGTGAAAGTAAAAATTTGGCTTATTAGAAAAAATGAATTTCCATAGAAACAATGAATGTAAAATTTGTGAAAAAATAGTCAGAGTGTAGCCTATCATCTGTTACATATCCCGTGTGACGCATTTATTGTAATTTTAATGTATAGCTGGAGTATCGAGAATATTCTCCAAAAAGTCGGGTATGTGTACCTTGGAACACAATGGGGTGTTGTACCTTGGAACAGCCGGCATGTTCTTTCCAGTTTGGTCCGTGAAACGCGTAAAAGCAAAATTTTTACGTAGAAACTCACGCTCAACCATTTCGTTCTATTTTCCCGTCATTGAGGACATCCGCATTATGATGAAAAATGACGTCATAAAATTGACTACTGTAGAAACCCAGCGTGGTATTATCAAATGTAAAGATGTGGAAACCTTCCCGTACCATGTGGAATAAATTTTTTGACGTATTTTTAAATATTTCTACCCATTTTTTAATGTGTTCCAAGGTACGATACCATATGTTCCAAGCAATACCCGTTTGTACCTTGGAACATTTATTTTTTTTTTAAAGCATTTTTTTCTCGGCTTCAGCGCTATCAAATGTCAACTTCTATGTATCAAAATGTTCGTCTTACTCTCCTCTTTCAAATGAGATATTTTCTAAAACTCCAATGTGGTTTCTATGGTCAACACCGCTGAAAATGTGTTTCGCGTCGTTCCAAGGTACACCACTCTCCCCTACATGTTTTGCTCTCCCATTTCGCTAAAGGCCCGTAAATTAATATCGTCCTTAGAGATTTCCTAAGCGAGAGAGCTCCTGACTCATTTCTTATTTCGAATTCTTTACAAATTCAGATAATCAGCAAACAATTTCAATACCGTAAACTGGGGCGACTTTGCCGAAGAAATCTAAAAACTGTTCCGGATTGGTTGAAGCTTCGGGAATAAGATTAACTACGGGAATCAAAATTTCCGTCTCCCTCCCTCCTCCTAGAAAGGCCTAATGATGAATTGGCAAAGTTACCTGCGCACGGGGTGACATTGCCTGTACTTAAGAAATGCGTAGAAAATGAGTAAAAATGTTCAGAATTTATTACGAAAGGCTATAAAAACGAAAGAGAAATTGCAATTTAAGTTAAATTACGTCTTCGGGGAAGATGAATATTCCTTGGGATACAATGGGCTCAGGTAAAACTCTTGATGACAGAAATTTCACGTGATCAAAATCATCCTTCAGAGAATGGTGAAGTTCGTTTTTTCTGTTTTGATATTGCTCGTCCTCCCGGATTCCGACAGATACCATTACCTGTTGTTTTTTTATCTATAACTATTTAATTGTAGCTGCCTTTGGGCATTTTTGGTGAAGATAATTACAAATTGTTTTAACTGGTATCTTGAATGTGGCTGAAGCTTTGGCTCTGGTCATATCACCATTTCGAAGTTTCTGTTAGACGCTCTCCAAGTGTCTCTCGGTTATAGTCAGAATAGGTGCGACAATCTACTTGTCTTTTATTTATGTTCTTGGTATCTCAAAACAACGTCGAGTGACATCTGAGTAAATTCGAAACTCAAAATAACCTCGCAACTGCAGCGAAAGCTCACGAATCGTAACTTTTCAAACTGATAACAAGAGAAATTGGCATGCGGCAAAGTCACCCCAAGGTAGTTTTTCGTTTATACCTTGTGATTGCAGACTGGAATATGCCCAGACCTATACATTCTTCGGAAGCTGAAAGGTCAGGCTTTAAAATGACACCGCAATAATTTTTCTGTGAGTACTTGATTGGATTCCACAGACTTTATTTATCAGGTTACTATTTCGGAACTTTTTCTGTGCTCGAAAAACAGCCTACCTTTGCCACCTATTTCGGCTAGTGATACGTCGCACTGGTTTTTGGAAGTGTTATATCTATGTCCATTCATCGATCTATACCCTTAGAAGTGTTAGGAATACATTTGTATTCGTCACAGAGCCAGTAATATGGTCAAAAATGAAAATAGGCAAAGTCACCTCCCATTGGCAAAGTCATCTCGATTTACGGTATTTTTCTTTTTGAATGGCGAAAATATCGGTTTTGACGTTGGTGAAGACCCCGTGGATACTTCTCCTCCACTAAATACATACTTCTCGACCATTTAGTTGGAGTTAGTTGGGTATTTGAAAATCGGTATTCAGTTTTTCATTCGAAAACCGAAAATTTGCACGTTGCTTTGAATACATATTTGAAACTTTTGGAATGGACTTATTAGACTACGAAATAATAAAAAAAATTATCTTGGTGATTCTGTACCAGATTATAGCTACCTAAGATAATGAAGACGTAAGTGTTCAAATTTTTAATGAACAACTCCATAGAATTCAAAGAAACAGATCTAGATTAAGGGAGATTTTGGGTCAATATAACTCAAGTAGTAGTTGATAGAGAGGGCAGAGACCAACTGATGTACTTGGCAATCTTAGCACTGGCTCTGACCTACTTGTGAAACCTATTTTGGCACATCAGATATCACTGACAATCAAAGATGTGCAAGTAGGTGCCAAAAACTATTACAAATAGAAAATAGGGAACAGGTGCCAGATAATCTATTTTAAAATAGAAAAATAAAAAAACAAATTCGTATTCAAAATAGAAAGCAGAAGGTCACCCTTTTCAAAACAGATAAAGCAAAGGCACACTTATGAAGTAAAGTACAAATATGGACCACTCCGTGCAGGAACTATTGCTAGCGCTCCTGGCGAACTAATCCCAAAATAATACGTTACATCGTTTTATCCAGTTTTCAGTGCTCCGGTTCAGTTTTTAGACGCTGTATAAGGTTGTTTGTTTTTCACCGTATTATCAACTCGCATTGTTAAAATTTATTAAGTTTTGAAGTTCACTTATTTTAGATTTTCAAATGTGAAAGAATAGGAAAGAATGAAATGAAATGAAAAACTTTATTTGCGTCTTTTTTTCTTGCACTCACTGAGCGAAGCTCGTTTCGAGGCTGTATAATAATATTTTTGAATTTTTTATGTAACTACGCGGGGAAAAAAATTATATATATATAAACTGATAGAAAAAAAAACAAAAAAAACACAAAAAAACAAAAAACTACTACATAGAACAATTTGGAAAATGAAAATCGGAAAATCAAAAAATACAAATACAAAATAAAAAGGAATAAAAAAAAACAAAAGAAAAGTAGAAAAGGAAACTAGAAAAAAAGAGGGGGGAAAAACAAAAAAACAACAAAGAAAAACCAAAACAAAACCAAAAAAATAAAAACCAAGCCATGAAAAAAAAGAAACTACCGATCCCCGCCCCCATCCGTCGTTTACAAATTAATGAATGAAAGTAAGTAGCGAAAAACTCTACTTTCTAATGTATGCATGATATTTCAAACATATTATTTACATTTAAGATCAATTTTTGATGACCATTCTAAGTTTTAGGAAGTGGTTTATACAGGGTGTCTCTTGCAATAACCCCTTCCACCTGGTAAGTAGGCAACCTACCCCGACAATATGTAGATATGTTTGCATACTCTTACTTTTGAACGGGCTGAGTTATGGTCAAATTTTAAAAAGTTTTCTATCTTTGAAAAAAAAAATTTATTTCTTCTCACGACTGAAGATAGATAGAAAAAGGGTACCAATAGGAAATAGTAGAGGGCAGTTGTGGTAACCACAGAAAAAAATGGTCGGAATCGGTTCAACAGGGTGTTCTTAAAATCAATTTTAGTACAAATTATATCAAAATTTTCACATTCAAACAAACACTTTTATACAGTGAAAGAAGATATTCCCACTCAGAATCAGAAAAGACATTGAGTTTTGAATTCTTGAGGAACTAAAATAAATGTATGTACTGACTTCTTGTATTAGTTAATATTGACCCCTCGTAGAGCTATGGAGCTTGAAGGGAAGAGATTAGAGACAAGAAAAATATCTTCCGATTTCTCTCGAAACATGCACACCTGTGGGAAGCCCTATTTGTGCAGGGGGTTGAAGTGAAGATCATAAAAGTTCTACAGGCCTTATATGCAAATTCAGAGGCGTATACAAAACTGGAACTAGCGAATACGGAGTTGGAGGATGCCTCTGCATAATAACAGAAGAAGTTGAGAAAGCCTAAAGCAAGCAAAAGCTCGCAAAGCGCCAGGACCGAACGAGATTACCTCGGAGATACTCAAACTGCTCGATAAAGACGGACTCAAACTGCTCACAAAGCTATTCAATAAGATATATGCAACCGGACACATTCCGAAAGAGTGGTTAACATCAATCTTCATACCTCTACCAAAAGCACCACAACCAAAATACTGTGGAGATTACAGACTAATCAGTCTAATGAGCCGCACACTAAAAGCATTTCTACCACAACCGAATCCGGATAAAATGCGAAGAAAATATAAGTAAAGAGCAATTCGGTTTCAGAAATGGACTCGGTACACGCGAAGCACTCTTCTATATGAACGTTCTAATACAGAAAATGAGAGAATTTCGGCGTCCGGAGTATTTGTGCTTCCTCGATTTCGAAAAAGCGTTCGATTAGGGGCTCCACAATAAGCTGTTCGAGGTGCTCGACAGAATCGGATTGGATCTAACAGATAGACGAATAATATCGAATCTCTACCAACAACAGAATCCCACAATAATGCTTGGGAACAGCAAGCATACTGAACCAATGAGGATCGAACGAGGAGTGAGACAGGGCTGCATAATGTCTCCCGTTCTGTTCAACATCTGTGCAGAGAAGACCTTCAATGAGGCCCTCAAAAATCGCAACGAGGGCGCAAAAATCGGCGGCGAAACGATAAATAATGTTAGGTACGCGGATGATGCAGTACTTTTGGCCGAAAATGAGGAAGACCTAGTAACACTCATACGGGCTGTCGAAGAAGCATGCGGGGGATACGGCATCGCCATTAACGTGAAGAAAACGAAGGTTATTGTGGTTTCTGGCGAGGAACTGGACGAAGTGGAGATAACTCTGGCGAATGTTCGATTGGAGCAGGTTAGAAAATACAAATACCTTGGAGCCTGGATCAATGAAAAAGGCGATCCCGAAGATGAGATCCGTTGCAGAATCGAACAAGCGAGAGCCGCCTTTATTAAAATGAGGAAAACATAGACGACAAAAGACCTGTCGCTTGACACCCGAATTAGGACAGTGAAATGCTATATGGGTGATTCTCCGAAAAATGGACAATTCAACGTGGACAAAAACCAAAAAAAATGAGGTTCACTTTTCAAATTTTTTTCGTTGAAATCGATACTAGGGGTGTTGAGAAATCATATTCCGGTACCGGCCGGGCTTAAATTTGATTTTGGAGGGTTGTAAAAAAAAATTGTTGTCCACGTTGAAAGACAAATTTTTCAAGTTTACATAGTTTGATAAGATGAGGCTGTACGATCACACAGCGGCACCGTGGGTTACAATCTCACGGATCACGGTTTTATGAAGTACCAAAAATTCATCTAGGAAAGTAGTCTCTGCACGAAGAAGATTTAAAAGCTGTTTCTACAGACTGCTTCTAAGTGTCGAAAGATTCACGTCCTTCAGCGTGGATACAAGAAATACGTGAGTAGCCACGTTGAATAATGTTTTATGTCCACGTTTAAGGACAAAATCGCCTTTTCCCTTTTCCCATTGGGTAAATATGCGGAAAATATTTGATACATGTTGCTGAATGTAATGTGGCCAACATTAGTTATATTATTACGTTTTTACAAATTCAGAGCTATAAATTCAATATGGCTGTTGATGTCAACGATGAAGGACACTTTTTTTTTAGAAACCAGGATCTCAGCAATAAATGAGTATTTTAGCATACAAATTATCATTATTTCACAGAAGTTCTTACACAGCCTTCTAGAGGAAGTTATATTGAGAGAAGTTTATGCTTATAGTGGAACCCTACAGAGTGGTTTCAAAATTATCCACGTTGAAGGACATATCTCTTCCTAGACACAACTTTGAGGTATTCTAAAGGTCACTTAACTTGGTTAGAAAAAGATTGTAAGACCTATACCGCGTTGCCTCAACTTACCTCTTCAACAATGGGAAACAGTAGTTCCTGAAAATGATGTAGTAAACCCTTCCAGCAAGCAAAAAAAAAACGGAACTAGGCCAGGTTGACACCCACGCTGATGGACATTTCAGGTGCATTTTCGATTTTCTAATGATGTTCTGCTGAACTAGGGAGAGCTTTTACCACTGTCTCCATCAGAAGAGTTCATTTCCTCAATTTTGATATATTGCGCATAGCATTCTGATAATAAGTGGCAGAGTTACAGCCTATTTACATGAATCGTCCATTTTCCTGAGAATTACCCATATATGGTCGGTATTAATGTACGAATGCGAGACTTGGACGTTGAAGGCGGGCATGATGAACAAACTAGAGGCATTCGAGATGCGGTACTACCGCCGGATTCTGAAAGTTCCATGGACCGCGAAGAAGCCAAACAGCAAGATCCTGAGAATGGTTAAACGGGAGCGCAAGTTACTGAACATAGTTAAGAGAAGAAAAATAGAATATTTCGGACATATAATGCGTGGACCAAAGTGCGAACTGCATCAGACCATAATGATGGGGAAAGTGGAGGGAAAGCGAAGAATAGGACGGAGGAGCCTCTCTTGGCTGTGCAACATCAGAAAATGGACAGGTTGCGATGTCGAAACACTTTTCCACTCCACAGGCGACCGCGAAGCATTCAGAGAAATCGTTCACACCGCCACAGGACGATGCCCAAGATCGGGACCGGTCAAGGCACGAAAGAAGAAAGACGATACAAAACTGGACAAGGAAGGCTTACCATTCAGCATACATAGAGGGGTAGAGTCCAATCATCAGTAAACTGATGACGAGTATCTTGACTGCCTGCAGATATGTTGGTATATGGATATGTCCAATAGTTTCTATGTTCTACGCATTTAGTCAATATAAGAATGTCTTTCGATTTTGGAACCATTCTCGTCTTACTATGTAGACGTGTCCAGTTTCACAATTGATAAAAGGTATTCACGACAAACTGCTAGGAAATGATGAAACCTAAACGTTTGGTACAAACACGGTTTTCGCTCAAGTCAGTAGTATGACTTCATAGTAACAGAAGTGTTTCATACCCTAATTTAAAAATGTCCTTCGAAATTTCTATTAACAACACGGCTTCAGACTTCAGTCACGCAGCAAAGATTAAGATCAATGAGCACATGGCTGGAAGCAGGCTGGAAGAATTTCGGGTGGAGCGTCGAGCGTGTCGGAGGGGGGTCGCTCAAGTATACCCATGGCTGTAAGAAAAAAAAAAGTTGTTTTCAGTTTTAAGCATTGCAAATTAATCGGCTGCAGATTGCAGCCGCGCAGCAAAGATCAATATCAGTGAGCACGTGGCTAGAAGGAAAAATAATTTCCATGGAAATAAAGGCCATTGAACTGAATTGTGACCATGAAAAGCTAAATCATACTGATTGGCTTCACGCAATACGCACAACTGAACTGAATTGTGAACTGAACTAGAATGTGGAATCAGGTTCAGTGTCGGTCGGAATTGGCGTCGGTCGGCAGTAGGATGCGGGCCAGCCAATAGACATATCCATGTCAAAAGGAGAAGGGCACGCGAATACGAGTCGCCTCCACGCCATCGGAGCGGGAGGCGACAACGCCGGCGTTAGCAAGAAAGATGGCGTCGATGTCGCCAAAGTTGCCGGGGGACAAACTCCGGAAAGAGAACGCGGCTCAAGGACGGGATAAAGCTACGCGACCAAAAAATCGCAGAGCTGGAAGGGAATATAAAGCAGATGGTCGCGCGACATGAGCTGGAGCTTAAGGCGTGTAGAAAAGATCTGCGTGAGATCAAGGAGCAGCTACAGCGCCAGCCGGTTCTGCTGCAGCGACAGCAGGATAGTTTCCGGGGCCGAGGTACGGTGTCTGGCGAGCCACTTTAGCATGCGTGTATCGCCATACGCTCCACCAAACCATCCCTGCCCGGGAACTCTGAAGTAATCGATGGGACGATATTATTAATATACGTGTTTCCTTTGTATGTATAACAGTTGTGGGGCAGCTGTAAATCAGTGTGAAAGATTCGGCAATTGATTTTCTGCCGTAAGCCTGCATTCCCTGATGTGTCCAGTTGTCCAGATATGACATGAATGTGCCAACACGTGGTAACTATCATACATGCATGATACCTGTATCACTGTCATACCTGCGAAACATGCAGCACAAATGCGCCAGTTTATCGGAGCTGGTTGTAGAAATACAATTCTATTCGTCTTTGAATCCATCATCGGGAAAACGCCATGGACGAGTCGAGACTGCACAATTTGAAAAAATCACGTTCAAACAAGTCTGTGTGTCGTGTTTTAAACAAACACAATCCAGTCAGTACACGGCGCGCTGGAACGCATATTTTCCCAAGACGCGAATATTTCCGGCCCGTAACCTTCGTGTGAAGAGTTAATTAATTTCGGACTACCTCGTTTCCTCAAATTTCGAATTCGTTTCGAGCGTCATTCTCCACGCTAATCAAATGGCCGTTAAATTCATCAATCATTTTATCTATGTTACTGTAACACTTTCGGCGTTCCTACGTACCTTCGAAATTTCTTGATATTAATAATTTCGTATTCAACGTGTCTCGCCGCCTGCCAATATAAATTCGTATTGTAATTCGCACGAAATTAAAATCTCTGTAAAAAGCGGCCGGAGATTAATTACGGCGACGAATTCGAATAAACGAAGTCGATGTTCTATACAAGAGCATCATCCTGGATTAGATCTTTATTTTTAAACTTCCAACGCCGGTTTAAGACAATCGTAAAATAACGCGTTTAAATCGTGCGAATACCTTTTATTACAATAAATGCCGAGACCAGTTAGCTGTGTATTCACATAGCCGGCATATTTTTAAATACAATTTAATTAGGTCGTTACCACCGTGCTGCACTGGCTAGGGCGTGTTTACGTCATGAACTTTTTTTTTAAATTTATTTTATAAGTTTTTTGCCACTTAGCCAGCGTTTATATTTCAGTCCTTTTTTTTTTTGGTATGGGAGTATATCATTTTGCAGGAGGTACCGTTTCAATTAAGATCTTTACGATTCTGGTACGGTTATATCCGAGCTGCGTGATTTTAACTCTGTTACCGTAAACGACACTTACACGCGAACTTAGGAAAGAATATATTTCGGGTTCCCATGCATATCCGTTCGAATAAATCGGAAATTAATTCGGAAACCGAGCACACAGATTGCTAAATTGGGTCAATAGCCACGCTCGTTCGGAACAGAAAACGGCTAATTAGTTCGTTAAATGATTTTTATTTCGTCGAGAACATCAGCTTCGGTAGAGTTCTATAGTTTCCCATTATGCACAATTGATTCGTAATTTGGATTGCAGAATGTCAAGCTCAAAAATCTGTCCTATCTCAAGAACTTCCAACTTATTCAGTATGTTGATTGAAGTATTGGATTCTGCGTTAGATAAGGTAAAGTGTCATTTATTAGTCAGGTTTTTATGGACAGTCATATCTTGAGCTCTATAATTACATGGAAGAGTTGATTTTGGTTTGATGAATACGTGCATCCTTCTTCTACAACATGCGGCAGTTTTTATAAAAGGGTCTACTTTGTCGGTCAAATCATTTTTGAGTTAAACACATGTGTATTAAGCCGCGTCCACACGAACAGAAATTTGGTTGTACGACATCATACGACGACGTTGCGCGACACGGAACATGTCGCGGTCGTGCAAAAAGATGTTGTACAACTGACGTCCACACATACACGGCCAAATTGAAATAGTTTAGCGCGACTATACGAAATTCCGCGATTTCTTTCTAGACTTCTAGCATTTTTTTTTTTCGGCCAAAGGTTCATCTTCTTTTCATCGCCCATGGTAATTAGACAACGCGAACTATACATATACTCGTATCTGTTCAATGCAAAATGAACAATGATGAACAACTTGAATTAGACCCGTAGCCAGACTGTGATTCTTGAGGGGGCAAATAATACAGTAGGGAGGGAAAAAATGTTTTGAAAATCTGTCAAAATCAAATACATAGGAGCATACAGGGTTAGTCGGTTTTCCTTCCTCCATAGGAAATAGTTTTTCGCCAAACCAGGTGCACGTTGTTTCGCCAGGCGAGCGGTCTCATCGACCAGAATTTCATGGGAAATATTCGGGGAACACTCCGATGGCTTTTGAAGAATTTTATCAAGAATCTTCAGGAAAAATTTTCTAAATCTCCGTAGAATTTCATCGAAAACTAGGGGGCTTCGCGGCCCAACCCCCCGCCGTCATTCGCTTTGCTCGTGCCGGCCTTACTCGGCGCTTCGCGCCTCGTCCAACCGCCACAGTTCTCAGTGTTTGATCTGAAACTTTTGCTCCTGAGTTGAGGTTTGCTTTGTGCTTCTTTTGCTCCCCCTGTATCAGTGGTCCTCAATCTTCTACCATGAACCCCCTTCCATCCTTTCTTCATCACGAGCCTCCTCCTCCTCCACCACGACCCCCTCATTGACCATGGTTGCTTTCCGCCTCTACAGTCACAGCCCTCCTCAGCCAGAAACTCCTCCCCCACAATGTCCATAATCTCCTACCAGAGGCTCCAATGTCCACCCCATGGTCTCTTACCTACGCAGTATTCCCCCTGCGAACCCTTTCCTTCTGTACATTCCGGTAGGCCCTCTCCCTTGGACTTCCTCCTCACCTCTACAATCATCAACCACCACAACCGACCTCCACCACCTGGGCCTTAATCTCTTCACATTGCCCTCTCCCTCACTCCATGACCTTCTCCACCCACAGCTTCTCCCTCACATGGCACCCTCCGTTCATCCCTCTGATCATCACCCAGTCCTCCACCTAGTCTCCCCGATCACCCTCTTCCACCCCGAGTGCCCTCCATTA
Organism: Acanthococcus lagerstroemiae; assembly: GCA_031841125.1. Classification (NCBI taxonomy): domain Eukaryota; kingdom Metazoa; phylum Arthropoda; class Insecta; order Hemiptera; family Eriococcidae; genus Acanthococcus; species Acanthococcus lagerstroemiae. The sequence continues at coordinate 72,981,100 of CM063106.1, read as the reverse complement.
GGACCACGTCCTTCGACCACCCCACAACACTATGGCCTTCATTTCTGTTCACGTACCACACCCCCACCAAGACCTCTTCACCCATCACTACGACCTCCTCAATGGCGGCCTTAGTCCCTTTCTACAACCTTCCCCTTCTGCGGCTCCATCACCCTACGGCCTCCTCGCTCAACCACCACGAAGATCCCCTGGTCCTCCAACCAGGAGCTTCCACCACCATTACTACCCCTCCCCCACAAGAACCCTTCCCTCCAAGACCACCTCCCCAGGACCAGAACTTTCCACACCATGGCCTTCATTCGCCTTCCCGGCCGCCTCTCTCACCAAGGACTTCCTCCTCCACCAGGATCTCTTAGTCACCATTACCCACTTCCACTCGGGGCCTTTATCTCCACCACCGTGGTTTTCCTCCCCTTCGAGAGCTCCCTCCTCCACCATGAGTATCTCTTATACCACCAGGCCTTTTATCTACCAAAGTTTTCCTGCCCCTCCAGGACCCTCATCCAACACTACCTCCTCCTTTCTCAATAACCACCCTGTCCTTCCTCTGCCATGAGGACCCCTCACCCACCACTACCCCCTGGGCTTTATCTCCCTTCACAGCCCTGTCCTCTCTATGGTCCTCCAACTCCCTTGAAGATCCCTGGCCATTCATCCAGGAGCTCTCACAACCATGACCACCCCCCCCGCACCGCGGCCATTTCTCTCCCTGATCCCTTCTCTCACCTAGGACTTTCTCCTCCACCAGGTCCTCTTACTCATCACAACCCCCCGCCCCACCAAGGGCCACCATCTCCGTCCACAGCCCACGCCCGCACATGGGCCCTCCTCACACTTCTGGAATTCCCTCCTCAACCATGAACCCCCTCCTGAGGGTAGGCTACCCCTGGAAAATTGAGCAATTAAGGGGCAGGGTAGGCAACCCGCAGCGACTTGAGATCTTGGAGATTGTGGGTAATTATGTCATTATAGGTCTTCTTATGTCTTATTATGTAGGTTATGTCTTAGGTGGTAGGGACGAAGGCCGGGATTTAGATATCAGGCTCGGAGTTTTTTTTCAGGAGGGGGAGGAGAGGGGGAGTTTTGGTTTTTAATATATAGAAAGATAGAGAGAATGTCATTATATGTCTTTCTTATGTCTTATTATGTGTTACATCTTAAAACTTATGTCCTTGAAAGTAGCTGATCTGCCCCTGCAATTTTTCTCATTTTTAGGTAGGCAACCCGCAGCGCGTTTTTTCAGGAGGGGGGAGGGGGAGGAGTTTTAGTTTTTAATATATAGAGAGACCTTCTAGAAAAATCACCTATTCAGGAAAAATTTGCGATAATTTTCGAAGAATTTCATCGGACATCATTGAGAAATATCTCCAATGATTGCAGTCGAATTTTGTCAGATATTTTAGGGGAAATCTTCTATGATTCCCAACAATTTTATCAAGAATCTTCGAGACGTATCTCTGATGATTTTGGAAGGATATCTTTAGAAAATTTTGATGCTTTTCAGAGATTTTCGTCAAACATGTTCGGGGAAAATTTTCAATGATTTCTAAGGAATTAATCAGAAATCTTGGAGAAAAAATGTGATGATTTCCGGAGAATTTCAGCGGAAATATTCAGAAGAACATCCAGTGTTTTCCAAAGAATTTCCTCGAAAATTTTTCGATAATTTTTAAAGAATTGCATCGGAAGTTTTCAGAAAACAACTCTGATAATTTCCGAAGAATCTCATCGAAAAATTTTAGAAAGAATTTACAATGTTTTCCAAGAAAGTTCTTTCTGAAGAAAACCTTCAAGAATCATCGAAGGTACTTCTCAATGATTTTCGATAAAATCCTTTGGGATGGTTGCAGAGTTTTCCTAAAATTTCTCACAAATTTCTCCTGAAATCATTGGATAATGTGTTTCAGTGATGTCCGATAGAATTCATTGTGAATGATCGGAAATTTACCCTTAATATTTTCGATAAAGTTTGTCGAAAATAATCTTTGACAATCAAAGGAATCGTCCCGAATATTTTTCATGAAATTCCTTGGAAATAATCGAAGGTTTTTCCTGTAGATTTTCGGTACAAATCTCCAAAACTCTTAGTGTTATTCCCTGGGTGCTTTCTATAAAATTCTCCAAACATTATCAGGAAATTTTCTTGAAGAATTTTAATAAAATTTTTTTTGGAAAACAATGGAGATTTTTTTCTAAAGATTTCCAATGCGATTCTTCGAAAATTATTGGACATTTTTTCCGAAAATTTACAATGAAATTGCTTAAGAATCATCCGAGACTGTTCCCGTAGATTTACGATGAAATTCCTTGGAGATTATCGAACATTTTTCCGGAAGATTTCCGTTGAAATTCTCCTTCAAATAAAGTTCAATAATGTTATATTTTGCAATTGTAACTCTGAAATCATTATGAAAGTTGAAACTAAAGTCTGGAAAGTGAAAATACACTAAAAAAAGCCAAAAAAAGAAAATTACGAAAAAATAGATGAACAAAGAATGAACAAGTTGATTAAATCCAAAAATCGTGCACTAGTTCTTGTTCTTTTTTTGGGGAGATGAACTAGTTCGGAACTAAGTTCACCAAATAGTGAACAAGAGCAAGTGAACGACTTGCTCTGAGTAACGCCCTTCTCTGACGTCAACCAACAGTAAGTCACATCAATTTCCCAGAAGACGCGCGAATTCACGATTCACACACAACACGGTCGCGCAACAGTGTGTCGCGCGATTTTCCTTTGAAGTGGACCGATATTTTGTGGATCGAGAATTCGGTGCATAACACAGTCGCACAACCCAAAAAATTTGGGGGGGGGGGGGGTTTAAGAGGATTTGGGGCTAAGATACCCCCCCCCCGCTTGTACTTTTATCCAGAGCTACAACCAAGTCAATGTTAATTCGAACTGCATATCAAACCGCTGTTGGTAAATACGGGAAGGAAGCGGATGTTTTCTGGGCATTTTGACTTATCAGCCTTTTTTTCCCATGGTACGACGATTTTCAAGTTATAGATCCTTGAGTAATCTAGTTTCCCCCCCCCCCAAAAAACCTGATTAATTAATACGATCTCTTGTCAGGATGAGTAGGCCAAAGTACTGGTTCAACCCGCAGGATCCAGAATAGTTCGTTGAACCTGGTACACTGTAAAAACCAAAAGGTGAGCACTCTTTCCCACCTATCTTAACCGCCAAGATATCATATCTAAGATCATACACCTGATCTCACCTTTTCGCACAGTCAGCCATGACGCATCTCAAAACAGAGGCTCTTAGTTCTTGAACATTCAGGCTATTGCAAAGCTTTAGGGCCCTAGGCATGGGGGAATTTATATAAACGTTCGTTCGTGAGAGGGGAATGTGAAATAGTTTGTTGTTTCGTGAATTTATTCGGGGTACATTAATTTGGATTTCTGCCAGAAGATCGGGATCATTTAATTTTGATGTCAATAAATTATTAATGAACTGAATTGACACAAGTTCTCTCCGCGTTGTCAAGGATTGAACTTCATATCCCGGAGCTCCTCATATGGGATTCCATGAGGGTAATACCTAAACTGTTTATTATAAATAAATCTTAGGCATTTTTCTTGTATTTTCTCCATTTGATCTTTAGTTTCTTGCTGGATGGGTACCAGATTGGAGATACGTATATTCAAGATGTGATCTTACTAATGAATAATAAAGGGTTAAGTATGTTTTAGGCCTTTGAAGGTTGCTAGACTGTCTGAATTGGAAACAGAGTAATGACCTTACTTTTATCATCATTGCAATGTGTATGAAAGTAAAGATTGGAATCTAGAGTTTTACTAAGGTCTCTTCTTTTTGTTTTTATATCCAATCTTCCTTCTTCAATAATATACGAAGTTGTGATTGTTTTTTTCTTTTTTGAAAAAATTATTTGATGGAATTTTTTATGTTCAATGATAGGTTATTCCTCCTACACCATACATCTAAAGAGTTAAGGTCTTCCTGCAACTTATCTGAGTCGTTTCTTGTTTTGATTTCTTTATATTTTTTAAAATCATCAGCATATAACAAGGTTTTCGAGTTTTCAATTTCAAAGGGTAAGTCATTTTTGGAGTTTTTTCCGCTTTCTCTTACATTTTGGGCTCCACAGGAGGCTGATTTTCAATTATTATTATTATTATTATTATTATTATTTTAAACATAAATAGTAGAAAGTGGAATAATTGAAGATTCGTTCCCTGTGGAGCCCAACAGGTAAGGGAGCAGAGAAAAAATTCCAAATATATGAATTCAGCGATCCAAAAGCTCTTGTTCTGACGTAAAAAACGTGGAAACTGAAATAACTGAGCTTTAGCTTTCTACAGAGCTCAGAAGATTAGAGAAGGAGAAAGAAAAAATTCTAAAAATGCACCCAACAATCTAAAAAAAACATTCAAATAATGCGGAAGTAGAAATAAAATTGAAATAATCAAAAATCAACCCCTTGTGGAGCCCAAAAGAGGAAGGGGAAGAGGAAAAAGACCCAAGGAATGGATTCGCAACCCTGAAAACATAAATGTCAGAAAGAATTTTCAGGCAAGTATAGTGGACTCTCCCCTCGACAGAAGCTCAAATTCAAAAATATCAATGTTAATTCCACACAGGAGAACTTCAATACTCTGCACGGGCATAGATGGAGAGCGAAGAGGGTTGGAAGTTTCAGCTCCCAAATCTTTTGAGTGTCCTTCCAAAAACCTGAGAAATTATCCGAGCGAAAGAATCTTCATACACATAAGTTCCCCCACTCCAGGTCAGCTATTTGTGTTTATGAATTCATCAAACAACAGAATCAGTGATCTACAGAGGTAATGATGAATACGGTGATGATGCATTTGTAGATATCTGTGCACAAAATAAAAAGACTCGGTAGACAGAATACATATTTCGCCAAACTAATTCATTATCAAAGAGAATTTCCGATATGCTATCGTAATTAGCAAGAAGTAACATACCTACCTGTGGCCATGGAAATAAAAAAAAAGAAAGAAAGAAAAAGAATGAACATTTTAAATACCGTTTTATCGTTACGTATCTTCGGCTTACCGTACCACCTGCTGTAGTTAACCAGGTATATCGATACACCTTACTAGCAGCTTCCATATCTTGAGTCATTGATCTCATCGGTAGTCAGAATACTGAAGAGGCTCTCGTCCATCCCTGCCCCGCCTTCCGCCAATGCTTTATTCATCATTGTTTGCAGTGATATTAGTGCAGCATCGAGTTACACTTACCCGCCGACCATCTTTGCTTCCTTTCGTACGTGTCTTAACTCGCACTCGCACGTTAATACTAATATGAAAGACGATAAATTCGTGAGACGAAAGATTTCTCATCATTCGCGGCCTCGTTAAGAGACAAATATTTTTCTTCGAATAGTAATATATTTATATACACCGAACAAATGCGGTCTGATAGCGATAACATATCGACTTTCAAGATTTATCAAATGAAAGCGAATTTAAGATTTTGTATTCTTCTATGATGTGAAATTGTTACTTAGTCACTTTAATCTTCATGTATAGAATGAGGCTCTCCAGCTCAAAAACGTACTACCAACTTCAAATCCTGAAAATATTAGAGAATTGTTTAAAGTCTTTTTATGAAGCATTATTTCCTTTATTTTTCCAAGCATTACAATTAAGTAGTATTCTCTTCCCAACTATCCAAAAATCAATGGCAGGTACTGTGATTATGGAGGAAAGTGAACAATTCTCAACGAGCATGAAGTTTTCAACACGAGCCACGATTGTTTACATACCGTCAACTGGGGTAATAGGACACAGGTGGTAATACTGGCCACTCATGGCTTATTTACTGATAATGATATACTAGCGTTCCTACAACAAGTCATGAATGGCCGATATTATCACCAGTGTCCGATATTACCCCAGTTGATTTTACTGATAACGATACTAGCGCTCTTACAACGATGCATGATTGGCCTTTATCACCAGTGTCCGATATTACCCCAGTTGATTCTTGATTGTACCGGAAGTATACTTATATAATCTCTTCTCTCTAAATATTGAAAACACATTTATCCCCGCCGTTCCCCCTCCGCTGAGACTCTAATTGATATGAGACAAGGGCAAAATTTCGACCAAAAAAATAATCTTTTTCGACCATTTTAAGACATCAAGAAACAACGATATTTTGACCAAAAACAAGCATTTTCCACCATTTGCCATCAAAAAATTACGAAAGTTTGAGTAGAAACTATAATTTCAACCATCTTTACTGAAAGAAAAAAGAAGACAACATCTTGATCAAGAACGACTAGGTAAAGGTTACCAACTGCAGATATTTTTGAACATTCTTAATTTAAGAAATCGTAAAATTTTGACTAAAAGCCATCACCTTTAACCACTTTCAATCAAAACCACAAAATTTTAACCACAAGCAATCATTTTTGAATATGTTCTATCATAAAACAACGACATTCCGACAAAAATGACAAATTTATATCAAAAACAATCATTTTCGGCAATTTTTTAATCAAATGACGACGAAATTTCGACCAAAAACAATCTTCAGCCATTTTTCAATCATAAAAGCGACGAAATTTTGACAGAAAACAGTAATATTTGCCCATCTTTAATCAAATAAAGACAAAATTTTGACCAACAACTAGATCTTGACCAAAACAGTCATTTATTAACATTTTAATTTTTATCAAAAACAATCAATCTTAACCATTTTTTAATTAGAGAGTGGCAAAATTTCGACCAAAAACAATAATTTTTGACCATTTTTAGTCAAAAAATTACAAAACTCTGACCAAAAATGATTAAATTAATGTTGAATAACAACAGATACTTTTGAACATTTTTAATAAACAAAATAAGAAAATTTCGATCTAAAGCAGTTATCTTCAACCACTTTCAGTTCAGAACAGTGTGTGCCCTAATGGACAGTACCGCCCATATTGGGTACTACCAAAAAGTTGTTGGACACCTTCAAAAAATTTCTGCAGCTCCGAACAAGAAAGGAAGAATAACATGCTTTTAAAAATTTTATTTATTCAAAAAAATGAAAACGAATATAAAAATAAAATTTGGAAAAATTTATTAAATGATTAAAGAATACCTAAGCAATGAATAACGTGATGAAAACGAATGTAATACTTAATGTAAAAAAATTCAAAAGTAGGTAAGAATGTAATTGTAAGCAAAATTATTTAAACATTCGACGCAAATGATTTTTTGGATTGTATATTTTGTCTGTACTGAAGCTCCTAAAGTGGAGGAAAACCACGGTAGTGGCGGGGACTATAGAGGGAGGTAGAGGCCTCGAGTGTGAGGGAGATGGAGAGTAAAAGGTCCTGGTGGAGGAGGAAGTCCTTGGTGAGAGAGGCGGCCGGGAAGGCGAATGAAGGCCATGGTGCGGATGTTTCTGGTCCCGGTCAGGTGGTCTTGAAAGGAAGGGTTCTCATGGGGGAGGGGTGGTCATGGTGGTGGATGCTCCTGGTTGGAGGACCAGGTGATCTTCGTGGTGGTTGAGCGAGGAGGCCGTAGGATGGTTGAGCGAGGAAGCCGTAGGGTGACGGAGCCGCGGAAGGGGAAGGCTGTAGAGAGGGACTAAGGCCGCTATTGGGGAAGTCGTAGTGATGGGTGAAGAGGTCTTGGTGAGGGTGTGGTACGTGAACAGAAATGAAGGTCATAGTGGTGTGGGGAGGTCGAAGGACGTGGTCCTAATGGAGGGCACTTGGGTTGGAAGAAGGTGATCGGGGGAGACTAGGTGGAGGACTATGGCCATTGTGGGGGAGGAGTTTGTGGCTGAGGGGGGCTGCGACTGTTGAGGTGTGACCGTGGAGGCGGAGAGCAACCATGGTCAACGAGGGGTTGTGGTGGAGGAGGAGGAGGCTCGTGATGAAGAAAGGATGGAAGGGGGTTCATGGTGGAAGATTGAGGACCGCTGATAGAGGGGGAGCAAAAGAAGCACAAAGCAAACCTCAACTCAGGAACAGAGGTTTCAGACCAAACACTGAGGACTGTGGCAGTTGGATGAGGCGCGAAGCGCCGAGTAAGGCCGGCACGAGCGAAGCGAGTGACGGCGGGGGATTTGGGCCGCAAAGCGGCCAGGGGGCGAAGCCCTCTATTATTATTAAAAATAGATCCCACTTTTCCTTGTTATCAGCCCTGCCGCTTCAATCGGTTCCTCTGACAAACTTATGACATCCCATTTTATTTTTCCAAAAGCATTTTCGAGCTCGTACAAATACAACTGATTTTCCCCTGCCAATCTCCTGGCATTAAAATATAGCAGTTCTAACCTGGTTTTCAGTCCTCTTTTACCCTTATTTTTAGAGGCGCGAATTGTTTCTTTGGTGGGGGTGTTCAGCCTTACCTCCTCACAATGGTTGAGTTCGGCTTGAAGAGATAAATAAAGACTGCTATTATTATAAGTTAGGTAGCCATTTTGACAGTTGCAGAACTTACGGCAATGATGAAATTCCATATATGAGAGAAATAAAAATTAACCAGCATTCGGTCTGACCAATATTTGGCTCCAGTTTTTTTTATTTTTTGACCAATGACTGGATAAAGTCTTCTTTCCCTTGTTATCAGTCTGCCGAACGAAATGTTCGACGAAATACTTTTTAGCTCTTTCTCGTCCAGAAATAGACTTGAATCGTGAAATGCCTCAAGAAAATATTCAGATAAGACAGAGTAGACTACATGTACCCTGTGTAAACTCTAAACGAAACAGGTACCGAGTACATCATTATCAGTTCTTCATATTTCCTATAATTATAAACATAATAATCAGAAAACTCGAGTACACGAAATACCATTTCCTCACTTTGCAAAACAATCGACCAACAAGTTTCACTGCGGACAATTAATTACAAAGAAGATGATGCAGAAGACCGTCGCTCGATGGTCGGAAATAAACGGTTTATTAGTACCGTTATGGCAATATTAATATTTATAGAAGCTGATAAACTGGTTGACTAACTCGAATAAGTTTAAAACGCATTAACGTTTAGGTAAATCCTCTAGACGTGGAAAGTACTGATGATGTGCTTCATTTAATTCGACAACGTGAATCGAATTTCCTTCGATTACGTTATTTCTGTTACACTGGAGACTAATCTACGGCAAGCCGGGCATTCAAAACACGTTTCGGCTGCGAAAAATGATTTTTGTCTCATGCTCCCGCGTTTAATTACTTGATCATTCTTAACGACGCGAAAATGAACCGTAAAAATAATTAAATAAAATACACGCGGTAACGAGCTTGATTCCGTTACCAGTGCGTAGACACGAGCTTGGAGAAGGTGAGGCAAAACCAGGGGCTAGGAGCACCCTCCGGCCAAGCCCTCCAGCACGAATTTTAATGCATTCAAAATACATATATTAGATCTGATGAGACAAACCCTTCATTTACAATAATTGAATGCGTCCATGGAAAAAGGGCCTAAGTTCCCTTAGGCCCTTTTTCAATAAATGATGTAGTTCGATTCGGCAGGTCAAGAACACTATAGAACACCTCACGTTACAGCATTATCTAGCGCCAAACGGCCACAACAGGGGATCAAACATAACTGCTCTGGAAGAGTGAGCTCCTCAATATCGGTGATTATAGTTTAGGTTTTGTCTCCTTTTCAATGTTATTATTTATTTTTCATTAATAATATATTGACTTCGGAGCATGTATGCGTATTTATTCTTTTTCAGTGTTCGTTTTCTATTGAAAAAGAAGTAGAAAAAGTAATCCAAGGGAAAAGGGCCTAACTTTCCGTCACCCTTCTCAATCCATATCTCCGCCTACATTTGACCTCAGCTCTACATACTTACTTTAGGATTGCATAATGAGACTTCCAACTTCATAATATAATATTAATTATTACCCAAATAATCATTGTTGTAGATTACTTGATATAAGCTCAATTTTTGTGCTTCTTGAACGATTTAGAAAAACGCATTTTTGCGTTTTGGGAAAGCACTCCTCATAATGCAGGTTAAGCAAATTAATGTTGCCGTAGCAGGATATTCCGATTGTATCCATTTGGAAGCGTCCTGAAAAATGAACCTTAATGTAGGTATATTAATTGTAGGCCTTTATTTCAAAAATATTGTTTCTCACATGCATCAAAATCCTGTGCTGCAGCCGAATAATAAGGAAGTGTGTCGGACCTTGAAGATTCCGAACTACAAAATTTCAGTCAAGTACCTTATCGAATTTTATTAGGCGTATTTTCGGTCTACCAGAAATTCTAACTTCAACAGCATGTTCAACCTGTGATTTGAAAATTATCGGGGTTCGAGTAATTGCAATTGGGACGTAAGAACTCTGGAAAATCTCATCCTCTGTTATTACGAAGAAAAAATATAATCAATCTCCGAGTAACACCCTCTTATTACGAAAAATTATATTCGATTTTACCTCGCAATTAATATTACCGAAGTTCAAAATGGAGTTACCTACATGTATGAAGACGAATTTGCTGCATGATGGAATCCGAACAAAGTATGACGGATCTGTGAATTCTGAATTACACTTTTTCGTGCTGTTCGTTTAAATAAAGTCTGCCATTTTGGTTTTAAAATGACGAAACCTTCTCTTTGTACTACCGATGGTAATTGAAAGTACCTATGGTATTACTTAGTGTGAAAAATAACACGTTTGGAAACCGCATGCAAGATCGTGATGAAAGAAAATATCGGAAATTGAATTATGGATGTGCGATGTAATTTGTACCTTATAATCTGTAAGTACACCAGCGTGATGGTTAATACCAGAAAATTACTGTCGAGATCTCGACTAATCCGATGGTATTCTGGTATATTTATTTTATTCATTCTTCGTTTGATTTCACCGCATCAAGATTCCAATAGCAGGGAAGGAAGGCATACAATAATTAGAGATGAGGAGCCCATTTCCAAAGTGACCTAACTGCAAAATTTTAGTTTTGAGAAAAACAAGCAAAACACTATCAGCAAAACAGAAACGTAGATAACGGGTTTTTTAAAGGTAAAAGTATCAATAAGTTCAACTCAAGAAAAATTTGTAGTTTGTGTTTTTGCAAAGTATGCCCCTATCGCGGCAAAACAGCGTGTTTAAAACAAAAACTCACGATATCATAACATTACAGTTAAGTCACTTTGGAAATGCGCTCCTCAATTGTGTTGGGGTCAGTTAATCGATTATTTGTAGTTTATCATGTGGCAATCTTCTCTTCTTTTGGAATTTTCTTCTTTGGCGGAAATCATTTCACATCAACATTCTTTGTAGTTTCACTTTGCGGAAAAATTTCTTTCCAGACCAAAAACAGAGCTGATTCGACTCCCACATTCTCCAAGGGCAAGAAAATGGATTTTAAAAATAGTATCTCTCCGCATCTAAGCTCTCATTCGGAAAATACAGAAACTGTTTTTCCGGGAAAATGTCTAACTTTCATACTGAATCAATAAAATTCCGCCTACCGTTATTGGTTTTTCGGGAGGAAATTGAAAATTGTACAAAGTGTTACCAATATTATAAATTATTGTTTACTTGAGAAGAAAAATGAGAACATAGCAAAAATTATGAACAACGTTATTTATTTCAGCTTATTTCTGTGTAAAGAGGGGAGGGGTTACTGGCCGGCGATTGTTACGAGGGGGACCTGCGAGAGCTGATGTTCTTGGTGGTCTTTCTGGTTCCATTTCGCTCCTGTATCCAAGAAGCAGGCCCCTGTATCAGATTCACCGTGTAAGGCATTCTTGCAAACTTAGACAGCTCAGGATGCGACAGGGGCCAGTGTCGGCCTTTGCATCTTCCTGAAAGTAAGAATGAAAACATATAGGAGAATCTACAGGCGCCATTGAACGATCTAACACGACTATCCAACATCAGTGTTCAGAAACGCCTGCTGTATTTCATGATAGGCAAATAATCACACAGTTTCATCTTGTAACCCTGTGCATTCTTTCAACTATTTCTTATCGTTCATACCAACAAATATTTACTGTCTAAAGTTAGAAAACCCCTACTTGATGAAGTCGCAAAGTGGATCCAGACCCCCTCGACTATTCTCCTGACTACACCACTGAATTAAGAAGTGCTATTTGGACATTATTTTTTATTTATTCGTCGCAAAAATTCGCGATACCTACTGCTACACTGGCAAGTTATATTAAATTGAATCCCCAAATTGAACAGATTCAAAAGCGATTTTCAAAATTAACAATTGAAAGGGCGGAGACGGAAACGTGCATACTCGAGTTAGCACGTGTGTATGAGATTTTGGTCAGAGACTGTTCTTTACAGTCTAAACTGGACGCTATTCAGCATTGAGCGAAGAGACGAAATGGAAATGAAAGAAAAAAGAAATCAAAATGAAAAACTAGAGTTTCTTCTACCCAAGGAAAAAGTAAAAATGGAAATAAGAAAAGATGTGCGAGAGTTTGATACAAGAAAAATAGCAAATATCTTGGAAGAAAGCAGGTCGGAGGGTGAGAAAAGAAATGTCAGAAGGAAAAAAGCTCATACCGGGCATGAAGAACGAACAAGGAGAGAGCGTATACAAGCGCAAAGGTATCGTGAAAATTGCCACAACATTTTTCAAAGAGTTATACAACGAAAGTGAGGAAAAAGTCACTAATGGCGAGAAAGCAGGTGATGCTGATGCGAAAGAGGATAAAAACACTGAAGAAAGTATTCCTGAAATTCTAGAAAAAGAAGTCAGAAACGCACTAAAAAGTCTGAAAAAAGAAAAGGCAGCCAGTCCGGATGGGATAGGCAATGGGGAGTTGAAAATATTGGCAGAAGAGATTACCCCTACTCTCACTAAACTTTTTAATAAAATTCTAGAAAGAGAGATCATTCCAAGGCAATGGAAGGAGGCCGAAATTATTATGCTCTATAAAAAAGGGAAAAAAGACGATATTAAAAATTATAGGCCGATCAGCCTCACTTCCAATCTAAGCAAAGTTTTTATGAAAATTATGAAGGCCAGAATATACCCCATACTCGACTCGCAGCAAGCAAAGGAGCAGGCAGGCTTCAGGAAAAATCACTCGACAATCGACCAGATTTTTGTGATTAACCAACTAATAGATAAGGCAAAAGAATATAACTTTAAAATTTACCTATTGTTTATCGATTTTTCGAAAGCTTTCGACTCAATAAATCACGATTTTCTATGGACGGCATTAAAAAACCAAGCTTGTCACCAAAAGATAATTAGAATAATCAAAAATGCATATGACGGGGCGAATGCCTATGTAAAAACTGATGCAAAAGGAGAAAACTTCAAAATTGGGAGGGGAGTGAGACAGGGGGACCCATTGTCACCCAACCTGTTCAACTGCGCCTTGGAAGAGGCGATGAGGTTGTTCGACTGGGAAAGAAGAGGAATGAAAATAGACGGCGAGTACCTCAGTAACCTCTGTTTTGCAGACGACATAGTTCTAGTGGCAAGCGAGCTAGAAGAACTAGAAGAAAGAGCAGAAAAATTCATAGAAGCATGTAAAAAATCCGGGCTAAAGGTGAATACAAACAAAACAAAACTCCTATCAAACGCAGAAAGTCAAAAAATCTAGGAGCGGTGGTAAAGAGCCTGAAGTGGAACTACGCGGGACACATCATCAGAGGCAAAAAGAAAATAGGTGGGAAAGAAGGGTGGAAGGGTGGACCGCATACGATCAAGAAAGGGAGAGGGGCAGACCCTATACCCGCTGGAGAGATGGGCTAAGAAGAGAGCTAGGCCCCACCTGGAGAAGGTATACCCACGACAAAAAAGACTGGAGGAAAAGAGGGGAGGCATATGCCCAAAAGTGGGATGGTTGGGAAGAAAAGTGTAAGGTTGGAGGGGGAGTCCTCCACTGCTCGTGACGCAGAGTGTCACGAGTTGTAACAGTATGAAAAAGGCAACCAAATAAATGCTGTTATTATTATTATTTCGACATTATTTTTTGTTTATTCGTTGCAAAAATTCGCGATGTAACGAAAACGTGCTAACGCATGAGATTTTGGTCAGAGACTGTTCTTTACAGTCTAAACTGGACGCTATTCAGCGTAAAAGAACCAACCAGCAAAATCTGTTTTTTGAGAACACGTGATTCGAAGTTCAAGAGCCATGTAAAAACTATATGACATAGCATTTACTGATAAGCCTTTTTCAACCTGAGTACATTTTTGAATCGGGGGCTCAATTTTGAAAAATTGCTCTTACCAACGATACTAATATCTCATTTTGTTTACAAATGTTGCTTGGTTCCCTTACGCTGAACAGCGTCCAACTGTCAGTGGTTGAAATTTCAGAACGTTAGGTGCATTCCGCGCCTGTAGGGCGCGCTACAAAGTTGTCGAGCTCACCCATGAAGACCTTTCTATAGGATCTGTGGGATCTATGTTTACAGTACATTCCTTCTCATCAGAGCTATTGGGATGTGGAACAGAATGTAGGAGCGCTAATGGGCACCTCCTAATAAAAGGTTAAGTGATCATGGAGGGAAATAACATTGTCGTAAATGGGAAATAGGGGGTTTTCAAAAAATCATTATAAAAATAAGAAATGACGGACATGCTTCAAATTTGAACTATAGGGAAGCTATATGTATATTCGAACTTGCGATTAAAAACTTAATGGAAGTCCGGTGAAGTAAAACATGAGAGGCACGTTATCAGTTGCCTGCCCGACCCGCGCGATACCCGCGCGACCTATTCATTTCTTCTCCATGATCACTCAATGAGGGTTCGTAAAATATCCGCTAGATGTCAGCCACTTTGATTTCGAGTCCCAAACTCCCAATGGACGACTAGTGGAATGTTGGTATGCGCGTCAACGCGGTCGCCTGGACGACATATCCATGTTACAATGTCCTTCAGTATAGTGGTCGGACTCTTCCTATTTTTCTTTGTGGCATTTTTAGAAAAATTGAGAGCATTTTCAAATTTGAAATTTAGACTTTTCAGTCATCAGAAAAGAATGTATCTTTTAAAAAAATTTAAAGTTACAGTAGAAGGAGTAGGACTTATACTATAAAAAATGAAATAAAATACGAGTGTTGTTTCTCAGAACTGATACCTGTCTGTCCCTTTTCATTACGTTTTTGGATTCACTTTTTTTTTTTAACACGGCAGCTCTAAGGGTGGCCCACCTTAATATACACTATGAAGAGCACTTTCGAATATAAAGCTCTAGACACATGATTATGTCATTGATTACAGTATTACCAACGAGAATTTGACCGGAAATATTATATCCGATAGTATATTCTGTACAAACCAAAGAAACCAGTTCCCGCCCATTTTTCCAAAACCATGTCTTAGAATGAACATTTTCCCAAAAATAAATATCCCGAATCAAATTTCCTAAATTACTTTTTCCCAAACGTTTCATTCCCAAATTTTTTATTTCATGATGTTATTGAATTACATATTTATAACAGTACAAGGAATAATTTCTGATGAAATGGGACCCTGCAGACCTCTCTAGCTCCAAAATTCCCCGAGATATGGCTGTTTAAAGTTGAGATTTCAAAATCTTGATTTTGAGAAAAATACAATTAAAAAAAAAACTTCAAGAAACGAAAAATTACAAAGTCAACGTGGCATATTATTTCTAAGCCAGAGAGTTACTTTGTTTAGTTATAATAGGTGTTAGTCTGGCTTCTAGTACATCGCTTGAATAGAAAAAATCGCCCAAATCACTATCAATGCACTCATTGACCATTTATCGGTAACGTCTTCGTATTATCAAATCGTGATAGTTGTTTACCAGATTTATAAAAGGAGTGCATCATTGTAAATCAAGTCTATTAAATGATAAAAAACACACGTAAAGAAAAGTTACGCTTGTAATCACTCTTTTTATCGTCCTATCAAAAATAAACGACGCATTAAATTCTGGTTGTATGAACATGTATTATATTTAACTGGTTAAAAGGTTGATGAGGCTTTGATTGATCTTTTTCTAACTAGATCAAGACTGGCTATCAGTTTCATTATTTCTCAAAACGGAAACAAAAATATTTCCACCCGCGAAAAATCATTTCTGACCAATGAACAATAGCCTTTTGATAAAGCGATACAGCCCAAATACATCCAACATATTTGGAGTACGAAATTTCCTTCCTCAAAGAGTATCAAAAATTTCTCATCGAAAGTTTTTTCTTTCATATTTAAAGTAATGAAGGTTTGAGCAACTCTGCTGATGACCTTTTTAGCCCCCCCCCCCAAAAAAAAATGCTATTACGTAGTATTATTTTTCAAAATGAGAGCTACAAAGGCTAAAAAGGTTTCTATTTCCATATTTTCGAATAAGAAAGTTCCTCTCAAGAACTCTGAGAGAACAAGTTTCACCGCCAGTTCTGTTGAATAACTGACTGAATAGAAAAGCTTCAGTTTCATCAGATAACAAAAATGTGCAGATCAAGTCCCACCTATCACAATAGGATAAAAAAAAATTAGTTCCATCAAAGTGCCCTCCATCTATTACCGTTCTTCCCCAGAATGATAACCCAATATTCCTCGCCCGCCTCCTCCCGCTAGTATGACCCGGATTCGAGTTTGGTGATTTCACTTTTTGTACCCCCTTGATTCTGCGGATACCTTACCACCTACAGGTCCGCCATTTACTTATTCTCCTTTTCCCCAAGTGTCACTTGAGTGTTTCTAGAAATGAGTTGGTTTCACCAATTATAGGAG
Organism: Acanthococcus lagerstroemiae; assembly: GCA_031841125.1. Classification (NCBI taxonomy): domain Eukaryota; kingdom Metazoa; phylum Arthropoda; class Insecta; order Hemiptera; family Eriococcidae; genus Acanthococcus; species Acanthococcus lagerstroemiae. The sequence continues at coordinate 72,964,461 of CM063106.1, read as the reverse complement.
TCAAGTTTCAATAACGTCAACGTGCAAATATGTATCGCTATATTTTTCCTCTATTACCTTATTTTGTAATTAGGCTAACATTTTTTCCTACTAAAATGGAAATATTGTATCGTGCTTCCATTTCTTCTATGGCTCGTTACTTACCTTTTTTTTTTTTTGGAGAACTCATTTTTCAATCGTTACATCCCCCCCCCGGTCCCCATTGCTCATACACTCTATTCGGTCGGACGATTATATAACGTCCCTTTGAAAGTCATCCAGACAGGTTTTACACAAGCCTTCGAGACCGATTAAGAGTTTTACAAGTTTGCTTTAGTTCTTTAACTTCTCTAGTCTCTAGTACACTTCCAGACATGACTGAGACTTCTTGATATTATTCTTCGCTTCATTAACACTTCTGAGAGTCAGTCTTTCTCAGTACTGTTCTAACACTTATAAAGGAGGGTTTAATCTTGAGTGTCTTTTAAGGCCCTTGAAGGTTTTTCTGAACTTATTTGTGACTCTTCCAGACATGTCATAGGGTCTAAATAATTCTGAAACAGTGTAAAACAAGCATGAATGGGTCTTAAAAAATACTAAAGCGCCTTAAATGATCTTGTAAAACTATGACAAAGTCTGAAGAATTATCTACGGAGTATATGAAATAATAACCTTAAAATGAGGATATCCCTCCCCTTCGAGCTAGAAAGTTGATGCCCATTATTAATGCTCATTTTAGCAAATCTTAAAAGGTCATTTAAAAGTTTGATAAAATCTGAAAAAATCTTTGTACAATGTTAAATAAGTTCGAAAAACCTGAAAAGTTTTGAAGAATAGACGGTATCTGAAAGTATTTTAGAAAAATACGAGGATATCCTCCACCCCAAAACATGAAATAAAGTAAAGAACTATACCCAACTATCAAACCATTACAAAAAATTCTTCACTGGCCCCACTCGCTGCATTCATTTGACTTACAACCGTTTTCTGTTTTTCTTATAAAATTATGAACTATTTCAGGACTTTCTTATGTACGTAACTGTTCAGAGCCACTTCGCTTTTGAACACAGTGGAGCTGTTGGGGAATAATACCAGACTATTTATTGTTCCTTTTGAAGGGCAGGTAAATTCTCAATAACTTGAGAACTATTAGATAAAATTAACGAATCCTGCTACTTATGAGAATTTGTTTCGTGTTTTGACTCTCACATTCTCCAAGGGCAAGAAAATGGATTATAAAAAAAAAAGTATCCCTCCGCATCTAAGCTTTCATTCGGAAAATACAGAAACTGTTTTTCCGAAAAAATGTCTAACTTTCATACTAAGTCAATAAAATTCCGCCTACCGTTATTGGTTTTCCGGGGGAAAACTGAAAATTGTAAAAAGTGTTACCAATATTATAAATTATTGTTTACTTGAGAAGAAAAATGAGAAAATAGCAAAAATTATGAACAACGTTATTTATTTCAGCTTCTTTCTGTGTAAAGAGGGGAGGGGTTACTGGCCGGCGATTGTTACGAGGGGGACCTGCGAGAGCTGATGTTCTTGGTGGTCTTTCTGGTTCCATTTCGCTCCTGTATCCAAGAAGCAGGCCCCTGTATCAGATTTACCATGTAAGGCATTCTTGCAAATTTAGTCAGCTCAGAATGCGACAGGGGCCAGCATCGGCCTTTTCATCTTCCTGAAAGTAAGAATGAAAACATATAGGAGAATCTACAGGCGCCATTGAACGATCTAACGCGACTATATAGCATCAGTATTCAGAAACGCCTGCTGTATTTCATGATAGGCAAATAATCACACCGTTTCATTTTGTAACCCTGTGCATTCTTTCAACTATTTCTTACCGTTCATACCAACTAATATTTACTTTCTAAAGTTAGAAAACCCCTACTTGATGAAGTCGCAAAGTGGATCCAGACCCCCTCGACTATTCTCCTGGCTACACCACTGAATTAAAAAGTGCTATTTGGACATTATTTTTTATTTATTCGTCGCAAAAATTCGCGATACCCACTGCTACACTGGCAAGTTATATTAAATTGAATCACCAAATTGAACAGATTCAAAAGCGATTTTCAAAATTTACAATTGAAAGGGCGATGACGGAAACGTGCTTACTTCGAGTTAGCACATGTGTATGAAATTTTGGTCAGAGACTGTTCTTTACAGTCTAAACCGGACGCTATTCAGCGTAAAGGAACCAACCAGCAATATCTGTTTTTTGAGACCACGTGATTCGAAGTTCAAGAGCCATGTAGAAACTATATGACATAGCGTTTACTGATAAGCTTTTTTCAACGTGAGTACATTTTTGAATCGGGGGCTCAATTTTGAAAAATTCTATAGGGTGCAAAATTAGACAACTCTTACTTGATGAAGTCGCAGAGGGGATCCAGACTCCCTCGACTATATTCCCCTGGCTATACCACTGAATTTAAAAGTGTTGTTTCGACATTATTTTTTATGTGTTCGTCTCAAAAATTCGCGATACTTCTACACTGGCAAGCAGTGTTACCAACCCTCCGGCAACTGTCAGAGATCTTAGGCAGTTCTAGGTTCTTTCGGCATTTTTTCGGCACTCAGGTATTTTTAATACAATGTTAGGCATTTGCTATATCTTACAATTCAGTGCACACTTATTTTTTACATTTCAGAATTTTGAATGTTTGCTATTTTGCTGCGTGCTAAGAGCGTGAGAGCTACGAACTGTCATTCTCTCATTCATTGGTTGGCTGCAAGTCTGCTGTCTCTTTTTGTTGATAAAACTAAAAACCACAGCTTAGAAAGCCTAATGAAGTAATGTTTTTAGTTGTACGTTGGTGTGTTAGTTCTAGTGCTAGATTCGAAAAATAAAAGATACTCGACTTTGAGTTCCAAAAATGTCCTACAGTCTCCAGCAATCTTAGGCATTTTTATAAAACAATCCCAGGCAACTCTGAAGTTGTGAGTTCGTAACGCTGCTGGCAAGTCATATTAAATTGAATCACAAAATTGAACAGATTCAAAAACGATTTTAAAAATTTACATAACGAACAATTTTAATATTATCATGTGGATTTGCTGTATGAAGAATTGCAGGAGGGGTACCAAGTCCAGTCTCTTTCCGTTCGAAGGAAAATATCGAGTGTCTCATGCACACTTGACCTAAGCGACATTTTGACGAAAAATGAGTTTAATACATATATTCTTATAGATCTCGATGCCCTCTATCTGGCTACACTCGCAAATGACGAATAACTTCCTTTTTTAGTCCGCTAGATGGCGTAAACCATTTGAGCCACGTATATAACACAATGTTATTTATATTTTCAAATCACTCTCCTGAAAAAAAAAAAAGTTTTTGTCACTTAGGTCAAGTGTGCATGAAGCACTCCATATCATGTAAGTATCCTATTAATAATAACCTCCTGTCCAATAACTTGAGTGACCCAATCATTTTAGATAAAATAGGAATTAAAGTTCCACGTATCTCAAAGCGGTTTACTGAAATTTTTTATATACCTAAGACCAGAATAGAAGTCTCATTCTATCAAATGATCTTTTAAGGAAACCCAATTAGCAAAAACACAAATTTACGCAAAAAAATGTTGCATTATTGTGCTTTCCGTACAAATTGTACCAGAGCAGTCCGTGAATTTGTTGTAGTGTGTATATAACATGTGTGTGTTGATAGATAAATTTTGTGTAAAAATTATTAGTTTTGAACCTAACTGCATTTGTACTAAATTGTCACAAATTGTAAAAAATTGTGTCTGGAGTGAACATTTTTGCCTAGAATTGTGTACTGATGCAAAAACACTTTTGCATAAAAATGATTATTTTTGAACCGAATTGTCACAAAGTATAAAAAAGTGTGCTCGGAGTGAATATTTTTATGCTTAGAATTGTATTGTGACAGAAAAAAACTCCATCTTGGCTAGTTACGTTACATTTTAGGTACGAGCGTTCAAAGTTTGAAATTAATTAAATGCAGTATTGCAGCATCATTATGATTTCGTGTGAATGTGATAATGCTTTATGTCGCAGTGCTAAAGTTCTAATAACGATTAACGTAGTGGATACATATTGTACACTTGAGGAAATGTGTTAAGCATGTGTGCATTTTCCATAGTTTATTACACGAACTAAGTGATCTTATGAGTTTCATATTGTGGTCTTTCGGTTCCATTTCACCCCTGTATCCAAAAAACAGACCCGCGTATTCGCGATGTGAGGCATTCTGGCGAAATTAGTCAGCTCACGAATCGACAGGGGCCAGCATCGGCCTTCGCATCTTCCTGAAAGAAAGAATGGAAACATATAGCAGAATCTATAGGCGCCATTGAATAATCTAACGCAACTATCCAGCATCAGTGTTCACAAACACCTGCTGTATTTCGTGATAGGCAAATAACCACACCGCTCGACTATCATCATCATCATTTATTTGTTATTTAACGACGCCCGACATCTAGGTCTTTAGCGTCCAGCCGTATTACAAAACAAAATGTGTGACTAGGTTCCCGTATACAAAATATAAATAACAAAGGCAAGTTAATGGTACAATTAAACTAATATGAAGAAAGGCATAATTCACTATAACCATTAACAAATAAATAACTAACAAGTAATAAAGAGAAAAATTTAACAAATGTAAAGTAACAAAGAAAATATTTAACGAGTATATAAGGGAGTATTATAGACGGGAAGTGATATAAAAAACAAGGACAAATTCACAAAATAAGTAACAAGTAGGTGACTAACAAGTAAATTAGTGGTAAGGGGTACATTTAGACCTTTGAGGTGATTTGGACACGGGTAAGAAATAGGAGAATTGTCTGTACAGCTTGAGGATTATCGGTGAGTGCATGTAGTATGGGATAGGAAGGAGCTCCATAAATGGAGGTTCGAGCCTCCGCGTGTGCAGGGAAGTTGTCGATGAGGTGTGTAGCGGTAAGGGGCTCATTTATACACGATGGGCCCGATGGTATTCTGGTATATCCGTTTTATTCATTCTTCGTCAGATTTCACCTCATCAAGATTCCAATAGCAGGGAAGGAAGGCATACAATAATTAGAATTGCGAGGAGCCCACTTTCAAAGTGACCTAACTGCAAAATTTTAGTTTTGAGAAAAACAAGAGCAAAACACTTTATCTGCAAAACAGAAAAGTAGGTAACGGATATAAGTTCAACTTTCAAAAAAATTTGTCGTTTTTGTTTTTGCAAAGTATGCCCCTCGCGCGGCAAGACAGCGTGTTGAAGACAAAAACTTACGAAATCATAATTTTACAGTTAGGTCACTTTGGAAGTGCGTTCCTCAATTGTGTTGGGGTCGATTAATAAATTATTTGTAGTTTTTCACGTGGCAATCTTCACTTCTTTTGGAAATTTCTTCATTGGCGGAAATCATTTCACATCAACATTCTTTGTAGTTTCACTTTGCGGTAAAATTTCTTTCCATGCCAAAAAGAGAGCTGATTCGACTCCCACATTTTCCAAGGGTAAGAAAATGGATTTAAAAAGAAAGTATCTCCGCATCTAAGCTCTCATTCGGAAAATACAGAAACTGTTTTTCCGAAAAAATGTCTAACTTTCATACTAAGTCAATAAAATTCCGCCTACCGTTATTGGTTTTTCGGGAGAAAATTGAAAACTGTACAAAGTGTTGCCAATATTATAAATTATTGTTCACTTGAGAAAAAAACCGAGAAAATAGCAAAAATTATGAACAACGTTATTTATTTCAACTTCTTTCTATGTAAAGGAGGGAGGGGTTATTGGCCGGCGATTGTTACGGGTGGGATCTGCGAGAACTGATTTTCTTGGTGATCTTTCTGGTTCCATTTCGCCCCTATATCCAAAAAGCAGGCCCCTGTATCAGATTTACCATGCTAGGCATTCTTGCAAGTTTAGTCAGCTCACAATTCGACAGGGGCCAGCGTCGGCCTTTGCATCTTCTTGAACGTAAGAATGAAAACATATAGGAGAATCTACAGGCGCCATTGAATGATCTAACGCGACTATCCAGCAATCAGTGTTCACAAACGCCTGCTGTATTTCATGATAGGCAAATAATCACACCGTTTTGTCTTCTAACCCTGTGCATTCTTTCAACTATTTCTTATCATTCATACCGACAAATACAATATTTATTTTTACTGTACTGGCCGATTGAAAATAGAATCTAACTATTTCGGTTTGTAGCTGTAATGATAATGATGATAATGTTATCAGTCTTATATATATACGACTGGTTGGACACAGTTCTTCATTTCTCCCTCTCTATCTTGCGCGTGTAGCATGATAATTTGTAGGGTCAATTTTTCGTATTAAGAGTCTCGAGCGAGAAGCTTGGGACTTGAGGGAACGATGGTTTTCGAGCATCACAAAGCAGGTAGTCGGACATTTTCGACGTTTATTTTGAATCCGAACTGCAGGCTGGTGACGTTTTTGGAACGGAAGCGAATTCTTGATACACATTAGAACATAGATGTATTGTGGATAGACCTCATCTAGTCTGTACAAACCGGACCTTGCCGTACAGAGCTATATCAAAATTATATTCAAAATTAAGCTCGGACAGGTAATGCTTGTTCATTTCACTGCATAAGTAGCCGGCTTAAAGATTTCCCCGGTGATAAGTTAAGTACGACGCTCGCCCGGAGTGAGCACACGGTCTTACTTGAAATCATTCGCACAGGCTTTCTCCTGATAAGAATTGGCTGTGCTGGGGACTATGTTTTTCCACATAACGCAATCAAAAGTCGATGTCTCTTTCCATCTCTCAGATCGTTAATATTACAAGGATAGTGCGGGGTGGAGGGATGGAATGATAAGTCAGTAAACTAGTCGGCCGAGTAATACAGATAAGTGAAGCGATGCACTGAGCTGAAAATTGCAGCATGGTTCATTTCGTTTCTTGAGCTACTCCCAGTATCAATTTACCGTTATGAATCTCGCTACAGATTTTCGCCTACGTGAAAGGCTTCGAATATCGTGTCTACTAATTTAGTTTGAGAACGTGTCACTCAGTTTTGAAGTTATATTCGGTTATTTTGTTCTCAAAATTCGAAATTCGACGGCATTTTCGGTTGTTCGAAGTATTTTATCGCCGTAAGTGACAGAACTGAAACGCCACAGTTTAATTTTTTGGATCCGTTCGCTGAGCCAACCACATGGTGAAATGAGAGGGCATGCTGTAAGCCTTGTCCAGCAGTGACATTTTTGGTCTCTTTTGGTTCAATCAGTGAAGATCTGGGTCTCCACAAAGTGTTCATCGTGTCGAGAAATCGTGTTTCCAATTATAGGATTTCCAAGTCCAGACTGATCTACGGCGCGATTCGATCGAGACCACGCCGCCACGAGGCAGGACCATGAGGCCTATATGTCGAAGCTGTCATCATCGAATTCGCTGCCAATGGCTCCAGGATCTTCCAGTATCGGCTAAGCATTGCGTTTTATTTGTTCATTTTTATGTCAGATTGCGTACCTTAGTCCGATAATTTTCAATAATTATGAGTGTTTATATTGTAAGCCTAGCTCCCCTCATTTTGGTTTAGCATTTTGTATTATGTTTCGAATCAAGTGGGCAAAATTGAGTTTTTCTCTAAGAACATCTTTCCTAGGAGGATTCCATCCAAAATTTATTGAATTTTCGTTTTAGTAGGGTGAGCAGCTTAGTAACTTGGATAATGAGTCTTCTACGTGTGATAGAAACGTGCTGTAGGCGATTCACATTCGCCTCAAATTGGAGTTTTGGGACAAGTTACTGTGCTATGTTATTTTTCAGTTCGTTCCTGCACTTCTTCATCTATCGTCGAGTTGCTGGAAGATTTGTAACAGTGGCGCCACTTCGCACATCTAGATCCATCACCTCGAGATGCAGACCATATACGCTCGGTAACGTTCCAGTTTATCCAGCATTGGGTACACGTAACTCAGTTTGAGTTCTTTTTGGTACTTTAGCTGAAATGCTAGGTAAAGTACCTTATTCTTGGTTTTTATCATCGACCCGTGGTACAGTGCGAATTCGCGAGTGGTAGCCTTAAGATTCGTGCTTACCAGGGAGCCGACGCCCTTTCAACTCGCGTGTATGATCTAGAAAGGGCGCGGAATAGAAATTCCCTTTACTTTTGGTCTTGGGTTTCTCAAAATTTTCGAACCAAAAAGTATTCCATTTTATTTTTGTTTATTTCTCTCCCCCCTCCCCTTTTTGTTCAATTCTAAATTTAGTGAATAGCCTACGTGAATTTCACGTGGAGGCTCAGCATCCTTGTTATTGCACGTTCGGGGGGTGATTCAAAATTTTAGGGTCCTGTGAACCAACATCAGTTCGCGATGAAGGAATCGTCACCGAATCTGTGGTCGAAAGCGATCGTTCCGAGGAATTCAGTCACTCCGAGAGAACTTAAATCAAGATTTGTAGCCCAATTCTCTAAATTTGAATATGTCCTAGGGAGAAGGGGACTCCCTGTGGATTGATTTTTTCGGTTTTTGTATTTGGCAAGTCGTAATGTTTTTTTTTGTTTTTTTTTTTTTTGGGGGGGGGGGGCATTTTTATTTTACAGCCAGTGTTGCTGATGTTTAATTATCCTAAATTTTAGGGGAGAGAGGACCCTATTTCCACATTGCTATATAATTTTATTCTTAATTCAAGCCCATATTGGAGGGCATCTATTTTTTGATCGCGTACGAACTAGACGGACCGAGTAAGAGCCATTGGCCTCATGTTTATTTTATGAAGCCGTCGAGTACTCCATTGTGCCGTATTTCATTTTTTATCATTTTTTATTATTATTATTATTTTTATTATGGTTTATTTTCGATTCTATTAATTTTTAATACACGAATTCTTGTGCTGGGTGACATGAATCTAATAATTTCAGTGAGGTGAATTTGGAACAACTCTATCTTTTTAGTTTATTTTATCAAAAATGCATGGACGTACCACCATGCAAAGTGTTTGATTTATGATACGTGGCATCCTTGGACTATTTTTAAAATTAATTTTCCATTTGGTGGACCTCTTTTCATTCAGGGACATGAAGAGTGGGTTCCCAAGTACTTACATCCATTCTGATGGCTCAGGTCTTCAGCATTACTTCGTTAATGAAGTACACTGGGGACAGGGGTCATCGTGGACTCGCCTAGACTCCTGTGGGGCTTGGTGGTAGTCTGTGGTTAAACACCTATGAGTATGGTGATAGTAGGCTGAACGTTCGTTATTACGAGTTATTAGCCCCCTCAGTCGGCAATCTACCATCGGCAAATTTCCCACAGGTGAGATCCTGGGAAGGAGTTCTTTCTTCTTGGGATTTTATTCCGAAATTTGGGTGGGACATCTGGCTTTCGGGAAATCTTGCTACATGCGAGTTCTTCGATTTGCAAATAACTCTTACATTTGACAGGCTCGATTATCTGTTAAACATACTGGAATAGTTGCCGAACACCCCTTTCTTTCTTTCCACCCTTCCTTCTAGCAGAAGTGATGTTATTTCTGGGTGCCTCAAATTATTCCCTATTAGTTTATCTCTCCTCTTCATCAGACAATTCCAAATATCCATTTTACCTCCTACTCTGTTAAGTACTTCCTTATTTCTTACCTTATCCATCCATTCGATACTAAGTATTCGACCATAGCAAGGGCGGACTGGGGGTCTACTCGGGGATCCCCAGGGACCTCGAATGGGTTTAAGGGCCTCGGGGCCTCGAAAATTACGAACGGGCTGTTTAGGCTTGTATGAAGATGAGGACACCGAGGAGAGAGGAGGGGCAAGGTACGAGCCTCCGACCCTTTACTTGAAACTCCGTTGAAAGAAACAAGCATCGGTTAACTAAACTTCGTATATTAACAGTAATAGGTTGAACATCGTAGCATCGTAGCGTCGTACATATCGTGTGAGTAAGCATCGTAATCAATCACCGAACTCGTTACGCAAGTGAGAAAGAGGGCACCAACAGGCGGTAGGCTAGGCAGCAGTGTTGACAACCTTGGAGCGGCAACCCGTATAACAGTGTAGCCAGCTCAGCACTCCCTCTCGGGTAGCTGCGACCTTCGTTAGAAGTACATCATCGTTACTTTGTTACAAATAAAAATACTGAAGACTATTAACAACAAATACAAAACGAAAAAGTCGTAATCTTCATTGACAAAACAAATTGTTGCTCCTTTGTCATCTCCTTCGTTGACTTGCAACCCTCAGTTACCCTTGGTTCCCCTTTAGTTACCTTGGTAATTTACGGGATTTTGCACATCGGGTTTCAACAGGGTTTATCTGTCAGAATTTGCCGTCTCCTAAGCTTTTTGTGGCGATTTTAACAATATATAACCTATTATATATAGAGAGTCTTTTTATTTTCTACGCTTCAGCCTCCTCATCACGGTAAGGTATCACACAAGAGGAGGTCGTGGCTTAACTTATGTAATAGTAGTACGCATACAATTTGATATAATATTGTGCCTAAAAATACGAACAACAAACCTGCGGAATAACCAGACGAAAAGAGCAAATATTTACACAAATGTTTCCAACATTTCAACTAGCAGACAAATATTGTTATCGTGTAATTTTCGAAGGTAAATAAAAGCCAGATGAAAATAAATTGGAAATAAATATAACACTTTTTACAGGCGTGATAAGGTCATTAAGTCATTATCTTTATCCCACCGTTGATCTATAATACGAAGACTCCAAGGCATCGCGAAGTTACATATTTCTCAGAGTTTCGATAGGTAGGTCGAAGTTTTTAAAAAAACGAAGCAGGAAGCACACTTATAAGCTAAACGTGTTACACATCGGATCTACCTATCCAATGATAAATATTTTGGGATGTAAATTTCTGAGTAATATCAAGTAATTTGCGGTCGGCGCACGATGCACGAGTGCTGAACACCATCAGTCATATTAAATGATCTAATGTAACGTGATTAGGTAACGCCGGTTTTAAGCATGGGTATCGAGTGTTGACTGTCGAATCAAATTAACATTCCGACAGGAACAGCTTGACCAAAATGGATCGTAAACGTCACAAGAATGAATTTCAATGCAAACATTTCGGTATTTCAACAAACACGTTTGAAAAATGTAGCTTCTGAACAAGACTCGAATTCCCCCAACTCCAAAATTTCCAAACATCGTACAATTAAAATTAAGGTTAGATTCTGCTGCATTTGTAAATTGCAAAAGATAAACTAGTTAGGCGCCCTCGCATTCGTGTATATACCACCGTTCATACACGCATGATGTGCGTAAAAACGCGTCATTGGCGAATTTTGTCGATGTGTGCTATTTAAGGGGTAATGAATGACATATGAACAAAATACGTACAATTTAGAACATTAGAATGAAGGTAGAGCAGTTTACTGATCGTTTTTGTGTCGAAATATTATGTCTTCCAGGCCGATGGAAAATTTGGAACAACCAGACCTATGGAAATTTTATTCTAATTTCAATATTAACGGCCAATGAATAAATTTCAAGCAATTTCAAATATTTTGTGTTGAAGTGAATATCTTACCAGTATTATTTGCCTCTTGCCTCGGTTCAGACCATGATTCCGTATATCTGATAAGATATGATAACAAAATTGTTCACTTGCTCTTGTTCACTATTTGGTGAACTTAGTTCTGAACTAGTTCATCTCCCCAAAAAAAGAAGAACAACAAGACCTAGTTCACGATTTTTGGACCTGATCAACTTGTTCATTCTTTGTTCATCTATTTTTTTGTAATTTTATTTTTTTGGCTTTTTCTTGTATATCTCCACTTTCCAAACTAGTTTCAACTTTCATAATGGTTTCAGAGTTACAATTATGAATTATAACATTATCGAATTTTTATTTAATGTTTAAATTTTAATCAACAATCACATAGGATTTTAATAAGGATTAGAAAAATTGTTTGGGTAATAGCCTAGTTTTCAGTTGTAAGCTATTACCCAGAAAAAATATTTTTGCTCGCAATTTTTTGTTCAAAAACTCTATTTTTAAATGAGAAAGACCAAGAGCAAAGGTTCTTTTTAATGAACAAACGATGAACTATAGATCAGGCGGAAGACCAAGTGAATAAGAGCAAGAACTAGTTCACTAAAAATGGAAAAGAACAAGAGCAAGAGCAAGTTCATTAAATAGTGAACAACGCCCATCTTTGAACGTACTTCATCAATTTAGTTTCACAATTTTCATGAAGACTGTGTTCATGTTATCAGAATGAAGCCATCGGACCCATGGTGAATATCTACAAACATCACTACCTCCTGAGATGATTTTTTCGGGACCCACTGTTATCAGTTCTTCGTGTTTTGTATGCAAAGTGTTAAAAAATCAGGCATGGATCCACGCCCCTCTCCCAACCACCAAAAAATAAAAATCTGTTGGGAGGGTAATATCTGCGGGGGAGGTGCAGCAAAAAAGTCCACTTCCTCCTGCCACTTCCTCCCCAAAATGGTCGTCTGGATCCGCGCCTGTAGAAGATTCGTACATTTTTATATCAGACGGTAGTTATCTCTAACATATATAAATGTGCTTGTTTGTCTGTGTGTTTGTTCGGGGTTGGCGAGTGAACCCAAAGAGCTGGGGGGTTCATATTTTCTGAATGTCTTCGTATGAACTCTGAGTTGGTTTTAGGCCATAAAAAATGTCGGTACCCTTTAGAGTCCTACACGATTCCACCCGGAACCCGGTTGAATCCGATTACCACTCGTACCGTATGCAGATACGAGTTTCGAGTGGATGAGTAAAATCCTACCCTGGTAACTTCTGACCCGTTCATGGCGAGTAAAGTTACGGGTGTACCCGTAACTACTCGTAATTCTTAAACATTAATTTTTTTCCCTTAGAACTGTTTTTTAGAATATGTGTTTTTGTTAAAATTTGTAAATTTGTGTGATAATGAAAAAGTATAAATTACTAGAGAAACGGTGAAGATCAATTTTAGCACAGTACAAACGAAACAACGAAAGGCATACAAAAATGAATCACGGGTTTTCCGGATAAACTTTTACCCGGGTAGTACGGGTCGAACTCGTTTATCAGACGAGTCAACTCGTAACCGTGCGCTGACGAGTTAACTCGTTTTACTCGTAAACGCGTGACCGTGCAGGCTCTTGTACCCTTATTAGAAGGGGGGTCACAAAATTTTGCTCACTTTATACCCCTAATTGTTTTTCAACTCGGATGTTTCGGAAGTGTTTTGCATTGGACTCCTTTACATTATATTGAAATTTGGAGGCTGCCTCCCTGCCGACATTATTAAGGGGTAGTAATCTCTGATCTATAATGTGTTTGTTTGTCCCTGCCCCCTTTCAGTGGACGTAGGGGCGTTAGAAATATGATATCGACCCCTTTTGGCCGTCATCGACTCTAAATTCAAAATTACACGCAACTCTGCCCAAGGTCCCCCTTTCTTCCTGCTTTGTAGAGATGCTGAGGGTGCTTATGGGGGGCGCCTGGCTTGGCGCTCACTGGTCTTCCTGGAGGTAAGTCTGCGTTCTCCGGGATCTTCTGCCTGTTACGGGTGTAGGGGGCTGCTAGTTCATTATACATTTTATGTATTTGAATGGTGACTCGATCCTGAGGATGATGCTGTAGTCATTAAACTCGTTGTAGGCCTACATATATCGGCAGTTGTAGCAGGGACGTACCAAAGAGTTTTTCCTGGAAGGGGGAGGGATAAAAATTGTGAAAGTCCTAACTGACTCAACTCAGAATTCCCAAGTATCAAAGCAAAAAGAAGAAAAAAAAACAACTTTTGATCTGTTGGATTTTTTTAACTGACTCAACTCAAAATTCCCAAATATTCGGGCCGAACATCCACTAGGAGCGCTACAATCGGCAAAATTGAAAAGGGATTAGGACGATTTTCCGATTTGAATGTTAATTGTGTTAATTGAGTTATCTCAAAATAAATCGGGAACGAAGCCATTTAGCGGAAACTTAAGATAACAAAATTTGTAGAGCGTATAATTTCCTATAAGTTACTTTCTCTCATAAAAATTGATTTCGATCGATTTATTAAGGAGAGCTTTCGCCCACCACCCACGCCGCACACCAATGGTCCCGTGTTTGTTGTACGTGATACTAGCGCTGTTCGGCCCGAATCAAAGCAAAAGAAGAAAAACTTTTTGACTTGTTGGGGTTTCCCAACTTCTCAACTCAGTTCTCAAGTATCAAAGCATTAAAAAAAAAATTTAACTTGTTGGATTTTCCCAACTCGCCTGACTGAAATCGTAAATGTTCCCAACTGCTGAGTGAAAAATTCCTACGTAGTTGCCCCTTCAGGGGCGGATGGGCGCTAAAATTATTACCGGGCGTTTAGAGTGGTGCGGTGCCGTAAGAGTTTTGTCTGCCCCCCCCCCCCAATACACACATATAAATTAAATTTACTTTTTTAATAAAATATATTTATAACTGAGAACACTAAGAGAAATGTTTGAAAAATGATGAGTAATAATGAAAATTATTTAAAAAACGTGTCGGAAGTTAGAAAATATGGGGAAAGACTGACAGAAAGGAGGAGAGGCTGCTATCTATACTACTTTGGTTCCACAAAAGGTTACAGGGGGTGGGTTTTTATATTATCAAAAATATCAAAAATAATGTTGTGGAGATTAAAATAATATCTGAAAGAATATGCCTACTAAAACTGAAAATAGATGAGAAGATAAAAATGCTAATCTTGCAAATGTATGCACCTATAGCCGAAGCAGAGAAGGCAGAAGCGGATAAATTTTATGACGAGCTGAAGGCAACAATTCAAAAAGAGAAGGAATACTATCAGGTAATAATGGGTGACTTCAACGCAAAAGAAGGCGGGGAGGCTAATTCAAAATACTGCGTCCCATCTGGTGTGTGGGAGAGAAACGACAAGGGGGAAAGATTAGTAGAAATTGTCCAAAAGTTTAACTTATGTACAACAAACTCTTGTTACAAGAAAAAAGAAGTCAAAAGGAAATGGACATGGATACCGCCAGACGGGAAAACTAAAAATGAGACTGACCACCTACTAATAAATGACCTGTCAGTAGTTAAAGATGTAACAACACTGTCAAAATTTGGCTTCTCATCAGACTACTGCATATCACGCTGTAAATTGATCATCCCGCAGAGAGTCCAGTATAAAAATCACAGGAAGGGTGAAGGGAGAGGAAGGTGGATCATCCCAGTCAGAAAGAAAGAGGATGCACGCCAGGAACTAAAATCAGTGCTAGAGGAAACGAAAGTCGAGGAAAATTTCTACGACAGTATGGTCCAAGCTTTAAAAAACACGGTTGGAGAGTTTGGAGCGACGAGGGCTAAAGAGAAAACCAGGGATAAGCATTCAAAACAGACTTTCGAATCAGGAAGAAAACCTTTTGGAAGAATAGCAATAAAACACCAATGGACAAAACTGAGCTAACTAAAATACAAAAATTAGCGAAGAAAAATGTTGGAGAAGGTATTAAACAATAAATGATTAGGAAAAAATTCAAGATATTTTGGAAGAAAGTTGGTCCACTGAAAAAGTTAGGCTCGAACTCAGTGGCAGGAGAGACGTTATGCTGAAGCTAAAAGATCAGACAGGAAAAGCGACTCAAAATCAAGAAGAAATTGTAGAGGCAGCAACAAGTTTTTACGAGCACCTCTACCGCGAACGAAACGAGCTAACAAAAATAGCAAAAACTGGAGGGTGAAAGGAGGAAGGAATCCCGGAAATAATGGAAAGGGAAGTGGAATGCGTACGAAATAGACTGAAAAATGACATAGCCGCAGGACCGGATGGAATTATACGAAAGAAATGCTGAAAAGGTTTGGCAATCAGAGAGTGCCACACCTAGCTAAAATATTTAACAAAATTCTAATTATGAAAATATGTCCAAAACAGTGGAACTTGGCCGAAATAATATTATTATACAAAAAAGGGGGAGGGAGGAGGAACTCATTGAAAACTACAGGCCTATATGCTTAACATCGAACATCTGTAAAGTATTTATGGCAGTCTTAAAAAGACGTAACTTATGTATAACTTTTGGATTCAAATCATCAGGGGAATGAACAGGCGGGATTCAGAGAAGGCTTCTCAACTGTAGAAAATATTTTCGTTGTGAACCAAATTATTGAAAAAACACATGAATATGATGTGGAAATTGAAATGCTTTGCATAGGGGCTTTCATAAGACATTTGATTCAGCGGATCATAAATATATGTTAAAAGCACTGGAAAATAAGGGAATTGAAAGTGGGTTTATTAAAGTCATACAGAATTGCTATGCAAATTCGAATGCAAGAGCCAGCCTTAATAGCAAAGGGAGGGAATTCAAAATTGGGAGGGAGGTTCGACAAGGGGATACCGTGTCGCCAAACCTTTTCAACTACATTCTGGAAGAAGTATTTCGTAATCTGAAGTGGAAAAGAAGGGAACTAAAAATAATTGGAGAATTCCTAAGTAATTTAAGGTACGCAAACGATATTATCTTATTTGCAGAAAATAGTAAGGAGTTGAAGAAAATGGCAAAAAAGCTATTGAGGAAATGCAAAAAAGCTGGCCTCAAGCTGAATGGTAGCAAATAAAAAATAATTGGAAGAGGGGAAAAGAAAATCCTGAGGCGGGGGTTAAAGTGGAAATATGTGAGGCATCTGACGAGGGGGATAGCAACAGATGGGGACTAAAAGTACTCAACTGGATACGCTGCAAAGGAAAAGAAAGATAGGTAGGCCAGTAACTAGATAGAAAGATGAACTCGTCAGAGAACTGGGGCCCCGGGTGGCAAAGATTATCGCAGGATAAAAGGAAATGGAAAAGCTACGTGGAGGCGTATGCCCAAAAATGGGCAGGTACTCACACACACGTTTGGTTGAAAATCGGCGCAAAATGTGCCTGCCCATTTAAATTTTTCAATCACTTTACTTCTTTTTAAATTGATCAGCGCCGCCGCACGTTTTTCGACTGTCGTCGCAACATACGCTTATTTTATTTTTGTATGTATTTTATAAACGCATACTTTTTTTTTCTTCAACGTACCGGCGCCGCAGCGTCAAAATGGCGGCAGCGCACCAAGATTTTCCCGAATTTCCCTATGGCCCATCCGCCCCTATGCCCCTTCTCCCTATTGGTACGTCCCTGACTTGTAGGCCTACATATATCGGCATCAGATATCCGAAAATTATAACCCCCGGCACGAGGCACAGGAAAACCTGACACGCGGAGCGGCAATTAGGCAATCTCGTCAATCATAAAAACAGGACGAACACACAACCATAGACAAATATATCACTTGCACACGAGAGTAGATAACAGTGGGTCCCGAAAAAATTATCTCAGGAGATAGACGTTCGTGAATAAACGAAGCAACATCAGTGCTGCCACGGAATCAGACAGAAAAAGTGCCAGACCGATGAAAAAAAGTTGTGTTGTTCTCAGCCGGCCTCATGGGACACTCAATATCAGTATGAAACCTCAGAACTTGTTGTTCGAACTCTGCTTATCAATTCTAATTATTGAAAACAATTAATGAGTACATTTATGTGGCTCTTTATGGAGGGACACGATGAAAAATGAACCGTGTGACATCCAGACCGATGGAAAAAACACGAAGATCTTGTACTTCATTGTAGATTTTGGGGACTTGGGGTGATGTTGGTGGTTTCAAATATGAATGAAAAGTTAAAGGAGAGTACATTCTAACACATTATTAAATAATAATAATTTCATATAGTCAGTTCCACAGTTAAACCAAGTCTGTGACATGAAAAATGGCGCTTTTCAGAGAATCACCCATTTAAAGCCAATTGAATAAAATTCGCAGAAAATAGGATGTGCCTAGAAGCCTAGACGCTAGACAACGAAAATGTGTGGCTGGCGCCCATATAATTCTACCTTTCTGCCCCCCTCTAGAAAAAGTTCTAGCTACTAGCTACGCCCATAGGTGATGGGAATTCTTGTTTCAATAATAATGACATTGAAGTAGAAGAAGATGAGGATGCAATTCAATAACATAATACTCAAACGTTTGAACGAATATGTAATTAAAAAACTTAGCATACGATGTAGAAGAAAAATTATTCACGTTTCAGTATGCAAAGGGCACAGTGTGCAAGATACCAGGCAACTGTATAATCGCGTTATTTGGTTTCATTACAAAGAGGGCTAACTTCAAGACCGTTTAGCGGAGTTTTGGTGACACTCACGTAAGAAATGAAAGGGTTTTTTTGTAGAAAATTTAACGAGCAATCTTTTATGTCTGAACATTTTCTCAATATCTTCAATACATGAAGATTTATGAGTAAAAATCGAAAAAAATTGATTTTTTCTGAAAAAAATCTATCAGACTGAACTAGAAGTGCCAACCAACGTGAGTCTAACGTAGGGAGACCGTGATATTACATAATGCTCGATGGATCAGATACGTAGGGACCATGAAAATCCGTTCAACCGACGTACGTTATTTCAGCAGTGAAAAAGCTCGAAACTTTCGATCGTTTTCCTGGTGAATCGAAAGCAGACGTAATTACAGTCACTTCGCAGCGTTAAACAAGCATTAGGTACTCAATTGATGAAGCGTTTGTTTTACATCGTCGATGCTAAACACTATTAACGTTTTTAATATTGTATGTTACGTCGACCATGAGGGCGTGAGAGGATATGGTGGGGCAGAGCTTGACTAGTAATTAGCAGCCGGTATCGTGTTTTTGATTTGTTCGAAGCGGCGAACGCGTATGTAAAGCACGCGTCTAGTGTATCCATGTACCTACCTGTGTACGACTTTTTCGAGCTTACGAATTACGTCAACCGCGTTTACACGTTGAAGTGAAACGAGTTCGTCATCCAAGTCATATGGTCTCTGCGATTAGTAAATCGCCGAGTAATTCGACCTGCGAACGGATGTGTCACGTGCGCATTTTCGAGATCTGCGACTGCGGTTGGATCTGCGATTTTCGGGTTCCCAGTGCAAGTTCGTCGCGCCGAGTGCTGACATGAGCGATCGAAAAGTGAACACCGATTCGGGATCGAATAGTTCGTGAAAATTGGTTACGTGAACGAGTTCAAGTCAACAGGTAAACTATATGATGTCAAGTATTATTTTTGAAACGAAGGCAAACAGTGACTAGACTTTCCCTAATGAGGTTACACATATATAGGCGCTCACGGGTACTCAGCCCCCCAAAAGCTCTAAAAGTCCCGTCCCCAAAAAACAGAAAAACTATTCGAGCGAAAGAGTTTTTAACATTATTTGATACTTGTCAGCCTCTCACATGCCTCCCCTTACATTCCAGGTTAGCTATTTGTGCTGACGTATATAAGCCGCTGATTCGAAATTGCGAATATGTATTGGGGTGGCAACCTCGGGACATAGAAAATTCCTGGGCAGGGGTTGAGTTATACAACTTATTTTGAAGTATCAAGTATATCTTTCCATTCGGTGACAAATATTGCGCTTTTGTGAACAGTATTTTCAGTGACTGAATATGGTGAGTGTCAGACAACTCCGGAGCTGTATGGACGGGGGGGGGGATACCCCGCAGTTATTTTGCCAGTCGGCATTTTCGGCTAAATTCACTAGCCAGCTGGTCAGTTTGAAAAGTGAAGACCTTTTTTTGGTAAGATTGCAGTTTAGGGTTACCTTACCCGATCGGAATTTTCTCTATATTTATTCTGAATCTGCTTTCAAAGTAGGTGAATTAGGAACTACGAATTTCAAAGCGTGTTTGAGTGTTTTTCGATTTTATAAAAGCTCTGAAAGTTCAAGTTTTACTATTGCATTGCATGTACATTACTTACATAGTACAGTTCGGCAGAAATACTACAGCTGGCGATATTTTTAAACATCGATATGAACAGCAAAGATCAAGATCAATAAGCACATGGCTGGAGTTAGGGTTTTCGCTCAAGTATACCCGTGACTGGAAGAAAAAAATTAATTTCCATGGAAATTTCGACTACTGAACTCGCGTTAGGGGAGCGTTACTGGCGCTATACTAACGTTATTTGAAATATTTTCTATGTGCCAAGGCAAAGACATATGAAAATGTCAAGAACCACTGAATTCGTGTCGGGGGAGCGTTACAGGGGAAGCGTTACGGACGCTAAAGTAACGCTTTAAGGTGGAGTTTGTTTCAAATTTTTTCTATGTGCCAAAGCACAGACATGAAATGTCAAATATCGATATCTTTATGAAATCGATTTCTTTTATTTCACAGGAACTCAGCTAGAAGCAAGCTCCCTTCAAAAAATTGTCATCTTCGTTCGTTCACCAACTGGTAAGCGCCGGTGGACTTACCTTACCACAGCTGGTGCTTTTACTAGGAGTGAACATTTTGGAGGGGGGAGGGGATGTAGAGTTTACTAGTGGGGAATTAGTTTGGTGTAGTTCTTAAAATAACAGAATACATCATGCTCATTTGCAGATTAGGGTCACACACCCTTTACTGAAGTACGTAGAACACACCGATTATTTTAGTCCAGCAATATAGTGAAACTTCAAAATTTCAGAGCTTTTTTAAAACCGAAAAAAATTCAAGCGCGCTTTAAAATTTATAGTTTCTAGTTTTACTTCGAAAGCAGATTCAGAATATATAAAGAAAATTCCGATCGGTAAGGGGACCCTAAACTGCAATTTTACCCTTTTTTTTTCCTTTCTTTTTTTTTAATCGTTGGCTTCGTCACCGGTACCGAAATTGACGGTCGGGGCAGAGCGAAATAGCTCTGTTATGAGGGAGGGGACTAAAGATTAATCCCCTGTATTGCCTGACCTTTACATCCTCTCCCCATGATTTACATCACATAGCTCTTAATACAGACCTATTTTCGGCTGGGCGGACCCAAACCCCCAGAACCCCTCTATCTATACCATTTGCGTCGGGGTAGACTTTTTTCGACATTTCATGACAAAAAAAAAGCGATTGGCTTTAATTTGAATTTTCATATTTCATGTAAATGTATTTTTGATCTTTTTTCTAGAATACATTATTGTGGTTCCTGATGCTCTACCAGGGAATTGTCGATACATTTCATAATTAAGTTACCCACGTAGATTCATGTACATACAGGCTCGTAACTGGAGGGAGGTGGCTAGGGAAAGTCCCCCTTTGACGAATTTGGGCCTACCTTCCGATGATTTTTGATATTTCCATGTCTATCCTCACCCTACTGAATTAAATGCTAAATGTCTTCGATTTTTTACATTTCTCTCTCAGATTGGCACCTGTTGTACCTTAAATTGCTATTCTCCTAGCACAGCCGTTCAACTCTTTCCCCTTCATTTCTCCCCTCCTTTATTTATCTTCCATCCTTGTCGTCTCCTTATCCCCCCTCACTCTCTCTCTCTCTCTCTCGCTCTCTCTTTTTTTTCTCTCTGTCTCTGTCTCTCTCTTGCCTCATATTCAGTTTCTTGCCTCACGCTATAGCCCAATATGGTTTTTCTAATTACATCCTAATTTTTGCTTTTACTTTATTATTATTATTTTTCTTTTTTCTCTAAGATCCTTTATTGTATTCTTATATGTATATCTATAACTGTACGTCCCCTCCATCTCCCATAAATGGCCACTAGAGCTGTGTGGAGAGAGAAATAAATAAATAAAATGAAAGCATTAGATAAGTTTCAGTGTTGTCACATCGGATCCACATGGACCAAATTTGGGGACTCGGAAAATTTTTGAAATATTTTAGTCCGTTTTCTGGTCCACTCAATATTTTGATCCACCTCCTGGTCCTTTCTCTAAATTTGTAAATATTTATAATGGAAACAGAAAAATTGTTCTTTTCTTTCACTTCAACATACTCGCAAAACATGAACTTTCCACACCTCTGGGCTCTGGGGGGAGGGAGTCTGGAAGTCAACATACAGGCAATTATCTCTTTATTTCGTATCATGAGACATGAATACCATTACTTGGGTTCGGTCCGTCTGGTCTATTTTTGCAAAATCTAGCGACATTGCTTTTTCGGGGCTTTTTGGTCTCCTGTGGTAAAATTGAGTTCTAAAGTGTTTTTTCGGTCCTTTTTTTTATGATGAACTGATACGTTTTCAAAAACTGAATCTAGCAACACTGGTAATGATTCACATTTCTAGATTTCACTTTTTTTCACAAGTTTTCACCATCTCCCTTTTTCACATTATCATTTCTCTGATAAATTTTCAATTATTGCCTAAACTGAGAATTTTTTCGTACATTTTTCTTCTGAAATTTAAATTGTCTAAAATCACTTTCGTCATTAGTTGTTGTTGTTTTTTTTTTAATTTATAAAATTTTTAATTTTTGTTTACATTAACTTAGGTCACCTTGTAGAAGTTAAGTAGTGTATACTGAGACACCAACTTATATAGCTCGTAGCCAGCCTCTCATATCAAGGGGTAGACGGTAACGAATAAAGGTGGAGATTCGCGAGTGGAGCCAGGGAAAAAATTATCTGTATTGCTTACCTATTATGTCCATTAATAAAGCAAATTAAATGTTCAGGAGTACAAAGTTCTTCTAATTTTAGAAATAATACATAAATAATGAATTATTGCCAGGAATTTTCAGCTTATATTTTGAATTTTTAGCACATATTGTACGTAACTGACGAAAAATGCAGGCCCGTAGTTTGGGGGGGGGCTAAGGAGAAACCTCACTGTATGTAGAAGAACTTATTTTTTTAATAAACAAATTAACCAATAATTTTTCCAAGCCCGTAGCCAGGATTCTTTAGAAAGGGGGCTCACTGCGGACTCACCAAAGGACACCCAAATTATGAATTTTTCCTAACAAGGAGAGAGAAGGGTAGTGAAATTCGTTTGAAAGGAACTTCTTTTCTATTAATCTTTAGCTTCCCTCGATCAATCTGAGTCTTTTTTAGATGATTTTTAATTTAATTTTTTTTTTGCACGTCAAAAAAAATATTGAAAACCTGAAAAAAATTAGGGCAAAAGTAAAAAATTGGAGAAAATAACAGGTACCTCTCTCTTTCTAATTTGCTTTCAACCCGAACCCTGAAATCCGCCCTTTCGAGCATTACTTCAGAGACGTCGGGGAGGCTGTTAGGACTGTCTTAGCCTATCTTAGCCCTCTTCCCTTCAGGCCGAAAAACCGATCTAGGTCGAAATCTGGCGAGTTGCTACGTGGGCTCGCACCCGGGACCTCCGGATTCCAAGACCAACGCGCTATCCACTCGGCCAACCAGACCCCTAACAGGTACCTCATTTTGTATTGTAATATTGAATCCGAGTTCCAACAGACAAAGTAAGATATAGAGTTAGAGGCTAATTTTTACAGACACCCACGGACATATTATACGTGAGTCAGTGGCACACTTTGAGAAAAGGATGGATTCCAGAGTGCAATGCTTCTAAAAGAATTTCAAATATCAAAAAACTCCGAAAAAAGTTCCTTCCAAACAAATTTCACTATCCGGCTGTCTCCGTGTTAGGAAAAATTCATAATTTAGGTGTCCTTGACGAGCCCTCAGTGAGCCCCCTCTTCTAAAGAATCATGGCAATGGACCTGGAATAATTATTTGTTTATTCATTTATTTAAAAAAAAAATTAATACATTTTTCTGAATACAGTGAAATTTATATTACCTTTTGAGGCCCCTTGATCCATACGTTAATATGGGTTTTCGACAGCGTAGATTGCTCCACACTACGTGGCGTACAGCAATCGGCATTTTACGAAGTTTTTACAAATTTCATTCGTAGTCTATTCCCCCCTCCCCCATGCGGAGACATATTATTAGCATCGGTCCTAAATACAGCTATTAAATTAAATTGGAATGCATCGTACTCGTATATTTGCGAATCTCCTGACACCGATTGAACTATCAAGGTTGGCCTAATAATCATACGTAAACTAAAACTAAAAAACCCAGTTTCCGGTATATTTCGTCTCATGCCAAGCTATTTAATTTAGTCATCAAACACAATCAATTTTCTCGGACGGCATGGTTTCCGGCTTTCAAAGTAAATGGAGACACTATTATTTAGTTTTTCTATCGGGTAATTCAGAAATATGAGCGCTGCCTGCAATTTCAGGTGCGTGTGAATGTGTATACAACTTTTCGAATCCCCCTGTATTCACGCCATGCTGTAGATACCTTCATCTCTTCTCAGTGTTTCGTATTTAAGGTTACTCGTGCTGTCGTGAATAAAATTATTCCTCATATTAGCCAATTTTTAATAACTGGAATTCTTCGCAACAGATTCTCCTAAAGGTTGAAATTATTCCGAGAATACTCAAAATTACTTAATCTTTGCATCGGATTATTTCCTACCGGGCATTCTTGAATATTCGTATTTATACATCTAAATTACAGCATGCTGAGATACGCTTGAAGTTGTTATTCAAGTTGGAGGCCGGTCTAGGAGGGCTATTCTCATGCACCAGACTGATTCAGTTATAGACGGTGTACCCTGAAATTTCATGTGTCGTAAATATTTCTAGTAAACAGAATAATGAGAACCGTGTTTCCATTTGCCCCCTTCCCACACAGCTGACCTTTGAGTTTCACTGGCTTCGTAACACCAAATATTAAGCCCAAGTTTTTTTTTTGATAAAAGATAAGCTCTAGCGGAGAAAATATCTGAAACATTCCCTTCCCTTTGTGATAACAAAATTTTGAATTTTATTCGACGAACATATTTGGGTAGAATGTGCCTTGATGATGTTCCCAATTTTAGAATGCTACTGGTTGAAAGATAATGTGAGCAAAATTACACAGGGAAATATTGGGAAGTCATAAATGCCGTTCCCGATTTTTTCACGTTTCGGGCTCCAAGCTTTATTAAGATTTTTCACATGTTTAGGCCTTGTTAATTACTCGTCCGAACTAGTTCAAGACTCTCTCAAGCCCAGTCAAAACTTTTCAAGACTCAGAACTACGATTTTCAATACATTCTTTTAGACTTGCTACAGCCTCTGTCTCTGAACCGTTACCTATGTAAGAGACCTAAACTGATTTCATACATTTGGAGACTTATCCGGACGACTGTAGTATTCTGTGAGGCTTTTGAATGCTTTGTTCAAAATTTTTGAGGTAGATGTCTACATCCTTTAAGATTTCTTAAACATGTTTACGACTTTTAACAGTTTTCGAGACTATTTCGAGACTATCCCAGGCATGATCGAGATTTCTTTAGACTCTGGATGTCTTTGGTGTTCTTTGAGAATTTCAAGACTTTTTTTTAGACTCGCCGAAGTATTAATTTTTATTGTACAAGAGGTATTTATTTAAGATTCTTATAGGTTATTTTAGACTTTGAGAAATACATCCAGTCGTGCTTAAGACACTAAAAGATTCTTTAAGGCTTTGATGAAAATATTTGGAACAAAGTTTTAGCTCCTTTAAGATTTTTCAATACATAAATTTATTAACTCTCTTCCGGATTAGTTCAAGACTATCTCACAGGCGCGATCAAGATTTTTTTAGAATTCCTTGAGATTTTCAAGACTTTTTAAAAGACACCAAAATACCTTTATTCCTGAACTGAGACTCTTACAGACTAATTTCAGACTTGAAAGACGCATCCAAACGTGTTTAAAACATTTTCAGTTTTTTTAAAGATTTTTTAAGAAAAGCTGTACTTTCTTCCAGATTTCTTCAAGACATGTTTAAAATTTGTTAATATTCTTCCGGACTACTTCAAAACTAACCTTGGCTTGATCAAAATTATTTTTAAGAATTTTCGGTGATTTTATTAAGGTTTCCAAGATTTCTTTTTAGTAGTGACGGCGAGAGCTGAGCGGGACTCAGTGCAATAATTCTGCAGTGTTTTTTTTTTATTTTTTTGTTTTTAATTTATTTTATTTTTAGTTGTTGAGGATTTGCTTCTGATAGTCGACCTTCATTTTCTTTACTTGAAACCAAATTTTACGCGCCCTTGAATAAAGTTCGAGCTCGGTGCGAATGCACCTTTTGCACCCCCTCTTGCCGCTGTTGCTTTTTAGGCCCACTGAGTTATTTCGTGTACCGTTACCTATTTAAGGCTCTTTCAGACTCTTAGAGACTCAGCCCCACAGGTTTATAATTCTCTAATTCAAGATTTTCCTAATAAACTTGTTCAGACTTTTCAAGATTTCTTTAAAATTCTTCCGGACATGTTTCAAGCTATCTCTAAGGCCGGTTCGGACTCATATTAAGCCTCTCCCTGGTCCCTGGTCTGTTTACGTATTCACAACTTTTATAACTTACAGATTTATTCAAGTTTTTTTTTAGACAGAGGGTACTCCACTGAAGATGGCGTAACAACCGAAAACGCTCTGGATTAAAGAAGAAAAAATTGTGAATCTGTACACCCTACATAAAGAATCTCTCTATATACTAAAAACCCAAACTCCTCCCCCCCCCTCCTGAAAAAAAAACTCCAAGGAACCTGATATCTAAATCCCGGCCTTCGTCTAAGACATAACAGACATAATAAGACATAAAAAGACATATAATGAAATAACTCTCTATAATATTAAAAACCAAAACTCCCCCTCCCCCTACCCCCTCCTGAAAAAACTCACTGCGGGTTGCCTATCTAAAAATTAGAAAAATTTCAGGGGCAGATCAGCTACTTTTAAGGACATAATCTGTTTTAACATAAAAGATCTCCATGTTTTAAGACATAATAAGACATAAAATAACATAAAATGACATAATTACCCATAATCTTGAAGATCACAAATCGCTGCGGATTGCCAGGGGTAGCCTACCCCAGGAGGGGGTTCGTGGTTGAGAAGGGAACTCCTGAAGGGGGAGGAGGGCCCTGGTTGGAGGACCAGGGGATCTTCGTGGTGGTTGAGCGAGGAGGCCGAGGGTGATGGAGCCGCGGAAAGGGAAGGCTGTAGAGAGGGACTAAGGCCGCCATTGGGGAGGTCGTAGTGATGGGTGAAGAGGTCTTGGTGGGGGTGTGGTACGTGAACAGAAATGAAGGCCATAGTGGCGTGGGGTGGTCGAAAGGCGTGGTCCTAATGGAGGGCACTCGGGGTGGAAGAGGGTGATCAGACCAGGTGGAGGACTATGGTCATTGTGGGGGAGGAGTTTGTGGCTGAGGAGGGCTGCGACTGTTGAGGTGTGACCGTGGAGGCGGAGAGCAACCATGGTCAACGAGGGGGTCGTGGTGGAGGAGGAGGAGGCTCGTGATGAAGAAAGGATGGACGGGGGTTCATGGTGGAAGATTGAGAACCGCTGATAGAAGGGGAGCAAAAGAAGCACAAAGCAAACCTCAACTCAGGAACAAAAGTTTCAGACCAAACACTGAGGACTGTGGCGGTTGGGCGAGGCGCGAAGCGCCGAATAAGGCCGGTACGAGCAAAGCGAGTGACGGCGGGCGGGCTGGGCCGCGAAGCGGCCAGGGGGCAAAGCCCCCTAAAGCTTAAGACTCTTTGACACTCAAGCATTTAAAAAGTTGTTCTAACCTCTATAAGACTTCTTCAACACTCTACAAAACTTCTCTGGAACTCTTCAAGACTTCTTTAAGACTCTTCCAGATAAGGCTAGGGCTATCTTTATAAGATTCTTCCAAACTTATTTCTAATCAAGGCTTGATTGAACTTTTTAGGACTATTCTGAGCCTGACTGAAACTTTTGAAGAAACTCTTTGAATGTGTTTAATATACTCTTTGATATTCTGGGACGCTTCTTCAAACCTGTTAAACCTTTTCGGCACGTTTTAGCCGCAAAATGAATCTGAAAGAGTCTCGAGCAAACCTGAAGAAAACTAAAAAAGTCTCCCAAGATCCTGTGGAATAGTCTCAAATAAGTTCAAAGAGGCTTCAAAGATAGTTTTAAGCAAGCCTGGACAGGTTTTGAAGAAACAAAAATATGTCTGGAAAAGTCTTAATACCTAACGTTTTGAAGATTTTTAAGTAATGGAAAAGCCTCAAAAGTCTGCAAAGTATTTTATTTGAGTACGAATCTTGAAATGTCTTTAACACGTTTCAAAGATTCTCATACAAATCTGAAACAGTCTTAAGATCACGGGCGTAGATAGCTTTGTTACAAGGGGGAGAGGTCGAGATCTAAAGGTATGTACCGTACTTATATGAAAGACATATGCTTATTTCACTTCTTAAGTTTCTATTCTTATAAACGTAAGTCGTTGATTTTTTTTGCTACGCGGAGTGAACCCCCCCCCACTATATATGCCCTTGCTTAAGATTGTCTCAGCGAGTTTGATAAAAGTCTTGAAGAATCTTGACGAGTCTCAAATAAAGCTGGAAAAGTCGTAAAGAGTCCATATAAGGCATGGAATAGTCTGTAATGAGTCCGGAATCATGTTGAAGGATTTTAAATTTTAATACCTTTTGGACGAAACTTGAATATTGGAATTATTATTGTACTAAAACAAAGATGAAACTTTCAAAGCTGATTATTGTTAAAATTCAAAACTTATTTTTCATTTCTATTCCAAAGAATATATTGGATCTTGAGCTCGCTCGGAACCCAACAGTTTTTCCTTGACGAGTCGTTAAGCGATTGCATACCTATTTTGACAGCCCGAAGGCCCGGCTTTGTTCCCTTCTCACCAGTCCCGGTGCTGCTGTAAAAGTATTTCCTATACTATATTTTTTCCCCGAGCATAAAAGTACGGCAATGACTTATTTAGAGATAAAGTGAAGATTCAATCAAATATCAAAATGTGGCAGTGCAGGGAATAAGGTCCTACTTTGTCGATCCTAGTTTTTGAGATACCGCAATTTTGGCGAATCAAGGTCAAAACTGTCGAAACCGTTAGTGTGTACCCTAAGCTCTTCATTGCAGCTGCCCAAATTGGAAAATTGATGGTTTTACAGGTTTTTTTTTTCTACCTCAGTACCCCCCCCCCCCCCGAGGCAAAAATATACAATCCGAAAAATCATTTGCATCGAGTATTTAAGTTATTTTGCTTACGATTACATTACTTACCTACTTCTGAATTTTTTTACATTAAGTATTACATTCGTTTTCATTACGTTCATTACATACTTATTCCTTAATCGTTTAATGAATTTTTCAAAATTATGATTTTCTCACATTCGTTTTCATTTTTTCGAATAAATAAAATTTTTAGAAGCATGTTCTTCCTTTCTACTGGAAATCGTAATTTGTAACAATTTTGGTAGAAACCTCTTCTTTCGAGTGGCGCTATCAGTTTTTCTTTGCCTGCCTTCATTCGTCCATTACAGACGAAAACATGAACCCAACTCCTCTCTGTTTCGCCCCCACTCGATTCAGTTTTGTTATCACTGGAAATTAAACTCTTTCATTTCGTATTAGTTTTCAGAAAAGGTCCCACTTTGTCAATGAATAACTTTATAAAATTTCTAAGAAAATGAGACCTCACGAAGCTTGCTGGCTTCAGTTGTCTCTGAGATATGTCACTTTAAATTTGTAATTTTTCTTCTTTAAAAAAAAAAAAATTATTGCATTTCCCCTAAAATCAGATTTTTTGAAATATCAACTTTACCAGTCATATCTCGGCGAATTTTGGAGCTAGAGAGCTCCGTAAGGTCTCTTTTTGCCAGACATTTTATCTAGTATATGCTGGTACAGATAACTCTGTATCAACAAAATGGGACCTTATTTACTGCACTACCACAAATGCTAATGGGATAAGTTTTCTGATTTAAAGTCCTATTAGTACAAATTTTCTCGAAGTGTAAAGAGAACCCCATATGATGCGATAACAGAGGAGATAGTTTTTATTCCCTTATGTATTTTATTTTATAGATAGTGGGGGATCCACAGCAGAAATGCCATTAAATAGGGCTCCTCATATACTTTAAAAACAATTTATGAGTACAATGCAAATTTAACGATAAAAAAGAAACATAATTAACAATAATAGAAAGAAGAAAAAATGAAATACGTAAAATATAATAAAAGCACAAAAAATAATGTGCAAGAAGTAACGTGGAGCGACAGGGTTCAGCGGAGGGAGGAGAAGGGGTGGACACCCCACGAAGAAATAAGATGGCCCATCGAGGGAGGAGGCCAGAGTGCAGGCACACCTACACCAGACCAGAAAAGTTAAGAAACCAAGACAGTGGCTAAGTGGGGGGCAGACACTTCAGAGGGCCTATTTGATATTCATTGTTATTTTTGTTTATTTTGTTTAATAATGTAGGGAAAGTAGAGAAAGTGTTGGAAAATTGTACTCCGCGACAGGTAAAATGATCCATGTATAACACTGCCGCCAATGGATTCATGAGTTTTTACTTTACTGATAAAATATAATTTTACTCTACTACGTCTCTGAGACTACTTGCAGCTGTTACTGTCTCGAGGAAAATCTGATAATGTTTTTCTGTAGTACAGAGAATAAGAAAAAGGATCAGATGACAAATAACGAATGGTATTTAAAAACCGTGATGGTTGGGCAAAACACTCTCAGTATATCAGAATAAATGTGCGTGTATCCGGGTAAATAAAAAATTGAATAGGCATTTATTATCATACTAATTTAAGCACTGCGTTTACGTTCTTAAAAATAACTCTAAACGGAGTTTCTAACTAACTATTTAACTAAAATAATAATAATAATAATAATAATAATAAAACTGAAATATAAAAAGGATTACCTATACCTACATGGTCAAAAGCATAAATGTTACATCAGAGCAGCAGCGACTGAAATCACCAGCAGGTAGTCTATGAGTTTATCTGGATACTCGTGCATTCTAAAAGAGTGACGCATCTTTCTATTCACTTTTCACTCCGTAATGTAAGTACATGTCATACTGTCAACAGATG
The DNA here is from genome assembly GCA_031841125.1 of Acanthococcus lagerstroemiae. Classification (NCBI taxonomy): domain Eukaryota; kingdom Metazoa; phylum Arthropoda; class Insecta; order Hemiptera; family Eriococcidae; genus Acanthococcus; species Acanthococcus lagerstroemiae. Next base: position 72,933,830 of record CM063106.1, on the reverse strand, counting down.
ATGACAAATTAGCAAAAGCTATATTACTTAGAAATACTGAATCATTAGCGCTAATAAGAAACACGGAGCGTTGATTTCAAGTTAGACACCCGACAGCAGATGAAACGAACGCATGTTAACCCAATTCTACGAAAGTTAATTACGTCCAACGGTTTTAAATTTACTGATAGTCTACGTGTCTACATCCTACGTCGATTTATAAGAGCGAATGAGTTACTATTAATTTAGGTACTTTAATTTGGCCGCACAGAATACCGTGAGCAGGCTTGCCATCAGGATAGCCATTTTTCTTAAGGAGTTGAACAGATTGTCAAGCAATTTAAATTCGCCAAGACGAGGAAGTGAGGGGTGAGTGAAGAGGAAACGCGCCCGGCTGTAGGGGACCTCATAGTGGCCCTCGCAGGATACGCGCATCGGAAGCGAAAGACAAAATAGGGACTCGGGCCGGCCCAAAGCGTCCCTCCGGCCACTGATGCGATACTCGAAAGGGTAGTTTCCAAGGCCGGGATGCGGTGTCTCAGGGGCCACTTTGGCATGCGCGCATCGCCATACGTCCCACCACACCATCCCAACAGCTAATTATCCCATTCTTCATTATTTCCTTTCACTATTATACAACCAGTTTACATGAGGAAGCGCCATTCATCCTTTAGCGGTAGCATATCGACATTCGACGTGCCTACCTCTATGAAGACTTCATAGTAGTAGAACCTTATCTGCAGACCTTGGCAGTCTTTTAAAATGTTCAGCCGCTTGATTTCTGCTAAGCCAATCAGAGAGCAAGCTAAGCGTGGTCACCAACTTCTGTGACTATGAAAGGGCCCAAAAATCTGGTTAAAGCACTGTAGTTATGCAGATCGGGTGGTAGTATCTAGAAAGGAATCCTTCGTGCTCATTATGTAGATGTACCTAGACTGTAATAAACGGAACATTTTTCAAATATCTCATATTTTTTTTATTTTTTTATTTATTTTTTTTTTTTTTCAGATTTAATCAACTTATCCTATTACTCCAGTCTGATGAAACCTGCCTCAGATGCAATATAAACGCTGGCTACATCGTAAGAAAGAACACCATGTCCACGGCATTTAACTCGTCGTATTTATTCGGCGAGGACAAGATCTCCGGCTGGGGTTGGCGTTACTTCTTCAGCTTCTACAGCGAATTCGGCGAGGAGAAAAACAGCATTGTGTTCGAAACTAGCGCTTTCATTTGTATCTTCGTCCTATCTCTGCTCGCCAACCTAGTGATCGCGGCAGCGTTGTTTAAGTATCCGGAAATGCGAACTGTTAACAACTGTTTTCTGCTAAATCTGACCGCGGCAGATTTAGCATTCGTTGCTGGTATACCGGCTCTAGTCTATGCTAGGATGGATGCCGAATGGAGGCTGGGTGGTACCATCTGTAAGCTGCTACCTTATTCTCAAGTAAGTGTTTTGGAAGTCTGTTTAACCCTTCATTATCTGCTTATAATAGGTAAGAAATTTTGTTGAATGAAAGTTGAGCTTTGAGAGGGACAAGTCATGAATTAGCCCGTAGCCTTGAGGACACGACGTAGGTTCATACTCATGATTTATGATCATGACAGAAGTCTTGCGTCACTTGAGTAACTTATATTATTACAAGCTTCGGCCTCTATTTCAATATGGCTGCACAGATGTGGTCAGTTCCGCCCGTTCGGTGGTTCTTAGGGGTGCCACGAAATTTCAAGTGCCAGCTGATCATTTTAGCATCACTTTGCTTTGGGACTCGAAATCAAAGTGGCTGACATCTAGCGGATGTTTTGTGGACCTGCATGGTATGATCAGTGGAGAAAAAAATAAATAGGTTGTGCGGTCTACGCGCGGGTCGGGCCGGCAACTGATAACGTACCTCCTATTTTTTACTTTACTACACTTCTATTAATTTTGCTACCGAACATATTAGGTTTTTAATCGTAAGTTCGAATATGTAGCTCCCTACCGTTCAAATCTGAAGCACGTCCGTCATTTCTTAATTTTACTCGTTTAATGATTTTTTGAAAAACCCGTATTTCCCATTTACGGTAATGTTATTTCCGTCTGTGATCACTAAACCATTCATTAGGAAGTGCACATTAGCGCTCCTACATTCCGTTCACATCCCAGTGATGCAGAATACTGATTGACATGAATGGATAAATATTGTCTTGTCACGTTCTGCGTTGTTATTCAGTTTGTTTCATAAACGAAAACAAAGCCCAACATTGGTGACTGTATCCGGGGTCCTGTATTTTCTCCGCGTAATAAAAATAGAAAATTTACGGAGGTAACTTGTGCGTAGATAATGGGATATCATTTGGGACGCATTCAGATGAGTAGAGGTGTAGGGAGGACCTCCCTGGTTTATCGATTGGAAAAATCGTCTCAGTGAGTGGGAAGGTTGTGGAAAATTTGAAGTATCAAATGACAAAACTGAAAGAGGAAACTTTTTTTTTGCTTTACGATTCTATCAGCGTTCAATACTCAGTTGTTAAAATTTGGAAAGTTTATTTATGAATCTCAACGTGTTCTCAGTAGACTAATTTGAAATTTTATGATTGAAAAAGTTGATATCCTCCCCCTTCCTTTATTAATAAAGTCACTTAGTTTGCACGTAGGTGTTGCAAGCGTGAAGCTCTGAATTAATGCACTGGCGTGCTTGTGTGCTTGGCTAGATCCATGAATCGGTAGATTCACCTTAAGTGAACCTTTTACCTTTGTTGAGAAAAATTCACATTGTAACCTTTTTCTCTTTTTTCGGCTAAGAGCCAGGAAGTTGTTTCGTAGATCCACCTGTCGTTGCTGAGCTTTGCTGAACCTTGCTATGTGACTCGTCCGCCATCATTTTTACTGTCTGATGTACCTTAGTATCTGATGATGATAAGGTTATCAGTCTCACAACCGGTTTAATGCACCTCTCCATTTCTCCCTATCTTGTGCAAGTTCTTTCATTTCGTAATAATAATTACATTTGACATCTTTGATTATCTGCTCAACAGACTGGAGTCTTGGCCGACCTACCCAATTCTTTCCTTCCACTCTTCCTTCTAGCAGCAGTGATATTATTCCTGGGTGCCTTAAGTTATGCCCCATTAGTTATCTCTCCTCCTCTTTTTTACCTCCTACTCTGTTAAGTACTTTCTCATTTCTTACCTTATCCGTCCATTTGATGCTAAGTATCCGCCTATAGCACCACATCACAAAAGCCTCGATCCTTCTCTTCTCTGGTTCTCCTATGGTCCAAGTTTCACATTCATACAAGGCTACACTCCAAACATAAGTTTTCAATAATAATATTTTGATTCTCAGATTTACTTTTGATTTGAAAAGATTACTTTTTCGATAAAATACTAATTTCGCTTGTGCTATCCTACTATTAATATCCCTTTTACTCCGTCCATCTTTTGTTATTTTATTTCCTACATAACAAAATTCGCTTACTTTCTCAATTTTTTCCTGACCAATATTTATAATTAAGCCATCATGTTCACATCGATGACGTACCATTACTTTAGTTTTATTTTTATTTATTCTCATACGATATTCTGTGCTCAAAATCTTCTCCATTCCATTTACTATGTTTTCCAAATCAGTACTCCTTTCAGCTAATAAGACAATAAATATCATCTGCAAACCTGAGCATCTTTACTCGCTGTCCATGTCAAATTTTTCTTTCATTTCTTTTATGGCCCACTCTATGTACAAATTAAATAATACTCGAGATAAGGAGCACCCATGCCTTACACCTTTTTCTATACATAAATACTTAAAATAGAACAAGTAACTTCGCTACTGGAAGAAGGTCGGCAACACTTTCAAATTGCAAAGCTGCAGACTGCAGTTGCGCAGCTATATCAGTTATTACTCTATCAACAGGAAGGTATTTTTCAATCAATTCCAAACAATTCAAGTGGCATCTTAGGAAATTGTGATTCTTCATACGCTAAAGACAAAGAAGAAATTTTATTTCAGTTCAAATAAAGTTTAAAATTTGAATAGAAATAACCAAGATTATCACCAATACTATCAACATTTGTTAACTGGCATCCAGTTTTGAGAACATTGGAAGTACATTTGCTCCTACAAATACGTCCTTCAGCATTAACATAAAATTATCAAAAAACAGAAAAACAATCTATCGCAACTTACATATCCTCAGAATGAATACCTTCACTATATTCAAGAATTCAACAGCAGGCTATAAAATTTGATTTAGGCTCGCTTGTTGCTTGATAAATTTGTAGTCTCTGTTGTAGTATTTCTCCTCGATGCTTCTTGTAATAATTATACTATATTGCTTCTGGTGTTCTGATCTACATTTACAAACTCCTTGTGCATCATATAGTTAGGCTTCATTCTGTACTTATTCACTATCTGTGGCAGTTTCTGTAAAAAGGGTCAACTTTGTCAGTCAGAGCAATCTGAGTTAAGCACACGTTTGTATAGTAGACTCAATTCCTGACAAAATGAGACCTTTTACAGCTTCCTATGTGCCATATTCATCTCTCTACATCCAGTAAAAAGGAGGTAACTCGCAATTTTCGAAAAATAAGATTTTGAGAAAAACGCGTTCAAAGTTTCTGCATACATTTTGTTGATTTTCTTGTCAAAGATCAAACTGTTTCATAGACTGTTATACAGGGTGTCCAGACTTCGTTCAAGAACCCGCTAGGTACGTACACATATTGCTGAAAAAAGTTATGTACAAAAAGTTGCATATGAGCAAATTGAACGGGCTACGCCGTTTTAAAGATTACAAAAAAAAAAAACAATTTTCAAAACGATATACAAGACATGATAATTGACAGAATAAATAATCTGACTATCATGACTGGTAGTACTGGCTTGGATGGAAAAAACGTCCTAGTACGATGTTTCGCCTATTCTCAAAATAGAAGGCGTTAGAAAATGTTAACTTAAGAAGATTTCATTTTTCGTTAAATAGTCAAAAAGACCGTTTTTCAGCTCAACCCTTGGTAAATATGTAATTAATGGTTTGAGAGCTGTTGTGACTATAAGAACTTCTTGTACATATCTAGGAGATGATAAAATTACTCAATGCAGGAAAATTTTTTAAAAATTCAGAATTCGGCGGAGATGGTCGTATAATTTTCTGATCACCTAGATACATATAGGTACAAGTTCGATGGTCGAAGATGTAGAATTACTTGCTGATATTTCTGGAGGCTGCGATTTTCTTCCTGTGAAAGAGCATCGAATTTCGTAAAAGAATCCATAATAATATTAAAATATTATATTTATATATTTTTTTTTTTTGCTAAAAATTTTACTTTTTAGTTTTTCCCGTTTTCCTCGTCTTTTTCTTACTGACAAAGTTGTCCTTTTTTTATAGAAACTGTCACATCTATGTGATTGTTCATTTGCTTCATCACACATTCTCATCATTGCCAGAGAAGGTAATGCCGTTGTTCCTTCTTCAGGTAAGGACAACCATAACGCTAGGCTTCATCGCTCGAAACCTGAAAGAGAATACCAAAATTACCATTAATACTTTTACCATATTTATGAGACACAATTCACGTCGCATTATTCCTTGGAAAATTTACAAATAAGAGTACCACAGAATGTTGTATGTACTTGATTCGATTCAAAGAAATTTTCATCAATTAAACTGAGAACCCATTTCATACATATACATGTCGCGTTTCCGGACCGCGGGGGCCAACGAGACGCGCTTTCCGGGGGAGTATGCGTGCTGAAACCGCGAGGATGGGTGACCTCGCGGGGCACATTACGGGAACGGACACTCCAAAACGCGGACATCTTCAACAACGAGCAATAATCACGACACGAGGGCTGGGGTAGAGATAAGTATATTTTACACTTTACTTTACACAACACTAAAATGCGCGGACGGCAACTATCTCTATGAATTACACTACAAGTTAAGTACGCAAACTGTCGCGGAACACGGCGAAAATGGTAGACGACGGAAATGTACACGGGGGTAGGGGGCGAGTTCTCCCCAACAAACGCACTAACGATTACACACAGCGAAGCACAGTCAAGGCATGACGCGGATACTCCCTACTGCAGATTGCGACAAGGGATAGGACAGTTGAAAGAGTCGGGGTGCGCTGGATTCCAGGCAGCCGGTCGAGAAGAGGATCAGGGTGCACTGGGTTCCAGGCAGCCAGCCGATGGAGGAAAATTCAGGGTGCTCTGGGTTCCAGGCAGCCAGCCGAGGAAGGAGGAGTCGGGGTGCTCTGGGTTCCAGGAAGCTAGACGAAGGAAGAATAGTCGGGGTGCTCTGAGTTCCAGGCAGCCAGCCGAAGGAGGAGGAGTCGGGATGCTTTGGGTTCCAGGCAGTCAGCCGAAGGAGGAGGAGTCGGGGTGCTCTGGGTTCCAAGCAGCCAGCTGAAGGAAGAGGAGTCGGGGTGCTCTGGGTCCCAGACAGCCGAATGAGGAGGAGTTGGGGTGCTCTGAGTTCCAGGCAGCCAGCCGAAGGAGGAGGAGTCGGGGTGTTCTGGGTTCCAAGCAGCCAGCCGAAATAAGGAGGCGGAAATAGCGAGAACAGCAAGAAAGCGAAAGAAAGCAGGTTAGCTTGTCGCAATACTAGCTTGCCCGAGTTGGCGTTGACTACCCTAATTTCTCCGGGTAGTTAAATAGGCAGGAGCTACCGACTTCATCCGCGAGTAGCTAACGCACCACCCTCGCACCACGAAATCACCCTCGCGGTACGAAGCTGTTTCGCGCGACACAAAATTGTTCTCTCAATAGCCGGAACGCGAGACCCAGTTTTGTGTCGCAGCGCTGGACTCTTACTTCTAGCGGTGGTGGGATCTTAAAGTATTTACTCGCCCGAGTAAACAGAGTACGCGTGTACATAACAAACAAACAAACAATAGACTTACCTCTTCTAAGTCCAGTAAATTTCTTCACTTTCCTTGAGGAAATAGTTCCTTTTGTAGAAAAGTACAAAACGCGCAAAACTCCAGTCATACCTAAGTAAAATCCGAATTTAATAAAAATAAAACGTAAATAATCGCATTCTTTAAATTTCATCTCCTTGGCTCTATACATTCAAAATAACACTCGCACAGCAATGAAGATCAAGATCAATGAGCTCGTCTGAAGAAAACGAAGGAAAAACAAAAAAAAAAAATAAAAAATAATTGATAGAGGCTCATTACCGACCCTAATAAAATCAAAATTGTTGCTTATAATTATCGTTATTATTTAGGTATTTTCAACTAATAATTGATTTCTCGGAAATAAAGCGCCACTGAACTGAACTATAACTCAGATCAATGAACACTACCGAAAACCACACATCTCAAACGACGCGGCACTGAACTAAACTGTGGGTAAGCAAATGAGAAGAAAAGAAAAAAATACTGATTGCAAAAGGCCGACCCTGAATTTACCCACAAAAACGACAAGGCGTTATGGTGAAAACATGGCAATCCTGTGAGTGTTCCTACTTAAAAAGGCAAGGACACGAAGTACTGAGTCGCGGCGAAGTCAGTTTTGACATCAGTGTTGCCAGAGACGAGAAACCTGCAGTGCGCCATCTTAGGGCACACTCCCTTACATATTCTCATATTATAATTCCAACTTGTAACAGAACAGTTTCACCGTGTCCTTAATTTTCCACAAATTCGATACCTATTCCTTTGTTTTCATCAACATCGCATCGATTAGGAAAGTAGCCACAATAGAACCTCCTAGTAGCCATATTTTGCGCATCTGCCCTACTACAGTTGACAGAAATAAAAGACAAAGAATTTTTACCCATCAGAAATATTTTTCCTTCCTTTTTCATGCCTACTGAAAGAAGGACAGTCGGTAAACGTAGCTAAGAGTGACATCATAATATTGAATTTTGAGACTTTCGTATTGCTGGGCTTGTGATGTTCTTTCTGGTCAATTACCTATGCAAGTCCCATACGTGAAAAACACATTCTTTCGCGTGGGAATAGTATAATGTTTAGGTATCGGGTAATTTCACAAGAAACTTGTTTTTCAACACACTTGAATTTTCTTCATTTCGGCGGTTTTAGCACTGTCTGCTCGGCAACAGTTATTTAAAGCATTTTCGATTTGGAATTCCGCTTCACAACTAAAATAAACCAACACATGTTTTTGTCCTGCTGATAGAAATGCGGAAATGGAAACTGCATCTACATAATCAGCAGATAAATCGTCATTTTTCCACCGGTTATAAGCAAACAGTATTCGTATTTTTTATATTTTTCTTCTCATGTGTGTTCTAAGCTAGCGCACAATTCCTTCTACGTTCAATTACGATTCATTCGGGTAGAGTTCTTGGTTTAATTGTAGGGTTTTAATTGACTTGATATGAAGTTACTACTTGAGGTGATTACGAGCAAGGGTGGCGACCTCTTTACGTATATCATGACGCAGTGAAATCGCCCAGACAATTAACTATTACTTGGCATTAATTAACATTTACGAGTGTTTCATTCTGTATTCTTAATTTATTTCCTCTCAAAATTGTCCCGAATGTTTGATAAATTCGGTGAAAGTGTAGCTGTAGGCAAAAGGAGTATATATTACTTAAGTTGTCACTGAGTTCAAGTGTTAAGGGGATATTACGGACTATAAATAAATAACTTTCTTAAGTTTGTGTATGTGAAATTCATTCACACTGCCTTCGGCGGCTCATATATATAGTGGTTGCATAGCCAGGAGGCAAGGGGCAGTCCAGGTTCAACGAAGAAAATAATCTTACACGGAAGGGTATCAGACCGGAAAAATAAGTGGAGCTCCCATTTTCCTTCGAACCGATGAAAAAGATATGGCTTATTTTCTTCTAAAACCCTATAGTTGGATACTGTCCCGGTTGAAACAAGCTGAAGGCAAAAAGATAAAAGTAATACGACTGCAACGTTGAGTAAATAAAACTTGAATTTCAGTAAAATTTATCTTATTTTATACATGAATTCCATATGTTATCAGATTGCATGGAAATTAAGAATAAGATACGTATCATATGTATTTGGTTATAATCGTAAATATCATGACCTTCCTCTGGTTCTGGTGTCGATAACAGTATTAGTATCAATGTTCAGTGGCGGCGAGAGGGGGGTGCAAAAAGTACATTTACACGGCCAAATTTCACGAGCCTGCGGAAAAACATGCTAGACCAAGAAAAATTACAGGACAAAAAAAGTGAAGGACAACCACTAGAGACAAGTTTCCAACTAAATAAAAATTAAAAAAGAAGAGCAAAATTATTGCACTGGGGGGGGGGGCTCGGCTCTCGTCGTCACTGTCAATATTGCACTTCTACTTCTTGTTTGTCGCTAGAGCCAGTTCTCTAGTCAGTAGTCAATCGACTGTCATAAGGTGCCAGTCCCACCGACAGAGAAACGAAGTACGGCAACCAGGAAGTATTGCGCGTCCACGTCGTGCGGGGTGGTAATCCAATCTTCGACAGACTTGGGGTCGATGAAAGGAGCTAAAGCAAGACTTCCATCCAGAAGTTGACAGCGAACGGCAGGATGGTGTATGCCGTATACACCATACTGGTAAATACCGTAACGAATACTGCAGGAAGAACACGCAGACTGTCAACAGCTCGTCATAATCCTAGGGCCCGGGCAAGAAAAGCGTTCTTGAGACGAGTAAGCGAGCATCCAGCGCCTGAAAACTGGACCAAACGGCTAAGGGAGTAAACCCCGACAGAAAATCCGACGGAAGGCAAGAGGGAAACCACCGTCGACTACATCCCTAGTTAATCATCAATGGCGGGAGAAATACAAATGACCCCGAGTCCCGGGCGCCCCTTCAATGGGGCAGGGGTGCGAAGAATACCCCGGTTAGATCTCGCTGCGATGGTATACAAACTAGGAACTTGGAACGTGCGAACGCTGATAGAGATGGGAAAGTTGAGAAACGTCACACTCGAAATGGAAAGATTGGATATCGGAATCCTTGGCGTAAGTGAGACCAGATGGACCGGCAGCGGCAGTTTTGAAAGTGATGGATACTCTGTATACTATTCAGGGGTCGCAGATGGTAGACACCGAAGTGGAACCGCTCTGATTATAAGAAAAGATTTGGCAAGGGCTGTCAAACACATGGCACCAGTGTCAGATCGGATCATTCTGGTCCAAATGAATGCTGCCCCCGTCCCGGTCAATACAATTCAGGTAAGCTCGGACAGCGACATTGAAGGATTCTACGAAGATCTAGAAAACACTCTGAAAGCTACCAAACATCGCGAAATCAACATCATTATCGGAGACTTCAATGCGAAAGTTGGGAACTTGGCCGGTGTGGTGACTGGAAAATTCGGGCTTGGCGATCGCAATGAAAGAGGAGAGAGGCTAATCCAGTTCTGTCAGGCAAACGAGTTCATCATCGGAAACACGTACTATAAATTGCCAAAACGCCGACTATACACATGGAAAGCACCCGGTGATAACGCGGACAACCTGATCCGCAACCAAGTCGATTACCTTTTGATCAATCGTAGGTACAAAAACGCGTCTAAGTCTGTAAAAACGTACCCTGGAGCGGATGTAAACTCGGATCATATACTCCTGTCGGGCAAGATAAAATTGAAACTCAAAAACATACGTAGGGCGAAGTCGAAAAAGCTTGATCTCGTGGCGCTTCGAGACAGGACAGTCCGTCACAAGCTACAGTTGGCACTGGCAGCCGGTCTTCGAGAAAAACGGGAATCGATTGAGGACGCTGACACAGCGGAGGACAGCTGGAATGTGTTCAAGCAAACCACAATGCAGGCCGCTGAAAAAATGTTGCAACAGAACGGACAAAGAACAGCAAAAAAAGGAAAAAAGAGTGGATAACGGACGAAATAAATGCTCTGCTCGAGGAAAGGCAAGAATCGAAGCAAAAAAATGACCAAAGTCGGTACAGACAAATCCAAAGAGTACTAAGGAGGAAAATCAGAGAGGCGAAAGAAGCGGTGATGATAGAAAAATGCGAACAAGTCGAAAAGCTGCAGGAGTTGCACGATGAATATAACATCCACAGGGCGCTCAAAGAAATCGCCGGCGTGATCAGAACGAGAAAACCGATGATGCTGAGAGTTTCGGATGGCAAACCACTCATCGAATAGGAAGAAATCAGTAAAGCGTGGAAAGAGTACATCTCGGAACTGTTCGGCAGCGATCGCCCAAATGAAGAAGCCGGCGAATACGGGGTTGAAGAGTATCTCTGTATAATGACAGAAGAAATCGAGAAAGCGGTAAAGCAGGCAAAAGCTCGTAAAGCACCTGGACCAGATGAGATTACCTCTGAGCTACTCGGGTTGCTTGATGAAGACGGACTCAAACTACTCACAAAACTTTTCAATAAAATATACGCTACCGGACATATCCCGAAAGAATGGCTAACGTCGATCTTTATACCGTTACCAAAAACGCCACAGCCAAAGTACTGCGGAGATTATAGATTAATCAGCTTAATGAGTCACACACTGAAAATCTTTCTACGGATTATACATAGCAGGATCCGAATAAGGTGCGAGGAAAACATAAGTAAGGAACAGTTCGGTTTCAGAAATGGTCTCGGTACACGGGAGGCGCTCTTCTGCATGAATGTACTAATTCAGAAAATGAGGGAAATTCGGCGACCGATGTATTTGTGCTTCCTTGATTTCGAAAAAGCGTTCGATAAAGTGCTTCATAACAGACTGTTTGAGATACTCGATAGAATTGGATTGGATCCAGCGGATAGGCGAATCATATCGAATCTTTACCTTCAACAGAATGCTACAATAATGCTCGGAATCAACAGACAGACTGAACCTATGAAGATCGAACGAGGTGTAAGACAGGGCTGCATACTGTCCCCGATTTTGTTTAACATCTACGCAGAACAGGCCTTCAACGAAGCGCTCGAAAACCGCGGAGAAGGTGTAAAATTGGCGGCGAAACAATAAACAACATCAGGTATGCGGATGACACTGTTCTGCTGGCGGAAAATGAAGAAGACCTGATAGCACTTACACGGGCCGTTGAAGAAGCTTGCGGAGAATACTGCATCACAATTAACGTGAAGAAGACGAAAGTCATGGTAGTTTCGGGCGAGGAATTAGATGAAGTGGAGATTCCTCTGGCGAATGGTCGATTAGAGCAAGTCAGAAAGTAGGAGCATGGATCAACGAAAAAGGTGACCCCGACGAGGAGATTCGCTGCAGAATCGAGCTAGCAAGAGCGGCCTTCGTCAAGATGAGGAAGTCGTTGACAACGAAAGACTTGTCACTCGACACCCGAATCAGGGTCCTGAAGTGCTACGTATGGTCTGTGTTGTTGTATGGTTGCGAGACTTGGACGCTGAAGACAGGGACGATGAACAAATTGGAAGCATTCGAGATGTGGTGCTACCGTCGGATGCTGAAAGTTCCGTAGACAGCGAAAAAGACAAATGACGAGATCTTGGAAGCGGTCAGAAAGGAGCGCGAAATACTGACCATAATTAAAAGAAGAAAGATAGAATATTTCGGTCACATGATGCGTGGACCAAAATATGAACTGCTTCGAACCATAATTATGGGAAAAGTGGAGGGAAAACGAAGAATTGGACGGAAGTGCCTTTCATGGCTGCGTAACATCCGAAAATGGACAGGTTGCGACGTCGAAACTCTTTTCCGCTCTACTGGCGACCGGGAAGCGTTCAGAGAGATTGTCCACGCTGCCATTGGATGATGCCTAAGATCGGACCGATCAAGGCACGAAGGAAGAAGATAAGCAAAAGTACAAAAATGAAACAAATTTAAATAAAAGAAAATATTTTTTTGATAAAATTTGGATTTAGATGTTCCAATCTAAGACTGAATAAGAATATTACATAATAACATTAAAATCAGCGACCAAGATCCGCTGATTTCGAATACATCACGTTAGATTTTTAATTCATTCTCGATTTGGGTCCGAAATGGGCAGCGATTGGTGACTTAAAAATAAAATTATAGGAATCGTGCTCCCTTTTTTGGGGGTGTATCAAAATCGTGTTTCTTTTTGTGGCGGGAGGGTGTGTGGAGAGGCGGTTAATTTTGAATATTGCATTAGATTTTTGATCTGATCACGGTTTAGCCTACAAATTCTACATTTCATTCATCAAATAGGAAAATTGACTTGGACTGAAAAATTGAACAACGAATCAAAATTTATTATTTCCTTGTAGGCTGTTAATTTTAAATATGGCGTCAGATTTTTGACTAGACTCCGATTTGATTTCCAAAAAGCGAGCAGTGAATCGAGCAATAAGTTGCTAACACCAGGGAAAAATTTCAAATCACTTTCCTTTGATTTTCAATGTGCAAGATTTCTATGACATCGAGCTACACAAAATAACACATTCAGTGTACTTGGATGAAATTTCGACCGACCTGTGTTACCTAACAAGAAATAAGTAGTTGGCGTTATTAGGAACCTGGCTTTATTCGGGGCAGGTACCTTAGTTAACGTTTTCCACAATAGGTCAAAATGTAGGCAGCGTCTTTTTCCTTTAGTATTGACGTAACTCCTCCGAAGTCTAAACGATCCAACATCCAGAATATATTATTATTTTCGTCATCTAGTCATTATCTGCAAATCAGATCCATCATGCCTATAGGACTTGAGTCATAATAAAACAAATCTGTTGATTTTGGGTCGACAAACAGTCATCGGACTGGCGATGACGATTTTCCGTTCTCTATTCATAGTTACTTGAAGTCATACTCAATGGTACGAGTAAATAAGAGTAAACTAGTATTTCTTCAGTGTGAAATCATTAACCACGTCGCATTAGTTGCTGATAACGAAATATCGAACGTGTCGAAGATACGTATAAAACGATCCGACACTCGTGCCAATGATTTTCCTTTGAAGGTTATTACTACGTGATAGAATGAGATTTTATTACAAAGATTTTGAAAAATAATTTCGGTATTGAATGAACCGGTTTACGATGTATTAGGAAATTTCAATGTACATAGATTACTTTTGAGGATAGAATCGCGTTAAAAAATTATAGATGCTTCTTTCAACATATAAGAGTACTCGCTATATAAGTTTTGTGATGGGAAATATTCTATCACTTCTGAATTAGAAGTATTCATATACATATTTATCGTTCAATGGGGTTTTCCAATGTATTACCTATATTCCTTTTTATTGCACGAATATTCCTGGTGAACAGAATTCGTGGAAAAATATGAAAACTCGGAGTGTCGGAAAATCCCACATTATTGTTGAAAAAGGTTACAAATGTGATTTTTCAGGTTTTAGGTATATTGGAAGAATTTAACGCATTCAATTTTCCTACCACTCGGCCTTCAATTATCTTCTACATCTCCTTGGTTTTTAAATATCAGCACCTGCCATTCAGCTGACCAAAACTAAGCAGATCGTGTTTAACCACATTCACGTTTCAGACAGCATAATGTAAAGTACTGGCCCAACGTTCGTCCCCCGGCTTTTCTCAACCAATAATTAGTGCACTCTCGCGAAAATTGCTCATAACTATCGAGAATCATCTAAAACGACCTGCTAATATGAAACCTTGACTGATGCTGGCGTTCGCCGTTCATCAAACATTTTCGTTTTTCTGAATGCTGAAAAATGTTTTCTATAATTTTCAAGAAAGTGAAATATTTATTCGAAGTAAGGAATTTTGATGTTTTTTGGTCTTCAAGCACGTTTAGTCGCTGTGTGGCCGAGTGGTTAACGTGCCCGATTCGCAACCCTTGCGTCTCAGGTTCGAAACCCACCAACTCCGGAAAGCTAGTGCTATTCGAATACACCCTGGCTAACCCGATACGCAATCAGTTACCCTCTAGTTACCCGCGGAAAAGTTACCCATTTGCAACCGTCGGTTACCTCCAGATTACCCAGAGACCCATCAGTAACCCTTGGTTCCCCTTTAGTTACCCGGGTAACTGACGGAATTTTGCACATTCTGATACGCAATCAGTTACCCTCTAGTTACCCGCGGAAAAGTTACCCATCTGTGACCCTCGGTTACTCTTAGATTACCCAGAAACCCGTCAGTTACCCTTGGTTCCCACTTGGTTACCGAGGAACTGGCGGGATTTTGCACATCAGGAACATTCTAGCGAACACAGCGACAACAGTATCATCTGAGGTGGAACGATAACGCATCCTGTAACCCCCACAAGTTCGAACGAACAGGGCACTACAATCGCAGGGTGTGTTATCACCGGACCTAAAAAAGACTGATACTGGTATGTGCACATCGTGGACAGCTTATCAAAGTTGTGCAAACACGTGGCTAGTAAACGAACTGCAGCTGCACACTCTTTGGCATGGAGAAGGAAAACTGTAACGCAAGAAACCGTGGGGAAACAACGGCAAACTACCCCGACTAACCCTGCCCAGGAAAGTCGCACGTCAGAAACCGCAATCGCCAACATCCGGCAATGGGTACGGCACCTGATAGATTAAAAAGGGGAAAAAAGGCACTTATACCATAAAATCGAGGAAACCATATGCACATGGTAACACAGGAGTATGAGAAAATCACAACGGGAGTAGCCACAGACGATAAAATCACCGAAACCGCAAAAAAGTTGATTGAAAAAAGAAACGGCCTCGCGACAAAAGAAGATAAAACAATGTTAGAGAAGCTCGAACTGCTTTTATTATAAAAAGGAAGGTGAGAAACGAAGTACGGAAAGATGTGAAGAACTACGAGGAACAGATAATCAAGGATATTCTAGAGGAGAGCGGATCTACATAGAGGCTGAGGAAGGAATTGAGCAAAGCCGAGGAATCTAGTTACGACAATGAAGGATAAGACCGGGACAAAAAAGCACGATAGGAAAGAGATAATAAAAATTGCTACCACCTTCTAAAAGGAATTAAACAGTAAAGAAACGAGGAGCGAATAAAGATGGAAGTTCAGAAGCGAAAGAAAGAAAGAAGACAGTTCCCAGAAATTTTTGAGGTGGAAGTCTCAACAACTTTGAGGAAGCTGAAAGTCGGGAAAGCAGCCGGGCCGGATAAAATCGAAAATAAAATCTGGAAACATTTTGGGGAGGAACTACTTAAACCTCTCACTGTACTATTTACTAAGATAGTAGAAGAAGGTAAGGTACCACAACATCAGTGGGAAATTGCAGCAATTGTACTACTATTCATAAAAGGGGGATGCAGAAAATATCAATAACTATAAGCCTGTTAGTTTAAGTGCAAATGTCAATATCCGATGCGCAATCAGTTACCCATTTGTTACCCTCGGGTTACTCTCAGATTACCCTCGTTCTCCTTTAGTTACCCGGGTAACTGGCAGGGAACTACGCAATTAGTTAGGTACCCTCTTGTTACTCGCGGCGGAAAAGTTACCCATTGGTTACTCTCAGATTACCCTTGTTCCCCTGCAGTTCCATTTGTTCCCCTTTAATTACCCGGGTAACCGGTGGGATTTTGGGCATCGGGAATCTTTTCGAAAGTAATAAAGGGAAGAATGTATCAACAGCTAGATGATAATCAGGGGACGGAACAGGCGGGTTTCAGGAGGGATTACTCAAAACAATAGATCAGATTTCTATCCTTAATCAGATTATAGAAAAAGTGGATGAGTACAAAATGACACTGTATTTTCTCTTAATCGACTTTCAAGAAGCTTTTGACACTGTCGACCACTGCTATTTATGGAACGCACTAGCGAAACAACGCAAAATTTGGGAAGTATTATAAACAGCAAGAAATAAAAAGTTCGATTGAACGAAATGAACGCTGTTAAACAAAAAGCTCCCAAGCGACATTTATTTACAAAATGAGCTATGAGTATCGTTGGGAAAATTGTAAAAAGTAGACTTTTTAAAAATTGAGCCCCCGATACAAAAATGTGTATCCACGTTGAAAAAAGCTTATGTGTATAAGTAAACGCTATGTCCTTAAACCGGCATTATTCGAATCATATAGGCTGATTGAATTTAATAATCGTAGGTAGACTTGGGCAAAGTTCGTGAACGTACATTTCGTTCACGTTCATAGTTTAAAAAATATGAATGCGTTCATTTCGTTGTTCATTTTACAGAAATGAACGTGTTCATCGTTTATCATTTTGTTCAGTTCATTTTCATTTTTTTTTTCAATATCTTTCTTCGACTGCCTACTGAAATTTTTAATACAGGTAATTTCTAATTTAAAACAAATTATTACAATATGGGTCTCCATGGCTGCTGATTCCAAATATTGCACCGGATTTTCGATCTGATTGCTAAAAATCGAGACTGACTGCTGCCTCCTTCGCATTTTCTCATTCAGTTCACTCAAAATGAACGACGTTCAGTTCAACGTTCATTTCAGAAAGAAAAACGCGTTCATTCTTTCAGTTTATTTGAAAAATTAACTTCGAACGAGTATACGCCGTTCATGAACGCGAATTTGTCTGAATCTGATCAGAGGCCACAAGTGTCTTAGATCTCTAAATTTAAAAAAAAAAAAAAAAAAAAAAGAGAAAGAGAAAGAGAGAAAAACAAACGGGTATTTTCCAGCGTTGTTAGACATAACAAAACAAAATGACAATTGAATTCTAGAAATTTTGTCATGACAAAACCATTTATCAGTTTTGCATAATATGACAAAATGGAAGTGACATAACAAAATGAAAAAATCTACACGTTGGGTTCTTTTTTTTTAATTCTCATTAATAATAAACAGAAATAAAAATCACGAGTTCTTCTTTGTTGTTCTCATATACTGGAGTAAATGGTATTAAATACTCGACCATGTTTCATACTAATTGAACAGAGTTCTGAATTGAAATACAAGATGACCTAAAAGCAGCTGGAATTTTGTATGGTTTCACACATAGTCTGTCAAGTGCTAACTGATCAAGAATATTAAGGATGAGTCAGCTTGTAGAAGAACCTTTTTTCTTCCATCACTTCGTTCTCCTGTTATTGTAATGCAGTATTTACCTTCTTGCTAGCTTACTTCTTTCATTCTTATTTTTTGCTTTTATTCTTACATTCGTAAGTTGCTATTGTTATTTGTTATTTTGTGAATTCTTTATTCTTTCATATTCCTAATAAGGTACATTAATAATTTGAAGAACTTCATGTGAAAACAACCTGAATCAGTTTTGAAATTTCACCTTTGCCGTCAGACAGCAATGTAACTGTCGCTGTTCTGCTGGATGTTTTCATGGAAAGCTCAAATTCTTTAATTTTCAAAATGCAGTTATTGACCACCTACTATGCAACCATTGTTGGAATAACATTGTTGAAATAGGATTATATGAAAAAATACCTGAAAATTAATAGGTATTGGCATTTTGACAAAATAATTTTGTTATCACATAACAAAATCATGAAAAAACAAAATGACAGAACTACAAACATGACAAAACTCATGACATAACAAAAAATAATAATAAAAAATGAAATGCTCGTCTGACAAAATGACAAAAAATCGTTTTGTCTAACCTCACTGGATTTAGAATCATTCCTCCCTTAGTGAAAAATACTCATAAGCGCAAATAGCTCACCTAGAATGGAATAAGAGGGCTCATGGGGGCTGACAAGTATCAAAATAATGCTAAAAATGCTGTCGTTCGTATAATTTTTCAGTTTTTTGTTGTTGTTTTTTTTAAAGGGGGAGGGGTGTCTGGTTGGCCAAGTGGATAGCGCGCTGGTCTCGGAATCCGGAGGTCCCGGGTTCGAGCCCACGTAGCAACTCGCTACATTTCGATCTAGGCCGGGTTTTCGGCAAGAAGAGATGAGGGCTAAGACAGCCCCAACAGCCTCCCCGACCTCTCTGAGGTAATGCTCAAAAGGGCGGATTCCAAGGCTCGGGTAGACAGCAAAAATTATAAAAGAGGGGAGAGGGCTTTTGAAAGATTTGGAAGGCTGAGGTTTTCTCCCAAGTTTACCCTATTTGCGCTTATATGGAAACACCTCCACCCTGTTGCCTTTTCAACCTTGACGATTTCAAATTTCAATTGCTGCTTGTTTGACGGTGTTCTGCCGCAATACACCCTATTGTAAATGATAGCAAAACTTTTGAGAACTGAAATTCGAAACCCTAATAAAACAGTTTTTCCGGATTCATCAGCCCCAGTGCTGACCTCCATTACTCTGACCATATAGACTGACTAATCGACATTCACGTCTTGTTTCAGTTCGTCTGTGGTTTCGTGCTACTATGGACACTGACACTGATCAGTATGGACCGCTATCGCTGCATCGTCGTGCCACCATTCCGTTCACCGCTCACTCCTCAGAGAGCCACCGTTCTCACAGCCATCACGTGGCTGATCGCGTTGATCATCTTTCTGCCGGTGGTGTTCTGGTTTCGAGTGCAGCGCGTCAGCCACAATCGACAAATATGCACGCTCGTGTTCCCGCGCAGCGACCGCGTGAACGTATCGCTCGTATTCACAGCGCCCACCTTATTGCTGGCCTGCATCGTACCATTGACCTTATTCGTATTCCACTACCAGCGAATTTTCCACAAATTAAACGAAACACGAGACCGATGGAAACGCAGCGACCGGAGTAATAAATTCCCAAGCCAGAAGCCGGATGTGCTGAGGCAACAAGAGGAGGCGCGTTTCAACAGACACGTCCGCGTCATACACATTTTACTGCTCAACGTGGTGGTGGTGCTTGTCATGTGGCTGCCGATCACAGTGATCATGTTTCTGATTTACGTGGACGGCAGCCGACCAAACGAGGACACCGACTTCTTCCTCAGATCTCATCATTTTATCTGGGCGCTGCTAATAGCATTGCTGAATACGGTCGTCAATCCGCTATTATACGGAGTACTTTCAGAGAATTTCAGGAAGTATTTCTTCCGGTTGTGGTTCCTGTCGAGACGAAGAAAGGCACTAAGTAAGGAAGTGAACAACGAGGGCTTGGCAACCGTCGGCTCGAAGACGCCGAGTCTCTTGAAGATACAGATGCAGTTCACCAATTCGATATCGATTTTAGAGTGAGAGCCCCTCACCCTGAAAGCGAATTGTACAAGACTGTCTAATTTAAGCGTGTTATGAAGGTAATATTTACCGCTGTTTTGTTCTGTTATGTCCTGCATCTATGGCGAGGCGAGCTTGTAGTAATAGGAGCGCGGAGGAGTTAGCCACGGTGGACGGTAGTGAAAAACTAGTCAGGTTTTCAGGGATTTTTCACTATCTAACGGTTTGTGGAAGTACCGGGAACTCAGTAAGGCGTGAAAATGGAAAAGTATACTTTAGTATTAATCGAAGAGAGAACAAGGAAAGAGTTCTCACAATCCAGGCCTAAACAGTATGTAATAAATACAAGTCCTTCCCAGGAATGAATAAGTTTCTGTGGGGTAGATGAGTTCTAATTTAGTGAGTAAAACTACGGTATTTTGAGTTTTTGAACCTTTTAAGCTGTGAACAACTATTTTTAATGTTTTTTCTACACCACTGGACCTGAAAGCAATATACGTAAACCAAGGTTTTCATAACTGAGAGTAGATCCACTTCTTCGTCAGGGGCAGATACATCAATGAATTAGTGAAGTTGAATTAGTACAGAGGTATATGGGGAATTTTGTTTTTTTCGATCTTCACTCCAATTGTTACCCGCAGCATATTTTTTCATTATGATAAAAGAAATTTGAAGAAATTTATCAATTAATCAACTTTTTTGTTGAACAGGTTTGGTCACGAAGCATGTCTGACAGAGCTTATTTTTATGAATAGAGATTTTGGGACCGTCGACCATTTTGAACACGCTCTTTGAATGCTCCTGAAACAACCTCACAACTATTGAGATGGTACAATTACACCTTTCCAGTTTTTCCCTACAAGGAAATTAGACTTTCCGTCTTTACCCCCTCCTAGCAAAACCGTTTGCAATGCTTGTTGTGATAAGAGACATACGTTAGTAAGTTTCTTTAGAACTAGCCCACTGAACTTTTAAGACTGAGGTACAACGTTTATAAATCTTAAAGATTGCAATCAGAGTAAATTTAGATGTCTTTAAAAGTAATATCACTAATGGCTGTAACTGCAATTGGATATTGATGAGAAAATTCCGGGGTAATGGAGGTACCTACAGGTGAAGAAATCCTAATTTCGCTGACTGAGATCGACGTGGAAAATAGAGAGAAAAGGAGCTGTAGGTACGTTTTCAGTTTTGTTGACTAGTGATTAAACCTCTTTCATTCCATTTTTGGTATATGTCGGAATGAATTTCAACTATGACTGTGACGTTATTCTTATTTTTCATGATATTAAAGTTGATATTTATTATTTAGGTATCATTAGTGTACTTGAAATTTGTTAAGTATCTTTCCTTTTTGGTTCCTATTATTCTAATTTTGTAAATTAATTGATTTATAGTCTTATTTAACTACGTGATTTAATTAAATGATCTTCATTGTATTTTTCAATTTGCGCCAGAACATATGGACCAATCAGCTATTCCTTGCCATTTCACTTGTGTAAGAAAACTTTTACCTAGATTTCATATAAAAACATAATACATGATTCATTTTTCAAAAACATTAATAAATATGTATAAATAAATAAATGAAGAGCCTAAATACCGTCAAATGAAGTAATTTATTATATTCCTCGTGGTAGCTCTATTATGTGTATCACAAAAATCTTAACTGGTCATATGTACAAAATACGACTGACTGATTTTAAATAAGATTTTATGAAATTTTATACCGAATAAGTTATAAGAAAATATTTTTGAAATGATAACCCTAAGCTATTGAAAAAATAAAACTTGATTCAAAAGATCTCGATGTGTTTGGTTTCATCTCATCTACTTATTATACAACTAGCAGCCCCGCTTCGCTGCTCATCTAGATGGAGAAACATTGGTATCTAGCTCTATAACGAGGTATGAAATTTTATGGATTAGATTTGGAAGGTAGCTGAACTCATTTTTGACACCGATGTCATCATAAAATGAAAACTATAGCATCCGGGGAGGGAGAATCTGACAAAAACCAATATCCCAAATATCCCAATGCGCATAATCAGTTACCCTAGTTACTCGCGGAAAAGTTACCCATTTGCAACCCTCAGTTACCCTCAGATTACCCAGAAACCCATGAGTTACCCTTGGTTCCCCTTTAGTTACCTGGGTAACTGGCGGGATTTAGTTACCCGCGGAAAAGTTACTCATTTGCAACCCTCAGTTACCCTCAGATTACCCAGAAACCCGTCAGTTACCCTTGGTTCCCCTTTCGTTACCTGGGTAACTGGCGGGATTTTATGCATTGGGGGGGGGGGTATCATTTTGTTGGGTTTCAAGGTAGAGAAAAAACCTTTGCTTGCGAAAACTGTTGTAATTTCTTTCGTATAGATCGTATGTGCCTACATTATTCGATGTAATAAAGTCTAAAATGAAGAGAGAATCACAATAAAAAACAACATTCTACTGAGCTATGATGAGGTGAGGTGAGATCCTCGTAATTATAAGAAAACACTGCGGTGTTGCCAGATCAGTTACCCAAATCCCCTGTAATTTGCCTCCATTTCAATGCCCAAAACATTCGGGAACATTTTTCATTACCTTGCATAAAGCGGACATAAAGGGGGCATCATCGAACAATAAGGCCGATCAAGGTGCCGCGAATACGGCGCCGTCATCGCTAGTAATGTAAGTAGGTAAATATCTTTCAATGCGCAGAAGTTATTGAAGTAGTTCCAATTTTGCACTTTTTTTTCTTTGAATCTTTCTGACATACTATAAGTAATATAATTTGCAATATTAGGTATTATGCTTCTTTCTTGTCACGTATCCGAGATAATTATGCAGCGGATAGATACCTAGGTACTCATTATGAATCAAAATAGCATTTCAGTTATGTTCAGGTGAACTGCTAGTTTGTGTATGTGTAAGTGTACTTCTTGGCATAAACAGGTACCTGTTTGATAAAATAAAATTAGAGAACTGTTGCCCTTGAGAATTTATAAGTCTTCATTAGAACGACTCAGCTGTTCTGAAACTTCACTTGAAGAATTATCAGAAAAAGTTGAGTGTTTTCTGTTCGACAATTACTTGAGAATTGA
This sequence comes from Acanthococcus lagerstroemiae, assembly GCA_031841125.1. Taxonomy (NCBI): domain Eukaryota; kingdom Metazoa; phylum Arthropoda; class Insecta; order Hemiptera; family Eriococcidae; genus Acanthococcus; species Acanthococcus lagerstroemiae. Next base: position 72,910,856 of record CM063106.1, on the reverse strand, counting down.
AATAAAAAATTAAGAAGAAAGTATAGATAATACGATACACAGTAACCAAGTAGGTATGCTTACAAAGAGATAAGCGAGCGAATAAGTAAGCGGGAATGAAAATGCAATGAATCCAAATTGCAGCTTTTACCTCTTACCTTTTGATGAATACGGTGGTGAAATAAAATTGATTTAGTTTTCTTTTTTTCTTCTTTTTTTTATATTTAAGAATTTCACTATCGAAGAGTCCATGCTCACTCAGTCCATAAGTAATGATATTTGTGCTACCACAGTTATACTGAGCCTGTTCATTCGGGTAAGAATTATGGGCTTGGAAGAATTTTGTGAACTTAGGGCTCTGTAATCAACTTAATAGGACACACAAATAACTATCATATGTACAATTGCAGTTAATACGATCCATACCGTGACCAGCTGTCTTGGGAGAGTGGGAGGGGGGGGGGATTTGAGGTGAATTGGCTCGGGCTGAAAGCAAATTAGAAAAGAAAAAATTACCTGTTTGTTACTAACAGGCCCACTAGTCTACTCCATTCAGTCCCGCATAATGCTACTTGATATATTGTTTATTTTAAACAAACTTTGTGAAATTGTCCTTTCACCTTGTTAGTTATCCCCCTTTTTTTCGTTTGCCGTATGGATTCCGCGTGGTCACTTTATATATGCCCATCTATCATCGGTTAAATGGTTTAAATGGCCTGCCCATTTCCACTTTCGCCTCTTAACGAATTGTACCACATTCCATAATTCCAGCTAATTTTTGTTTTATTATCGTATTTTTGATTTTGTCCTTAGTTTTAATATTCAACATTGACTCTGCCTGCAGCCTTTTGAAGAATTTTTCTGTGAAGGGCCAAGTTTGAATGCCATAGGTAAGGGCTGGTATTATACACATGTATTACAGATTGACACTTTTAGTTTATTATTATATGGGCCTTTGAAAATGCGCTTTAATGACAAGTATTTTTTCCAGGCTGTAATACGCCGGTTTTTTTTTTGTTTTTTTTTTTTCAAATGCCAGAAGGTGTCCTTAGTGGTAGACTATTTTTCACGTCAGATTATTTCGATTTTTTGGTAATTAATTGCTATAGAATTTAGGTCGATAAGATTTTTATTTTATTGGTGTTTATTTCGAGACCTCCTTTTTTCCCATCTTCATTGAGTTCCTGAACCAGTTTTGCTAGTTCTTCCAGATTATCTGACATTAGTACCAGGTCATTAACAAAGTGCAAGTGGTTCAATTTTTCTCCGTTTTAAATATTTGTCCAGTTTAATTCCCTGAATACTTCCTCAAGGGCATTGCTAAAGATTATTGATGATAGGGATCCCCCTGTTTCACCCCGTTCTTAATGTGAAAGTAGCTTACTTTTATATCTGTGAGAGCTGGTTGACGGGTGGATAGTGCGTTCGTCTTAGAATTCGGAGGTCCCGGGTTGGAACCCACGTAGCAACTCGCCAGAATTTTCGACCTAGGCCGGTTTTTCGGCCAGAAGGGAAGAGGAGTAAGACAGCCCTAACAGCCTCCCCGACGTCTCTAAGGTAATGCTTGAAAGGGCGGATTCCAGGGCTTAGGTTGAGAGTAAATTAGAAAAGAAATATATCTGTGAGTAGAGGACTAATATGTATGTTCTAGGGCAGACACGGATTTGTCTATTTTTTGATCCAAAATCATAATTTTTTAGAACCCCAAAAATACCTGAAGTTTCCATACTATAGATTTACCATTTTCTGAGCAGAAATACATTATTTTCACAAAATTTTCTGTCGAGTCGAGTTATGAAATTTTCACATTTTTATAAATTTCTATATTATTCAAGCTTTTTCTAGCTTCTAGTGCAGTCACAGATTCATTTTTTTTTAATTCATGCTATTTTTACACACAATTTCTTCAATTTTATCCTTTATTTTCTCAGGAATTTGTATTTTTCAATTACAATTTATTTGAAAAAGATACTATACGAACACATAAAAAATAATATTTGCTTACACGCTATTTCTACGCGCACTTTCTTTCATTTTTTCCACAATTTTCTTAGAAGTGCCCATTTCATCTATGGAATATTGATACGATTACTTTTTCTTGAACAAAAAAATGACTTGGACTTTTCATTAGTTTTATGTATCCTTTATGGAATTTATCGGAAGTAGTCGATGAGCTATAGCAATGCCAGAACAAAATCAGTCGATATCAATATTCTCTTGGAGTAAACGGGCTCGAAGTTTCTGAACTGTATCATTGAGTGGGTTTTGAAAATAATATAAAAAAAATTTCTGATACCGCCGTTCTATTAGCGCACACATGATTTTCTCAATTTCACGACATATTAGAAAATCGAAAAATCCTCCAAGATTCCACGTTAAATATTTACCTATTTTATAATCGAAATACAGAACAATTTCCTTACAATTTTCTGTCCAGTCAGGTTACAAAATTTTCAAGTTTTTGTATCAAATTTTTATAAATTGTCTATAATATTTTTTTAAAGTTTTTCATAGGGATCATGGTTTCCTTCTGACGCAGTCACAGATAGACTTTTCATAGTACTCAATTCCCAAATTAAATCGTATAATTGCACAAACTTTTCGCAAAGTGCTAAATACATGTACCACGAGGATAACAAAATGATCTTGGGTTGTAATCGAATTACACAAGTACTTTAGGTGAGATGGAGTCTCAGATTTGTCCGTTTTTAATTCAATTTTAATCATTTTTAAAACTATAAAAAATCTCCAAGTTTCTACTAAGAATAGAAATAGAATATACTTTTTATTCAAATTTATAAAAACTTGAAAATTTTGTAACTCGACTTGACAGAAGATTTTGTGAGAAAATAATTAATTTTTGCTTAAAAATTGGTAAATCTTTAGCATGGAAACTTGGGGAATTTTTGTGGTTTTAAAAAATGAAAAATGGACAAATCTGTGTCTGCGCTAGACATCAGTCCTCTACTTCTGTGATTACTCAAGCCCTTACATCTGTATACATACCGGGTATTATGTTTATGAACTGTTTTGTGGTTCCTTGATTTTTTAATGATTTGAGAACGTCATCGTGTTTCAGAGTGTCGAAAGTTTTTTTATAATCAACAAATTCCAAATGCACATCAATTTGGTATTTTGTACTTTTCTCCAGAAATTGATTTATAACCTGCAAATGGTCCAATGTTGACGAATATCATCGAGAATCCGTCTCACCTCGTACACTTATGGGGTTCAAGAACATCTAATAATGGCAACACGTACAACACTTACAAAGTTGACCACAACTGAAGCGTTGCTTGGAAGAAGGGTCTTCGTCTCATAAGAAACACAATGCTCGAAGGCCCTTCTTCCACGCAGCGCTTTACTTTAATTACAATAACAAGAAATAATGCTCATAAATATCAAAAATATAAATCGTTCTTAATCAATAATCATAGTTACACATAAATAAGTACATCTAGTTGAAAATGCATCCTTGAACTTGACTCGGTGGAAATAAATTAATATGCTTGTCAAGAAACAATCATACCATCTGATCTTTCTGATTTTCAGCAGCCTGAGAATCATATGCAAAAAATTAAATTCCGAAATCAGTGGGATGACATTAGATTTCCACCAATTACCAACCAGAGAAGAAAAATGAGACGGAATATGACGATAGAAGACTGATAGTAATAGATAGGATATATTTTACAATGGATATTCCTTCCTTAGTCCCCACACACCTACATTTGTAAATTTAACGAAGCCATTGTAAATAACAATTTTTTTGTATAAGTCGAGGGTGATTCAGAAAGCTGAACATAGATTAAAATTTTTACCCACGGGAGGCTATACACCCATCTCTTTGAATCATTTTGTACACAGGGGAATTTTATTTTGCCTTCAATCACAGCTTACTTCCGTCTAAGACTTACAAGATTTTTAGAAATTTACGAGTTTATTTGCTTTTACCTGCTCTTTCGAAAGACAAGAGAATTTTTTTTCCAATCATTTTTAATTTTTTTAGCTCCCCCCCTCCCCTCCCAAAAAATACATTCAATGCAACCACGGCTATTAAGACTAGATATCTTAAAGCTTGCTTAATATGTTTTTTACATGTTTTTTACTTACTTTAGCTTCGCAATAACCAACGGTGTTAACCTTATTCCTGAACTGATCGTCTATCTCCGAAAACAAGTCGTTAACGAGTCTCAAACCAACAGCCGTGTTCTGCGAATGAGCCAAATCACAACAAAAAATGTTAGAATGCGATATTGAAACTTACTTTTGTATATCGAATACTTCAAATCTTACTTACCGAAAACAATACGTTATTGTGTTTTTTATACCGTCCAAATAATTTAAATAATTCTGGTTTTGAACCGTACGTATTCGAAACTGCTAGCAATGCATTTCTTACTTCATCGAGCTCGACATCACTCTTCTGGTTATTTGTTATGATCTGTATGATAAATTGTAAATTACTATTGCATTAAAAGGAGGAAAAAAGGTTAATTCTTAATGTTATCAACTCTATGTCACTATTTTCCGATGTTGGCATAAAATACTTATGGTCAGAGTTGGGCAGTAGTCTACTGAAATGTATGATCACGACTAAAATGGAATAACTAGGTATATATTAGTCGTGACGAAAGGTTATGCCTAATTTTTAGTCGTGACTAAAGGTTATGACTAATTTAGTCATGACTAATTCAGTCACTCCATAGGAATACTAATTTGTCAGTCAAAAGTACTGTGCTAATCGAGTGATTGTACTCAATTACTGTGTAATTACGATTACATAGCAAGTTCATATGAATGAAAGTTGTTATGAGAAACTAACAATTCCTAAGTTGTTATTCGTAAGCCCATATAAAATTATGACAGATATGAAGCATTGTACTCGTACATAACATAACTACTTCTGTATCGTGTAGGTACTGAATACATATAAATGTATATTGGACTTCCTGTCGTGTTTTCCCTGTTTTTCATGTATAATTCTTTAATCATATCTTTTTATCGCATGACTGTTGGAGATTACTGTACCGGGTACCCTCTCATATTTCGTAATTAACCTATTTACTTTCACCCGATGCGCAATCAGTTACCCTCTAGATACCCAGTTACCCGTGGAAAAGTTACCCATTTGTTATCTCCGAAGTACCCTCGAATTACCCTCAGATTACCCTTGTTTCCCTTTAGTTACCTGGGTAACTGGCGGGATAGTACACAATTACCCTGCTGACAAAACTCCGCCTTCGAAGAGCGCGTTTTTGAAAAAAACGGGCGTTTTAACTAAAAAATCACTTAGAACCTTGAAAATTTTACTGGCAGTTTTAACAACTTTTTATTTACGCGCGCATTAGCCATTGCTTTTTGAAAACATTCAACGTGCGAATTTCTTCATGTTACAAAAATGGGCGTTTTAGAGAAGTAAAGATGGGAAAATTTGCCGGGCGTTTCATCAGTTCTTAATTTACGCGCAGATTCATAAGAAATGTTCAGCGCGCGTATTCTCTCATATCACTAGAATGCCCCTTTTTTAAGAAAGAGAGCGTTTTCTGTAATTGTTATACATAGGAAATCGTACGTTTTGCGCTCATGGTATTATACGCGCGAATATGAACAGGTTCGAAAACGCCCGAATTATTACAATTTCGTGGCGTTTTCCACATACATCTGCGCGCGCAGATTAAATTATTGATAACGTGAAACCGTTACTGGTTATCTGTGTGGCTGTGACTTGTAGCCTGAAATGCTGAAATTGTGAAACGAAAAACAACAGTCGTGGTTTATTTAAGTTTCCATGTATTATTCTGTGATGCATATCATTTAAATAACCATATGGAGGATGATTCTCAGAACGAACACGGTAAGAACTATGTATAATACGTACAATATCTTTAAAATGTGTAAGTAAGTGCGATATTAGATTGCAATGTCGATTCATTATAGTGAGTACGAATTAGAGAGAAAATTGATTTCTAAGAGCACGTACATAATATCGCCCTGTATAAGTTGATACTCGTATTTTGTCCTGCAACGCTGAAGAACTTGTGTGTTTCAGGGATCTTCAGTATGCATATTTTGAATAACAACATCTCCCACATTCATATTCGTCCTGTTAATTCCGATCCTTACATAGAAGTGGTATAGAAATAGTGGGAGTCTAGGAAACTGCCGTTTGTAAAAAGAGTTTCAAATTACATACTTCGGCATAGAAATGAGATAGAAACATGAAACAAAATCTGGTTTATATATAGTACCTAGAATGAATGGTTCCAACCCTGATCGTCATTGCGTGTAGGAATGGCAATTCCTGGCTCATCTGCTTGCTCTTTTAGCGAACTAGGGTTTTTAATCTGCTCACTGCTCCAATATGTTGCTCCGGATTATTCTTTATCAGTAAAGAGAGAAGTGTCGCAGCGATCAGGTTTGAGATCAACTATTCCTTGCTTGATTCACGAATAACGAATAGAACATAGAACAACTGATTTGTACCAAGAACGAAAGAAGATATTGTGTTTGTACGGGTATCCTGACTAAGACTTCTTATAAAAGTTTGTACTTTGTAGTTTGGTGCATTTTTCGCTGAGTGTTTTATGACAGAAGAAATCTGAAATTGAACATATGGAACAAATTTAACTAAGATGGTCGGGTTTCATAGCGTTTTTAACACCAAAAATTTTGCAATAAGGTTTTTGACTTTTTGTAATTGAGAATAATTATCACTGACCATGAAGTCTCGGATTATGTAGCTGGTCTAGGTACACCAACGAAAACCTTTTGTTTTTGAACGGTATATCAAAAAAATAAAAGTGTGTAACGTTGATCCATAATACGTATTGTGGGAAAAGAAACAACTGAGTGACCTGAAAAGAAATCTGTGAATATAACGTTGCTAGATATCTGTGAAGATGAAATACTGCGATCGCTTGTTGAAATACAGAACCTGAGTGTTACTCATATCCACGCTGTCCTCTTTCTTTCAACAATCATAAATCTGATCCTTCCATTTGATGATGTACATGCAGAATTCTGTGCGTTGAAATACACGCGGTTCTAGCTGTCTTAGGACAGATACAGCAGGAAACTCCTCTTTAACAGTATGAACCATGCATTACTCTATTATACCCTGCGATTTATTCAAATTCAACTGAATTCTTTTACAAATGAGGACCTTTCTGGCAGAAGCTTGTGTAGTACACAGTTAAACTTGAACCAGAATTACAGAGCAGTGAGCAGATGGTTTTTGCTCAGAATAATTTCGCGAACTGCTTTTTTCATGAACCAACTCATTTAATTTGCTCCTGCTCGGAGTCGACCAACGTTATTGCTTGCGTACGGGTGAATTAAATTAACCCTTCCGCATATAATTAACCAGGGTGACGCGCCTACCTGGTAAAACAGGAGCGTTTTAGTTTGAGTAAACCTGACAACTTGATACAAAACTACAAGCGTCAACTTATACTGAGCGAACTATATTTTCGGCCAAAGCGACACAATTGTCTTCTTGCAGTTTGAGTACAACTTTCATTCTGGCTTGGAGCAAGAGGTAGCCAACTGGCTGAAATACTGGCAGAATGCGATAACCAGGGCGAAAAAGCTAGAAGAGAGAAAGGAAGCAGGAGGTGCAACACAATTTTTAAATTGTTCATTCATTCATTCTTTTCTTTCCAGCCGCCAAAAGAACCTTCAAAACAGTGATGAACAACATGAAGTGGTGTCAAGTCAATCGTCATTGGAGCAGCGTACTGGTAATATTAGGACGCTGTATTGCTGTATTTTTTTCTATTCTAATTTTAAAAGATTCATTTATACTTTCCAATTTCAATTCAGAACACTGATACACGCAATTTATAGTATATTAAATACACCTGACATTTCTTTTTATCATTACCACTCTTCATTTAATATTTATTGCAGTTTTCTTATGTTTAAAATTAGAAGAAGAAAAAAATGAATGCGTCACTGTATAAGTATTAAAATTTATAGTGCACAATGTTTATTTCTTCGTTGTTTTCAATTCTTAAAATTTTTTATCATTGTTGTAATGGACATTTTAGTTGTTTTATGGTTGACTAGTTTATGAAAAATGTTTACCTACATTTTTGAAACGATGTGTGTTCCTATGCTTATTTTCATTTTTTTTTTTTTTTTTTTTTTTTTTACCAATTTGTTTTCCTATTAGGTAATATTAAATATAATTTTTGCATATTTAATTTCTATTCAATTCTTTTTTCTTAAAAAGTACTGAAAAGAAGCGCTTTTGAAAATTATTTGTGAGGGCGTTTTTTTAAGAAACAATTGGAAGGAGCGTTTTTAAATTCATTAGAAAAGAGGCGTGTTACCCTCTTGTTACCCGAGGCGGAAAAGTTACCCATTTGTTACCCTCGGTTACCCTCAGATTACCCTTGTTCCCCTTTAGTCACTCGGGTAACTTGTGGGATTTTGAGCATCGGGCAGTTATCCCTTATTGCTCACGCTTTTTAGACTAATTAGACATGACTAAAGACTGATTGTTTAGTCAATAGTCATAATATGTGCACATTTGAGGTAATTAGTAGTCATTAGTCGTGACTAAAACGTGCGTTGACTAATCATCAATCATGATTAATTAGTCGATTGAAAAATGCCCAGCTCTGCTTATGGTTCGTTGATTGGTAACATTAGAGGCTTCCCAGGATCGTAGCGAAGCAACTTTTTTGAGGGAGATAGGGACAAAGATTTGAATTTTTCCGGGTAAAAATTTAAATTTTAATATCGTCGAGAAGAGAACCATCTTGCATATTTCCAGTTTTGTCAACTGGTTGCTTAATTCACCAACTCTTGATATTTTCAAATTAGGATGGGGAAATTTCCAACTGAAAACTAAAATTTCAAAATCGTGAAGCGAAATAAAAATAACTCTTTCATCAAATGTTTAATTATTGGGGACGGGCCAGCCCCATGTCACCCATGGCTGCGGCCCCAGGGCTCCTTTTCTGGCCGTTTTGTAGGTATTTTCGAGTTTGGAGAGCTCTAGTAACGGGTAGAATCCTGTATTCCAGTTCAACTTTCTATATACTTTATACCGTATGCCGGGGCTATTTGGGAATCCAGGGGATATTCGAGACGTTGTTGTTTCTCCGCACAGATGGCTGCACTCAAGATCTAAAAGTGTAGAATAGCCGGTTTTGTGATTTGGGATGTGTGGTGAGGACTGTGAGGAACATTGGAACATAGCCAGTATTTACCGAGGACGAGCCCGTTTATTTTGTAGACAATTGCGAGTGTGAAAGTAAACAGTAGTTTTTAAAGAATTCGGCAAACTGTTCGGGAAGTGCTCGGTTTCTTATATATACGGGGATGTAATTTAATATTGAATGTTGTGAAAAGAAGAATAGCCGTAGCTAGAAAACCAGCTTTGGAGATTGAAGGTATCTTTTGGCAGTGTCGAGGTATTACAATGTCATCTCACACGTGGGGCTATTTGGGAAACGCGAATTTTTCAGTTGGAGCAGCCATGATAAAAGGTAGATCGCATGTTTACGAAGAAGAATGGTGCTTATTTTTTGGTCTGTTTGTTTTGTTTTCTGTGGATGTTCTGAGCGAGTAATATTGATTTAGGAACAGTTGATGGTGCGCAATTAGAAATCAACTCTTTCAAATCATCGAGGAGGCAAGAACTTTACATTGTATCACGTGTACATGCGTCCACATGAGACTTCATAATATAAAAATCTTGTGTATTCTCATCCTAAACTAGATTACAGTTTGTTCTTTTCTTCACAAATTATACAAAAAGTCGATACTCCTAAAACATACTTAGGCGACCATTTATTTTTATTTTCTTACAAGCTTCTTCCACTCGCTAAACTGATGGTTCACTAATGAAAATTTCATGATAAAGCTGTCTCAATTAATTTTATCATTCCAAATTACATTTTCTTTGTGAACTTTTGTAAATTTTTGTTGCTTTGAATATATTTCTTTTATATGCACTTCCCAAATAGCTCCAAACCGGGCTAATTATTTTTTACGCTTCAGGGCCAGTATTATAAAACTTGGTTAAAAATAATCGACGGGCGTTAGTAGTGCGGCGGTGACTACTACTGTCTCACCGATCTATGTATGAAATTAAAGCTGAGTGTTGTAGCTTTTAAAAAAGCCAGAGACCAATGCGTGTGCAGTATAACTCGAGTCGTGAAGAAAAGAAACGAAAAACTTCTCGAATCGCCCCAGCATACGGTACCTCAAGTTCAGCTATCAATAATTTGTGAAAATAACAATAAAATAAATAATTACAAATTTAGGTGGAATTTTTCCGAGATGACACTGCGTGTACTGGCTAGCCGGCGCACGCCCATAATCCGGACATAGTAATTCGATATCATTCGCATTGGTCTTATTTTCATCTGAAATTATTACACAAAATTTTAGTAGATATTCATGCTGTGGTCCATAACCTGACGATTAGAAAACGAAATAATCAGACATTATTTATTTTTCTGGAGAGTAACTCACCTATTGACTTGAGTAAGTTAATGTGACTAATAAATGCAACATCGCCTTGATCTGAAGTTAAACACTTCAGCGGACCTTTATACTCTGAACATAAAAATATTACTCGTGACATAAGTATTACAATTCATCGAGAATCATTTTGAGAATCGTGAAAGTAAGAATTTAAATCAGACCTTCAAATTCTTCGCTTGATTTCTTGCCACAAAGGCTCGTTAATTTGGCATACCCTGAGCTGTTTTCAGACACTGTGGGAACACAGCTACCTTCAGCAAAGAACTCGGCAAACGATTCCGAATAATCACAACTTTCTTTTTTGATAAGTCCGTTCTCCAATAAATTGTACAGAGGAGCAACCCAACCTGTGCAAATAAATATTAACGTTATTTCGTGAAATTCTAGCAACTCAGCATGCTTTGTGAACTATAATCTTTAATCGCACATATACCTGCGGATTTCATGTCCGGTGAATGGCACGATTTTTTGCCTCGTAAGTCTTTCATCGTTTTATACGGCGTTTTACTTCTTACTACGGCGACTGCATATAATTCCGTTGTATTTTTGTAATATTTTTCCGCGGCAATTACTTTCCCATTGTATTTACTGAAATGCGTCGAGTAATGAAACGTGTAAAGGAAACTGGTTTGAATTTCAAGAAATAGTACGCCTACGATAGAGAATACCACGGCAGTATTTCCAGTTGATTTATTTCAAACATGACAACTACAGAGGAGCTGTAAAATACAGTGTCTCTTTGGCAATGACCCCCTTTCACCTGGTAAGTAGGCAACCTACCCCGATTATATGTAGATCTGTTTGCATACTCTTACTTTTAAAGAGGCTGAGTTATGGTCAAATTTTGAAAAGTTTTCTATCTTTGAAATTTCTGTTTCTTCTCACGACTGGAGATAAACAGAAAGATGGCACGAGTAGGTAATAGTAGAGGGCATGCAGTTGTGGTGATCACAGGGAAAAAATGAAAATCAATTTTAGTACAAATTATATCTGAAAATTTTCACCTTTTTTCAATTTCCCGTGAGACTTGCCCTCTTAAGCTACTGTTTTTTTTTTTATTTGCAATAGATTTTACGTTAAATTTCCCATAAAAAAGGTTATTTGCAATTTTCTTGTAAGTATCTGGATTAGAACTGCTCAAAACTGAGTTCAAGATATCCCCATTAAGAATTATTATTTTTAACACAGACCTTCTGAAGATAATAATCATCTTCTTCAGCTACTTTACCACTTCACAGAGTTACATCGTTTATGTCGTTTATGGGGTTTATTCACCTCCCTCTTTTCATCTATTTACCCCACATTTGAAACTGAGGCCCATGCAATAGGGGAACCAAACCATTTTTCACTATGTAAGTATTCATAACCGTAAGACCATAACCCAGCTGGTTCTTCTATCCACGTGAACAGCAATTTGTTGAGTCTAGATTCTTTAATCCACATAACAAACATTCCTCATTACTAAATTAATACCCCCCCCCCCTCCCAGGGGCGTTACAGTAAATAGAAAAGATACCAACATTTCCCAAAACAATTTTGTAAGAAGTGACATGTTCAACCACTTTCCATGATCTGTAATTTTTTTCTGTGTGGTTACCACAGCTGTCATCTTGCACCTCTTTTCCATCAGTATGCGCCACGTTTCGTGGAATACGGCCTAAATGTTACCAAAACCGAGTAAGCATATCTAGAGGCATAATCAATTCGAGTGCTAAAAACTTACTTTGCAGCTGTCAGCGCATCCACAGCATCGACCGTGATGATATCAGCTCCTCCGTCTCGTATTACCTCCAAGCACTTTTCCACTGAGGATTCTCGGACGCAATCAAATTCAGGTCTTATGTCGCGAGAAAAAGCAGCCTGTTTCAGGTGTTTGCATTTGCTGAGAGCAGTATCTGTGGTCACACACCAACGTACGCTTCTTCGGGGAGCCACTACGTTGCGTCCGATGACGTCGTAGAATTTAGCTGAAAATTCAAGGTTTCTAACGGTTATGTGAACTGACATGAACACCCTGTTGCAGAAATGTTCGCAGATTGATTTTAAAATGCATTTTTAATGGTCTCGAAGAGAGATCCAGTGAAACCAGCGTTACCATCGAGTGCCACATAAATAGTACCCAACTCAGACCTGCCAAAAATAGGCTTATACCTAACACTTTGGCAAAAGGAATATTCACATAGACACAACGTGTTCTTTGAAAATAAGATTATACTTTTTAGAAAAGAGTTGAAGACTCGCCAACTTCCTTTCATAGATTCAACTCACGTAAGAGGGCTGGGCGCAAGAAGTGGTTAAAACGATTTACTCGCAGTGTCAGAACATGTCAACCAAAATTTAACAGGTTGCTCAATGAAATGAACTTGACCATGTCTGGCACTGAGCCCTCTAATAGGCAATCTTCAAGCTTTAAATAAACTGACTCTTACTCTCTTCAGGAGTTGTTAAGTTGATCTGAGAAGAGTTAAATCAGTTAATCATCAACAAATAATAAGTCATACCAATAACTTTCACAAAGTAGAGCGTTAATAAGTCATGATAACTCAATCCAAGTTCAAAATGGATTAATTCTGAGCTGCTGAAATTCAACTAGTTCCCAAAAATGACCACCTCGTCAACTCTTCTTAATGCCTATGTTTTCTGGGTAGGTAACAAGTCTCACATATGCTTGGATTCAACAATCCTACAATATACATATGATTCTGAAGCAAAACATTCATTTTCACCTTTTGACAAATATTCATAAGGATGCAGCAAGTTCGCATTGTTAACGGTGACCGTTTTATCGCTTAGTTGCAAAACAATGGTGAACCATTCGGCAGACAACGCTTCACCAAGTTTATTCAGTCTTGAAATTTCATCTCGTAGGATATCAGTATCACTGTAATCAAGATATTTCACAAAATTAGGTGTAAGGTAGGTAAATATGTGAACAACTAAAAAGAGAAAAAAACAACCAACTTCAGATTTGTAGCGGCAATATACCCTGTCCACGGACGAGCAGCCCAAGTACACGGACTTTGACCTAGAGGTACTTTCATACCATCCGGGCACAAATATGCGTAATTTTCCGGATTGTTGGATTTTTCTCCTTTCAACTGAAACCAATCAATAAGAGTACTTTTGCTTCTTACTGTTACTTTTACTAAATTCATTCATCGGACTGGTACTTATTTCGCTAGATTCTGGTACACTCAGTCTACGTACTTGATTTCTGTCCATATAAAAGTTAATATAACAAACGTACCCCAAAATATTTATCCACGTACATAGTCTTCGTCCACGCTATGTCACCACCCCCTTTGGTAAGACAATTGAGCGCACCCTCATAGCCGGAATTCTCGTCTGGATAATCACAGATGTCGGGATGTTCACATAAAGCGCAGAGGTTGGAATACTGACTTTCTATATAAGCAGAAAATGATAATCCAAGCTTATAGTACACAAGTGAAATCATAAATATCTACTTAGGTAAGTAATATTCATTTCTCATTGGGATATTTAAGAACATTCTTTACTCATCGAGTCATACATTTCTATCATGAATAAAAGCAAAAGGAATACCATAAACTGAACAATTATTGTAAATAGAACGCATTTTGATGAACTTACTCAATCTCTGATTTGTAGTTTCATCAGGAGCCCACTTTCCAACAATACAGGCTTTACTGAAGAACGTGGACAAGGCTTTGAGTTCATTCTCCCTTGGCGAAATGGAGGTATCGCTTAGCGGTCCAATAACCTTCATTTTCGTTAACTGTAACAAAATAAGAGGACGATAAGCCCAACAAGAAATAAAAGCCCAACTTGGCGAGCGCATTTTCGGCTAAGAGTAAGTAAGTTACACGGATTTCTTATCCTCAAGTTTATTCAACGAAAAAGAAAGGAATAAAAGTAAGGCACCAAAACGACAACCCGTATTCATAAGTTATGGTACATTTATACTAATAACTGATAAGTGAATTGTAAGAACAAGGATGCACCGAACTAATTTCCTCAGGAAGGAGGGGGGGGGGTAAAATCGACAAACAAAAATAAATAAAACTGTTAACTCTACCTACTGAAGACTGTATAAATGCCGATCCGATTTTACAAACAAAGAGTCAATTTTACTAAAGATACCAACTAAGGAAGCCGTTTGCAAGAGTACCGCCCTTTCCCCTCATCAGTTCACCCCTGTATACCAATACAAGTAGGCTACAATAAGTTTTCAACGTTTATGAATAACGTGAAGGGTACGAATAAGACCCTGTGGGGTAATAAGGCCCATCGCGATTGTGACCACTTCCCCTAAACTCATCGAATCGTGATTACGCTAAAAAGTTACTTTTCGATACCCTCGAACATTATTATGGTGGTAACACTGCGTTTTTGCCTGTGAATGCGGTGCTGAACGCCAATAGATTTCAAGTTAGTGAAAAATTTACGTGGATCTTACTGTGTGTTAACAAAAAACATTTCAACTGTATTGAAGGTCATTTTTACAAAACAAAAAAAACAAAAAAAACTGTTTTTATCCGGATTCTATGTATAAGTATAAATTTTATTATTTGAAAAATTTTATATTTTTAACGTAAGTGGTAGAAAAAGACATTTGAGTTTTACACCTCAGTGCGTGAACCCGGTGCGCAAAATTCCATCAGTTTCCCGAGTAACTAAAGAGGAACAAGGGTAATCTGAGGGTACCGAGGGTAACAAATGGGTTACTTTTCCGCCGCGGGTAACTAGAGCGTAACTAACGGCGTAGTATCCCACCAGTTACCCGGGTAACTACAGGAGAACAAGGGGAACTAAAGGGGCACAAGGATAATCTAAAGGCAACTCTTGCTTTTTAGCGTTGATATTACAGATATGGCGAAACCGCGAAGCCAAAAAGAAAGTAAAAATTTCTTTTACTTTATGAGATGGTCCTGTCGCTTATGTTACTTTTATTTTATAAGTAAAATGATTTAATTGAAGATTACGCGCAAAAATGACTTTTTACAGCAAGTTTTAGATGTGCCTTATCTAGTGCTGTCGGCATGTAATACACAATCCACTGAACTTTTTGTCATAGTTCTCTGGTGACTAATTAAAAATAAAAATAAAAAAAAAGTTCATTGAGTATTTTTGGTGGCGAGGGGTCTACTTAAGAGATTGGAGCAGTTACCCCTCAAGTATCACTTTGGACCACGTCAGACACGATTTTCCAATAGTGGGCCACATTCGTACCCCTCACCTTAGTTCTGCAAATACAGTGCCTTGAGTTCTAACCTTTGTAAGTGGAATTTTATATCCAACACTGCGTCCAATACCGGTGTGACAAGACTTTAGTCCCTTCAATGAACTAATGCCTTTGATGTTCAAGTCATTGCGAATCACAGCCACTCCTTTATACCTGAATTCAGCTGTAAAAAATATCAGAAAACAGAGAAAAATAAAATCTCAGTTTGAAAGTGTTGACTTTTGAATTTCAGCTTCTTTTATCTGGGATACAATGTATTAACTCTATAATCGATGAACCGAAAAAGAAATAATTATATTCCCTAATTTGCTTTTCTCCTGCTGGTTAAATCAGTTTCACAAACTAATAAGTTTGAAGCAGGGGGCTTCGGAAACAATTAAGGAAAAATATAAAAGAAAACGTATCCATAAATAGTTCGATAAGCCTCCTCAAAAATTATAAGTACTCCGAGTATTTATATACCAATAATCGGGAGTAACATTGATAATCTAGGGGTAACTTTGATAACTATGTTTCTTCCACTATCACGTGCTCTAGCGACCGAACTGATAAAGCCACAGCGATAGTGTTGTTAGAAAATACGATTTTTTTCATTTTGTCAGAGGAGCATTTCATTTTTTATTTTTTTTTGTAATATCATAAGTTTTGTAATCTTCAGAGTTTTATCATTTTGTTTTTTCATGATTTCGTTATATCTTGACAAAATTATATTGTCATTTTGTCATGTCGCTTAGTATAGTCTACTATCAATGGCAATGTCGCCTTGCATAATCTGTTATCAATTATTATATCGTTGAGCATAGTTTCTCATTTAATCGTTGACAAAATGTCATAACATAATTTTTCCTATCATTTTGTTTTATTATTGGATTCATTTTTCTATGTCATTGACGAAATGGTCCTGACAAAAAAAGATTTAAGGTTTTGTCAGAAGACAAAATTTTGAAAATTCAATTGTCATTTCGTCATTTAGTTTTGTTATATCTAAGAACATTACACAGCACTCGTTTCCATCTTGTTGAAAAAATAAGTGTTCAGTCTCTATATTCTTCATTTTGTATCAGTGATCTTTGTTGTGTTGTCATAATTCAAGAGTAAATTATTTAAAATATCATGTTTTTTTTTTTGCTGAAAATTTTGTTTAAACAAAAGTCAACAGTGCTGGTTGGTAATGAACGTTTATTTTTAATGTTACCGTTGTTATGGGCTGTAGATAGAAGTAAGTAATCAGATGCTTGTGTAAACATCATCTACGTACTTTCCAGACAGGGCTGCGATGTTTAAAACGACGCGTTGTTTCAAAACGTTTAAAACATGTTTTAAAACAACGAAAAAACCAAAACATATTTTAAACAAAGAAAACGTTTTAAACATTTTTAAGCGTTTTAAACATGTTTTTTATTGCTAATTTTAAACTAAAAAAAAACAAGTTTTTTAGAAGAAATTTTATGACTTTGAAGCTACATTTTGAACCTTTAAAAAGATAACAAAAGCAAAACAAGCAGCTAAAGTCTGGTCCAGTTAAAAAACATAATTTTTTCACGACGCTGATAACCTGTTCTCGAACTCGTCTTTCCCTTCCGACTTCAAAATACCCATATATCGATGTGTATTGCGGGTTGCCAGTTATGTTTCTTAACTGAACCAGACTTTAGCTGCTGGAAGAGGGTCGGCTTTGGACTGAAAAATTAGAAACTAGTTGGACGCTGTTAAGCGTAAGGGAACTAACCAGCAAAATCTGTTTTTTGAGAACACGTGATTCGAAGTTCAAGAGCCATGTAGAAACTATATATATGACATAGCGTTTACTGATAAGCTTTTTTCAACGTGAGTACACATATTTGAATCGGGGGCCCAATTTTGAAAATTTCTACTTTTTATGCTCTTTCCAACGATACTAATAACTCATTTTGTTCACAAATGTTGATTGGTTCCTTTACGCTTAACAGCGTCCAAGTGTAGTAAATGTTCGAAAATATGTCCAAAAATGCAAAAATTCAGAAAATTGATAAAATATCCTCCAAATATGCTTCTAAAATACCAAATATGCAATTATATTAAAATATGAAAAAATACGGAATTTCAAATAGGGCTCATTTCCCTCAGAATTTCATGTTTCGCAAAGATATCTTCAAAATGTTTGATTTGATCATTTGATTGACAGGTGAGTAAAAGGTGGGTGGACAGTGGACAAACTAGAGGAAATTTTACTGCATTCATTGACTGGCTGATGAGTTAAAGTCAATAAAATGAGCTTTTCGCTAACTTTATCGCGAACTTCCTATACTGGTATTGATGAAACAAAACCAAATCTGAAATGTTGGAGCTTTGAGACCCAGTATCAACGTTAGTTATCTGAATAAACGTACCCAGTGGCGTATCCAGTAGAAAATTGTTCGGATTCTGCAAAACAAAATTTTGCTAAAACTTGTAAGATAAGCAAAAATTATTAATGTTAACTTGAAGGGGGAATTTTTCAATTTTTTCAACTGGCTGTCTTGATTTGGAGAGCCTCCATCCAATACTAAATTAGTCGCTCTTAAATGCATTCTAAGTATGAACCCATTTTCAGATCTCTATCTCAACTTGGAGGGCAGCACAAAACAGGTTGCCTACCTTGTGTCGTCCACAGAGGGGAAGGGAAGGGTACACAAATTAAGGGAAGTGGATACACAAAATATACAAACTGTACACAAATTTTTGCCCCATTTCCAGACCTCTATTTCACCTTGGGGGGGGGCAGCACCTAACATGTAACTCATATTATATGGTCCATAGAAGGGTTGGCGGGGTACACAACATGAGGGAGATCGATACACAAATTACACAAATTGTACACAAATTTTTGCCCCCATTTCCGAACCTATATCACAACTTGGGGGGAGGGAGCAACACCTAACAGTTTACCTATCTTATGTCGTCCACAGAGGGGAAGGGAAGGGTACACAAATTGAGGCAGGTGGATACACAAAATACACAAATTGTTGCCTCCCTCTCCAGACCTCCACTTTGCCTTGGGGGGGCAGCACCTAATATGTAACTCATATTGTATGGTCCATAGAGGGGTTGGCGAGGTACATAAATTGGGAGAGATCGATACACAAATTACACAAATTGTACACTAATTTTTGCCGCCATTCCGGACCTCTATCTCATCTTCGAGGGGGGGGGGCAGCACCTAACAGGTTACCTATCTTGTGTCGTCCACAGAGGGGAAGGGAGCAACAACACGGCTGCAGACGAGAGTCGCGCAAAGCGCAGCAAAGATCAAGATCAATGAACACATGGCTAGAAAAAAAATAAATTTCCATGGAAATGTCAATCACTGAACTAAATTGTCACCATGATGAGCTAAATCATACGGACTGGTTTCGTGTCGGGGGGGGGGGTCGCATGGAAATTTCTATTAACAACGCGGCTGCAGACTGTAGTCGTGCAGGGCGTAGCAAATGTCAACCACTGAATTCGTGTCGGGGGAGCGTTACGGTTTTCGCTCACGTGTACCCAGTAGTATAAAAGCATACAACATGCTAAAATAAATTTCAATGGGAATGTCAACCACTGCATTCGTGTAGGGGAAGCGTGTCGGTGAACCGTTACGTGGGAAGCGTTACGGTTTCGCTCAAGTATACCCAGTAATAAAGGGGTCTGGTTGGCCCAGTGGATAGCGCGCTGATCTCGGAATCCGGAGGTTCTGGGTTCGAGCCCACATAGCAACTCGCTACATTTCGACCTAGGCCGGTTTTTCGGCCAGAAGAGAAGAGGGCTAAGACAGTCCTGACAGCCTCCCCGACGTCTCTGAGGTAATGCTTGAAACGGCGGATTCAGGGCTCGGGTTTAGAGTAATATTAGAAAAGAGACCCAGTGGTAAAATCATATAAAATGCTAAAATAAATTTCCATGGAAATGTCTACCACTGAATTCGTGTCGGGGAAGCGTTAGGGTTTTCGTTACGTTTTTCGCTACGGTTTTGCTCAAGTATACCCAGTATTAAAAGCATGTACAATACTAAAATGATTTCCAAAAAATTTTCGGTACATAAGTGCAGAGGGGTACTTCTTTGAAGGAGATGGCGGCAGCGAAGATTCAAATTGATTTTTAGAACACTTATGTACAGGGCCAGATTTAGGGGGCCCGCACATTTCTTATTACATGCTTGTACAGACGCGCGTGCTACGTACGCTCACGTACAATATAAAATACCTAATAATAATGACGATTATGACGATATTAATAATAATAATAATAATAATAATAATGAAAATGATGATCAATGTTGCTAAAAAAAAATTTTGGGGGCTACACAAAATTTGGGCCCCGGGCCCGCAAGTGCCTAAATCAGGCCCTGCTTATGTAGTATCAGTCCGGAAAACTTTTTTGGATCGTCCCCCGTACATATTTTCAGGGTGAAAAAAAGTTGAAAACTCATATTCGAAATGATTAGGTAGAAGAAAGAGAAATCCCGCGAAAAAACACTTTTTTCTCTCAATGTTACCCCGTAAGATTACGTGCCAAGGTATTTGTCATCAACTGTGCCATTATTATACTAATATTTACGATTACAGATTTACACACAAAAAAAAAAAAAAAAAAAGGAAATATACGTGGATGAATAAGAAATCACAAATCCTTTCCGGCTTGCACAATATTCGAACAAAGCGTGCTTATCGACTGGTTTGAATTTCATTTTTATTAGTACATTTCTCACGTTTAGTTATGAATTATATACAGGAAATATACGAACATATTTTTCTTTTCGTCGTATAGAATATTTTTCAACATCGAGAATGCAAAACACTTTCATTAATCCAGCCGAACGTGAACCGGTTGTAGAATAAGTAATTTTTTCATCTGTATGGGCCGCATCGCCTTCTTTTTATTAGGTATTGTCATTTTCTGAACGAACAAATCTCATTACCTGCTGTTTATGCACCGTCGAACTATCGAATTATTGCACTGAATTGCAATAAAAACAAACGCCATGGTTCGGTGCAACGATCTTCAACTTTTGAATGAATAATGGTTAAATTAATTAATAAAAGGAAACAGACAGACGCATATAAATGCGACGTAAATTACGCCACCGAAGGATTTGAAAGAAAAATGACTTTTTATCGTCCAGTTTGGTGGAATTTGAAAAGATCCTACGCTAAATGGTTTTTATTATTCGGTAGGTTGTGCATGCATACTGTCATGGAGGTGTGGAATATTCCCTTCGACTACTCTTAGACGAAGTCACCAGAAAATGACGAAGAAACCGGTTCTTACAGTTTCGTTTTTCACATATGTCCAATTTTCAGATTTTCTACGTCTCTACAAATCGAGTAACCTTTCGTACTTCCAGTTTCCGTTAGTTCGTAATTAACAAAACCGCGAACATGTCTCCTCGAAGTAGGTATTAACGATCGAGATGGAACCGTTAAATATAACGCTCCTGGAGGTCATAAAATCGATACAAAAAGTTACATTCTGTTAATTACCTTCCGACTCGTCTTTAGTTCTAATTTCTTTCAAAATGGTGAACCCTTTATTGTTGATGTTGGAAGCGATGTACATGTCCTCGGGTTCGGCGAAACTGAAATCTGCATTGTGTTGGTTAATTTTCTCCAGACAATCCAATCTACGAATAATAACAAACGTATATGTGTCTTGTAAAAGGAACTCGGTCTATAGAAGTATAACAACTGGCAAATGTCTACATTTTCACAAAGACTTTGCACTCACACAAGACGCCGTGACGCCCTCAAAATGATATGCAGTTTTTACTAGTGCAGATTCTTTTAGGAGCGACTAGCTGTGATCGCATCGTAGACCCAGGCATAAGCGTTGGATTTGTACACAGGCTAACAGGGTCGTTTATCCCGGGGCACCGGGCCAGGCGATGCGCTAGGAAAAGTAGAGTAGAAAGGTAGAAAAGAAAGCAGAAAAAAGAAGAGCGATGAGAAAAAAGGATAACAAAGGAACAAGAAACCTCTTGATAATAAGTATGTTTTTCTCACAGTACAACCCAGCACGCAAAATTAATAACTAAGGGTAATTCTCCGAAAAATGGACAATTCATGTAAATAGGCTGTAACTCTGCCACTTATTATCAGAATGCTATGCGCAATATGTCAAAATTGAGGAAATGAACTCTTCTGATGGAGACAGTGGTAAAAGCTCTCCCTAGTTCAGCAAAACATCATTAGAAAATCGAAAATGCACCTGAAATGTCCATCAGCGTGGGTGTCAACCTGGCCTAGTTCCGTTTTTTTTTTTGCTTGCTGGAAGGGTTTAATACATCATTTTCAGGAACTACTGTTTCCCATTGTTGAAGAGGTAAAATGAGGCAACACGGTATAGGTCTTACAATCTTTTTCTAACCAAGTTAAGTAACCTTTAGAATACCTCAAAGTTGTGTCTAGGAAGAGATATGTCCTTCAACGTGGATAATTTTCAAACCTCTCTATAGGGTTCCACTATAAGCATAAACTTCTCTCAAATGCTCATATAACTTCCTCATAACTTCCTCTAGAAGGCTGTGTAAGAACTTCTGTGAAATAATGATAATTTGTATGCTAAAATACTCATTTATTGCTGAGATCCTGGTTTCTGAAAAAAAAAAAATTCCTTCATCGTGGACATCAACAGCCATATTGAATTTATAGCTCCGAATTTGTAAAAACGTAATAATATAACTAATGTTGGCCACATTACATTCAGCAACATGTATCAAATATTTTCCGCATATTTACCCAATGGGAAAAGGGAAAAGGCGATTTTGTCCTTAAACGTGGACATAAAATATTATTCAACGTGGCTACTCACGTATTTCTAGTATCCACGCTGAAGGACGTGAATCTTTCGACACTTAGAAGCAGTCTGTAGAAACAGCCTTTAAATCTTCTTCGTGCAGAGACTACTTTCCTAGATGAATTGTTGGTACTTCATAAAACCGTGATCCGTGAGATTGTAACCCACGGTGCCGCTGTGTGATCGTACAGCCTCATCTTATCACACTGTGTAAACTTGAAAAATTTGTCTTTCAACGTGGACAACAATTTTTTTTTACAACCCTCCAAAATCAAATTTAAGCCCGGCCGGTACCGGAATATGATTTCTCAACACCCCTAGTATCGATTTCAACGAAAAAAATTTGAAAAGTGAACCTCATTTTTTTTGGTTTTTGTCCACGTTGAATTGTCCATTTTTCGGAGAATCACCCCTAAAGTAATTTTTCATTAATAGACACCGAATTTCACCAGAATAAGAATTTTTTCTGTGAAGAAACTGTATACGTAATAAGACACCTACATTTTACATGTCAGCTTCAATATGCCTGTAATGAAATGTTTATGTAATTAACAAATGTTTAATAATTTCAGGTGACAATCTTTTGATTATTACTCCCTTGTATTTTCAAAACAATGTTGGTTTAAAATTTGAGAAAAGATAAAAACTTTTTTTGTAGGGGGGAGATAGCCGATCTGGAAAGAGGCTCATGGAGATTGGCAGATATCAAATAATTAATGCAAACGATTCTTTCGCTCCTATGATTTTCCAGTTTTTTAGGGAACTATTAGAATATTCGAGGGTGGCTAAATCCCCAAAACGCTCTCTATTTGCGCCTATGGGAGGCGTTTTCAATGGTTGGCCTGCGATGCATTTCTCCTAAATCAGGCACGAACCGGCATCGATGAAAAGAAACCAGAGTAGTGAGCAGAGACGTACTAAAGAGTTTTACCTGGGTAAGGCGACTCTAAGGGGAGGTATAACGAACAGCCATTTTGATTGCAAGAAAAGTAAACAAACGCGTCTTGATAATGTCTCATTGCATCAACGCGCATTTGTTTACTTTTCTTTCAATCAAAATGGCTGTTCGTTATACCTCCCCTTAGAGCCGCCTTAACCTGGGGGCCCCGGAGTGATAATTGTGAAAGTCCCAACTAACTCGGCTCAGAATTCCCAAGTATCAAAGCAAAATAAAAAATTAAAAAATTTAAAAAAAAAACTGTTGACCTGTTGGATTTTTCCAACTGAGTTGACTCAAAAAATTCCCAAATATCAAAGCGAAAAGAATAAAAACCTTTTGACTTGTTGGGTTTTCCCAACTTCTCAACTCAATTCCCAAGTATCAAAGCAAAAAAAATCTCGGATTTTTCCCAACTCGCCTGACTTAAATGGTAAATTTTCCCAACTGCTGAGCAAAAAATTCCTACGAAGGGGTTCCCTCCTCCCCACCCCCTATCGATATGTCCATGGTAGTGAGAACATTACCGTGATAACAAATAAAAAAATTACATCCATGATCCCACTAAGTAATCCTCAAAACTTGATCAGAACATGAACATGTGCAATATCCATAACAGGTATTCAGAAGATGGACATAGAAATACAAAAAACGTTTACAATTTTGATATGAAGGTTATTTGGCCTAAGCTGGGGTTGTAAACCGTTATTTAACAGACATTCATCTTACTTAACTGTAACTGTTGTTAACTGTTACTCCATTTACTCTTTGTATATCCATAATATAGCTGTAACTGATTTTAGAATAACCGTCACCAGGGACGAAACTATAGGGGGTGTGAGGCGTTGAGACACTCCCCTCCCGAATAATTTGGTCGACGACAAATTTTGAAACTGTTCATTTGAATTTTTCACTTTTGAAGAACGTTTGTTTATTTGATTCTTTGTTTTTTCAATTTTTAGTTTAAAAAAAATATGTGTCGGCAAGTTTTTCTCTCCCCCCCCCCCCCACAACTGAAAGTCAAATTTCGTCTCTGCTGATTTTGCCAAAAAACATTATTTCAAAAATAAAGTGGGGTTTGACGTCTTTGAAATGAAAGGTCTCGTATAACCACAACGAGTTTATGGCTCATTCTCTCAAAAATTGGCATTAATTGTCCCTGTGCCATAAGTACTTCTGCAGTGTATTGCACAAATGACGTGATCAGTGCTCCAACATTGATAAAATAAAGTGTTCCTGCCAATTCATCATAAAATAACCCTCAATTCTCAACTGCCACCTATGGACCTGTGCGCCCTTCAACCCCCGCTCTGCCATAGCTCTGGTGTCTGTATCCCCGCCCTCTTTCCGTCACCTTTCCTTCTTCTTCATTCCACACCCTTCATTTGAAAAGTATTTTTTGTTTTTAAGAATTATTATGTTGTATACTTACAGTCCCTCCCTGTCAATGTGACGCTCGAGCACCTGTTGGGGGACTCAAGTATAAATAAGTAAATAGAATTATGTTTCAAGGAAAAACAAGTGCTCTTTAACGAGGAACACTGACAGTCATATTGGACCCCGTGTATAAAATGCAAAAATGGTGACTTTGTCCATTAAAAAAAAAATTCTCTGTTGAACGTAAATTATCCTGCATTTCACATGCCCATGTTGAAAAACATCAATCAAAAATACTGAAAAACAGTCTGGCATAAAGAGCCCTCGTGCCATATCCAACAGAACTTTAGTGCCTCCTTTTATCTAATCGTGACAAGGGAGTAAAAAATGAGTTTCCTTGTTTCCTGCCCTGCATTACAATAGTGCAGCAGTACTGCAGCCTCATTTCAAGAACATGACAATTTATTTGTCTTTCAACGTAGACATCAAAAAGTTTTAGAAACTTCGAAGACCTCAAAATTGAATTTTAAGCTCTTTCCATCACAGAATATTGTTCCTTGTTATCTCCACCATCTACTCCTCAAAAAAAAAGTTGAAAGCTAACTTTTTGTTTGTTTGTAGAAATAACCATGTTTGTGAGAATGAGCAGTATTCGGTTTTCATAGCTGATGGTCTCAAAGTCATACCGAAGGGGGAGATGGGAAGCTTCCCCCAAAGATTTAACAGTTGGTTCTAGTTAGAAAATCAGTGGCCCTCAGTGGGAAAATCTGAGACCTTTTGAGACGTTTTTGCGAAATAAATTCGAAATGTTTTCGCTTGCTCCACTCGCGAAACTAGGACGTCTCAATTTGAGAATTTTACGTCTCCCCACCACGCCCCTACTGAGGTGAACCCTATAGATCAAATGTTGAAAACTATAAATTCTGGTAATGATAATTTAAGCCCTGAAAATATCTTGGAAAATTTGAATTCCCATACAAAATTTTGAAACCTGGTCATAATACAGAATAACTACAATCGCTAACCTTCCTGATGCGCAATCAGTTACCCTCTAGTTACCCAGGTACCCACGAAAAAGTTATCTACCCATTTGTTACCCTCGAATTACCCTCAGATTACCCTTGTCCCCCTTTAATTACACGGGTAACTGGCGAGATACTACGCAGTTACCCGCGGCGGAAAAGTTTACCCATTTGTTACCCTCAGATTATCCTTGTTCCCCTTTAGTTACCCGGGTAACTTGTGGTATTTTGCGCATTGGGTTGAGTTTCAGAATTCTCGTAATAATCAGGAACCGCGATTGTATAATGATAATTGGAAACCTTTAAAATTTCAATGAGCAATAGTACAACCCTAAAAATTGTGATTCCCGGTCATGCCTCGAACTTATGCACTGAGAATATAAAAATGTTGAGCTCGGTAAGCGTAAGAACACAAAAGGGAAAAACAGTACTTTCTTCATTTATTCAATTTTTGCGCCGAGGGCTCAACTGTGTCAAACTACCAGTATAGCTTTTCGATCTCTAAAGATTCCTTAGAACATTCAGTGCATCCAAATTGATTCCTACGCCAATGTAATATTCTCTTTAGTATTGTGATCTTACAAAAACAATCCAAAATATTTGCTTCTCTTTTTCTACCATCCCAAAGCTGAAACATTCGATTCCAATCCGGTAATGATTTTTCATACCTAAAAGAAGATTCCCGCGAATGTTCCGCTGGCAGAAACGCATTTTATTGGGTAGAAGTTGAAAAAGTTGAAAATTTTCATTTCAGGAGAACTTCTTTCTTTTTATATTACCTATTTGCTTTTCGGCCAAAAAAATGTTCCCAGTTACAAAATTAAAGGTATTTCAAAAGCGAAAATTTCGACCAGCAAATTTTAACACAAAAAAGTCTTTGTGAAATTTTCAGGCTCCCTTTCTCAAGTTAACTTTGTAGGTATACAGACAAAAATGTCATTTTTTGTAATTGCCGAAACAAATGAAATTTATTGAAGAGTTGGTTTTGGAAGGTTCCTGCTCAATATAAATTTATAGTATAAGTTCCTGTGAGATGGTGAGTACGAGTAAATACACTCTGTATGGTAACATATTAAAACAGACATAATTTGGAATGCAACCCAAACGCAAGAATTCTACTAATTCTTCAATAAAAGCTTCAAGATAAACGGGTATTATAAAGTTCCGCATTAGACCTCATAATTTTCCTAATTGAGCTCATTTCATGTTAAGATGCATTTATTAATGTGATAGTCTGGCCCATCTGAAGTGTACCAACTTGAATATCTGAGGAATTAGTGTCGATAATTCCCGTACAACAAACAATTTACCTGTCTCTTCCTATAACGCAGGTCAAGTGCACGTTCTGTTTGATTCCCTCGGAGGCCATCTGAAAACAGGCATTTTTGGCAGTTTCGGGCACGCATATCTTATCTATAGCAGTTACAACAACACGAATTAAATATGTAACTATATAAAGAAAAAAAACATTTTTCGAATTAGGTTATAATTGGGCACCGTCCCTAATTTTTTAGTAATTTGTACTTACGTGTAGCAGTAGAAACAGGTCCCTGCTGAGATAGTTTCAAATTTAAAATACAAAATACAAACACGATTGAACGCAACATCTTCGAATTTCAGTAATTTATTCACCCTTTCAACACGAACACGAGAACATGCTTTTTGGAACTGAACGCATCTGTACGAAGACAGGACGTAGCCGGCTTTGAGCAGAGATCCAGCCGCTAAAATTTGGCTATTCGTCACTGGAAACTAGTTTCAAGCACTACGCCTATGCGAACAAAATATCAGTGCAGCCAAGTAGGCAGGCGAAATTGTAGAATTTCATTCTGTTCCAATAAACAGTGTACTCAGCTACGCATACGAGTAAGTGGATAGCAGAAGTATACAGCTACCCATTTTATGACAATAACACCCAGTCCAAGTTTCTGTCTGAAACCATACACTCCTTTTTTGAAATAACGTGGTCAAGCGACGGCAAGTAATTGTAGTTTTGTAGCTCATTCTGATTGAACAAATAACGATTCACTCAGGGACGTACCGATAGGGGACAGGGGACAACCTACCCCCCGGAAGAATTTTTCACTTAGCAGTTGGGAAGATTTACCATTTCAGTCAGGCGAGTTGGGAAAATACAACAAGTTAAAAGGTTTTTTTTTTGCTTTGATTCTGGGAGTTGGGATGTTAACCTGAGTTTCCGAAGTTGGT
Source organism: Acanthococcus lagerstroemiae (assembly GCA_031841125.1). Taxonomy (NCBI): domain Eukaryota; kingdom Metazoa; phylum Arthropoda; class Insecta; order Hemiptera; family Eriococcidae; genus Acanthococcus; species Acanthococcus lagerstroemiae. The sequence continues at coordinate 72,882,814 of CM063106.1, read as the reverse complement.
ATCCCTGCCTGTAATAACGAGGTGATAAGGTACAAAAGGGGGATGATTTCACGAAATCATCCCCTTTCAATTCTTATCAGTTGTTCTCGCCATTGTCATCACACCACGATACTAGTGCTGCCTAGGTGAGGTTAATATCCCAATTGAGTTGAGAAGTTGGGAAAACCCAACAAGTCAAAAGGTTTCTCTTCTTTTGCATTGATACGTGGGAATTTTGAGTTGAGTCAGTTAGTAAGACCTAGCAGGTCAAGAGGGTTTTTTTTTTGCACTTTGATATACTGAGAATTAAGTTGAGAAGCTGGGAAAATCTAACCAGTCAAAAGGTTTCTCTTCTTTCGCATTTTTTTTTTCTCTTTCTTTGATACTTGGGAATTCTGAGTTGAGTCAGTAGGGACTTTTACAATTTTAATTTTTACCCCCCCCCCACCCCTCCCAAGAAAAACTCTTCGGTACATCCCTGGGTTCACTATTCATGATATATTACGCATATTTCTAAAATGCATAACAGCATGATATGTGAGGGCACATACAAAAAGGGACCAGTTGACCAATTTCTTGATTTTCACTTTTTTGGCTAAATTTGAGACGCGTCATTAGAAAACCTACCTTAAGGTAAGGTGAAAATCTTAATTTTGCAGTAGAGGCAAAAATAGAGGGAAAAACTAATAAAATTTTTGGTGAAATTGAGTTTTCAACGGGAAGTTCTTGTTCACCTTCCTGGCAACACTGTATCAACGTGTGGAGGCCTAATCGACATATTTACCAGTCGTTGGTAACATTTTAAAAGGGGGCTTAGATGAAATTCTTCAAAATTTACCAGAAATTTTGCTCAAAGTTATGTGTTAAGATTCTTTGAAAACATTGGTAATTTTTTCACGAAAATTTCCGATGAAATTCCTTAAAAACCATCAGAAATTTTACCTACAAGGCTTCAATGAAATTCTTCGGAAATCATTAAACTTTTAAATTCTTTGGACAGCATTAAACAATTTTGTAAAAGATTTCCGATAAGATTCTTCAGAAATTATCGGAATTGTTTTCCGAAAATTTCCTATGAACTGCCTTAAAAATCATAAGAGACTTTTCCCGAGGATCTTCGATGAAATTCTTTGGAAAACATTTTTTCTGTAGATTATTCATAAGATTCCTCAAAAACCATCAGAGATTTTCCCCAAATATTTCCTACGAAATTCTTCAAAAATTATCGGAAAATTTCCTCGAAGATTTAAAAAAAATTCTTTAAATAAAACTGGAAAATTTTCTGAAACATTTTGGAAATATTTTCTAAAGATTTCCGAAAAGACTCTCCTGATAGTATCAGAATTCTCTTCCAAAAATTCCGGTGATATTCCATGAAAATCATTGGAGAATTTTCCAAAAATTTTTCGATGAAATTCTTCGGAGATCAAACATTTAAATTCATTGAAAAACGTTGGAAATTTTTCCGAAAAGATCGGACAAGAGATTAGGGGAGCGTGTGGTAGTGTGTAGGACCTTCACGGTTGAAATATTGGTAAGTAACATGACGGTAATTACAAAAAAATACTCTCAATTTTAAACGGTTTTCCTGTAAAATTTTACTTTTGGTCAACTAGTCCCTTTTCGTATGTACCCTCACGTATACTCAAAGAACGGCCTACTCCTCAGTTCCTTATGGTTAAGCAACCAACTCGAACAGACAGACAAACAATGATCTATATTATATGAAGCAAGAGTAGGATAAAGTACAAAACAACTATTTATTGGAAAAATAAATTAAAAATAGGTAAAAGGTAATAAAAATTCATCACAGATATAATTTACAAAATATTTTTTGGTTACTACAATGCAACGTGATACATGAAGTCACTGAACAATATTTTCGAATGTTTTCGATTATCACTAGATACTTATGTCATAAAATGGGATAAAATGTTTATATGTTTAGGGAGGTAGGTAACAAAGATTCATAGGTATTACTTCGTTTCCGTAATCGAAGTACGAATACTCAATTTACTGGCGCATATTCTCTCTATAGCGGGCTTATTCAGTCTTTTTGCTTCGGAAAGTACTTTTTCCACGAAGTCCATACGTTTACTTTTCACAGCCAATACATAAGCGGATTTGAGGAATTCAGCTTCGATACACATTTCGAACTGAAAGAATATCAAACACAAAACTTTGTTAAAATAATTGTCTATACTTTATAGCCCCTCGAGCTCTCAAGTACAGACATGACTAGTAAAGTGCACCGAGCAATTCTTTACCTTCAAAACTTCATCTTTAATACTATCGATGAACACATCGGGTGTCTTCGGTTTAGCTCTAACTGCTACACAAGCAATATTGTCAACAATTGAATCTGGTTCAGGCACTCTCTGCGCAACATATTTGATCAATTCGACGACGCTGTTTTCTTTGCCTGATTCCATCCACGTTTGCGCCACTTTACCATAAATAGTTATAGCGTTTAAAGAATACTCTGATACTAATCTGAAATCGCGAACAAATTGATTGAATGTCTAACCTGAACACGGACCAGATGCGCAAAATCCCACCAGTTACCCGGGTAATTAAAGGAGAACAAAGGTAATCTGAGGGTAACAAATGGGTAACTTTTTTAACTAGAGGGCAACTAATTGAGTAGCATCCCACCAGTTACCTGGGTAACTAAAGAGGAACAAGGGTAATCTGAGGGTAACCCGAGGGTAACAAATGAGTAACTTTTCCGCGGGTAACTGGGTAACTAGAGAGCAACTGACTGCGCATCGGGTAGTCTCTGCGTTGAGTTATAATGGCCGACACAGACCAAATAAATACTAATTTATTCACCTTTGGCACAAATCAAAAGCGGACTCCATATTCTTCGCTGCGCTGAAAATTAAAACGATTAAATCTAGTTTCTCACTGTCGCGACCAAACAAAGTTGGAATGCTCTCGAACTGCAAATTCGCGTGCCAAGGATTACAACAAATTATATTCATCAGTTCTAGCTGTAGTTGAATGGTGTTCACATGTTTCGTTATTTTCTGCGGGTCTATTACTTTTACCAAGTCGTTTTCTACAATCAAAAAGAAGAAAACAAGTATATTACAGTCACTGTAACTATACAAAGACGGTGTAGAAATCAGACTAATTCATTACTTTCTTGATTGGTGAATCGATCCAGTGCCATCTTGAAGTGAGATATGGCATTATTAAGGTGTTCCTTGTTTTTAGCAAGGTCGGCGTAACTCTTGGCGCCTTTCTTGTAGAATATGGTGCTCGAAATCGCTGCTCGACAGTAATCTTTCATCCATAACTGCACTTCGTACAGAGCCTCGAAATGCTTATTGCCGCTGCAGTGAATGCATATTTCGTGGACGAAGTCCTGCGAAAGTAAGAAACGCATGATGTAGTTGAAAATGACCTTCACTTCAATAGCTAAACTGGAAATCATAAACGCTAATCTCAACATTTCTTTGTTAGGGAATGGGAAGCACCAGAAGGGACATTGCCTCTATAAATTTTCTGCACGGCATAGTCAATATGCGAATCAACCTTACTAGGAAAAAAATCAAAATTCGCGTTTAGTTTCTATAGCAGGAAAACTAATTCATTTTGAAACAGAGCGCTCCAGCACAAATTACTTTTTAAACGCTCCCTTCAATAGAGTCATAAAACTATATAATGACACGAGTAGAGTAGAATGCACGATCAACTAGGTATCCTGGATTCAAATAATATATCAAAATTCAAGCAGCACATTACTCAGCTATTCGATTAAAACAGCCCTCCAAATAGGATCGGGCTGGAGCGAACTGTAGCTGGAAATATAAGGGGGTCCAGGGTTCCGGACTGAAGATTATGGGATGAGGTCGACGCAGCACGTCAGGAGGGGGGAATACCAGCTGTCTTTGTTTCTTTTTTTTTTTTTTTTTAGTCATCCAGTTATGTGATTTATAATTACTAGAGTTTGTTTTGTAATATTATTTCCCTTCATCGTAATTGGCCGACTGGCTGTGCCAAGGGAATGAAAATATAATTATATAATATCAGCGATTCGGATTCCACAACAAAGAGGGCGGCATCTAGTGGACGTTTTTATAATCAACGAAAGAGTAATGATCTGGTGATAGAACGATACGAAATCGTAAATATTCTTTACCAATGTTGTAGTTTGGTTTCTTATCTGTTTTAGTTTGGTGTTTCACTTTTCATTGCACTTTACTTTTGATTCTTTTATTTTGCAACTTAGTACTTCCTTGATCACTCTTTCATTTTCTTATCAGTAAGACGACAGCAGCGCGCCACGAGATCTGCGGAATTCGAATTGAAAGCATAGAAGCTCTATCATATTCAATGCCAACTGCATTTGAGCTCAGAATTTTGCCCACACTTATTTACATGAGTACAGAGTCGACAACTTTTCATAATCCCATGTAGTGAAAAAAAACATCACTAATTTTATACAATAACGTTATATTATCGTATCATTAGGCCGTATGCGTGAAACATTAGGCTTTAACGTCGAAGCAAACGAGCAGAAGTTTAAGGTTTTGCTTCAATCTGTATGCATAAGCTTTCTCTTTCTCTTCAAAGCAAACGCTCCACAAAATGTAGCGAGTGCTTCAAAGATAACAACGTTTGTACAAGTTGTTACCAGCCGACGTATGTGCCCAAGGAACTTCTTCTAAATCGAATATCATTCAAAGAAGCGAAGACAAAGATGGTGGTGGTGTACAGGTGGAAAACGCAGCAAACGTACAAAACGATGAAATAATTTTCGGGGAAAATCTCCGATGATTTTCGAAGAATTTCATCGAAAATCTTCGGGGAAAATCTCCAATGATTTCCAAAGAATTTCATCAGAAATCTTCGAGAACATTCCTTTGATTTCCGAAGAATTTTATCGGAAATATTAGGAACGAATTTCCGATTATTTTCGAAGAATTTCATCGGACATCACTGAGGAAAATCACCGATGATTTCAGGAAATTTTTTTTGGAAATCTTCAAAAAGTTTTCCAAAGTATTCCTTCAAAAATCTTCAGGAAAACTTTCTGATAATTTATGAAGAATTTCATCGGAAATACATATTTGGGAAATAACTCCGATGGTTTTGGGAAGAATTTTACCGAAAATCTTCAGGAAAAATCCCCGATTATTTCCCAGAGAATAATTTCATTAGAAATCTTCGAGAAGAATCGCCGATAATTTTTAAGGAATTTCATCGGAAAAATTTTTGGGGAAAAATTTCCAATAATTTCCGAAGAATTAAGACTATTTTTCACTCATGCGATGGAGCCAGAGAGATTCTTCGGAAATCAGCCCACAATTTCCGAAGAATTTTATCGAAATTAATTTGAGAAAAATCTCCGATAATTTCAAAATATGTCATTGGAAATGTTCGAAAAATCTCCTCTAATTCTCGGAGAATATCTTCAGAAAAAATTCGAAGATTTCCGATGAAATTCTTCGAAGATCATCCAACATTTTCCCTGAAGATTTTTAATAAAATTCTTCAAAAACCATCGGAGTTTTCCCCCGAGTATTTCACTATAAGATTTTTCAAAAATTATCAGAAGACTTTCTCAATGAATTTTGATGAAATTTTTTGGAAAGCATTGACAATTTTTTCCAAAGACTTCCGATGAGATTCTTCGTTAATTACCGGAATTTTTTTCCAAAAATTTCCGATTCTTTAAAAATTATCGGAGGTTCTTCCTGAAGATTTTCGATAAAATTCTTCCAAAAACCATCGGAGTTCTTCCCCGAATGTTTCCTATTCAAAAATTATTGGAAAATGTTCTCGAAGAATTTTGATAACATTTTTTGGAAAACATTGGAAATTCTTTCGAATGATTTCCAATGGGATTCTTCGGAAATTTTCTGAATTTTTTCCCAAAAATTTCCGATGAAGTTTGTTTAAAAATTATCGGAGATTCTCCTCGAAAATTTCTAATGAAATTATTCTTTGGAAATCATCAGAGATTTTCCTGATGATTTCTGATAAAATTCTTAAAAACCATCGAATTCTTCCAAAATATTTTCGATAAAATTCTGTAAAAATTATCGGAAGATTTTTGAAAAAATTTTACGAAAACACTGGAAATTTTTTCTGAAGATTTTCGATGAAATTCTCCGGAAATTATTAGAGATTGTTTTCAAGGCATTGTGATAAAATTCCTTAGAAATCATCGGAGATTTTCCCCGAACATTTCTCATGAAATTCTGCGGAAATCATCGGTAATTTATCCCAAAAATTTCCGATGAAAATTTTTGGAAATCATCAAACCTTTCTTCTGAAGAAATGCTTCAAAAATTATCAGAAATATTTCTCGATGATTTCCAATAAAATCCTGTCGTATCTTTGGAGATTATCAACACAATTCTACTGAAATCATCGGAGTTTTTTCTCAGTGATGTCCGATGAAATTCTTCGAAAATTATCAGAAACTTTTCCTTAATATTTTCGATAAAATTCCTCGGAAATTATTTATTTATTTAATAACTGACTCCCACTACAGCCTTGAAGGCCATTTTACAGCGGGGTGTTCTACAGTTGATAATAAGAACCAGATAAAAACTATTTTTCTCAAGTTCAGCAACATTTTTTCAGAGTCGAGATCTTAATTGTCTCATTTATTCTTTTCTTCTTGGGGGTTCTTAAATTCGGGTGCGGGTCAAGTTCGAAATACCAAGAGTTTAGTAACATTTCATTTGAATTTGGTTGGCCATATTTGATCGTTGACGCGTGCTTTTGATCATATCTGGTCAGTCGGTCCTTTCTAGTCATTATTTAGTTTAGGCTATGTTTGGTCCTTTTTGGTTAGTGATGGGCAGATCGGATCACTCGGGTCGTTTTTGGCAGTTTTTCTATCATGTTTGGTTTATGATAATTCAGGCGCGGATCCGAGGGTGAGAGGGAAATCCCCGCCTCCCCCCCCCCAAAAAGAAAGAAAAATCTGTGAGGGGAAGGAGGATAAATACGTGGGGGAGGGAAAAATCTGTGGGAGCGGAGCAGCAAAAAAATTTTCGCGCGCTTTTCCTTCTGCCATTTCACTTCCCAAAATGGTCGTCTGGATCCGCGCCTGATAATTAGGGTAAAATTTAAATATTTTTAGTATGATATAATCACATTTGGTCGGCTTTGAACAGATTTAACAACTTTAAAACGACTGGACAATGTTAGGCAATTTCAATCACATTTAGTCCTTTTTTTTGTTTTTAGTAATTTTTGAATACCAGTCGTGTTTGTTCATGTTCTTTTAGGTTCTTCTGGGGTAAGACTAGGTTACGTTTGGTTTCCAGATTTCCATTTTGATCAGATTTGGTTGACAAATAGTTTTTGATCATGTTTTCAATGATGTTTAGTGTCCTTTTGGCTTTTGTTCATCTTCGTAAAATTTGATGAAGCAAGATAAATTTTGGCAATTTTTTTGTTCAATTTGGTCAGACTTAGTCGTATTTAGTCGATTTTTACTTGTTGCCGATTTCTGTTTTTGACTACGTCTCGTTAGATATGATTGCTGGTTAGTTTTGATAGCCTTTGCTCACTTGAGATGTTTATTCGGTTTTGATCAGATTTGGTCAACTCTGGACCATTTTGATTCTTAGGCCGTTCTTGACCATATTTAGTTAAAGATGGATTTACATAAGCAGATAAAACAGTCATGGCTCTGATGTACTCAACTGAAAAAGGACACTTGGAAACATAACGTCAAAAAGAGGAAGCAGAGAGAAAGAAAAAAATGTGACAAAACGATATTCAGTTTGATTTTAAACGAAAAAATCGGACTAATATTTTCTTTGGAAGGAGGCGTGATTTAAAAGTTGAACTAAGGGAATTTGGTGTTTCAAACCCAAATCCTATGATAACCGACGTTAGAAACTCACCTTCCATCCTGACAACGTTGGATCAGCAGCTTCCATATACTTCAATACTTTATCTTGCTCGTTATTTTTCAAGTACGGCAGGTAGACTTGTTTGAGAAACGATTTCGGTGAAACGTTTTTCGTTAACGCGGTATGAATGGCGTCCAGAATACGTTCGTGTTTCACGTAAAAATCGAACAACTGTTCGCCGGTACCGTAGGTTTTCAAATAGTACAAACATTCTTCGTACACCTTGTCCGGTAACGCCGTCGACTTTTTCGGATTCGATTGGAATAACTTCGCAAACCTTTTCGGCGTTTCTTTTCCCGGCTAATAAAGAAACCGACATTAGTAAATCGTTATCGAGTAGCCAACCCGCTGGCTAGTAATGTGAAAAAAACAAAATGTTTCTCACCACGCTAGCGAAAATGATTTCCAACACATCAGCCAACAAACTATTGTTCTTCTTCAAATTGCTACGTAAGAATTTCTCTCTTGCGCCAGCCCAGTCTCCTGATTTTAGTAAATTCATGCCCCACAGGTACCAAATACTACCGCATTCTAATCCGTTTTTCGTTGAGATCTAATAAATGCAATAGATTTGATATACAGTACATCAGGTACATCGAAGAACTCAGTGAAAATTTTCAAATTAGAGTTTGTTAGTTTAAATAGTACCTACCTCCAAGGCAGGTTCCCAATTCTGCTGCTCCAATAGTACTTGCCGGATCTGTCGCCAGTCTTTAATATCCCGAATGGGTTTGTTCGGCTCAGGAGGCGAAAATTTATGTTTGGCAAATTGATTTAACATATCTGTCTCGCTCGTCAATTCTTCGCAACTACGAGCTCCCTGCATTTCCCCCAAATACATGTAATACACTTTTGCTGCTAGTAACAGTGATCTGCAATACCGATATGTTGTAGTCCGTTAACTTCCTTTACGTTTGTTAAGCGATCGGTGATACAATGCTGGAAAAGTATACAAACCTGACAATGTGTGTCACTTCAGGGTAGTCGAAATTCGCAGGAGAAACCCACCGTTGTCTCAGTATTGTAAGCATTTCTTTGCCTTTAGTGAACAATAATCTAAAAACAAGATAATTATTATTTTCTACAGTTCCAAAGTAGGCAAACGCGTACAAGAATAAAGCTTTTAGTAGGACTTTCATCTCAGAAAAAAGGTACGCAATCTGATCAATAAACCTGTAGACATAACGTCTTCTTAAAAGATAAATCTACAACTTTGTAACCCAGTGGTTCTCAACAGGTGGTCCGCGAGCTGATCCGAAAATGTTTCGTTCATCAGGAATTTGAGAGTTTAGCAAATTTGAAGTATTTTTAAATGCATTTATATGTACATAAGGGGTCTTTGAAATTATAGCGATTTTTTCAGGGATCCTCAAGAATTTTTTATTGGGAACCCCTGTTGTAACCAACATGAAATGACCATGTTATTCACGATCACAATAACCCCCAGCAACGGTGTACCTACTAGCGTCTTGTTCCGTCAAATTATTGTGGAAAATACACAAACAAGCGAAGTATACAACCATCAATCACTGCCTATGTACAGAAGTCTAGGGTTACCAGTCAATGCCTGTGGCCTAAAGAAAACAAGGTAACATTTCTCGACACATTTTTCAGTCATCACCAAACATGGCTCTAACAACCAGTTCGTGACTTTTGCCGTTTTTATACCTTGGAACAGCGATACTCTCAGAATGTAATTCGAGCAAGGAAAGACACAATTCTATATCTGGAGCTGTATCGAAGGCAGCTTCGTTCCTGATAACATCGTTCGATTCTGGGTCCATATTCAACCTCCAAACAGGCGGTTTCTCTTTGCTATCTTCTCCGCTTATATCGGACGCTAGGCTGGAACTATCATCCTAAAGAATTGAACGAAAACGTCAGGTCAGAAAACACTTGTTTGTGTAATAATTTTCAATAGGTATATTATGTAATCATAGATTACTAAAAACTCATGTATGAAATATACATACCGGCGTTTCATATTGCTTTTCAAACTTGAAACACTGCTCGCAGACTCTCTGCGGTGATTTGTAGGTACTTATCTGAAAAACAATAAGAAACTCGAATTCACAATACAATCGTGTTGTAAGTGTCGTAAATAATAGAGGAAAATTAAAGATATGACTTCTCTTTCCGAAGACCGAAAAAAAATACTAATATGTATTTCTAGCTGAAATGCTTGACGAATGTAACAAATATTTCGCTCATGATTAAAAAAGGTGCCATAGTTGTGTCCGGAAATTTATAACCCAACCTGCACTACAATAACTGCCTATTTGTAGTTATAGTCCTTATTAGTCTCTCGACTAGTAGGTTGCGTCTCTCCACTTTTTTCTCTCGTGTGCTAATGTTTTCATTTCTGAGAAAGATTTACACTTTGTATGTATCATTCATCATCTGCTCTTCATAGCACATCCTTTGCCTTCTTTTCCAGTTTTTTCCCTCAACCATTCCCTCTTATAGTAATAACAATATCCCCGGATGTCTTATATTATGATCCATCATTGTAACTCTTAACGATTATATTCCAAAATTTTCTATTCCTTCCTATTCGCCTCAGTACTTCCTCATTCCTAATTTTTTCTTTCCACTTGAACTGGAAGTTAGAAGCCGGAAAACGAAAAAAAATTGGAAGTTTGAAATTCATAAACTGAGGCTGGAAGCTAGAGGCGAAAAGCTAGATGAGAATTGGAGGCTAGAAGCCGGAAGCGGAAGCTGTATCGTTCGGCTTCCGCATCTCTGCCAAGGATGTTATTGGCGTTATCATGGCAATTGTTGCTTCCTGATATTATTCGCTATCGAACTGTAGGTTTCCTTTCAGTTGGGAAAATGCACATGCTGAATTCGTCAGCGTCGCTTTTTTGACAAGACAACGCGGTTAATGTTTTCCCTTTCTGATCATGTATTGTAAAATAGTATATTACACACCAAGAGTCAAAAGTGAGTGTTTACGGGTGATTCTCCGAAAAATGGACAATTCAACGTGGACAAAAACCAAAAAAAATGAGGTTCACTTTTCAAATTTTTTTCGTTGAAATCGATACTAGGGGTGTTGAGAAATCATATTCCGGTACCGGCCGGGCTTAAATTTGATTTTGGAGGGTTGTAAAAAAAAATTGTTGTCCACGTTGAAAGACAAATTTTTCAAGTTTACACAGTGTGATAAGATGAGGCTGTACGATCACACAGCGGCACCGTGGGTTACAATCTCACGGATCACGGTTTTATGAAGTACCAAAAATTCATCTAGGAAAGTAGTCTCTGCACGAAGAAGATTTAAAGGCTGTTTCTACAGACTGCTTCTAAGTGTCGAAAGATTCACGTCCTTCAGCGTGGATACAAGAAATACGTGAGTAGCCACGTTGAATAATATTTTATGTCTACGTTTAAGGACAAAATCGCCTTTTCCCTTTTCCCATTGGGTAAATATGCGGAAAATATTTGATACATGTTGCTGAATGTAATGTGGCCAACATTAGTTATATTATTACGTTTTTACAAATTCGGAGCTATAAATTCAATATGGCTGTTGATGTCCACGATGAAGGACACTTTTTTTTTAGAAACCAGGATCTCAGCAATAAATGAGTATTTTAGCATACAAATTATCATTATTTCACAGAAGTTCTTACACAGCCTTCTAGAGGAAGTTATGAGGAAGTTATATGAGCATTTGAGAGAAGTTTATGCTTATAGTGGAACCCTACAGAGAGGTTTGAAAATTATCCACGTTGAAGGACATATCTCTTCCTAGACACAACTTTGAGGTATTCTAAAGGTTACTTAACTTGGTTAGAAAAAGATTGTAAGACCTATACCGTGTTGCCTCAACTTACCTCTTCAACAATGGGAAACAGTAGTTCCTGAAAATGATGTATTAAACCCTTCCAGCAAGCAAAAAAAAAAACGGAACTAGGCCAGGTTAACACCCACGCTGATGGACATTTCAGGTGCATTTTCAATTTTCTAATGATGTTTTGCTGAACTAGGGAGAGCTTTTACCACTGTCTCCATCAGAAGAGTTCATTTCCTCAATTTTGATATATTGCGCATAGCATTCTGATAATAAGTGGCAGAGTTACAGCCTATTTACATGAATTGTCCATTTTTCGGAGAATTACCCTAACATGGCGAGGGAAAGTTTGCGAACAAGCGTAGCGAGTGAGCAATTCTCCAGTCATGTAAACTCACTTTTGGCTCTTGTTGTGGAAGATATTTTTTACACTATTTGATCAGAAGCGGCAATGTTTTTCGCTGACATGGTCTGTATTTTTTTTTTTAATTCAAATTATAGACAGGTGATTCTTGTGTGTGTAATTAATTCATAATTCAGAAATTTAATTTGCTCAGTTAATTACTACAAAGTACAGTATCACAGTCAGTTTGTTCACGTTCATGAACAGCATACACGGGTAGTGGCCAGCAAAAACGTAACGACGGTTAACAACGACTGACAACAGCTGTACTACATTGTGAATATTTAAATGTGTTCTTAAGTCGCTATTTCGTAATTCGCTCTGTCGCCGAGTAGTTAGAAACAATTGCTACATTTCAGTCAAATGTTTCAATCGACGCGGGTTCGATTCCCCGATACAAAATTATTGGCCAGCAATTTTTTCATATAAAAACGCTTTACATTGAGGGACGTTTACTTTACATGCAGGTTTCATTAGCACTCGATGCATGAATGATAGGCGCTTCTTGTCGTCTGTAAAACACCAACGTAAACATTGCTTTTCTGATCAAGTAGTATAAAAAATATCTTACAAAACAAGAGCCAAAAGTGAGTTTACATGACTCGGGAATTACTCATTTGCTACCCTCGTTCGCAAACTTCCCCTCGCATGTAAACACTCACTTTTGATTCTTGGTGTGTAATACACTAATTTTCTTTCTTCTGTGAACTCTAGTACGTATCTCACTTTTCATCCATGATTTTCTCCCTTTTATTATTTGAGTACCTTCTTTTTTCCTTGCTGCAAGAGTTAGTGCTTTTTTCAGTGCTATCCACTCTCCTTCAAGATCATTTCCTTTCTGTGATTTACAAAGTTCGTTTGTTATTTCTTTTTGATATTCTTTTCTTTGCTTTACCTCTTTCAATAACTCCAAATTCTATTTTGTTTTTCCTTTCTTCTTATTCATCTTTTTAATTTTAAACCTGCATTTCATTACTGCCTACTGAATTGTGATCACTATCTACATCCGCTTCTGGGTATGTCTTACAATCCAATATTTGATTTTTATATCTTCTTCTCATCACGATATATAATCTCCATGCCCTCTGCATGCCACTTGTTCTTTTCTTCCTCCTATTCTGGCGTTCCAGTCTCCCATTAGGTATAATTAAATTTTCTTTTCCTTTTACCTTGTTTAATACTTCATCAATTTCTTCATAATTTCTTTCTACTTCTTCTTCACTATAACTTCCTGTAGGCATACATATAAACTTGGACTATCACTAAAGATACAGGTTTCGCTGAAATTCTCACCATGTTGGATATAACTTTGCACCTTATTCCCAACAGTCTTATTCATAATAGTACCTACGCCAACTTGTCCTCTTTTCGCTGCAGTATTAATTATTCTATACTCCTCCAGCCAAAAATAATTTTTTTCTAGCCATCTCACTTCACTAATTCCTATTATATATCCAATTTTAATCTTTTCACCTCTTTTTTCAAGTTTTCTAATTTGCCTACCTCATTAGGTGTTCTTACATTCTATGTCCCTATTCTCAATTCTGATAGTTTCTCACTAGGTAGTCTCCGCCCGGACATCCGAATGGGAGAATTTTTACATCCGAAATTATTATTTACTTTATGAGTTGCCATCATAATTGTGGTGGTAGAGAAGCATCTCCAGGGAAGAATACTGATGTAGTTTCTCCTTGCTTTCATCAGGGTTTATTCGTCGGAGTTTTCCTTCTCCTATGTGCCTTTAGTTTTTCTATAAGCCCCTCTCACTACGCCAAGGTAGCATACACAGAGGGGGCTGCTTATCTACCCTACCAAATACTACAAGATTTAAGGGGACCATAATACCGCATACATGACTTACATTCATTCTTTTCGATGAACAGGAATTACACACTACACGACCACACCTTCGACAATGATGCCGTCTAGTGAAAACGCTGAACTCTTTGCGGCAGCATAAGCAAACAACAGCCTGGAAACAAACATAAACACATGAGTAATTGCTAAATGCGAGAATACACAAAGAAAGTATATTTCATAAAAATACTGAATGAGCAAGCGTACCCAATTATTAGGAATCCAGTCTTCTTCACTAGGCACGTTAGAAGGGGGATGAAAATCATCGTTATCCTTGAATATAAATGCGTGTAACATGGCTGCATGTTTCCGATTCGCTGGCAAAGTTTTCTTTCGAAAATGCAAGGCCTTCTCTGCGTACGCTTTGAGTAATTCATCAATTTCATTTATCGAGATGCACTGCGTTTTCTGTGAAATTTGCGGCAGCAACCGAATGGAAGGTGTCACTTCTGCCAGTACCTCTTTTAACAGTGCTATTTTCTTGTTCAGAATCAACTGTTCAACAATCAGTATGGGGCTGTGCGCGATTTCGAAATAATACGCCTGCAAACAAGGAAAATGAAATTTAAATCTCCAAGTTTTCAAAACTCCGCTAAACCAGAATGATTCGATAATTTATGAACGAATCACAACAGAATGTAGTACCTATCACCACGAACCATAACTACGTAGTTTAAACCAAATTATCACTGCAGATAGCTCGTATTTCTAAAAGTATTATCACCAACCTGCTCGCCTCTAGGTATACAGCTCGTCATTTTCAATCCAATTAGTAAATTATGGAACTTAATTTGCTCAGCCTCATTCAAAGAGTCCATTCCAATGACCGCGGACACCAGATTAATCAGTCTGGAGACAGAACATTCTGATTTAATTAAAAAGTTAATTACGTCCTCCATTGGTATCTCATGCATGTGTTCGATTGCTTGTCTCAGGAATGAGGTGTCTTCGCGTTCACACAGCCAAGCAAGAAATTTACTGTACACCTGCAAGTGAATAAAAATATATCAAAAATCTGCATTGTACATAAGCCGCATACTAATAAATTGAAAGGTATCCTACATGAAATGTTGAAGAAATCATTCAACGCAAACTCTGCCAGACTATTCTAGCTTCTTCAACAGATCCGCCAAAGGCATTGATCTTGAAATCGCCAATTCAATAATTCGCAAGATAAAAAAAATTATTTTTGAATAAGTAACTCGATGCATGAAAACGTGATAGAATCACACTTGAAATTCGTTTTACATATTCGTACGTATCTTCATGTACCAAACATTTTCCAATTAAGAAGGAACACCAAAATTTTCATTGGAAATTCAATTGGCCACAAAGATAGTACGGATGAAATACACCTTTTAAGAGAGGAAATATGCTTACCTCTGCCGAGAATACATAGGCCGGATCAAATGCACTTTGAATAGCAACCCATTCACAAGCTAGAGATGCGTTCCTGCGTTCCACCAGATCACTTAAAACTTCACTCGGATCAGCGAAAAATAAATTGAACCACTTCGGCCATTTCATATGTGTATCGTTTTCATTGACTATAATCTGCAATTTGCACGGAAAAATAAAATACTAACTTTAAAGCTCTAAACATCATTTTGTTTGACGATACAGTACGGGGCCAGGGGGCGGTATCTGGGGAGCAACTCTGGCATGCGTGCATTGCTATACGCTCCACGAAGTATCATTTTGTTAGACCACATCAAACTTATACTATCCAGTATCACGACGTCAAGAGGCTGATACGATAGAATATCAAGTAACTTCATCATAAATTTTAGAATTTATTTATTCATCTCACCTTCAAGCACATCTGTATTTTTCGACAGATATCCGCAGTTGGAACGTTCAAAAACACTGTCTTCACGATCTCTAGTATATGTGAGAATTCACGCGGCTGGATGAGCATCATGTCAGAATACCCTACAAAATTCAACACTCTCCATGTAACTGTGCATTCAAATTCATTGGTTTTCATTTCGAGAAAATAAACCTGTTTAAGCTTACTTGTTCCACCAACCATGAATGATAACACGGTATACAAACAACGTTGACCTTTATGGGAATAATCGGCACCAATGCGTAATTCTCGATACAGAGGGTAGAAAATCTTACTAATTTTGAACAAGGTATTATTAAGACAAACTTGGTTACTCGTTTTATCAGAATCACGACACAAAAAGTCCGAGTAATGGTCCTCTAACATGGTGCTTCGTGCCAGAGAAGTATGATGCATGAGGCAATGGTACAACGAGCGGTGAATGCGGCAGCATCTCCAAGCAGTTCTATTAAAATTTTGGATTTTCCTGGTGTCATATACTGAATACGAGAATCGAATTCTGAATTCAGTCTCGTTTAACATGTAAACTTCTGCAATCACAATGAAACAAATGAAAACATTATTCTCAGTTAATATAAACTCAGGCCTATCCATACAGTGCATACTTATTGCAACCACAGCACGCCGGATACTCGTGCGATGATTCATTCATAAATTAAGAAAGGTCGACATCCCCTCTCCCCTTCTCCTGGATAATCACTCTACAGACATGCCTAATTGATGAATCGTTTAAGAACCTCTAAGAAATTCAATTTGGGGTACCTCAATCATACTTAAGTAATTATTGAAGTGCATAATCAAAATATTCTCGATTCCAAAAAAGTACACGAACTATGAGATATGTACTTCAGAATAGGGTGAGTCAGAAAGATGTGCATACATTTCCCTTTTATTTCAGGTACTTTTTTTTTCTTTTTTTTTTTTACGTGGATATGTCTAATGGCTTGCCAAGAAAGAGAAAAATTCTGCATAAAACGCTCCGCATAAAACGTTACCATCACGATGTAGGCCGAGACGGAGAATGCCGAGCGATGCCGAGGATGGACGATTAGAAATGGCATTGGAACATGGGTATGCGCGTCAATGCGGTCGCCTGGAAGGCATTTCCATGTAAGAATGTCCTTCCGTGCAGCGGTTGGACTAATGAGGGGGGGGGGGGGTCAAAACCAAAAAACCAATTTAAAAGATCCAAGAGAAAAAGTTGAATGAATGCCGAAACATACGATGGTTGAAAGTTCCAAAATTGAAGGAAAGTTCCAAACCTCAATAAAGCTGTAATTAAAAGTACATGACATAAAGTAAATGTCAGAAACGTAAATTGTAGCCGCATGCTTCGCCAACATACCGATGTTTCTTATTCAAGATTTATTTATTGTCGTAAAACAAATGCTTTGGTCCGTTTAAAACCCGTTGACCTTCCAAAATCAAAAGAAATAAACAAAGGTTTACAGGCCCTTTATTACGCGATCCAATAGAGTATGGTTGGAAGATATAACTGACACTTGAAACTGTTTGTCAATTTTGTACTTTTCGTAAAAAATATATACTTCGTTTACTTCTATGTACCTTTGTCTGTCAATTTTGAAGCTAAAAACATCGGCAAGGGCTTTGGAGAAACCTTGAAAGTCACTATATTCAACGAAATATAATATTTTGTAATTCTCACGTATTGAAAGTCAAAAAGCATCAAGTCAAATATGCCATACGATCATCTTCGCAAACCCGTACAAGCAACTTAAACCTACTCCAATCAGTATGTACCGATAGTCCGCCAAAGCTCCACCTAACAGAAACTGAACACATCAACCTATCAGTTGTATACAGAAGTCTTCTCCGGATGCTACCAACAAGCCACCCATCATGGAACCAAACATCAACCCAAGTACTGCCAGATCCACCAAGTGATTTCTTTGAATCCATACGACTCCACCACAAAGATTGGACAATATGCTTCACGGATGACTAAATCTAAAACCAGACCTGGGGAAGTATATTTTATCAGAACTTCAATTCACAATTTCTCACTACCACCTACTATCAGTGCGTTATCCGCAGAAGCAATAGCCATCTACCAATGTTTGCTCGAACTATCCAACGACCATGCAACATAAATTTTAATATGCATGGACTCAGAAACATACAGGAAAACACAACTGAACACGTCTTAATAAGCCACATAAACTACAGACGTACTCCACCACCTTCTTCATACCAACAACACCCAAGTAAAATTCCTGAGGATTCCAAGGCATAAGAGGAATTACAGGTAGTGATATCACTGACCGAGCTGCCAAATGTGAAGCCGACAAATATCTACCAGTCATCAATCCTACAGACTTACACGCCCGACCATAAGAAACCCCCTGCAAGTGCAGAAACAACAATGGAACTCTAGGCCAAGCAAACTCTTGCAGTGGAAAAAAGACACTACCGACTGAACAACTCATATTGAAATAGTCTGCAGACAGAATCGAGTAATGGAGGCAGCAACCAATCGATTACCACTCGGACATACACGTGCCACCCATCAGCACATCTTCCTACACCAATCGCCATCTAATTGTCCAGCTTGCCCACACTCAACATACTCAACCAAACACATTCTTCAAAGTTGTATCCTGTACGAATCAACTCGCCAACTTATCCCAGAAGCTCTAGACATCAAATTCGAAAACCTATATAAACAAAGAGAATTTATACACATAACCGGCATTAAGAACTTTTTTTAAAATGTATGTCTGATAATAGCATAGTAAGGCAAAATCATGGTGGGAGAAGCAGAAAAAAGGAAATGGAAATAGTAAAAAAAAATCAATAATCCTAAAAAAGGGCAGATAAAAAAATTTCAGACAAATATCTTGATGTGTAAATGTAATGCAGTAATGAGTAGAATACGAGTATAGGATCCTTAAGATAAAACAAGAAGTCTGTAACTTTTGGTTTCAAACAATAAACAAAGGTACACACACGAAAAGACTTTAAACGTGTTTTTCTCAAAACACATTCTTAGCATCCTCTCTTTCTGCACGCATGAGCTCGATTTCAGTCATAATGTATATGACTTCCGTAAATCTAGTACAATACATACAACACACAGCATACAGTTCATGCGCGTTTAAGCACACACTAATCGGTTGAATCATATTCTGCATCATCTTCTTAACTAGTGAAAACTTCCCTTTCCTGAACTGATAACGAATACAATAGAAGGCAGACGTCATAAGAACTGATTTTTCAACTACATTTTCGGAGGAAATAATAATTCTTGGACGGAATAGACGTTAGCAAATTAATAACCTCGGCACTTTTCAGCGTCGGAAAACTTTTAGTTGGAACTTTTGACCCCAATCGTTGGACTTTCTTTAATTTTTTTTTTTTTTTTTTTTTTCTACAACTAGCCTCGTCAGCTATAATTATAGTACTGATGTACATAATAATATGTACCGTATTTGAGAGCTACTCTAGTACAGTTCCCTCCATATCATTGGTGATTCAAAAGTTCTGTTAGATAGAGCCAGTGCACGGTATCTTTTTAGCCGTCTTGTAGTTCTACTGTTATGAAGTGAGATCAGTGCCAGATTATTTTTGTGTTCCTGACGAGCTTTTGTATGTATTTTGCACCTCTGTACAAACAGAAACTCAACGAACTCAAAATCTGTGTACATCTTCTTGACGTACCCTGTGTAAAAAGGATTCAGTTTCTACAAGGAAATTATGAAGAAAAAATAGTGTACTAAAATGACTGTTTTTATCGAAGTAGACATTTTCTCGGCTATGAAGCTGAAGCACGCTAATAGTATTATTTGATATCAAAATGGATCAAGCTATACATCCCGTTCCAGAAAACTCAACACTGAATGGTCATTTCAAAGTTGTGAACATCCATTCAGCACAAGATATTAATTATTTTTATACGATTTTTTCTGGCTAAAATCTCACTTCCGAGAATACTAATTAAATTTACGATTTTAAAAGTGATAAACAATACAAATACCTTTAGATAGTAGTTTCTCATACGGAAGATTTTTTTCCCTTAATACTTCAATCAACCAACTCAGTTTTTCCGAAACACCGTTTGAATTGTTTATCATTTCCGATTCCGAATCTCGATCATAAGTAACTCTTTCTATGTACAGCAACAATGGAACAGTAATCAGCAAGTTCATTTCTTTCAACATCACAAATTTCTGAAGATAGTCATCCTGGGACCTCTCCAGTTGTAATTCCAACGAGTCAGGATCAACGACCTACGAACACAAGTAACCCATACATACATGCATACATACACACATATTTCATAACTAAGACCTTTTAACTTGGGGCACAAGTATGACTCTACCTAGACAGGAAAATAGAAGAAATTACCTCAACTTGAACACTTACAATAATTTTCGGAGAAAACACATATGGTTGAGCGATGAGGAAATGCACACGAGAATCAGTCGAGTAGGTCAGAGAGCTCAAAGTATTGGTGCGAAATGTAGGCGGAAAATTGAACAACGAACTGTGCAGATCGTACAGACTCACAAATCCCAGTTCACCAACGTTGTATCCAACTGAATTGAAAATTATGTGTCGAAGTGCCCAATTTGTGAATATCAGACCTTTGCGAATATCTATAACACCAAATGTTGAATAAGTTATATTGTGCGTGACACACATTTTTCCAATACATAGATACAACCAACAAGAGAATTATACTTTTAGATGGTATATTCTCACAGATGCACCCAGGGCTTCAAGTTCAGAACTCTTCAAGAATAAGTATAGCAGGGCTCGGCTATATTTGACTCTCGAATATTTAACCCCAGCATTATCTGACCTATGTGGTGATAACATTAATTTGAAAAATACAGAGAAATAGCGGCACTTCGTGTAAAACTTTCTTTGAACCAGGATGATCGATGAAATTTTTATGTACAGACATACTTGTAAAACTTTCTTTGAACCAAGATGATCGATAAAATTAATATGTAAACATAATGTTATATTTTCCTTGAATGTTTTTCCAGTATTTTCTAATTTGTATACACCCATGACTATGTGATTGGGCATACAATCAGTCTATCTATCTACACCCAAGTATGTATGTATGTCTGTCTTCATGTACATACATATTGTACGCATGTACACATATTCTACTCATTAATAATTTTGGTTACTTCACATTACCCAAATTCTGACTGCCCGCCACGCCACATTAGGTCGGATAATCGGAGCTCTACAGTAATCGAATTTTGATTGAAACATAAATCTTTTCAAGTACGGGGGGGGGGGGAGAGTAAATCTGAGCATAGCTCTTCAGAAGACAATCAAATTTAACAAATAATACGTAATTCAAGATGTGTTGACCACGCCGTTGTAGACAGCAGCCTCAAATTTTCCACAAAATGAGTTGTTAATTACCTTCATCCGCAGAAAGCAATGCATGAATCCACATCAAGTTGGTTAGATTAATCAAAAAACAGGTAGTTTTCTCGACAGTATCCAACTTGGAGATATCTAGATCCAGGAGTAACATCGTCTTCTTAAGTAGCAATTGTATCTTTTGTGCTGAGTTTAAAACACGCGCCTCAATATCCTTGATTACGTGTTTGCCATTGTTACTGTATTTCAGCTCTTCAATAAGCTTTTCCAAAAGTTTACGAACCGCTTCCTCCGGGTCTGTGTTTTCTGGCTTCGAGAACTAATGAAAACGAATCATGTTACAAACAATTCAGTACAAAAAGATGGTTTCATTAGATTGGCTGATTACCTTGGGCTAGTATTTCAAGTTTCAAGTCAGTGGCGATCCCTTTTCTAGCCTGAAGAATAAGGATGGAGATTTATAATCCCCTCCCACTCTCTCGCTAACTTATAGTAAGGCTCTACAACTGTTATTTCCAACAACAAAAATATATAAATATTCACTAGAAAGCAGTTCATTTGGTTTTCAGAGGTTATCCTATCATCCATAATGCAAATGAACTATAGAACAATAGGTATTTAGAATTTTCTTAAATGTTGCGGTTTACAAAACTTATGTTTTGTAGACAATTTTTAGTACTAAGAATAATCAGAACGGATAAATAATAATTGCCGCCTGATTCTAGAGTTCATCTAGAACGTAAAATCCAAAACTTTAATCAAAATTTCAAAGAAAAAAAGTTCTTGAGATGATAAATTTATGAACCGACTTTTTGCAACCAAAATGGCGGATCGATTGTCCATAGGTAACTAAAGAGCCCTCTCTCGTCCATTTTCATACAGAAACCGAATATATTACTAAACATAAGAAAATTCTGAATTTATCTGGAGAATAAAAAATTGAACTTTCTGCAATCAAAATGGCGAACTGAATAGTAGGAAGGATTCTTGCATTGGCATATGGACACTGTTCAGCAAATGGGAAGCAACCAGCAAAATCCGCTTTTTGAGAACACGTGATTCGAAATTCAAGAGCCATGTAGAAGCTATATAGCATTGCGTTTACTGATAAGCTTTCTTCAACGTGAGTACACATTTTTGAATCGGGGGCCCAATTATGAAAAATCCTACGTTTTACGCTCTTTCCAACGATATACTAATAACTCATTTTGTTTACAAATGTTAGTTGGTTCCCTTTTGTTGAACAGCGTCCATATATCAAATTTTAGTGTCTCAGTAACGTGAGTTCAATATACCTACAATCTATTTGCAATCACATGGTACCGCCTAGGGTCAACTAACCTGAGCAGGTGTTTCCAGAATATCCGCTGTATCATCTGCCGCAACATCGACGAACTCGTTTAAAATAATATTCTCGAGATTCACAGAAACACTCTCAGGTTCATAATTTTCAGGTGGTGCGGCAGTAAATGGCTCTATCTATAAAAGTGCGACCAAACAAATACATGCAGTTAAACATAAGCCAAGATATTGTGCACATGGATTCCGGAAAGACCGTAATAGAGAGTCAACTCACATAAGAGGCCGTAGGTGCCATCATTCCAACTGGCATTATAAACGGAAATAACGGACTTTCGTAGTCTGCTTTTACAGTTATAACGGCGCTCATCATTGGTCCAATATGGCGAGAACACCGTGCCTAATACTGGAATAAGTGCTAAAACTATCATTTCAGACAAGAGAGGCCAGTGATAGATAAATTAAATAAAAAAAACTATAAATATTCGGTTGCAATATTGTAGCTAAACATTGGGATGATGAAAATAAGGAAGAAAATACACTGATAGTGAAAATGATAACACGGGCACTATTTTTATTTCTTCTAAGTCATAATATAATGGAGGCCAACAACTGGGTCATTCATGATAAAATAAGTCTTGAAGTCCATGAGATTTTTACATTCGGACACGATGAGGCTGATGAGGATGATGAGGATGATGAAAACGATAGCGGAAGCACACATGCCGATCAGCTAGAGAAGCCGCCTATTACTACCTCATTACCAAGGTACTGAATTCAAATTAACGAAAAATTAACAAATATGATGTCACTCATCTATCCATGGAAATACATCGATACCTAAAGACAATCGTTTTTGAGATACTGGTCTCACTGGATAAAGAACATGAAGACCTTTAATTTAACTAAGTTACAAGTTTTTGTATCCCAATGAGGATTAGTAACAAGTAATTAACCAAAAACTGTAGTACACATACGTATATGCCAAAGGGCATGCCCTGAACTTCACTCGCGATTTCTGAAAAACTATGTAAATGGACCTACTATAAAGTTGTTTTTAGGTATTGATATGTATCAAGACATAGGAAGAACAGGCACTCAAACTTTATCTTTGAAGGCTGCTATATGAGGAGTTATCTGTCAAAAGGGCCCCTGTCAAGCGGTAGCCCTTTTTGCGGAGATGCTGATTTTCGAATTCTCCGTGTTCTACTTTATTAGAAAACCCCCGCTCTGTACCAACATATGATATTCAGCAAAATTGGCGCCAATAAATGATTCCAAACGCATTGTATCAACATCGATTCTATGCTGAAATGTGTACAAACTTATCGTATAGTCAATGAAACCATGCATACATTACAAAATTACAATAGAGTGAACAGCGAGTAACTCCATCCACGATAATACACCTCAGAAATTACACATTTTGGTTGCGTTATGAGCAGGGAGAGGCATCTTCGCAACTAGCTTGAATCACGAGAATTGACAATAAATCATCATTCAGCGAGTTAGGAATTGTGTTGTCTCATAAGTTATATTAATGTATGGACACACGCAAAGTAGAAGACTAAATGCATAAAACTCACTAATATAATGATGGGAAAACAGCAACTGATAAACCACAACACGTCCCACCACACGCTAATTTTCCCATCGCTCTAGAAAGGGCCCCTGTCATATTCCTTATTTCACAATTCGTCCGCGTTTGTTTCTGAACAAACTAAACAATTAATCAGTCATGTCTATCAATAATTGAATCACGGTGAACACTTAACATATTTTTCAATTAAATCAGTCTGAAAAGAGTATTTCAGCTTGAAAACTTTGAAGTTGTTTTTCTCAAAACCATAATATTGCTGATAGGGGCCCTTTTGACAGATAACTCCTCATATATGTGCATATGCGTACCTATATAAAATGGATCATATCATTTTTCAAATCCTAAATTCTATACAGAAGCCATGTCCTAGAAAAATGCACGCCTAATGAGAGTTTAATGTTTTTAAGTGTTCAAGCAGCTCAGTAACCAATTTTGGCAGATCCTTCAGCCCAATGCGCCAAATCCCGCCAGCTATCCAGGTAAATAAAGGAGAACTCAGGGTAATTGACGGGTTTTTGGGTAATCTGAGGGTAACTGAGGGTGGCCAATGGGTAACCTTTCCGCGGGTAACTAAATCCCGCCAGTTACCCAGGTAACTAAAGGGGAACGAAGGGTAACTGAAGGTTGCACAGGGGTAACTTTTCCGCGGGTAACTAAGGTAAGTGATTGCGCATCGGGAGGTTCAGTAAATATTTCTGTGAAGTAATTCATGCACGCAAAGGTTAATTTCACCCTCTTAGAATGTTCGGTAAAGATTAAACGCAGGACTCGAACCAGATTATCAAACAGCCTTTTCAGATTGAACTGACTGTTTTCCACTTGTTCCATCATTAGAGAAATCATTCTGTCAATACAAATGCATTTAGGTCAGGAGATGACTCTGAAGAGTTGATCCAGAGCAATATGTAGTAACCGATTCTGACAAGTCACTTTCACACGAGGATAAAATTCCTTGACTTTTCCCTGACTTTCCCAGATTTTTTTCAAATATTTCCAGTCCATTTTCCAATTTTTTTCGTAACAAACAAATTATTTAAAAAAAAATGTTCAGTTGAGTCTGACGAAGAAAATTGTACAATACTTTAACATCATAAAATTTTCTTCAAAATTCCCTGACGTTGTCGATTTTCTTTCAAAATTCCCTGACTTTTCACTGACTTCCAGGATTTCCAGAAAAGCGGCCACCCTGCTTTCAGTTCAAAAAGACAACACATTCTATCTCCATCCTACCAAGCCACAACGTCCATACTGATAGCAATGTTCTGATGTTATCAATAGGTGTTATTCTACATTTGGACGGTAGGGAATTACTATGCGCGGTACCATGAATCAGGCAAAATTTCCTGTTGAATGAAACTTTACGTACATCTCTACGACATACACAAGTCAAAATATTCGTGTTTAAAGTTGAAATGGAAAAAGGAACACCTTCCAGAACTTCTCTTCTCCCTATCGCCCTCATTCATAACACAGAATTTTGTGACCACGACTGAGAAAAGTAGTGAACGGTGAAGACACATACGCACATCCGATTTCTCCACACGGAGTTCATGTGTGCCTTTGGGAGACAAATAGACAAATCTGAGGTTATTCCCTTCGGGCCCTGTGAAAACTCATCAAGTTTCATCTCTGCAGCATTTTTTGTATTCTGACAATATTTTACTCTCTTCGAACTCCTTTAAAATCCATTCAGAGTTGCTTGCGACTCGTTAATCCTCATCTGGACACTATTCATAACTTCATAAAACTGACTTAGATTCTTCCAAAACTCATCTAAATTCTCTTAGGCATATTAATAACTCATTCCAACTCTGCTAAAACTTGTTAGTACACATTCTCTGTTCGATAAAATTCATCAAGGCTTATGCAGCCTAATTTAAGACTTCTTAAAACTCATTTGAAACTCTATAATTTCTTCACGCTTTTGAAATTAGTTCAGATCCTCACGGAACTCTTTAAGACCTCATCACAAGGCTGTTTTAGGAACGCCCCTACCTTTAATGACCGTTTAGAATTGATATTTTCCCAAAAATTCTTCTAACAGTCAAAAAATGGTCGCTTGAATCTCGCACATGGGTGTTTTTATCACTTTTTTGGGGTCAACTATGTTTATATAAAGAGACATGAAAAAATTCTGAAACTAAACCTACATTGAAAGACTTACGTATTCAGATTCACTCTGACTCATAGATTAATGACTCAATCAGGAGCTACCAGCATATGACTCATTCTAACTCTCTCAGAATTGTCTATGCCTACTAAATAATTAACTTTTTGAAAGACATTTGCAAAACTATACCAGACTAATTAATCTTCTCTCAATATTCATTCGGACTCTCTCGTGCGCTATCGCCGAAACTGTCCAGATTTTAAGACTGTTCATGATAGACTAGTTCAGCGAAGTCTGTCTGAAGTCTACACTAAGGCCCTGTAAACTTTGTACGGGCATGCTCATCCGCCATTTTGATCCTTACGTTTCCTGATACAAACGACTGCATCATGGATCACATCACGAACGACAATCAAGGTTACATGGAGAAAGAAAGGATAAAACTGGTGGCTGAGCATACATATACGAAGTTTATAGAGCCCTAGTCAACACATTTCATTTCTACTGATATTAGGGTATACTATAGTTCTCACACAGATAGGTATACTGGACCGCCATTTTGATTCCCAAGTTAGTCCGAGCATTTTCGAACGTGCTCGCACCTTTTCGCGAACGGGTGATCAAAGATGTTCAGACTAGTTGTGAATCAAAATGGCAGTCCATTGGACCCGTGTGAAACTATACCACCTTACTGATATAGACTACAGACATATGTGTATGCACTACCAAAATAACTGTCAGTCAAGAACGAGCAAGCTGAAAGTTTTAATAATGTTTGCGACAGTGCACCAGAGAACATATGAACACTATTTACTTTTCACATCTGTATCATGAAGCCTCACTTCTCATGCCATCAACTAGGTATCTATCAAAACAAGATTGAAAATAAGATGTTTTTCATCCCATGGAAGGGAGGTGAAGGGGACCTTACTTTCATTTTCAAATAATTCAAGTTTCTGGACCATAATAGGTCCACTTGATTTCAAAGAAAACTATTCTGATGCAAGTTCATAACATATAGTCACACAAATATTAAAGACCTTACCTTATTTCCAATAACCTTCTCGTCTTTGTATTAGTTCGAAGCAGAAAAAAAGGCAGGCATCAAACGAAAACGCTGTTACTTGGAGGATTGTAACAAAAAATCAAACGGATATAGCATACGATTACGAGCAGTTCAAATCGGAATACGACCACGATATTGAAATACTCAAAGAAGACCGAGCGAAGTTGAACGAATCCGAATTCAGAATAATACCAAAGGTGATAGATTTTCTCGTAAATAAAACTAGGTGGGTGGACTGGGATAGTTTTTGTCAATAAAAGCGATAAGTGTAATCAAAGGTCGTATTATTGGTACGCTTCGGCACAATACACTAGAATCTTACTATCGCACGCATACCATTATGCGAAACAATGAAACTATCAGTGTACATAGAACAGTCTGGTAGTAACACGACCTTTGCATTTTTACTCGATTGACAAAAGTTGTCCAAGATTTGGCAACTAAAATAATAAATTACAATTTTTGGAATTATTCCCAGTCATAACCTTGCAGAGGGGGGCCTTGGCAATGAGAAAACAGGGCAAAGACCGCTTTACGTGAAAAATATACAAAATTAGGGTTCGAATTTAAATCATGAATAATTATCTGCTGTAAGCAGTGAGCTGTTTGAAAAACACTGTTACCAAAGTTTTAAGCCTCAACACTGAAAAAAATGACGTTGATAAATCTGCGGTCTAACAGTATGAATTTCAGAAATTCAGAGTCAGAAGAGGTAGAGAGAGAGATGCTAAAGCTTTAAATCAGCATATCAGGCACACTTGAGCTTCTGAGGAGTGAGTAAAAATTAGGTCCAATAACTACCACAATAAATGAAGATGTGTTAACCTATATACTCATAAAACAATGAAAGTAATATCAACACGCAAAATCCATCACTTTTTCAACACAATATCGTGGTAAAATTTAACATAAAATTCGATGCCCAAGTCAGGTTACCTCGTCAACATCGACTTTTGGATCAAATTTTGCATCTATTTCGTTGCAGAATGCTATCCGAATGTCGATGTCGACATGGTAACTCGACTTCTGTATAGATTCTGTATCAAATTCGACCACAATGTCCGGTCTGCAAAGTAAAGAATTCAAAATGCTAACAAAATCGTCAATTTCTTCACTAACTGTTTCAAGGGAGAGTATATCAAATATTACTGAATTTCATAATTTCTTCGTATATGTAACTTTTTTTTTTTTAATATATATATATAACAAACATTTTCTTTTAGTCCAACTGCAAAGCTGACCGATTTTACAACAAAGGACCATTCACAGCTATATGTCTTTTGAATGAATACAGTCATGGAGCTACAAAACAAATAAAAACGGATGCTGGAGCAGCGCTGACAAATATATTTACACTATGGGGTATCTTACTAGTGGTGTTTCTCATATTCGGTTGGGGACACTATGGTAAGTACTCCTCAACAACTTAATACTGTTTAGTATAACTAAACCCTCCGTCATTGAGTCATTTACAAGGACATGACAGCAAGAGAAAAATCTGAAATGGACGGGAACAAACACGTCAGGAATCCATACACAAAAGGATTCCATAAAGAATTATTTTCTTAGGTCCAGGACACAGATAAACGCTAATTTGAAGTTTTCTCTGGTCTCAAGTATGTCGGCTAAGGTGGCACTTATTTTACCCGACCCCAAAAAAATGCTCCTATTAAAAATGGTATACTTGAAAGTAAAAATGTGGTAGGTACCACTTTTTGGGGGGAAAAAAGCGGCGTGGAAGGTTTTTGAGGGTTTTTTGTTTTGTTTTTTTAAATACAAACCCACCCTCTCTTCCTTCAGAAAATTCACCGATAATCAACATATATAAGGCGCTCTGTGAAAAGGCACCATATGTCGGAAAAAAGAACATTGCCCTAGAGCACAAAATGTGTTTTAAAGTCAGAAATTCCGTTTTTCGGATTTTAAAGGAAACGCTCCTAGATGTAAAAAATATACGTGATATTTCAAGTTTACAAAGAATTCGGAGCGGGCAAACAACAATAACGCTATTCTTATGCGAAAAAGAAAATCACTCGGATTTTGATAGAAATGCGTCCATCTAAAAGGAAATTTTATTTGCTACGAGGCATATCTTTTACAATTTTCCGTTAACCGCATTCATTCTCGAGATATTTTGAAAAAACATTAAAATTGCCATAAACTGCTGGGCTGAACTCCCCCTTTTCAACCCCGTTACCTTATCAGTTTTTTTTTTTTCAATCGATACTAACGAATCTACAATTTGCCCAGTCCCCATGAACCTTTTCACGGTGACGTCATGAAGAGGACTGTTGCGCAGCTGCTCCAGCCAGTCGCAGCCATCAGAGTCCAGCTTCTTTTGTTTACATTCATTTCAGATGTAAAACGCCATAAGCAAAGATTCGTTCTTCTTTGCGAGTCCATAAATACGAAAGAGAGCATTTCGTAATGCTTCCGGGCGCATATTTATGCTCTAAAAGCATTTAGTTTTGATTTAAATCATCATTGAATATTAAGAAATGCTCTCTTTCATATTTAATTATGGACTCGCAAAGAAGAACGAATCTTCGCTTATGGAGTTTCACATGTAAATTAAATGTAAATTAAAAAATCCAGACCCTGCAGGCTGCGAATTGCTGCGAATGCTGGAGCAGCTGCGCAGCAGTCCTCCTCATGACGTCGCCTGTGAAAAAGTCTAATATTACAATCTAAAGGCTGGTCGGAAAAGGTACCATAAGTCGCATTGATCTTGTTTACGTTTGTGCGCGCGTTAGTCCATTGTTTTCAAATGAATGACTCTGCAGAACTTCGTTTCCAGACTTTTCAGTTTCTCAACACCCTTCATTTGTTCTTTACCCCCACTGTCATCTTCAAAATTGTATTCCTTTATGTACACGCATCGACTGTCTGTGAACCTTTCAAGATGTTTCGATAGATGTTCACAGCATATCATAGTGAAATTTGAGACGGACTGGCGCAGTAGACGCCGAGACATCGATTTTTAAGTTTATTTTTGTTTTACTATTTTTAAACGCATTTTTTTCTTTCAAAACTAAGATTTTACATCCTTAAACTTTTTAGCTGTTTTTATTTCAGTCTGTACTAAAACTAGAGATTCTTTTAATGCAGATACATTTGTGCTCTATCAGATTCTACCAAAAACTCAAAAACAAGTTCTCCGACATATGGTACCTTTTCACCGAGCGCCTCGCATACTAAAATTTGAATTATGAGCTTCTAATATATAGACTATAAGATTTTTCGATAATTTTGGTTGCAATCCCAATTATTGAATGTTGTGCAAGTGGATATCAGTGATATCAAATATGGGGTTTCTTATTTTTAGGGCTAATTCAGCTGTAACCCCCCTCAGACAGCTCTACAGAGAGCTATAACTCAAGCCCACAACTTAACAACTCGAAAAACCCTCTTTTTGATATTATCGATGTTCACGTATTCGACTTTCAGTATTTGAAGTCGTAGCCTCCTGTACGCCTGTCGAGTAAGGGCCAGAGCTAAAATTACCTTAGAAATGGACTCAACAGCTCAACACTATAATCGATATACTGGAAGTTATTAATCCAAATTTTCATGAGTTGACCCCATGTGATTTTTTTGAGAGAAAAGATGCGTTTAAGAATACCTCAAAAATTGATTTAGTGAGTCCGAGAATTATAGAAATAGATTATCGCATGACATCTACTAACATCTCTTTTCATGTGCTCTCACCCGAGCCCTGGAACCGCCCCTTCGAGCATTACCTCAGGGACATCGGGGAGCCTCTTAGGGCTGCGTTAGCCCTCTTCTCTTCTTGTCGGGAATCGGCCTAGGTGAACTGTGCTATCTTCCTGTCGAATACCCGTATCACTAGCCCGTAGTTTATGACGGTGAGTTCAACGAGCACCGGCAGATAACGCCTTACCCATTTACAGCTTTCAGATACTAGCGACCGATTACACACTTCTCGGAAGCCTCTGCTGTAAGTGGTTGTGACTCTGTGTACGTTATCAGAATGCGGTGTTAAAATGTGTGACGAGTTCTTTCTTGCATTACTGATAACGATGCCGGAAGAACATCATTTCTCCGGTGGACTTCCCACAACCCCATTTTGGAGCCCCCGTATGCACCATGTATGATATTTTTTAATTTCTGGTCGCATCTTTTGTATACTAAGAAGAACAAATCACTTCTTTTTGGAAAACTCTACCTGTAAGATGTTTTAAAAGAAAACTGCAGTGTCTCTTGTTGGGGAATCATAATATATGTAAAACTTTAACCACCCCCCTTGCGCATAGACTGGAAATTTTTCTTTTTCAAAAAAAAAATACACTGAGGTACCTGTTTTCTGTAGGGACAGAAATGAACAATGGAAATAATAACAAATAATTTGAAAAAAGTAAAATCAGTGCCACTCTAATGTCAATGGGGGGCGGGGGGGGGGGTGAGTGGATAGCGCACTGGTCTCGGAATCCGGAGGTCCCGGGTTCGAGCCCATGTAGCCACTCGCTACATTTCGACCTAAGCCGATTTTTCGGCAAGAAGAGAAGAGAGCTAAGACAGCATTAACAGCCTCCCTGACATCGCTGAGGTAATGCTCGAAGGGGCGGATTCCAGGGCTCCGGTTGAGGGCAAAATTAGAAAAGAGAACTCTAATGTCGATCATTTTTGGAATATGCAATGATTCTAAATCATTCAGGAAAAAACTGAAATCCCTGGTTATTCTATACTGTACAATGTTCTTGTAGTATATACATTCTGACATCCATAGAGAAAAACTTCTAGCAGCAGTAGTGGATTTATCTACAGACTGACTAGGCAATTACCTGGAGCGGCACAATGTGAGAGAAGGATAGAAAAACGAAACTGATGAGTAGTCACAGCTGAGACTAGGTTGAGATTACAGGAACCGATCTGAATGGGAGAGGAGGGTCTTGACAAAATGGATTCACTTTTAAGGAAATAGTAGGCACTTTATTTTTTGTCTGTCAAATCGTCGACGTCAAATTTCAAATTAAGGTCATTTGGGAAAATTTTAATATTTTTCGCTTAAATTTTGCACAGATTGTAGGTCAAAAGAAAAAATCGCCCTACCCATCGAAAAAATAACGAAACTTATTTTCTACATTCCACCCTAGTACCAATATAGTGATTTGTAGACGATATATCTCTTTTTCTAATTTGCTCTCCACCCGATTCCTGAAATTCGCCCTTTCGAGCATTAGGTACTTCAGAGACGTCGGGGAGGCTGTTAGGGCTGTCTTAGCCCTTTTTCCTTCTGGCCGAAAAAATTCTGGCGAGTTGCTATGTGGACTCGAACCCGGGATCTCCGGATTCTGAGACCAACGCGCTATCCACTCGGCCAACCAGACCTCTGGTATCAATATAGTAAAGTGGGTCGAAAAATATAAAGTTTGAGTTTGCAAATGCCATAGAATAGAAAAACAGGAATTACTTCAAGTAATATATCACATCTTGTGCCCTCTACCAGGCACTCAATTATACCCCACCTCTATAAAATCTGAAGTTCAACTTTGAAAACGTAATCGAAGGGGGTGAAGGTGCTGTATTCAGCATGAACAACCATATTTAAAAATATTTCTTATATCAAGTTCTGAGCCATTTACCGGACACTCCCGTTTACCGAAATTATGGTATTTTAGGAAGAAAATTCAGAGCTGAACCTATGATGAAACAATTTTAATAAAATGCGGGTGTTATTACTCGATGCAATACTTGTCTTCTCCTTCCTATTGCGTTTTCAAATCAGTCAATATAGAAATATAACACAAAGCGGGTGTTTTTACTTGGTACAATGCTCGCCCCCCCCCCCATTGCGTTTGTCAATTGTCAGATCTAAAAAGTTCAAATTCGACATATATAAGAACGGCACATCCTATTATACAATCTTACACAAATATAGCAATTGCTAAGCACATGAATACTTGAAATAAAAGTGGACTCAACCTAAGAACGAAGAACTCAGACTGGCTCATCGGCACCATGGGTACAGGTGTGGTGGCATGGAATTACGCATACCTCGGAGGAAGTTTACCAGACGGGCAGCTATATTATATGCCACACCTGCCCACACCTCGAAAAGTTGATAAATATAAAAGGACGTATCACTGGCTGGCCTGTAATAGGCACAGTTTATCATTTACTTGGTGTTCACCAAACGTTAAAAATATATTCAAAAAAAAAGTTTTGTCACCTGCCTCCCCTTGAAAACTTTTTGAAGACACCTATCCTTAAATGGTAAATATTGACTCCTAAGAATTGGTTTCCGGTACTCTCGTTCCGAGATAATTCACTGAACTATATTACTGACCATCTCATTTAGGTTGCTGCAACGACTGCTGCCCGCTCTCTATTTGTCATCCAGAAGATGGCTACGAGGAAATTAAGCAATACTTGGTTTTGAATCCTCCCGGAACTATGTTGAAGAAAGTAATAGCCAAGAAGACAGATAGTTCCAGAACAGTAGCAAAGAACGTATACTACAAACCCACTGAAATGGAGTATTACCTCTACAACAAACTATGGAACAAGCTGTATCAAGCTTAGGAAATACTGATATACAAGAAGGCTAGCAATTCACCGTTTATGAACTATAGATACTTGTATTCATTAACATAATCGCACTAAAGACAACGTTATCGAGTTTTTCTGAGAAATACGGCAACCTATATCGAAAAATAAATAAGACGATTACCTGATATGTTTCATTTTAACTGAATTTGAAGAGTATCCCGACGACATTATTATGCTTTATAAATACTACAGCCGTTTGTATCAAGCTTTTTTCGCCTTCTTTCTGTTCACTCAGAATTTCAGCAAGCACATAGGCATACAATATCTGATTACAGCAGAGAATCGTCGATTACTTGATTTGTAGTTCAAGTTTCAGCAACGTAAGAAGTAAGAAGATAAGCGAGAGCGATTGGAGCGATACTCAGTTTTCCTGAAAATTCTGATATCAGCTCGGTTTTCGTTATCATAATTTTTTTGATTTCAAATTCAGTGTTACCTGAATATTGCACTCATTTTCCCCAGTTCATTATCATGTCCATTCATTCTATCGAGCTTTTGAAAATCAAAATAGGCCTTAGTTATAGGGATTCTTGATACAGTTAAGGTCTGTATCTTTCTCAAATCTTTTTTCCCCATTTGTTACCTGTTGCATCTTGCATCTATCCCAGTGCCTAAATACTTTATTTCCATGATTCCAACATGGACATGGGACATGGGATGTGGATGTGACCGCTAGTAGTTCGCGAGCTGTTCACTCATGTGAACTTTGCCTTGAAATGCGGATGGCGGCGACCAGGCTTCTGGGCAAAATCCTGAAATCAGCTGACTGTACCTGTCAGCTGCGAGTCTGTGACTATCTGTGATCGGCTGTGGACTCAGCGTCTTGTGTCTGGGTTTCACCGTGAAACTGCAATCTGATTCGCTGATTATGATGTGATCAACTGATCATTACTCACGATCAACCGATTTGAGTTTAAGCGGTTCAAATTTGGCGCGAAAAGTCATCATTATCACCTTATCAGTTGGTGGTTGTGTTTTGTGTCCGCCTCAACGATGGCCATCCAGGGCATGAAAAGAAGAAAAGAACAGCTGTTCTACGACTTTTCGTCATCATTCCTAGTCTTTTTCGCGGCAAATTACTTCGTTTCAGGCTCTTATGTTCAGTTTAGCGCCAAGAGGACTAAAAAGTATTGCTATATCGGAGCTCTTCGCATAATAGAACCAAAAAGAAACGGTCATCTGAGTTCGTCTTTACCAATTAGTAAGATACCGCGCGATCTTCTCACTTTCGGTTCTCCGATTATTCAAAATTAATCGTAAAACTTCGTCGTTGTTGCGAAACTACTGCCGTCAATTCATACTCAAGATGGTCGCCGAACCCCAATCAACATTGAAATTCAAACGGCTTACGGACCACGCATTGCCACCTTCCAAAGGCTCGGACAAAGCTGCTGGTTATGATTTACGAAGGTAAGCTTCAATTACTTCGAACTTTGCTCCAGTTCATTTTTTATTTGGTTGTACAACTGCATCGAACAGTGTGCTGCTATACTTCCTCGACATGTTACTTTCAATAATTTCTTGACGATGAAAACAGCGATGAGTGTATATGATTCCAAAGTGTGATTCGTATGTAGAACTGCAGTCAATGTAAGAGGTTTGCCGTAACTTCCGAATATTACGTGCTGTTTACTTAGTTCCACGTGTCGACAAAAATAGTTTCAGTGTGCTTGGCCTGTAGTAATGAGATTAAAATTGTTTGTAGCGCATACGAATACGTCGTGCCTGCTCGAGGCAAGGAACTGATAAAAACAGATTTACAAATTGAACTTCCTCATGGCTGTTACGGTCGCATCGCTCCACGTTCCGGTCTTGCTTGGAAGAACTTCATTGATGTAGGAGGTTCGTGTCTATTTACTTTCGTACGCGTGAACAAAAGATAATACCGGTGTTTGCCGGCCCGAAGTTCAGTTCAATCTCAAATAGTATATTCGTGTTTTGATGAAATCACATCTCTTTGTATTAGTACGTATTATGTGATTATATGAATTTTAACGATCTGTTTTACCGATAGCCGGCGTGATCGACGAAGATTACCGGGGAAATGTTGGCGTTGTTCTTTTCAACCATTCAGACTCTGATTTCATTGTTAAACCCGGAGACAGAGTAGCTCAGTTGATCTGCGAACGCATATTTTATCCTGCTTTGAAAGAAATCCAGGTATGACGGAATGAAGTATTCGAACTGGGTACTTATACGTGCTTTGAATTTGTATGTGCTACGAAAATTAAACCGAACAAACGTTTTACGAACATACAAGCCTGGGAGAATGACAAGAAAGTAGGATTCAGTCATGATCCTGGAACTGTTTCAAATTTCCTCATCGAGCATGATATCGTCCTGTGTTTTCTGAATACGGCTATGTTAATGACAAATCGGGGACATGAACATTAACGTTTAATTGTATATCTTCTACGTACATGACCTACTTTGTATTGACTTGAATTCTCTTGTTTCAACAGAATCTGAGCGAAACGAATAGAGGCGACAGTGGTTTCGGATCTACTGGTGTACACTGAGTATTTTCTTTAGAGCACAAAATCGTTCCTAATTCACCTCAACGTTCATGAATGCATTTGCAGTTCTATTTATTTCTTATTTTCGATAACGGATTCATCTTTGGGAATAGTATTGAATTGAGGCTCAGAAGTTATTTCATTTTGTAATAGAGTTAACGTGTACATAAATTCGTAACTACCAGTGATAGTAAATAAATCGTTTTATAAAATTTAAAATGTCGTTAAGTACAGGAAAAAGTTGTTGAAATGAACTGTATGCCGTTAGAATGTATTATGAACTCGAATTGCTTGTTACTCAGCTTATAAAATTTAGAAATGCTATGTGTAATTTCAAAGGAGAGCTCCCTCGTCAGCCAATGGTTTTTGCCTCCTAGCAAAAGAATCTAGGTATATTATTATTCTTGGGCATGAAATTCGTATTTTAATCTCAAGTCGTCCCATCCCTTTCCGGGAAGAGTGGTTGCCCCGGACGTGGTCACACTATGGGGCTCAAATGTATTGAATTGATACCTAATTGCAAATAACAGTGAGTTGTAAGAATACTACTCTATTGATATTGCGACAGAATATGTCACTTGCGAACTATATAATGCAGTAGGAGGCAGTGTTGGAGGAACTAATGAGAACGAGAAGAAAAACGGCATGTTCTTGGAGGACAAAAACATGATGGGATTGAGAATGAGAACAGGAATGTTGGTAATTGTGAGGTAAGTAGAACGAGGAACAAAAGTTAGAGTGCAATGGACATTAAAAGTCTGAGCACTCGGTGTAACCACCACCTCTCCCACAACATTAGAGAAGAACGGGAACGAGATGATTTTTGTGTTCTTCCAACACTTCTGCAGCTGGCGCGAAAGTTCATCAATTATACATTATTTTAATGAAAAAATCAAACTGCAGTACTCGGATGTTGGAAGAACGAACGAGAACGAAAAGAAAAACGGCATGTTCTCGTTCTCAGAACGAGAATGAGAACATGATGGGATTGAGAACGGGAACAGGACCAAGGTGGGAACAAGAACGGGAACAATATGGAAATGGGAACGAGAACAGGAACGTTGGTAATTTTAAGGTGAGTAGAACAAAGAACATGAATGAGAACCGTGCAGTTGGAGAAAAATGAACGGGAACGTTGATTTTTTGGTTCTTCCAACACTGAAGGAGGTCAAATAAAATCATCAGCTACTCTATTCAGAAGTACTCCCATGTGCTATGACCAAGGGTGTTCTTTGGTATTCCATATACAGCCATTCAGAATGTATCTGAAATTGAAGAAGGTTCTAATTGAGTATTTCGAGTATCTCATACACACTTGACCTAAGAGACAAAAACTTTTTTTTTTTTTTTCCCCAGGAGAGCGATTTGAAAATTATGAATAACGTTGTGTTATATTTTCGTGGCTCAAATAGTTTGCGCCATCTGGCGAACTAAAAAAGGAAGTAATTCGTCATTTGCAATAGAAGGCATCGAGATCTATAAGAATATGTATTAAGATGTCACTTAGGTCAAATGTGCATGAAACACTCGATTTGATGAAAGATCCTGGTTCACTCGTCGAACGCATTTTCATCACTGATTTCTCATTTCTTTTGTTCGGGCTATTCTGATAGTTGATGTCTTGAAGAAAGCTTTGGAAATAATCAAAATTGAATCTTACTAATAACTGATATGAGGTGGATAATGGCGGGCATAACCCAGCTACCCGCAAAGCACATGCTCACATGAATGTACCGTATTAGATATATGTGGGGAAAAGAGACCAGTCTGGTGGGCACTTCTGTAGATTGTTTACTTATCATGTACTAGACATTTCTATCTAGTAGATTGTTACGAAGAATTTGTATTGACATAGAGGTTGAAAAGAAATGGTTTTGCCCAGTAGACAGTCTAGTACATGAACAAGAGGATTGAAAAGAAGTGAACTCGTACGTCTCTTCAATATTCAATGCGCACATGTATATCAACACCACCTCGGCTAACCATAAAAATATGTCCACCTAATGACTAGTTAATATTCAATATGTTAATTCGTATCGACTCGTCTAGTTGAACTATTTGAACATCTGTTATTTCATGAGACATTATTTTAATTAAAATAATTCCTGTGTAACTGGGCACGTCTTTCGTCTGACAATTTTATTTTTTATTTTTTTTATTTAAAGCCATGCTCCGACTAAGATTAAACTGTACAAACTTTGTTTTTCCAACACACTAAAATGGCACTAGCGGCCCCCCGGTGGGGGTCGTCAGGCCGTCGGATCCACCCAATCCCGGGTATAGGCTATTACCGCCTGCCTCCACGACTCTCTGTTCCGGGCTGTCCGCTGCCAAAGGAGTCCAAATCTCCTGTGAATTTCATCACGCCATCGGGTTGGGGGCCTCCCTACACTCCTTATTAAATCCATTGGGTACCACCTCTCCATTTCCATATTCCATTTACCAGCCGGGCTTCTAGCCAGGTGCCCCGCGTAGCCCAGTTTGAGTTTTTTGGCAGTCCATCCAATGTCCCTTGTGCCAGTTAGTTCCCTTATTTTTTGGACGCTGATTTTGTCTCTAAGTTTGACCCCCAGCAAGCTACGAAGCATTCTGTTGTGCGTCACCCTCAACCTATTAGTCTGTGTCCTCGTCAGCGACCACGTTTGGGCTCCGTAGGTCAACGTCGGCTCGATACACTGCCTGAAGACTTTTGATTTCAGGCTGACGTTCAAGTTGCTTTTAAAAAAGTGCTTATGGGCCCAGAAATTCCTCCAGCCACTGGCAATACGCGCGCTCAGTTCCTTGTCCTGCCGGTTTTCAAAAGATACAATTTGACCAAGATATTTTATTCCGAGACTGTCTCAATTTGTTGGTTGTCTATTGAAAATCCTATTACCTCGACATTGGACATAGATTTTGATTTGGAGAAGTTTATTGTAAGTCCTACCTTTCTACTTTCGCTACAGAGTTCCTTTACCATAGTTATTAGCTCGCTCAAGCTATTACTTACCAAAACTATATCGTCCGCAAATCTGAGGTGACTAAGTCTACGACCATTTACCAGGATTCCTCTACTATCCCACTCTAGATTGCGGAAGATTTTTTCTAAAACACTATTTAAAAAGATTAGGTGAGAGAGGGTCCCCCTGTTTCACCCCTTTACCCAGTTTGAATTTTTCTCCCGGCAGGTCCAGTTTGACAAACGCAGTGGAGTTCCTGTATAGCTGCTTCAAAACTCTAACCACATCGGGGCTAATTCCTTGTTCACTAATTGCTTCCCAAACAGCCTCGTGGTAGACCGAATCAAATGCTTTATTGAAGTCGATAAACATCATATGAGTTTCCATATTATATTCTCTCGAGACTTCGATCAGGCGGTTCAGCGTGAATATATGGTCTATAGTGGCATAACCCTTCCTAAACCCGGCTTGTTCCTCAGCCTGCTGAGAGTCCAGCACATTGAAAATTCGATTTTTTAAAACTTTTAAGAACACTTTACTAACGTTAGAAGTTAAGCTTATTGGCCTATAGTTGTTAAGGTCGCATTTTTTGCCTCTTTTGTGTATCAGGATGATCTCAGACACATGCCATTGAGCCGGCGTGACCCCGGTGTTTAAGATCTCGTCTGCCAGAGAGGCAAGGAAGGGTGCAATAGCCTCCGCAAAGATTTTTAGGGAAGAATTATCTATCTTGTCTGGGCCCGCTACCCTGTTACACTTGAGATGATATAACACTTGTAAGAACTCATTATCCATGAACGGTGGCATCCTGTCGCTCTCAGCCTGCACTTCTGCCGCCCCCCTCTCATTCGAGCTCACAGACTCGTTACTGGGGCTCGAGTAGAGGGTTCTGTAGAAGTCCGTGGCCTCCTCAGCTATTTCCGCCCTATCAAATATCTTTTTATTTTTTCCATTTGACCATAGAAATGGGAGGAGTTGCTGCCCCTTCGAAATTACGACTCGTCTAGTTGAACTATTTGAACATCTGTTATTTCATGAGACATTATTTTATTAAAATAATTCCTGTGTAACTGGGCACGTCTTTCGTCTGACAATACCGACCTAAAACTTTTTTGGGGGACAATGTCCACATTCCTATCAACTTCAATGTCTATGTAGACTGGATGGTGTATACAGGGCGAGTCAGAAAAATATGCCCACATTTCTTTTCAGTTTGTACTCGCAAATTTATGCTCATTTTTCTGACTCACCCTGTACATGGCTGTACGGGAGCTTCTAAAGCAAAATTTCAGTTTTTGGTCCAGTAACGATAAAGTACTGCTTCATAACTTTTTTTTTAAATTGATATCTGGAGATCACGAAGAGGAAGGAGACGCTTCTATAATCAGGAAGTTCAAACAGTATGTATAATCAGTTAATTACTGATTTCGCAGGATGTAAGAATCATATGTGGATATATTTCTATTTCAACGAAGAAGATCAATAAACTTACTAAATAAACACCAACCTCTCCTCTTTACTCAGCTCCTTCGTCCATAAACGAAAACTGAAACTTTGTAAGCTACAGGTACAATATCTTGTATGCATAAGTGAACTTTACATTTTTTTTCTTTTTGTAAATAAATTAAAATTTTTCTCAAGTTGGAAAGGAAATTCTCTGGCTTCCTTGTTCGAAATTTGAATTATGGCCCAATCTGATCAATTTAGGGTATTTCATCATCATTGTAAGAAGAAAACTTGACTCGAGTATAGTTTTTTAGACTAAGTAAAATATAGTCTACTTCGAAGAATTGAAGAGGTAATGTTTCAATAAAATAATGTAGAAGAGCACTTGGTTATTTTGAAATTGTCATAATATTGCGAAATTCAAATATGTAATTGAGAAAGATCAAATTTGAAGACGCAGACCCATTTTCCAGATAGGCTGACTATTTGTATGGTTGATCAATAAAGGAAACCGCATCCAATGGAGTTGGGTAGCAATTTTCTTTTCTGTTGAAATTTCAATGAGTGGAAAAAAACTGGTGATTACAATTTAGGTGTAATAGCCTTTTCAATCCCTGCATGCCCAGTTGTAATAATATGAAGTGTTACCAACAAGATGAAATCATACGATTTTTACCAAAGGAAATTATTCTTCCAGTTTTTCAAAGTAGCTGATTTGTTTCTTATAGAGGTTCTAATAGTTAACGTTCTAGTTGCGTCCCATTAGATCATGTTTCCAATATCTTTAGGGCTCTAATATCTTAAGATGTAAGAAGACAAAGGTGGGTTGAGAATGACATTCACTAAGCCTCTTACATCTCACTGGATCGGAAACATCCATCCACAACCAATTTCAATGTAATGTGAAGCCGGTATTAAGAAAATATGTGATGACCGTTTCTCGCTATTAATCGAAAGAAAAAGTCCGTTCAATTTTTAAAATGAATCACATACTGCCAAGACCAAATTGGATGCATTTTCCAAGAGCTATCATTGAATATTTTTCAATTATACAGTAATACTCCCTAAATTCAACTAAGTAATTAAAAACTCAATAATTTGTTTACAATAGTTCTTTTATTTTATTTACATATAAATTACTACTAACGTAAACACAACAGTAAAATTTCATCAATGGTAAAAATTAATAAACACGCCACGGTGCTGCAAGAATTTCACCTCTACACAAAATTAGTCAATAATGTAAGGTTAATTAACGTTGAATTGGTCAACAAAAATAAGAAATTATTCATTACTCAACTAGGCAACAATGTTACAAAAAATGAAAATTAAAAGAACAAAAAATGAATTATCTAAAATAGGTCCAAATTAGTGGAACTAATAAATTACAACAATGATGATCTCGGTATTAAGTACATTATGGAAGGAGAGAAATGCAACTTTTTTACAAAAATTAAAAACGTAACAATAAATTTTAAAAATACATATAAGTACAATAATAGACATTAGTAATACAATATTATATGAGTACAATTTAGTCAAACAGAAAGTTAACGCACACGATGCTGCGAAAGGTGAGATTAAGCCAAAAAGAATCCACACAGGAAGTACATGAAGCACCGGCAAAATATGATCATCTTTATCTTTACTTACGTATATTGCAACACTAGTCATCATAAATTATATACACTCGTTGTATCTACAGTGTATTGAACACATCATATAAAATAAAAAACAATAATTCAAAATACATAAAAAATGAAGTGAAGACTGAATAATTTTCACACCTGAAAACAAAATACGAAACAAATTGTAGTTCATGATAATTAGATCAATGTACGAAAAATTGAGTAATTTATTTAGAGAATGAGAGTGGGACAAAGGGGGTCATTGCTTCTTTGAGCTGACAATTTATAACTGAACGCTGTGAACTTTTATTTTCAGCTTTTTGATTTCCTTGCTGTGTAAAAACCCTCGTGAAATGCGCGAGTATCCTATAGCTTGTTCACCAATGCTTCGTAATACAGCTAGCATGAGTTGAGTTTCTTACTGTAGACCATCTCCCAACAGATTTTTTCTTTTTTTCTTTTTGGAAGTCGGATTTGCCATTTCACCTCAAGCTATACCCCCTCCTCCAGAAAAGTAGTCACTTCCACGGAGAAGTGGTTATGCTATGAACCTGCATCTCCTATGCCATTCCTTTCACGATAGCAGTATTAACATGTTACCTTCAGGTTCATACCCAGCCGCCAGTAAGTTTATGAAATAGTTCTTCGTTCAGTGACTGATTCGCCTCTTTGGACCTTGTCGATAAGAATATGTATCCACCGATGAACTCGTGCACGACTTTACAATCTGCAGATTGGCAGGCAAACACCACTCTGCCTTCTTCAAGCTGAATCATCATGTGTTTGATTTCCCAGTTGACGTTCCATTCCTACATGCACATACACAATGGTTCGTAATATTAAAGTGTTACTAAACAATGTTAGAAAAAAACTGCCTTTAGAGTAGTCCGCGATAAAATTTGGCCGAATATTGTTCATGAAGACAATTTCCTACTCTGTATATTCCTTACAATCACAAAAAAAGTACTACAGTTACCCTCATCGTGTTATATCTCCAAGTTTTAATATGGTCGCCGGTGTTCAAGTCCATCCTCATGATACGATTCGACGCTATTCCAAGCAGTTCATCCTTCTTTTGCCCCATGAACCTGACGACAAACAGGGTCACGCCGAAATCTGGTAACGATTGCCAAGCCTTAATATAGTTCATCTTTGCCTCCGTCAGCGTCAAGTCCTTAACATTGGCATGTGCTTCCAGAATCCTCTGCACCGTCTGCAACGAACAACAGTCGACAAAATGAAATACATTGGACAGGTTGAGAGGTAACGATTAGGCACATGAGAGAATGGTAGAATATTCGCATTTTCTGTTATCAGGCGTTCCACTTACTTTGCTTCTCAATTTTTTATGGTATTTCGGACTAATGTAGTCATCCGGATTGATGTCCAATGAAGACGGTGATATGGCTGGGGCCAAAGCAGGCCGCTGCATTTCTAGAAAATTGATTATGGATTTTACTTCAGATTCGTAAGTGTTGTCTGACAACGAACGACCCTTGGCGGCCAGTCTACACGCCGCCATCCACTTGGCATATTGCTCCTCCTGAACAAAAGAACATTAAATTAAGTTTATCTGATTTCAAGAAAGTATATTTTCATTCTCGTCAAAATTTAACATGAGAAAACAGTGCTAATAGTAACCCTACTGAAAAAACTCAGTTACTCAATAAGTATTTTTGAGTAGTTTGAATACTATCGAGCAGTTTTTCAGGAATATTTTGGACAGGCTTAGTTGTACTCCTTTATACTGGAAGTTCGACATACCGTATCGCAACGAATCCATATTTCAGACATCCCCTCGGCGCTGGGCACTTCTAACTTGATCCCGAATTTATTCTGGGTCAAGTTTACATCCGGGGTTACTTCACAGCCTTTTAGATTAATCACGTACACTGGCGGCGATCCTCCGACGCCGTCTACTTGGCTTTTGTACAGTCGCAGCTGCAGATCATTGCACGTAAACCAATATCGTTTGTATGCTTTCAACGTAAATTTCTTAGGTCTGTTAATAAATCAAAATACAGCGAAAATAAGTACAACAGAATAAAATATATTTTTGCACAAGTACGAAGACATGCATTTTTCAAGATGCGAAATTTCACTCGGGACAGGATACGAGGGGCCATTATGCAGAAGATTTTTTTTTAAATTAATATTTGACGGGGCCTGAAGCAGAACCGGCGCCAGACCTTTTCCCCAAATCCTCTCGTCTGTCCGTTCTCAAATAGCAAAACATTTTTTGTATGGCTCTGTAACGAACGATGAAACCAGTTCGCTGTTACTGATATCATGATAATAATTTACGTAATACGTATAAAATTGCAGTTTTGAGTTGAAAGCTCCGTGCGGTGTATTTTGTGCAGTGCGCCACATCTAACGCCGGCCCTGGTCCGAAGGTCGACAACTGCAATTCTCATATTATCAGCGCCATAGCGCCATTATACCTTTAAGAATGAAATAAATACAACGGTTCTTTGAAGATGCAACGGTCTGCAATTAAAACGTAGTTAATGAACAATAAGTTCTAAAACGGTTC
Source organism: Acanthococcus lagerstroemiae (assembly GCA_031841125.1). Taxonomy (NCBI): domain Eukaryota; kingdom Metazoa; phylum Arthropoda; class Insecta; order Hemiptera; family Eriococcidae; genus Acanthococcus; species Acanthococcus lagerstroemiae. The sequence continues at coordinate 72,837,967 of CM063106.1, read as the reverse complement.
AAATGTTTAACATAATCAACGTCCTGTTCATAATCACTAAGTTATGTATGGTGTGAAGCGATACGGAATGAACTTTCAAGTTCTAAACAAGCATTCCTACCTAAGTATTATGACGTAATTCCCATTACAGGTTAAATTTTCAAGTATCGGATAAGCATGTGTATTGCGTAATTTGGGTAATGACTTAATGTGCAATAGGAGTTTATTTTTGCCATAATTTCAATTAACTATTCAGGCTGACTTTCTTTCACAAAAGAGCGAGTTTCATTTCATTTAAAATAGTTCGGCAACAGAGCCGGTATTAATTACCAATTCATCATTTCACGTTCAATTTATATCAATTTATAATCTTGTAGACACCGAATATACACATTTACTGCAAGACATACTTCGAGTTACGGCCGGCATCAAGTGTGATGCAGGGCACAAACTGCACCACACAGAGCCAGCATTTGGATGGTGTTCTGCACTACAAGGGGAAAAATGCTATAAAGTCATACTGGTTTTTTCTTTTTAGCAATTGTAATTTAAATTTCTAAAAGAATCTAACAAATTTTATTCTACCTATGGAAATTTATTTCAAGTTCTTTCCCCCCTTTGTTGGGACCCTTAAGGCAAAATTAAAAAAAAAAAAAATTTACTTATTTGATTTTGGAAAAAGAAATTCAGCACCACATGGGAAAAGGCTAGATGCCGGTCATTCTTCGAGTTTGAACTTAGTTGATACCAACCAATTCAAGTATTAAATGAAAATCTAATCGTAAAATTGCTCGGTTTTATACAAATTTGTTTTTTCTTTTTTATTATGGAAAAGAACTACTACTTGTGAGACAGTTCAGCAGAGTTCAAAAGAAAGAATAAGAATAAATTATCATGAACTCGACTAATAATACTTGTTAGAATAATATTCTTCGAATAGTAATATTTAGTACCCAAACTATTTTTACATTGTATGCTGAATGTTGGCATGTTGAATGCTAAATCACTATCTACGAAAATGATATCATAAGATTACTTCAAACACGTGCGGGGGTTTTTATCGATATTATTAGAACCGAATGCAAGATTGTGAAATCAAGAATAATGAAATGTTCAAGAAGATATTTATAAATTCATCTATAGGGGAAACCGGGGAACGGTGAAACACTTTTCGTCCATTTTGATCTGTGGACAACAAATTAAATTTGAATTCAGACTTTAACACCTCACCTGAAAGATACAACCTTTGGCTACATTTTGATGACATTACCGCCTGAAAATGTCAAAACCTGAAGAATCTAGAAATTATTTTAGCCATGTACTTTTTTGTTACACTGTACCCTAGTACCAGGGTACAGTGTAACACTGCCAAAAAGTTGACAGGGTAATCGTTTAGCTTGGAAAAATCCAGAATTTTCTGAATAATAGATCCAAAAATCTCTTGGTATAAGGTACAAACGTATGGAAGAAAGAAATACTGTTATACACAGATATAATATGAAAGAAAGAAATACCTACAATTATACACAGACGCATGGAAGAGAAAAATACTGTTACACTGTTCCCTGTTACACTGTTCCCCATCACATCATTCTATCAAGAACGACATAGTGTCAAAAAACTATCAAGGCAAATCCAAATTGTACTGCTCGATTAAAAAATTTATACTTTTCTTGTAATTTTTATATATTTAGATCGTCAAAAGGATAAATTTTAATTTACAAATTTTGATTCAAAAATATTTAAAATTACAGCGGAGAAAGACCAAAAAATCAATTAAATTTTTTTTTTGGTGTAGATGAAAGGCCGAGGCATTGTCTTTTTTTTCACAGATTCCGTTCTAAAATTACTATCTAGTAACCAAAACGGTAACATTTTAGAGTGTTATGAAGCAATTTAATTATCACTGTTACACTGTTCCCGGTGTTACACTGTTTCCCAGTCTCCCCTACACAAAAAGTAAAAACTCATTATCCATACATATCCCCTGCGTCCCGAAGCAGCCCACACCCCGTAAATGCAAATGACTTTTCAAGAATATGTGTGTGTGGGGGAGGGGGTCGCATGACATGGCTCCGTCCCTTCCATTCTCCAATTCTCTACAATATTCTGAAAACTTATTTACGCTAATGCTACATCCTTCAGTACCTTTACTCATGTATTCGCATCAGGGCTATAATAAAGCAACTATTTCTGGGAGGGGGAAGAAAATTTTTCCATCTGAAAGCAAAAATTTGAAGATCGTCAAGAAAAACAAAATAAAAATAAAAAACTTGAAACATTTTCAGTTTTGCCAACTGATGACTAAATTTTTTTGAGATCGTTAAGGGAAAAAAATCAAAAAGAAAGCTTGCTACATTTTTAATTATATCTAATACATCTTCTAAATTCGCCAACTCTTGAAAAATTTCGAAGTATTAGAGGTATTTTTCAACTGAAAACTGAAATTATTCAATACCATTGAGCAATAGGGAAAAAATTTGCACAATTTTCAATTTTGCCAGCTGCAGCTGCCAGATAGTTTAACAACTTTTGATAATTTAGTAATTATTGAAAAGGAGTCGTATTCATGATCCTTATGATTACTGCCTTGATTCATACGTCATTGAAAACTGAAATGTTGCTTGAAAAAGAAATGGAATTACTAATAAATACTCATTCAAGTGAACTGAACATAACAAAGGAGACGTGGAAGAGGGTAAGTAACATAGGGCTCAAATCTGACTAGTCCATCGACTGATGGCTACTTAGGTGAAAACATGCACGGGCTCACACAAAATAATTCACTCAAATATTGGTACACAATGTCTAAGTCTTTTAAGACAGTTTGAAAACTTAATTTAAAAATTAAAACCCAAGGTATGATCATATAACATACCATCGACTCGCTTTGCGGCTCATCTAGACCGTTTGCTAAAGTAAGCTAGCTCAAGTGAGCTGGTTATAGTGAATTAGATGGAGGAACACAGGCATCTACTTAGCTCTGTATCGCAAAGCACATAGGGGAGAGTTGCCTAAATTGGACAGTTTTCACTTTGAACTTGCCGTTCTCGGCTGCATTTGACTACAATTCATTTCTACATACCGTAAGTTTTATCTCAAATGCGAATCCCTCTCGCTAAAAGACTTTTACTCTGCTCAACCATTACATAATACAGTACGTGAATGCGGAAAACAGTTTCAGAATAAGATTTCCAGGTGGTTCAACTTAGGAAACAAAATTCAGTCCAATTTAAGCAACTTTCCATTTTTCGTACCATATTATGGCCGCCTAGAGCAACATTTGAAAGTTACAGCAAATCTCATTCGGCAAAATAAAGTTTACTGATGTAGAACATTTCTTCGTTTCATTACTTTGCTTTGATTAGCCATTGTTCGGAAATTTGGCCAAAATAGGCGAAAAATTCATGTTTTTTAAAAGAGCTGCCGAACAATAAAACAAACTCGTTATCGCTGCGATTTCTCTCTGGGAACTAAATCGCTACACTCAGACATAACATGTCATTCAGGGCTTTCCAGCCAGCCGATAGCTAATAGCCAATAGCTGATAGCTGACGGTAGCCAATGGGGTTCAGCCAATAGCTAGTTATCAGCCAATCAAATTTTTGTAAGAGCGTTTAGGTCGTTTCTCTCTTAAGCCACGTCCCAAATTAATCAAAATATTCCAATATTACCCGAAGTACAAGCATCTGCATCTCACGACGAGTTTTTTGAGGGGTCACACGGTTTTTGAAAAATTAAGCCAATAGCTAGCCAATCAAATTTTGTCAGCTAATAACTAGCTTTATTCCAATCAATTAAAAAAATCAACTCGAGCCGATAGCTAATAGCCAATGATGATTAGCTGAAAAGACCTGATGTCATTGGAATTGGCGCGCTACCTAGCGGCAAACGCGAAAAACGAATGGTGGTCCAACTTTGGTGCCGTTCAGAGGCGGACTTCGGTATTTTGCGCTCAAGGTTAATGAAAAATTTGCGTCGCTAACCAGAAATTTTTTGGAAAAAAAGAGTGAACATTTTTTCGCTCGCTTCGCTTGCGATTTACCTTGTTGCACTAGAATTATTATTCTTCTTTATTTTTTTCTTTTCGTTTCTTTTCTTTTTCTTTTCTTTTCTTTTCTTTTCTTTTCTTTTTTCTTCTTTTTTCTTCTTTCTTTTTTTCATTTTCTTTTTTTTTCATCTTTATTTTTTCCGTTTTTCCCCTCCAAAAATTTTGCACCGCTCAAATTTTGTGCCGAAGCTTCAGCCTAGTCAGCCTTATGGGAAATCTGGCTTTGGTGCCGGTCCAATATTGGCAACTCTCCCCTAAGTTATTATGTACTAATCAAATGAATTATCTGGTGCACAATTTCCTTCACATTTGGGTTTCAGACTTGGAACTGACCACCTATTATTTTACTCAGGTATGCTTAAAAATACGTAGATTTGCGGAAGCATAACACGTGTGAATGTGTGCAGTGCGCGTTATACAAATCCGTCGCCAATAATTTACGTTACTTGAGGAAAGAAGGCTTTAATAAAAATGAAAGAGATTCTGCGTGAGTAAATCATAAGACATCCAGAGATACTGTTATTATTGCTAAAGGGAATGGTTGAGGGAAAGGACTGGATAGGAAAGCAAAGAACAGGGACGTGCCAATAGGGGATGGGGGCAACTTTACTCCCCCCCCCCTCCTCCGGTAGGAATCTTTCACTCAGCAGTTGAGAAACTTTCCATTTCAGTCAGGCGGAGTTGGGAAAATCCAACAATTTTTTCAACACGTCAAAAGGTTTTTCTTCTTTTGTTTTGATACTTGGGAATTTTTAGTCGATTCCGTTAGGATTTTCACAATTTTTACAGCCCCCACCCCTCTCCCAGGAAAACTCTTCTTTACGTCCCTGGCAAAGAATGAGCTATGAAGAGTACTTGTAAAAAATTAAGTACCTATGTAAAGTATAAATCCTTCTCAGAAATGAAAATATTAGCGCAGGAGAGAGAAAAGTGGAGAGATGCAACCTACTAGTCGAGAGACTAGGAATATAACAAATAGGTATATTAATGTTTCAAATTCGCTGATAAGGCAGAAAGTTCCGACCGAAGAGCTTCTGGATAGACGATGTTGGCTGTGTTCACCAGATGCCAACAAATATAATCCAACTGAAGTGCTGACTCTTGACTAAGCTACACATACAGCTATCCATCAAGACGCGACTGTCAACTGGCAAACTCGAAAACATTTTGGAAAGAAAGATGTAGCGGAAATAGTTCGAATGGGCCAGGTGCATTCAAAATAGTTTGTAAAAGCTAGGGAAACGTCATCCATTAAACATAATGAATAAATTGAAAAACATCAATGGATCGTTTTTTTATAATTTGGTACTGAAGTGTCCTTTGTTGAAACCGCAAGTATAGATACCTACTTAACACGGGGTAGATACATGTTTCTTTAGGATGGGTAGGTAAACTTGTGCACCAAATTGGAAGTTTGATTAGTAACAATGCGAATACTTATATAATAATAAACGATATATGTAGCTGCGATTATTTCATATTTTACTATATGAAACACAAGATACCCCTAACAATGCTGGTTAGAACCCTTCCCCCACGTTGTCAAATGAAGCATTTCGGAATGTATGCTGTAGCGACCACTAATCTCCCCACAAAACTTCCAAACGAAGTGTTTCTTGGTTATTGGTAACTGGTAAAAAGCACTGACGAAATGGTGAAATGAAGTGACACTTGGTTCCTACTAACGAGTGCATATATTTGCATATGATAATAGTTTAGGAGGAAATATTCCTCTTTTTACTAGAAAAATTAACTTTTTTCGAAGAATTCTTTTTTTTAAAGCAAGAACCACCTATTACATTATGTATAAAAGATAAACCGAGCACCTCGCATACTCACTTTAAAAACCTTAAATAGTCGTACAATTCTGGAACATGGGTAATTTCATTCGGAGACGTGATATGTGACCCTTGTAAGGTGACTTGTAGATCGTTTAATGCAGCATCGATGTCGTCATCTGCGCCGTTAATACTGGACGCATCCGAAATTGGTTGAGGTATGCTGGCTTGCAAGTTTATTTGTACCTAAACAATCAGTTGAATAAATCAGCAATTCGTATAAGTTATAAATTTACATTCTCGATCACGACCTTAGAAAACCAGGATACTCATTTCCCTCTGCAAATTACCCTTCTGATTTGTAATATCAAGCCGACAGAACGCTGTTCAGATTGTCGAATTTCAATTAATTATTATAGCATAATCGTGATAGACATACTTCATCTAATGGCGTCTCACTTACTTGTAATGCAGCGAACATTAACGATTCTTCTTCGGTGCAATCTAGCTCTTCATTTAGTAACATCCACTTGGCCTGTTCGTATATCATGTTAATTCGAACCGCGTCCGTTTTTGGATTCAAATCGTAGAACGAATAAAACTTGTACCGAAGTCTAAGCGTATCATATTCGCTAATACCTTGTTCCATTATTGATAGCGACGAATCCAACCACCTGTAACCAGAAACAGTATCGTGTTACCGAAGAAAAAATTACATGGAAGACGGCTCAATTTATGCCGACGCTTTATTTGATGGAATATTACGCGCACTTACGTGGTTTACAGTGATATCTACCATATTATGCCACAAAGAGTATGCGGATCGCGAAATAAGATATGTCTTATAAGCTCCAACGAAAGTAGCAAATAATGAGCTGGTAAAGACAGAGAGATTTAGATACTATGAAGTCCCATACATCTGGATCCTTATCAATTCACCGTTTGATGTAAAACAACTACAGTATATAGATTTACTTTTGTGAGTTATTTTCGCACTAAACTATGGTTCTATCTGCGTAGTTGCAATCTTACTTTTCAGAATAAATGAAAACCTGGAATCTTATCAGCAAAATCATTTGAAAACTGCTCTCGGGTTACCACCATTATTAGTAGTCTTAAAATTGATCTCACAGCACCACTAAGATAGCGTGAGATGTATTAGCATAAATAGGAAGTTCTAGAGGAAGAGGGGGAGGGTATTTGAGAAATTTGTACACAAAATTATAGCGGATCAACAAAATTTTGCCATCAACTTGACTTTACAAAAATTTCAACTTGACAAGAAATAAAAAGAGAAGGGACAACGGTTTGTGTTTAAAACTGCGGTAGATACTTAAGCTATAAAATTCTATAGTTTCCCGAGATCGAAGGGGAGAACATATCCCGATATCATCTCCTAACTGACGCCTCTCGTAAGATGACATTTTGAATTGTTTCTGTTTCAACTCTGGTTCATTCAAATTCTGTTGAGTTGCATCCTATCCCCAAACTATGACTTGTCATATTAAGGCTCTAATACTTCGCGCATACTTTTTTATTGTTCCACTCTCTCCCCTACTGTGGAGCCTGGTGGTTGACAGTTTGCTAGATGAGTTAAATGGTCAAAAAATATACACACAACGACACAAGGCTACGCTGACGATTTGGCTGTGGTGGTAACCGGCAAATTTCCGGGAACCATCGCGTAGTTAACGCAGTGGGCACTCCGACGTGTGGGGGAAAATGTGCGAAAAAGGGGTTATCAATAAACCCGGACAAAACTGATATCACTCTTGTCACTCACAAAAGGAAGGGCAAGGAGTTGATTAAGGTGCAATAGAAGGGAAGACCGTTAGCCCTCACAGGAAAGGTGAGGTACTTAGGAGTATATTTTGATGGCATACTCTCCTGGAGGGATCACGTCTCAGATACAATAATAAAAGGGATTGAGGCTCTTTGGGCTTGCCGCACTTTTGTCGGCAGGACCTGGGGACTCTCTCCTAAAATTATGCACTAGATATATACCAATGTAATACGTTCCAGAATCACATATGCGGCCATTGTATGGTGGGGCCGGGTCCACCAGGCCAAAGTCAGAGAGAAACTAGACCACGGGGCAATAAGAACGGCGCCGACTAAGGCACTGGAAAGGCTCTTCACACTGCTATAGAAACAGCTGCGATAATGGGGGCTTATCGTCTGGACGAACCAAACCTTCAGGTCCAAAAAACAAGCCACAGAAGGATATGGGAGATAGCAGGGACGATGGACAAATGCTTTGGGATGCCGAAGGATAGAATCGCAATGGAACACTTCTTTGACAAGCCATACCGTTCACTGACACCGACACGGGAGGCTTGGGAAAAGAGGGGGCGAAGCATTCTAGGAAAAGATGAGCGTGTGTGGTTTGCAGATGTCTCTAAGAATGACTAAGGTTTAGGAATCGGAATCACGAATGCAGAAGGCGCTGACAACTACATATATTCAATGACACTGAGCTAAGGCATCACTATCCTTCAAGCAGCGGTAATGGCGACCACGGTGGCCATTGATAGAAGCCAGCAGAAGAGCCTTGTTAACAAGTAGATTTATATCTGTACAGACAGTCCAACGGCTATTAAGGCACTATCCACCGGCACACCAAATTACATCCCGGAGATGGCGAACTGCGTTAACAAATTATACACCCTCGCTCAGGGGAACTGCGTCACTATAGTATGGACACCGGGACACTGCGGCATAAAAAGGAACATGATCGCTGACAAGCTAGCGAAGGAGGGCAGGAACTGGCAACGCCCAGGCCGTGTCGTCCTGTAGCATACAGCGTCATAAAATCGAGTGAAGGCTTAGATAAATAAGCAGACAGAAATGCACTGGCGGATGGTCGGTGGCATGAAAGTCAGCAAAACACGGACAGTGGACGCCCCCAGTAAGTACACCAAGTTCCTACTAGGGCTTGATAGAAAACATGCAAGGCTCATGGTCGGACTACTGACTGGTTATGGGACCACAAAACACATGTGGTATAAAATAGGAGTGGCGAAAATCGGCTCCTGTAGGCACGGTGGAGAAGAGGAAGAAACCTCAATCCATATCATACTTATGTCAGTGCCGAGCAATAGCCGGGACAAGACGCGAAGCACTGGGACTAGGGAGTATCCAGCACCCACTCAAGTCAAAGGAATAGAACTCAATAAAATTCTCACATTGGCTATAGTCAAGCTACTGAGCTGATCTTTCACAGAAACCTAGGGAATTGTGCAATGGACTACAAAGTCTGAGCACTAAGCGCATACAGCGCCACCTTACACAAATGTAATGTAATTTTTTATTGTTCCACCCTGCCTTCCACTCATTTTGGCACAAACCGGACACAAATCGATTATTAATGTTTTTCTCGTTAGATCGTGAAGTTTTAGCATTTTACATGCTGCTCCCCCGACATGTTCTCCCGACACGATAATGTTTGTGCCAAACGTTTGGGTTTTACCATTCGTACGATGGCATGTGGAGCGCGAAGCGAAGGATTCGTAAAATCTGGAGCAGAGCACGCATTAAGTAAAATGTTGCACTTGTGTCTCACGTATTCCCCCCCCCCCTTCTTCTTCTTCTTATCAAGTCAAGAAAATCGAAATTATGATAAAATTTATCACTTTTCATACAAAATTTGAGGTGACATATTCTGTAGATCCACCATTATTTTTCTTCTTGTTTACACTATCCTCCTGCCACCTAGCTTCTACTCTACTCAATCAAATCAAATCAAAATAAAACCCAAAAAAACGGGAAAGAAACGATCATAATCAGATCGGATCTGAATTATCCATCATTTTTAAGGTAAAAGATATGGTCGGACTGTTTTACTGTACCTGCTAGGCAGGCCCGTAGCCATAGGGATGCTAGCGCTTGCCAGAGCCCCCCAGGCAAAATTTCGTGAATAAAAATAATGAATTCTTCACATTATTCTCACTAGTTTTATTCAAAACTTTTCTTTCCACTACATTTTGATGTTTATAAACTTGGCAACACTGATTTTGCTTTGAAAGCAAGGATGCGAAGAAGCCAGTCGCTGGAAGTCAAGAGCCGGAAGTTTTTGCAATTTTAGGACAATTTTCGGAAGTCAGAAGTTGAAAGCGAATAAGTTAAAAACAGGAAGCTGGAAGCGGAAGCTGAAAGTTTTTTTAGCTTCTAATTGACTTCTTACAATATTCTTCTTAAAGATTTTTTCACTCGAAGTCGAAAGCCGAAGAAAGAAAACTAATGTACCTCTTCTACTCCATATCACTTTATTTTCCCTTACTTTCTAAAATGAAACTTCCCTAATTATAAGAACCTTCCTTTTTTCTAATTTGCTCTCAACTCGAGCCCTCGAATCCGCCCTTTCGAGCATTACTTCAGAGATGTCGGGGAGGCCGTTAGGGCTGTCTTAGCCCTCTTCCTTTCTAGCCGAAAAAGCGGCCTAGGTCAAAATCTGGCGCTCGAACCGGGACCTCCGGATTCCGAGACCAACGCGCTATCCATTCGGCCAGCCAGACCCCTCAATTATAAGAACCTTGGGTGAAAATAGATAAAAGAAGCTGGAAGATAGAAGCCAAAAGCTTAAAAAAAGATTAGAAATTAGAAGCTCATATACTGACGCTGGAAGCGAGAAGCTAGATGAGATTTGAAGGCTAGAAGCCGGAAACGAAAGCTGTATCGTTCGGCTTCCACATCCCTGTTTGAAAGATAGACAAATCAAGTGTTCGTCATTCTTTGTATGTGACGTGTCACAATAAAAGGGCCGGAGTGTCCAACCAGCAGTTTTAGACACACAGGCCTTTTTCTTGTGTCACATATTACAATTCACAAACACAGTGGTAGGCTCGCGATCCAGTTCACATTAAATATCGATGGCTAAATGCCTGAATGGCTGTTTGAGAACTGATAACTTGATAAGTCCACATAAATAGGATTTTTTTACTTCCTAAAGTTCGAACATTTGATCGTTATAAAAGTATTAATCTTTTTTCACGCGATATATTCAATTTTTTTTCATTTGGTTGTTAGTAAGTTGAATCACCAGTTTTGATTATGAATTCTGAGGTGAAATTCAATCAGTTCCCCTGGGGGGGGGGGAGTAAGATTTTCAAGGGAGAAAAGTCGAAAATTGAGGTATTTTTTTAAAAATCGCCGATATTATAGAAATATTTTAATGAAAGTGAAGGTAAAAATTGCTCGAGCGAAAATTTTTCGAAAAAACGTGTTTTAAAGGCGAAAAGTTGCTCATTTTGCATATGTTACATTCAATTTCAGGTGCCCTGGGGGCATTCGCCCCCTTCGCTCCCCTCCTTTGGTTACACCACTGCCTCGTAGAAATCTTCACATTATATACTACATATTAATGCTCAAGCCCCCCTGGTAAACAGTCAGCACCCCCTGCCGCAGATGACTGGCTACGGGCCTGCTGCTACGGCCCCCAAAGAAAAGTGAAGATGATTTTGCTGGGACCCATTGCGTACAAAAAAGGTCGCACAATGCTAGTAACTCTCGTCATCAAAAGATTTAGATGATCTAGTGGGACCTCTTCTGGACAATAAAAAGGTCAGGCAATGTTAATTCGGCTCTTTATAGACATGGGCAATTTGTTTTTTTGGTTTCAAAGTAGTCAGAGGCTAGACGGTTGGTTCTCTCTGGGGCTCAATTAGCAGAAATCCGCTACTGCTTACAATTCTAATACTCGCCAGTTTAGCAGTTTTAAATTTTAAAAATCCAACACATGACGCACTCATTATAATCAACGATGAATTAATAATTATACAACAAAAGTAAGCTCCTGCGCTTGTATTGCGACTGAGCTTCCTGGTAAATGATTAACGAAAATATCGGGTTCTGAAAATGGATTCTAACTGCATAACTTCACAATATAACTACACTGTCATTCTTTCACACTGAACTGCAAATCATCGCTTTGTCTCTTACAACACTTCTTGAACGCTATTATAAAAAAGTTCATCAAACGTTCCATCATCAACTACAAAGCCGTAGGGACGAGGTGAGGTGTCCCCCTTGTTGTTGTTTGAAAAGTCGACACTTGGTCAATTCTATTAGCCAATCACAAAAATGAGAATAAGATGGCAAATTAGAGGAAGAAAGAAGGGCAACTACATTTTTTTAGTAATTTAGTTGGTATTCGTGCTGTCTATACCTCTCAACTCCATGTCTCTCACACTCGAAAAACAAAATGGGGGCTATGGCCCTTATCAGTGGGACAGAAACGCGTTACCAACATTTCAGTTGCAATAATTACCGGTTCTATTTTTTCTGTTCACAACGATAGATTCTTCACAGTACATCTCAACACTATCGAGTATCAAATGCACCGGAGGTGATTCTCCTCTTTAAATTATACGCCAAATAGAAATGATGAGCAATAAGAAGCAATACATCAAACGGAGCCCGGCGTATTACTATTATTAATACGTCACTACGTGTTGTATTGGAATACCGAGCTCGGTACTTGGGGGAGAAAAAAGAAAAGCAATAAATACGACCGTAATTGAGTATCTGAGTTAAGTACGTCCGAAATTCGCGGCTGGTACTTCTTTTAAGAGCGTTCGTTTCTAATATCGAACCACAATTCACAGATGAGTTATATACGCGGGATTTTCGAGTAAATTCTCATTTCGATAGCCTCTTTTACTTTATTTTTACAGTAGAAAGGAGCTTCGATTTCGCAGAATTCTTATTTGTAATCGGTTTGACCTTAATGTACAATTGTAGTTCTACAGAAGGGATGGGGAACGAAAATAGGGTGAAATATAATATGCGTATTAATTCTACGTTTTCAGAGCCCCAAAATTCAAACTAGATATTAATTTGTCCGGAATTTCAAAATTGTGGCACCTATGGAGGATGGGGCTCGTAACTGAAAATTTCAACCGAGAAAATATTGACATCATTTTTCACGGTACAAAGGTCCATGAATTCATAGTCGCTGCAAAAGTATTAAATGCCTATCTTTTGATAAGTTACTACAGATTAGTTTATGAAAATAATTTCTCATAAACCGCTGACAGATATTCAGATAGTCGGTTCGAAGTGATTCAGACTCTCTACCAGGGATGAGCAATATCAGGAACCAAATTCAAACGTTTACTTATATCCCTATATTAGCAACGTTTTGGAATAAAATATAATACACCTAATATTGTAATATAATAGTGGCAGTTTCTATAAAAAGGGGTAACTTTGTCAATCCGACGAATTTTGAGTTACAGACAGTACGTAATAGAGGAATGAATGTCCATTCCAACGAGCTATCGGCGAGATTTGTAGCGTTTTTTGTTCCAAAGATACAAGCGGTCAAAGATGAGTGTAACAAGAACGCGCGAAAACACGTTTTTGGGAAAAACGCATTTGAAGTTAGACACATCTTTTTTTCCCACCCCATCAAGCGGCCATAACTCACTGCGGAATCACGTTACTAACGTTACCAGCCTCGACGAGGGCTTGTTGAAAAGGTAATTTTTCGCTCTTCTGCGCGGTAACAATTCAGAACATCGGATTTATTCGTGAGCGCCGAAAACCCACGAAGAAGCGAATGTAGACATTCGCATTCTTTCTCATTCTCTTTCATAATTCTCTTTGTCTCTTTCCCTCTTCTCTCTGGTGCGCGTAAATTTTGTTTCTTCGTTATTGCGATGTGTTTTCTATAGAAGTCAACCAGAATCTCAAAATTGATTTTTTCGACCAAAAATTTTGTTTTTCTTTCGCATTAGCAGAAGCTTTTCAAAAATTATTGAAAATCGCCTGAGATACGTATACTCCTGGAACAACAACCAATCGAACAAGCGGGCTTCAGGAGGGGTTTTTCAACAGCAAACCATCTATTTTCTAGTAATCAACTGATCGAAAAGGCAGACGAGTACGGACGGAAAGGAACTCCACCTCGCCTTTATCGACTACAGGAAAGCTTTCGACTCTCTAGTACACCAGTTCATGCAAGTAGCACTCATAAATCAAGGAACCTCCCTCGCTTTGGTCGAACTTATAATCGAACTGTACAAGAATTTGGTTGCTCGTATAATAACCGATATTAAAGGTCCGTATTTCAGGGTTGAAAGAGGGTGAAAGAAGGGGACCGACTGTCCCCAATAACTTTTTGTTGCGCTTTGGAAGAGATTTTTCCTAGGCTAAACTGGGAGGAAAAAGGAATAAATACAAACGGTAAAAAATTAAACAATCTCAGGTTCACAGACGACATTTCACTCATTGCTAGTAGTATCCAGGAGCTACAGGAGATGCTGGAAGAACTCGAGAGAGAGGGGCAAAAGGCGGGTTTGATTATGAACATTTCTAAAACTAAAATCATGTCAAAAAGCCATCAACCTTTCGATATCAAAATTAGGGATAAAACAAAAGTAGATGAAATTACACATTTAGGCTGGTTGATTTCTTTGAAAGGGAACATGGAGAACGAAATTAACAGGAGAATAGTAGGAGCGTGGCTCACTTCATTTTATGGAGTTTTGGCCGCCTAAAACCAGCATTTCGCCTAGTGTGCGACACTGGAAAATCAGATTTGAAATACTAATCATGTGATCATGCTCTTCTTACAAACTAACTCTGGATGATGGGAGATGGCGAGATGGACCACTGCATTCGCGATTTGCATTATTTTCAAGAGATAAGTAAAATTTAATACGTTCTGAACTGAAAAAAAAAGAGTACATAGGTACTAGTTTTTTTCCATATTCTTTATTTCAATTTTCAACGTTATGCATGAAGTAAAATCGATTAAGTCGATAACCCGAGGATCCTTATCTATAACCGATAAGAGGCAAGCTTATCGATTTAAATCAATTTTGGATCGGTTTTCGGACAGCCCTACGTTAGACTTATCTTTCATCGAATTAGATCCAACTTCGCGGTTTTCAGATACTCAGGCGAGCGTACTTCGTGGAACTAGGTAAGACAGAGTCGAGCACACTGCACGCAAAAACCAGTTTCTGTATGAATCTCTGCGAGAAATTACGATGCGACTGTACGTGGGTTTCTTACGCAGGCAAGAAGGCAGAGATACTAAAAAAAAAAAAAAAATAGGAGAAAACCCTGGACACAGCTAGCCTGTGATAAACCTAAATTGCCAAAATTTATTGTACCCCGCGGATACAGGTTTACTTGTCGTCAGCGTCGACACGGTGAGTGGTATATAAAATCAAGACGTTAATTAACGCCTATGTTGGTGTACGACAGGTACATAGTATAGGCCATACCGAAATGAAACCTTGAAATTCGATAAGCGCACATTTCGCAGATTAGATAACCCGCAGATACATCAAGTAGTAATTATCGGGCGTGAATTTTTTTCGTACTTACGCCACGTTCATACGTGCTTTCTCGGCCAGCGATTTTGGTCGCAGCATTCTGGCGCGTGCTTCGTGACTAGGTGACGCCGGACTGTGCGCCAACGAGGTTTCTAAATTTCCATTCAGCAGCTCGAGCGTCGTAACGTTTCCGTTGATTTCGGAATATCCGTTTCGCTTCCACGTGCCCGTCGGCTGTAAAACAACGCAGACATTGTGTTTTAATTAGTACAAATATAATGTATACGAGTGCGCGAATACGCGTACGTTGCGGCCGCGAAGACCACCGGCAATCATCGGCAGTCGGCCGGCTCGTGGGTAGACTCGAAACGGGACCGATTTACATTTTACGCTCTCGCCAAACGCCTACGCATCCGCGAACAACTTTTTCACGCCGAGTGGGCTTCGAAATCTCATCGAAAAACAATCGACCATTGAACGTCGCCGCAGATGGGTGGTTCAGCTTTTTTTTTTTTGTTTTGTTTTTTGTCGGAGAGTGCCAGAGATATAGGCTATATGCGTATGTTGGCTTTTACGACCTCTTCCAGGCATATAAGTAACATTAGCGAGGTGTTTCCAACTGATGGCCGTACTAATGCGGAATGCCTTTTAGATCCGAGCTATCAAGGTGCATACGCGTATTGACGTTCTCCCAGGGCGGTAAGTGTAGTAGGTTTCATTTTACGAGTGAAGGCGAGTCGTGTAAATGAACTGCACTACTCAGCCACCGGCCATTTCTCGAGAAAATGAACGTCTGACCGAATGAAGGCAACGCGATACCTGGAAATTGTTTCCAACATCCTTACGGACAGGCTACACGCGGTTCCGTATCCTGACCACATTCCCAGGGGGAATTGTACTTGATATCGGGTGGAACGTATAGCGATGCACGCATGCCAAAGTGGCTCCTGAGACATTGCACTTTCAGCCCCGGAAACTACCGTTTCGAGTATCTCATCAATAACCAGAGGGAAAAAAATGCGGAATGCTTCACGATTTTGCGTGTCATCCCTGCGCAGGGGCCATGCTAATCTTCTCTGTATCGTTCCAGTTTTAATACATGTATCGCCAAAGGAGATAAGTTGGAATATGAGGGAGACAATTTTTGTTCACGAGGGACAACCGTGGGTCTACGGGGAACAATTTTGGATCCAAAAGGGACAGAAAATTGATTCGGTCGCTCGCTCTCGGACTCAGTTCTCAAATATTCTTAAACGGTCTTTTGTTTCTAGTCTTTGGTTTTTCATCCTTCAATCGGTCAGTTGCCTCCGGTTTCGGTCTCTGTGATTTTGATTCATTTGGGTTCGGGTCAAGAGAAACAATTTTCATTCACGAGGGACAACCGTAGGTCTAGGGTGACAATTTTAGGTACAGAAGGAACTGAAAACTGATTCGGTCGCTTGCTCCCAGTTTCGGTCCTATAACTTTCTTAAACGGTCTTTCGGATCCGGTCTTCGGTTTTTCATCCTTAAATCGGTCAGTTGCCTCCGGTTTTGGTCTCTATAGTTCTTGATCCATTTGAGTTCAGGTCCAAGGGAGACAATTTTCGTTCACAAGGGACAACTGTGGGTCTAGGAGGGACACTTTTGCGTACAGAAGGGACTAGAAACTGATTCGGTAGCGTGCTCCCGGTCTCGGTTCTTTAATTTTCTTAGACGGTCTTTTGGTTCCAGTCTTCGATTTTTCATCTTTAAAGGTCAGTTGCCCCCGGTTTTAGTCTCTGTAGTTCTTGATCCATTCGAGTTTGGATCCGAAGGAGACAATTTTCTTCCACGAGGGACAACGTGAATCTAGGAGGGACCATTCTGGGTCCAGAAGGAACTAAAAACTGATTCGGTCGCTTGCTCCCGGTCTCGATCCTTCAACTTTTTTGAACGGTCTTTCGGTTTCGGTCTTTGGTTTCTTATCCTTAAATCGGTCAGTTGCCTCCGGTTTTAGTCTCTGTAATTTTTGATCCATTCGAGTTCGAGTCCAAAGGAGACAATTTTCGTTCACGAGGGACAACCGTGGGTCTAGGAGAAACAATTTTGGGTCCAGACGATACTGAAAACTTATTTGATCGCTTGCTCTCGGGTTTCGTTCTTTAATTTTCTTAATCGGTCTTTTAGTTCCGATCTTCAGTTTTTCATCCTTTAATAAGTCAGCTGCCCCCCAGTTGCAGTTTCCCGAGTTATTAATGCACGTGGCATCAGTCTTGGTCGCGACCGAATGCAACCAAAAACTGATTCATTCGGTTTCACTCTCGGTCCTGGTCCCAGTCCCGCTCCCAGCGCCTTTTCCAAAAGAGTAAAATCAATTTGCAGGGCCTTCGCAAAGCCTATTTCACGTCTTTGTACCGGGTATCCAGTGAACTTCCCCCTTTTGGATATCTTCGGAACTGAGTGTCCGATCAGATTCTTCGTTTGGTAAGGGTCGCCATCTTCTGTCGTGGAAAAAAAATTTCCTTCGCTGGATGGACCCCTAACTTTGGAATCCCAATAGAACCATGCCGAACAAAATATAAAAACATGGGTATTTTAGGTCGCTGATTACTAATATCCCATCGAATTTTCAATCCGATCCCGATCTGAGCCAAAATTTGACCTTTTCTCCTTCTGGGGGGCCAAGTTACTTTTACTGAAAAAGCTGAACAAGGTATGAAACCAGAGGTATTTTGGATCGCTGATTATGATTATTGCAACCGATTTTCGATCCGACTCTGATTTAGGCCCCAAATTAGACTTTTTCTTCTCCTGAGGGGCCAAACTGATTCTACTGAATTAAACAAAGTATCAATTAGGGTTACTGCTTACGAATATCACAACAAATTTTTGATCCGACCCCGATTTGGGTTCAAAATTTGACTTTTTCCTCTTCTGATGGGCCATACTAATTTTACTTAACAAAAAATTAAAAGAATTAACAAAATAGGGGTATTTTGGGCCGCTGATTATGAAAATCGCATTGAATTTTCGAAACGATCCCGATTTATGCCCCAAATTTGACGTTTTCTCCTTCTGAGGAGCCAAATTAATTTCATTGAACCAGTTGAACAAAGATCAAAATTGGGGTATTTTGGATCACTGATGACGATTCTTGCTACAGGTTTTCGATCCGACTCGTAAGTTTGTCCCAAATTCGACTTTTTCTCCTTCTGGGTCTGGGGGGCCAAATTGATTTTACCGAATAAATTAAACGAGGTATGAAAATAGGGGTACTTGGGTCGCTGTGATTATGAACATCGAATTTTTGATCCTACACCGATTTGAGTCGCAAATTTAACTTTTTCTACTTCTGAGGAGCAAAATTAATTCTGCTGAGAAAATTGAACAAGGTATGAAAATAGGGGTATTTTTGGTCGCTGATTATGATTTTTACGCCAGATTTTTGATCCGACTTTGATTTGGGCCCCAAGATCTGACTTTTTCTCCTTCTGAAAGGCCAAATTGATTTTACTGAAAAAATTAAACAAGGTATCAAGGTACAAGTGTTTTTACGAATATCCCATTAAATTTTAGATTTAGGCTCCAAATTTGAATTTTTTTTTTCTTTTGGGAGCCTAAATTAATTTTGCTAAATTAATTGAACGAGGTATCAAAATTGGGGTATTTTCGGTCACTAAATAAGATTCAAGCTACAGATTTTCGGTTCAGCATTGTAGATCCGATCTCTTGACTTTTTCTCTTGAGGGGCGAAATTCATTCTGCTGAAAAATTTAAGCAACGTATGAAAATAGAAGTATTCTGAAAATTTGGTCAGATTTTAGATCCGAACTCGACTCGCGGGCTCTAAATTCGACTTTTTCATTTTCTAAGAGACTCCCTTGGATTTGTCGAGAGAAACTGAACGAAGTATCGGAATCAGGGTGTTTTAAGTCACTGATTTTGAAAATTCAAAAAGATTTTTGATCCAACACTGAATTTGGGATTCAAATTTGCCTTTTCTCCCCATCCGAGGAGCCCTATTGACGCTGCCGAAAAATAAATCAAAATATCGAAATAAGGATTTTTTGAGTCACTGATTTCGAAAATTCAATCAGATTTTCGATCGAATTACGATTCGGGCCCTAAACTTGACATTTCTCCATTGTAAGTTGCCCTTTCTACATTAGATACTGAATTAGAAAATAGCATAATAGACTTTAAGAACGGTCTGATTTTTTCTATGTCGGAAAAAAGTTCAGGGGCACAAACGAGAAGTTACCTATTTGATTTTTTCAATAATGACTTTCTGGGCCAACAATTCACCATTTTCATAAATGGAAGATGCATGAATTCGTCCAACATGTGGACCAATTCTTTTGTTGGAAGTAAAGGGTGAGGAAGGGGAAACGAAATACGAAACTTTCGTCTCACATCAAATCTTGAAAATATCCTTGAGTTTCGGGTTCATTCTATACTCGGTATGATTTGACGGAAAACACAAGGGGTTGTGAAGAAACCTTCTTTAACGTTTTTTTTTTTTGTTCTGGCAACGAATTTCTTGGACCGAATCATACATTTGAGCACAGACTTTTTTTAGAAGGAGGAGAGAGTAAGACTATTGCAAGTATTTTGTAAAGAAGAGCAGATATGTAAAATCATGAAATTTATGACACAAGAACTTTAGGAAATTGAAAATATCACTGATTCAGACCAAAATATTGTTTGAAAAAATCTTAGATCAACGAAAAGATCATTCGATTTATTTCCTTCCTTACCCCATTTTTTGTAATTTCTTTGATCTTCGATTGCAGTCTTAGATCATTTGAAGATTAGGTAACAGACATAGGCGCCGACTTATGAAAAATATTGGGGGGGGGCAGAATCAGTCGGAGCGCGGTTTTTTTTCTTCAATTATTTTATTGAGATGCGTCAGATATTTCGGTATTATCGATTTTATTTTTATTCGTTTTCTTTTTTGCTTTCTTTTCTGTTAAATTTAAACATTGATGGTAAAATGTGTTGTACTTTTTCCATTTTTGAGTTGACAATATTGGCCTCCAAAAAGTACCAAGTTGACGCCTATGATAACAGATCACGTATCATTTAAATGAAAACTCCGATGTTCTTTTCATAATTTAAGATCATGATTCAATTTTTATCATTATAGTTCCTTGGAAAACTTACTGAACAGCAAAACGATTTTCAAAATAATTGTAGTATCTAAGGGTGGGTGGGGCAAAATGTGTAGACACACAAAATTACTATTTCTTTGATCTTAGGATCATAATGAATTTGTTCAATCTGGGAACACAGATGTTTCAAAGTAAAATTCGGTTTTCCAAAACTGGGGAAATATTAGCGAGGGTTGCAACCAAACCAACTACAAGAAGGAATTCAGCGACCCGAAAGGCCCCATTTTCAATGTACTTAACGGTATTACCTATAATTTTAAAGTTCTGTCCCGTCAGTGGAACCTTCAAAATAAGAGTTCGAGCCGAAAAAATTATAAGTGGGTGTAGCGATTTTGAAATCCGAATAAACAATCGTTTGCATGCTTTTATTTTATTTCTATGTCTGTTATACTCAAAGTTCAGAAAAATGTACTTCTCACAGCAAATTCAACAGAGGCCATGAGCTTTGAATTATCTTCTGCTCAAAATTCTCAATAGGTAGTTTATCTTCACACCAATGAAAACAATTTTTTACGGCCAAACGAATTATTTCGATCGAAATCGATTTTCTTGGAAGCTTCAAAGCAAAACTGCAGATTCTCTTTCAGAGAATGCAATGTTAAACTTGACCTCCCCGACGGGACACCTCAGAATTTTTCGATTTCAAAAAAACTTCGACTGGTGGATTTTCAGATCAAAGGGAATAAGTTTAGCTACTAGGAGCTAAACATTTTAATAACAGCGAAATTCTGGACCGTATTATTGCTTAACCCAGTGACTTTGTCCACTGGTCTGTCCGCGGCCCCCGGTTCGACATCAGAGTCATAGCGACGTGGGGTGCCATCAACGCCTTCGTTCAAAGTTGTTTGAAAAATTGCATTCGCCAAATTCCAGTTGCCAGTCGGCCAAATCTTTCAAAGTCAAGACTTTTTTGGTTTTCTCTATCTCAAATTTTAACTGAAATAGCTTACATTGTAGACTGTAATTTGTCTGTCTAACCCCCCCCCCCCTAAAAAATGTTAGCTACGATCCTACTCAGCGTTTTGCTGACTGTGTGTTTATCGTGTACCCCGGAAGACAAGGCTAAATCCCTAATCAGAAAGATAGTAACTGAATTCCTAAACAGCATAGAGGCGTAGCGGACAATGTGGCGAGTAAATCGCAAATCTTTCCGCCTCGGATCCCTTGACCCAGGACCACCAGGCTCCTGTGATGATTCTGGCCCGCCTACATCCAATATATCAATAACTCCAGGTAATATTACACGTCTCTGGTTCCAAACATGCGGTCTTGAAATCACTTACCGTAACTGGGGAGCTGATAGGTGTGGATATGTCCCGCTTTCCAGGTGTCAACGGCGCGCAAATAAATGGTGACTTGTCGAGACTTCCGGTAGAACTCGCTGGACTCTGATCGACGATGAAAGTATTCGTATCCGGCGAGACAGTCGAATTCGTCTCTCGAAGGTGTTTCTTGCTCGGCATATCTTTGTAATTGTACTTTAAGTGATGATGGTCTAGCGGTTTACACAGCGATAACTCTTCCGGATGTCTGATACCTGTGAACACGAGCAATTAGCTTCATAGAATTACGAAGGCGATTCATTATACGTTTACAAAAAGAATATTTATTCGTTTTCTGTACACCAGAGCGCTTACTCCGAATCCCTTTTATTTCAGAGCTTGTAATTTCAATTCACATTTTCACACCCTCTCGGCTGAGAGAAAACAGAGAAAAAAACGTTTTGATAAATAGACGGACAAGAAAACACGCGTAGAGTTAAGGAAAACATTTTACCGAGCCATTGTGCTGGAAATTTATAACACGCATAAAGAACCCCTCCCTGTCTTCGAGATTTTCTCGGGGCTGTTCTTTCCCCCGATTTTACTCTCGGCGTCGCGCCATTCCGTACGTTTCATCGAGTCGCTGCTTACAAACAAGTGACCTTTTTAAATTGCTCAATAAGCTTTCTCATGAAAAAAGAAGGGACCCGAAGCTTAAAAGTGCACTTTACTATCAACGGTCAACGCCGTTTTTATCGCGACAACCGGACGATTACCTTTCCAGCAGGTTCGCTTTGAATACCGGCAATTTCGAAAAGTAGGTACAGATACTTTTATACAAGACATGAGATGAGACAAAAAGTTGAAAGAAGAACAAGGAAGTGAGAGGAGCGGACGGATAAAACGAGTTTGTAAAGTGCAAAGTTGGAATACAGAGCAAGTAACACGTAGGTACACGTGTGCAAACATACGTACAGATATCTGTGTAAAAATCTGTACGATGGTAAACAGAGCTGGTCATCCGGAAAGATTAAGACCGCACATTTTCAAGTGGAAAATTTACGAAGATACTTAGTTCAGACCGTTGACACAGCTTAGACGTACCCAGCACGTACTGCAGATTCCACATGACTGCGGAATTTATGGCCGTCATAAAATTGATACAAGGCGTTATGAATACAAGCGTTCTTGGATGTAGAAGAACTAAGTATAAGAAAATGTAAGTCATAAATTTAAAAAATGGCACGTGGAATTTCCGTGAATAGAGCAATTGCACACCGACGAATGTACATGGCCTCATTTTTCATTCCAAATTTCCTTTTTGATTTCTGAGACTTTGAAATGAATAAATCATTCCGAAAATTCCGAAAGTTAAAAATGTGAAAAATCCGCACGCACCAAATGATTTAGCCGAGCTAGTATAGAACCAGGGCAGCCAACCCTCAGGATTTCGCCTGAGATCGCCAGTATTTTTGGGTTCCTCAGGTAGGGTTAGTGGTTCCAAGATGACAAATCGTGAATATCCGTCCGTTATTAGCACTATCTAGATGAAACTTATACTGCAGACATGTGGCAACATAACACTCATTTTAATGTGTGAACGAAATAATTATCAGAAAACAATCTCGTGATATTACCAAAACATGTTTTTGAATGCCAAAAGTAAAAATTCTTCAAGTCCGTTCTTTTTTGAATTGAAAAACTAATTTGTTTAATTGGTAAATAAATTTCGAATATGTGTACAACTATAAGTTCTGCATTGAATGACGTTGGATTCATAATCATAACTGTTTTTGGTTACGACAAATACCACATTAAACATGAAGAAAACGTTGGTTCCAAGATGACATATTTTTTTGGATTCCAAGATGACACGTATTAATTTTTATATATTTTTATACAAATGGGTACAGGATCTCAACGAAAAACAACGCGAGGTCAATTTGATGCAGAAGATATGAAAAAGGCCGTAAATTTAGTTCTTGAAAAGAATTACTCGTATAGAGCTGCTTGTAAAGAATTTGATTTTAGGAAGTACGAAAAAAGGCAGGAAATGGCCTTGACAATTGACGTTAACCTTTCCCATTATAACATATATTGATGTATCTATTATATTATATTTTAATACATAAATAATTTTGACTTTTTGCCACATTTTTCTAGCCGTGTGTCATCTTGGAACAGGCTTCATGTCATCTTATACCCCCGGGGTTTCAAGATGATACAGCTGATCACTGCAAGTATTTGTTACCCTATCTTGGGTTAGAAAAGTGATAGATTATTCGTTATTGGTTCGTTTTAATCCTTTAATATACATATTTTTTTGATAAAAATTTCAAGATGTTTGGAAAAATAACTCGATCAGATATACCCAAAAATAACTTTACTGTATCATCTTGGAACCACTAACCCTATTCCTCAGGATCTCAGGTATTTGAGCACACCTCAATGAAAGATCAGGTATGTATTTCCCAGAAATTCCGATCAAAATAGCAAATTCGCCTCGAACTGAATGTTTTTCATTTATCTGAATTCCCGCAATATTTCCAGTAGAATTTTTACAAAATGTCCTCACTGATTTTATCACGCTCACAGTTGGAACACTGATTTTTTTATTTTCTTTGACGCGTTCTGAGAAGGCGCCATTCTGCCCGGTTCTGTTGATATACTTTTCAGCAAAATGTCTCTGGGCTAAATATTTATGGACTTTTTCATTATATAATTGAAGGGGGAAGGGAGGAGGAAGAAAGAAACAAGGTAATGATTTGACCGGGAAACATCTTCTACACGTTTATGGCATCTGTTGATCCTTTTCCAGCAAGTCTACTCCGTTTCAGGCATTTGTCTTCTGATATCACAGGCATTCCTCTCTATACTGCGGTTGGCCGCCCTGTAAAGAACGGACATTGGGAAATAACTGCAATTTTGAACACGGAATGTCATTTAGCCAGACCTGACGAAAAAGGGGAGGGAAAGGGAGATTCCCCGGGCCCGAATTTCAAGATGACCACTCGAAATTTCAGGGGGAAAGTGGAAAAATTAACTTTTTAAATTTGAGAAATGACCAAAAAATGACCAGAACTGGAAACCATTTGCAATTTTTCTTTCTGCAGTGCCTTTCTCTTTACACACTACTCGTCGTCATATTTTTTAAACCCCCAACTGACTAGCTTAAGTTCCGTTGAAAGTTTCTACTGCAATCTGCCGGAAAACTGAATTTCAATTTTATTTACACTGCAAAGCCGCCGCATAATATAACGGGGAAATCTTTTTTCATAATCAGCAGAATTTCTAAAATTTAAAGGAGAAACTACCTCAAAAATGAATTGAATGAACATTTGGGGGATGGGGAAATCACTAAAATTGACCTTTTTTATTCATTTTTTATTTATTTATTGGCCGTGGCCCAATTGGGTCCGCGATATTGACATTTCCATTTCTTGGTAAGTGGACGATGCCTCCATCGTCGGCTCCCCTTCGGTCGCCCATTGTTGGGCATAGGCCTCTGTCAAGTCCCTCCACCTTGTTCTATCCTTTGCCATATTAGACCACTTCGGTCCGAGATGTTGACGCAGTTCTTCCTCCCACTTCATAACCGGCCTCCCTTTGCTTCGCTTGCCTTCTTGTGGGACCCAGGTAGTTAAGACTTTATTCCACTTATGACTTGGTTCGCGGACAATATAACCTGCATACTTGAACTTCAGCTTTTTGAGGACAACCCCGATATTTTTGGCTTTGGTTTTTTCCATAATATCTTGTACTTCAGTGTGGTCTTTTAATCTGATTTGGACGATACTTCTCAACATTGAACTGTGCGTGGACCGGATTTTGTGGATTTGTTTTTTAGTGATGGCCCAGGTCTGGGGCTCCGTAGGTCAATATAAAATTGATCTTAGATAACTTAAAATGTAAAAAAATGACCAAAGGGTCACCCTCGGACTCGTTTGAGGACCGGATTTTGTATCGTCTGATTATTTTTTTTTTTTTGGGGGGGGGGAGGTCCACGGGTGTAAAATTGTAATTTTCGAAACGGGTCCGAAAGAATCTCTTTTTTTTTGCCCTCTCCAAGATGTATTTTTTCTGAACATCACACTTGGCATGATGGTAATTATGACCATCCTTCTTCTTCTTCGACCGCCATATTCCATGCCGGAAGTTGGCAATCGCTATTTCTGACATTCTGACGTGCGATTCTGGACAGGTTCACGGGGGTAGTTTGCCAATTGCTGTCCTTACAGTTTATTGCGGAAGATCTCTTTCTCTGTGCTCGAGTGTGCTGCCGTAGCTCGCGTACTAGCCGTGCGTTTTCACGACACCGAATAAGCTATCCACGATGTGCATAAGCACAATACCAATCTTTCTGATCTGGTGGTAACACGCTCTGCGACTGTAATGCCTTGTTCGTGTGAACTGGCGGGGGTTACAAGACGCGCTATATTTCCACCTCGATTAATACTGTGGTCGCTGTGTTCACTAGGATGGTAGTGGGGGTATTCGAAAATCACTAGTTTTCCGGAGTTGGTGGGACTTGGCCACACAACGACCAAACTGAATATTTTTAGATTACGATGTCTACTGAACCCGAAGATAGAAAAAAGTTGCTATTTGGTTACCCTACGCCAAAAAGTTGCCCGTGTTAGTTTTTTCACTTATGCGAGCGAAAATGGACACCTTGTGGTGCTGTGGCACATCTTAAGCAATTATACGTATGTATACGCACTCACAATTTGTTTTATTGTTCTTTTTCTATAATATAGGGCATCAACAAATGATAGAGTTTCTTCCTGTTTTTTTCCCCTTCTTCGGTATTTCGTATTATATGTTTAGTCCTTCAAAAGGTAACAACTGTATAAACAGAAAACTTTCGTAAGACTAATTTTCAACAAGTTATTAGATAAAATCTTTTGAATTAAGGTACAAAACAAAAATATTCAAAAATAACTAGCACAAGATGATTAAAGTGACATAGAGAATTTCTGGACAGAAGAAAATTTGGCACCGTCTTCTTCTAGTTATTGAAGTACGAAACATCTTAAAAACCATCATTATTCAATTTTTTAAAACATTGATTTTGGCACACACGTTGCCTTTAATATAAGATTAAAGTGAAATTTAAAATTTCTAGACAGAAGAAAATTTGACACTGTCTTCTCCTAAACATTGAAGCACAAAACATCTTAAACACTAACCACATAGAAAAAATTAATTTTGGCACACAAGTCGCCTTCAATTTCATATATGATCTGTTACCTCATTAACACACAATTCAAAAAATATATACAAAAAAGGAAGGATCAATAGCTGATGTCACAACTAGGTTAGACCAGATCAGTGATACGAAATGTTGTACGATAATAGAAAAAAGGGTTTCCCCATAATACTCGTAGGATTTTTGCAATTTTTCGTAGTTATATCACTGTATTTATGGAATCAATTTTGTTTGCTCTACCCAAAAAAGGTTGTATTTACATGCTAGGTCGCCGATTCCGTCAGATGCTAGCTATCTTGTTTTGGTTGTTTACTTTCCAGTAGACGTCTTATAGATGGAACCACCATAACCACCCCTCGGAATCAAACGCCCAATTTTCTTCGTAAAGCTTGAAGTACATATATGTACAAAATGGGATTTTGTAAATTCAACACCCTTTTTTTAGGACACCTCGGTATTTCGGCCGAAAAAGAGCTGCTTCGTCACGGAAAATGCGGGCATTATAGTGATGCCAGTGGTATGGTACGAGTATTCACCAACGGGGACCTATAGATACTTTCTCCAGGGAGAGAGCAAGACATTTTTAATTTCAGATCGACGAGAAAGAAAGAAAAAGATTTCTTGCCCGAGAAATTTCCTGAGAGGTCCATTAATGCTCACGTTTTTACACCCAATATTCGAAGAATCATATTTAGTAGTAACTTTCGACAGGATATACAAGCTCTCTGGATTTCTTCAAAGCCGGACATTCGCTCCCTTGCTACCCCGCCCGGGATCGCCATTACAGCGAATATTTTCAGTTGATAGAAAACTGCGTGCTTAATGAAACACGCAATCCTTAAAAATTCGGTATGTTTGTACTGCGTATGAATCTCAAACTGGAATTTTTTCCATACATTTCAATGAGCCATAATAAACAACAGTACGTAACGTAGTTGGTCGCTAATTACCAGCACAACGCGCTATGTCATGCCAGTTTTTAAGAATGGATCGCCTCACCTGACGTCGCACATTTTCACGCATTCAACAATAAGTGATAATATGCCGATTGTGACAGATTTCAAAGTCACTCTTTACGGTTTTAATTAACACACGTGTGGCATGATGTAGGTTCCTCGTGTTACAAAAATGTACGTCCGTTCCTAAAATAGATTTCGTGCATTGATGTGGCTAATTCAAAGGAGGATACAAGATTTTTGTTCGGATAGTCCGGTAACCAAACTTCAGTTCAGCTTCAGGCCTGACGAAAAAGGGCAAAATTTGAGAAGTAATACTTTTTCTTCATGCTTGTCAAATTTAAAATCTTTCGTTAGTTGGCAAAATAAATTTCCAAGTTAGCAAAATTAAATGCTTCCCGTACTTCCAAAAAATTGCGTTCCAGTACGTCCCTGTTTGTTGTGTCTTATTGTGTCTCTGCCATTTCCTGTATCTTCATTAGTTGAGAACAAATACAAACTTGACCTTCCTCTCTCTCCTGATATAAGGACATAGACCTCATGTATCTGTCTTCTCTTCGAAACCACCTCTGAAGAAATAATTCCATGGCCTGAAGATACAACACAAAGTACATTATATTAAGATACCCGAACTCTCCTTCCACCTTCATCATAAAGACATACATACACAAGGACCTAAACATGCAGAAATCGAGCTAGCAGGGACGTACCGAAGAGTTTTTTCTGGGGAAGGGGAGGGGATAAAAATTTTGAAAGTCCCAACTGACTCAACTCAAAATTCCCAAGTATCAAAGCAAGCAAAAAAAAAACCTTTTGACCTGTTTAATTTTCCCGACTGACTCAACTCAAAATTCCCAAGTATTTAGCAAAGGAAGAAAAACCGTTTGCCTTGTACGGTTTTCCCAACTTCTCAACTCAATTCCCAAGTATCAAAGCAAAAAAAAAGTTGGATTTTCCCAACTTGCCTCACTGAAATGGTAAATTTTGCCCGCTGCTGAGTGAAAAATTCCTACAGGGGGAGGGGGGTAAGTTGCCCCCCTATCGGTACGTCCCTGGGGCTAGAATTATAACATTGCCCTTCCCCTTCAGTTATCAGTTGGATGCGGTTACAACAAAAAGGTTCTGGTTTTTAAGTAAGGTTGCTGTCTCGTTTACAGTGGAGATTACAATCCTTACAACTCTATTCTCTACATTGAAAATCTACCAACCAACAGCCACCTCCAAAAGTGAATTTTAAATAAGACATGAAGATGAAAGACATAAAGGTATAAGCCTTCGCCAGACAGACATCAAACAAAGATCGGCATGAAAAATAAAGACTTCAAAATAAATTCATCCCCACGCCCCTCCTGTTATTAATTTTCATAGCAGTTATATTCTGTGGTCACAAATTTCCGTGAACTTTGGTAAGTATAAGGCAGGGGCGTACCTACCCCCTGGCATCAGCCGAAAATGTTAAAAAATTATACCTGCCAAGTTTAAGCACAATCAGTAAAGGGTAACCCGTGCCTGAAGGATATCGAAGTTCTTGTGGGAATGGACATTGATTTCTGGAACTTGGACTTCATTTGAAGGATCCTCTACATGAGCTTAAGAATTATTCCCTTTTTCAGTTTGAGGTCTTCATGATCGCTGAATCCACTCTTGAGATCCTTATTTTCTCTCTTCCCCACCTCCTTCTGGCTCCACAGGTAACTGATTCTTGATTATTTCAGTTTTACTCCATAATTTCTATATTCATGTTTGAATAAGTATGTTTTGGATCGCTGAGTTCATTTTTAGAGTTCCTTTCCCCTTACCATTTGGGTTCCACAAGAGGCTTATCTTCAATTATTCTAGTTTCCACGTTCTGTACGTCTGAATAAGGGGTCTCTTACGTCCACCTGAGTTCATTTTTGTAGTCCTTCCCCTTCCCTTACTTTCTGGCTCCCAGGGGCGGGGGGCTGATCTTCAATTATTTTAATTCTGAAAAGTATCTTTGGCGAAGTATATGGCGAAGCACGTAAGCCTAAGTGGCTCTCCAGACACCGCACCCCTGGCCCTAGAATCTACCTTTTCGAGTACCGCGTTTGTGACGCTCTGAAGCTAACCCGGGCCTCTATTTTATCCCTGCTTGATTTTAAGAATTCTGAAAGGTGAGGTGGAGTAGAAAAGAACTCCAAAAATGAATTCTGCGATTCGAAAATCTCTGTATTCAGATATAAATGATGTGAAGACTGGAACAAAATTGAAATAACTGAAACTCAGTCCTCGGTGGACCCGAAAGGCGAAGGGTAAAATAAAAAAACAGGAACAGATTCCACAACCCTATAAACACTATTTCGAGAAACAATAATGCTCAGGCTCATACAGAGCCCCCCCCCCCTCCATTGATTGAAACTCAAATCCTAAATCAAAAACCTCCAGACATAAATGATGTAAAAATTGGAACAAAACTGAAATAATCAAAGATCAGTCCTCGGTGGATCCGAAAGGCGAAGAGGAAAAGGAAAACACAGGAATAGATTCCGCAACCTTGTAAACATTATTTCGAAAAAAATGATGCTTAAGCTCATACAGAGGCGTTCCCTCCTCGATTGAAACTCAAATTTCAAAAATCAGTGTCAATTCCCAAGAACCATAACCCTCTTGAAGTAAAGGTTACCTTTCACCAACTTTGTTCAAACTTGGCAAACATTTCTTTTTCAATAATTGGAACCGATCTAGGGCGTAAGCCAACCAAAAATTAGAAGTTGGAAAACAGGGACCACCCTAAAATTTATATATTGCAAGGTCAAAATAACGGTTAAATTGAGATTTTGACTAGGGAGTAAGTAAACGTAAGATGCAAAAAAAAAAGTCTACCAGGAAGCAAAAAAAAAATGGGATCAAAATTTCAAGCCTAAAATGTTAATTTTTCAGAGAAAGGCCCATTCATCCATCAGCATAACATGAGGTATGTAAATTACAACGAATACTAAGTCAAGACCATCAGAATTCAGTCCAAGATAACTCCGTACACAGTTCACTATGAAACAAAAATAAATTTTGGGAAATTCAAAATTCCAAAATTTGATAATACAAAATCAGGATTGAGAGACCTCACGTGATGATGATGATAATTATGTGATGATATATTCCTTAGTATCTCGACTAGGTTTTCCAGGCCGCTGAACTCGTTTTTGACTTCGATTCTGCCATAAAATGAAAATGGTAGCACGCGGGGGAAACAGAGAGGAAAAGGGAGGATTTGACAAAAAACAAGATGTCTATGTTTTTCCAGGTTTTCAAAGTCACCGCTAGTAGGTTGCGTGTGCATACTTTTAGCTTCCCAGGGCTAATCTTTTCATTTCTACTAAGGATTTACGAGTACATTTTGCATCCATCATTATCTGCCCTTCATAGTTCATTTTTTGCCTTCATTTCCAGTTCTTTCCCTCAACCATTCCCTCTAGCAATAATAACAATATCCCTGGATACCTTATATTATGACCTATCATTTCAACTCTTCTCTTCACAATTACATTCTAAATTTCTCTTTCCCTTCCTACTCACTGCAATACTTTCTCACCCTGATCTTTTCTATCCATTTGATTTTCAACATTCTCTGATAACACCACATTCAATAGCTTCCACCCTTTTTCTTTTTTGGGTTCCTATTGTCAAGGTCTCATATCCACAGAATGCTATACTCCAAACATACGTTCGAAGATATCTCAGTCTTACTTCCAAATCACTAGTTGCTCTGAATATGTTTCCCTTTTGAAAGAAAGCTCTCAGCTTGTTCCATTCTACTCTTCATTTCTGTTTCACTTTTTCCATCTTGCGTTATCACATTACCTAAGTATTGAAATTCCTTTATCTTCTTTATTTTTTTACCTCCTAATTCTATATTATGGATTTTATTCTCATCTACTGATTACCATCACTTTTGTTTTATTCTTATTGATCTTCACTTTACATTTTATTTTCAATTTTTCATCAGACTTTTTCAACGTTTTCTTCAATTTTTCTTTACTTCCTTAAACTACGGCAATGTCACCTGCAAACTTCATCATTCTGACCGTCTCCCCTTGTATTTTCACACCTGATTTCCTGCCATTCATTTCATAGAAACTGTAGTACAATCTTACCGAAGGTTGGGTCGCGAAGCTGCCAGGGGCGGTGCACGTTGGTTTTAAAAACTTTTTTAGAGCAAGGGGGCTCACAACAAATTCAAGGAGCTCAGTCTCCTTTTCCAGCCCACCTTGGATTATAGGTCTGGGGACATACTTTTCCTTCGATACATCCCTCATCATCATACCTCTATATGAAAACTTTCTCACTTTTCACTCAAATAGTAGAGTGTATGATGATCCACACGCGCCAAACTGACCCTCGAGGTGTCCCGCCTCAGGCCTCGGAATTCAGCTTTTCAGACATCGCGTCAGAACTGAGGGTGCCCCTCACATACTCTTCAAAATGATCAAATTGTCATTACCCAATTCTTTGCACAGTTGCATCACGGCGTTGAAGGTCTTGATTGAGAAGTCCACTTTGCAATCCAAATAACGTAAGTCCGGTAACTGCAATCTCAGCGTCTTATGCATTGGTGTAAAGTGCAGAACAGCGTCCGCCTGCACTCCATACTGATCCAAGGTGGAGCGCGTTCTGGTCAACCATTTATTACGACTAGGCCACCACAGGGCATGATCCGACCAATCAACGGCGATGTCTGCAAAAATGTATTAAAAACGTATCCTTTAATACGCGGGCAACACGAAGGCGGCACAGGTATAATTAATTGAAAATAATGAAAAAACGTATTCGCGAATTGCCGTCCTCGCCTCCCTCATACCGAACGAACATTTTCAATTTCTTTCTCTTTCCTCGCCAGCAGCGTGTTTTTTCCATTCATAAGACGAAAATTAATTGACATTTAAAACCCGACGTTGATAATACACAAAAAACCATAAAACAACAACCATTAACAATATCGGTACGTCCTTGGTCGGAAATACAAAAGACGAAACCGAGTTTATTAAAAAGCCTGCAGTGAAGAATATACGAACCCTATTTATTTCCATCTTGCGTTTAATAATAAAAAAAAAAATTCGTATTCGGAATATTAACGATGAAAAGTGTTCTTCGACAATGGTTCGTAAATCGACGGCTTATCCATTCGCGCCAAGGCTCAAATGAATTTCTGCGTGTTTATGAATTTTCGAGCTCCGCGTTGGGCGTAGCGAAATGAACGAGAAGGTCGAGCCCGAAATTTATGAGACAAGAAGATGAAAACGATTTCCCAGTTCGGCGCAGATCGCGGCACAGGATTACGAAATTTGATCTCCAAAACACACGCACGTTATTTTGAGAACGTCTTGACCAGAAAACGATTAATTAACGAACGCAGATATTCTGACAAATACAAACTTACAAAACGCAACGGTCAGAAACAAACAGAATGATTTTTTAGGAAGATTTTTTCATCCGGAAAAAAGTCGACAATTCGTGGAATTGTGTTTAGTTTGAAAGAAGAGACCTAAGATTAATTTATTTTTAGAATACAGGCTGTTCCAGCTGAGTATGACAAACCAGTAGGAATAGTACACTATGGGAGGAACCAAATGTACGGATATCCGGGTGATTCAGTAGAGATATGCCATACTGCACAGGATAAAGCAGCAACACTCATACCTTACATGTATAATATTTCCCAAGCCAATCCCTTAAAGCAAAGTAGAAGTGAACTTGGAAAATATTTTTCAGATTTTGTACTAATTTTTTTCTTTTTCTCAGAAAATATGCTTCGTAGGAAACTGAAATTTCAGGAGGTCTACTAGAACTGATTTAAATGACCTTTATCCAATTTTTTAGTAGCCTCAAAAAAATGTTTGCTCGCTCAGATGTTGCATTTCAAACATTACCTACTCCTATTTCTTCTTTCTATTTCATTCATACTCGCTGACTATTTACTTATTGGCTAATGTCTGTATGGTTTTGTTCCTAGCAGAGACACGAGAGGGCAAATTCTCAATATTCGCCAGGTGATAGAAAAAGCACGGGAGTTCAAAAAGCCAGTGTATTTATGCTTCATCGACTACGAAAGGGCGTTCAACAAGGTCAACTGGCGGATACTCTGGAGCAGTTTAGAAAAACTAGGAGTACCAAAGCAGTTGACTGCTCTGCTTAAGACAACTCAGCTCAAGTGAGAGTAGAAGGAGAACTCACGCAGCACTTCAAAACCGCCAAAGCACTACGACAGAGATGCATACTCAGCCCCATCCTTTTCAACGCCTATAGAGAGTGGGTTATGAGAGAAGCCCTGGATGGATAGGAAGAAGGAGTATTGATAGGAGGGAAACAAATATCTGCCCTCAGATATGCAGACGATACCACTCTGCTAGCCACAAGGATAGAAGAACTGAGGGAACTACTGAAGAAAGTAGAAGCAGCTAGTGCCGCGGCAGGCCTGAGAATAAATAAGTCCAAAACTGAAATTATGATCGTCGACCGCACGAATGACAACCAACCAGTGATCACAGATGTGGATGGAATAAAAGTAGTGCAGGACTTCGCATACTTGGGCTCCGCGGTGTCCAACAGAGGCGCCTCAGAAGCAGGAATAAGAAGAGCGGCAATCGCAAACACAGCAGTAGGAAAGTGAAATCGAATCTGGAAAAGTCATGATGTCACAAAACACACCAAGGTGAAAATAATCAAGTCCCTGATTTTTCCAATCTTTTTATATGCAGCAGACTCTGGACAGAGAAAAACACTGACATACAGCGAATTGAGGCTTTCGAGATGTACTACTAAAGACGTATGCTGAGAATCCCATGGACCAAGGAGAGGACGAATGCGTCGATAGGCGAAGAACTTGGCGTGAAAGACAGACTCAGCACAGTCATCAGGAGACACATTCTCAGTTACTTTGGTCACGTAATCAGAAAGGACAATATGGAGAAACTTAATCGGCAGGGAAGAGTAGAAGGAATCAGGTCACGCGGCAGGTCACCTTCACGATACATAGATTTGCGGAAAATCACTGACAAGGCGATGGAATAATGTACTATAGGACAGTCGAGGACAGAGACAACTGGAGGAGCCTGGTCGACTCGGTTGCCTGATCACGATGCCCGAAACTGAGCGAACGAAGAAGAAAAGAAGTACAATATACTTATGTTATTTTCGCAGTTTTTTCTTTCAACGATTTAATGGAATAAAAAAATTTTAGATGACCTACAGCGAAAAAATATGACTTTAGATGACCTAGATGACCTTTTTTCAAAATAGATGACTTAGATGACCGATAGACACCCTGAATCTGAACCACATAAAGAGGAAGTAGCAATAATAAAAAAATAAACCATTTATAAGGCATTCAGTAGATCAGTCAGAAGATGAGAATTGTGAAAGAATTTTCCCTCATCGCTGCCTCCCTATCAAACAAATCCCGCTCGTGTATCTGTTTTAGTTGCCGAATTTGAAAAATTCAATTCTAGCATCCTTCTCTGTCAGATAAAATTAACACAAAATTTATTTCTTTAAACAAAAGTTACAAATAATTTTCAAATCTATCGTTAGGAGAGGGAGGGTTGGAGGGAATACGATAAATTACTACTTGGAAATAAAATCACCAGGTACATATAAGAAAGATTTTTGAAGCGAAGCGTTTTTATGTATGTTCAGGATGGGTAGTTAACGTTTAAAAAGTGAAACGAACGCGAACGCGAAAACAGGCAACGGAAGTGACGTAGTAATGCTCCACCCACATTTAGTGGGACAGAGAGCGAAAGAGAGAGACCGCGTATGTGAGACCAAACTGCTTCCCCTCCACACTCCTATTGATAGTTTTCTGAAAGATAACATTCAGCATACACACCTGCTGATTGATGGTAGCAATTCACACAGTGTAAAGAAAGCTTCGCTTCTGTCGGGTGTCCCCGGCACCTCAAACGTTTTTACATTCTTTTAAATTTTCAAATTATGCCTTGTTTATCCCATCATGGATATCTCATTTTTCTAATATAGCCACTACAGTCTTTTATACGGTATACTTTCTAAAGGGGAAAAATTTAGTTTAAAATTTGAAAAATATTTTCTAATTCCACTATTATTTTGCCTTAAGGGGTAGGTCGGGCAAAATATGTATCATACAAGTACTTTAAGCATGTTGCTGCTTCACTCTGAACAGTGTGGCACACTTTCATTGAATCGCCCTACTAAAAGATTAAAGGGACTACAAGTCTTCAAAGTTTGAAAAATAGCGAACGATAGAACCATAGTATGTTGACAGGGTAACTACAAGATTCACCGCATTCAATGATCTACCTTTGATATAGGAGTGGCTACACCAATTTTAGAATTTAATCATAAAATTTGAGCACAATTTTCAAAGTACAAAACTTCCAGTCTTTACATCTCCTTACATTTTTGGGATAGGCGACATGTGGTAATAATAATTTTTGTTCCGCTGGCGTTTTTGCAAAGCACGTACTTATTCTATTGCGTTCCATTTTTTTTTATATTTTTTTTTTTTTGGACACCGATGTTTTAAACTTTATCTGTTTATCAGCTT
Organism: Acanthococcus lagerstroemiae; assembly: GCA_031841125.1. Classification (NCBI taxonomy): domain Eukaryota; kingdom Metazoa; phylum Arthropoda; class Insecta; order Hemiptera; family Eriococcidae; genus Acanthococcus; species Acanthococcus lagerstroemiae. The sequence continues at coordinate 72,801,775 of CM063106.1, read as the reverse complement.
TAGACTAATATTCCAGTAGACGATCGTTCTAACACGTGATCATAATAAGATGTAACGTAAAAGGTAATGAGAAAAGTACCTAAACCCGAGCGTAGTCATAACGTGCCCGTGGATGCCGAATTGACTACGCGGTACACCCCGCATAGGCGGATTCGGTATCCACGGACGCGATGGGATTCAAAATGGTGTACAGCTAATCTGGTGTTGAAGTGCTCCAGTAAAAGCAGGGCCGTAGCTACGGGAGGGTATAGAAGGCTTACCCTCCAATCAGCTTTCAGAGTTGTTAAATGGACACTTTCAGGCGCTCTGTTGGTAACTTCAAGCAACTCGAGACCTTTTTTTTTTTTTATCTTATACAGCTGAAAAATATCTGATTTTTCCGCTTCAACACTGAAAACTGTCACATTATTTCGCAAAATATAGAAATTTTTAAATCAAAGTTCGAGCAGAATATCATTCTTTGCCAAAACTAGCTATGAAGTATGAATCGCAGCTACATTGAAAGAGAAATAAAATTATAACCGCCATTGCTCATCTCGAAATTCGAAAAAACTACAGAAATTGAAAGTTGTGCACTACAACTTAGTACAAATTTTATGATTTGAATGTTAAAACTGGCAGAACCTCTTCGATGTCAAAGTTAGACAATTCATTCAGTTCCTTAAATTCATTTTATTTCTTCAATCTACTACTCATTGATCACCTTGAAAAAAAATTCTGAATTACAATGAGTAATCAGGATGGAACGAAAAAATAATAAATTCGGAGGTCGGATAGGGTTAAAAAGTTGCATTCAGTGGCAAGAATTACGTGCACGAAATTTCGTTGAAAAATATTTGAAATTTTGCATGGCCCACCGCGAGTGAAATTTCAAATGACGCTTTGTATATAGTTAACACGGTAGTTTGATTATCATACTTTATTTTCACCCAAATATTTATTGAGTGAAATTAATTTACGTTGGGGGTGGGGTTCTGAATTCGTTTATGCTGTCATTTTTATTGTAACTCTCTAATGTTGGCACAGGGGGCTCCTGCTAAAATTGGTGAAGTAGCATATAAAAGTTTCAATTACATTGTTTGGGTCAGGCGCTGTAGTACAACAGGTATAATGGACTGATAACAGGGCAACAACTTCATTATCACAACATCATTACATCCAACAGTGTGGACGTCTTTAGCGTCGGTTTCTTTTACTTACTTACCCATTATTTTGACCTAAATCAATATTTGTCTTCGCAGTGCAAATTCAAGAGCTGTTTGTTCATTGTAAATAACTTTCGACATCGCTGTGCGGTATTTCACTGGAAGTTTTATTCCAGGAAATCGACCAAATGGAAACATCGGTGAAAGACCATCCAGCATTCAGGTATAACCCGTCATTTCTAAAGCACAGGTATACTAAAATATACAGGGTGTTTCTTTTGCAACACCCTTTAGAACCAATTATTAGATACCCATATTAAATTTTACAAAATAGTAACACCCCTCCCCCATCATGGGCCTCAATTTCAAATATGGGGTAAATAAATTAAAGGAAACAGGTGAATAAGCCCCATAAACGATATAACTCTGTGATGTGGTAAAGTAGCTGTAGAAGATGATTATTATCTTCACAAGGTCTGTACATCTGCGTTAGAAAGTAACAATACTTAACGGGGATATCTTGAACTCCATTTTGAGCAGTTCTAATCCAGATGCAAGAAAATTGCTAATGACCTTTCTTATAGGAAATTTAACTTATAACCTATCGCAAATAAAAAAACAGTAGGCTAATGTTGCTATGAAAAAAAAACTACAAGATAATCGAGGTACTATGCACATACATGTAAAGCTCCATTCGGAACTTCATTTGCATTAGGCCATGGGAAAATTTTAATATTTTCAGGGAAGTTTTTCACACTTTATTTTAGTTCCAAGTGCAACTTTCCAGGGCTATCTAACCGGATTCAAATTTCCTAGGCCGTTTTCATTCTACTCTAATGATGAAGTAATCAGACTCGCTATTTTCAAATGTTGAAAAGTGGTAGCCCTTTCAATTTTAAGTATAGTCTATACTGGAATATATAAATTGTTCATTCCTCTCGTCGAGTAGTATCACCTCCTACAGGCTTGGCATGCCAATCTGAAACATCCTGTACAAAACGTCCATCGTTAATAAGCAAGTACACCGACGTTGAATTTTCACCACAAAAACGCAGCTTGATTAATTTTTTTTTTCTTTCAGTCTTAGCTCTCGTTTCGGTTTGTTGACGAATTCGAGAATTACACTTTAGATTAGTATCGCTATCGCAGTATAATGCTCCGGGTAGTCGGGAGGCATTGATGCATTGTTTTTTTTTCATTTTATACATTAGAATTCGCATTTCGAGTTTCTCACCTTATAATCAACCACGCTATATCAAGTTTTAAAGTGCTGCAGGGTTATCACTCTAATTAGAGAAGTTCTGGAGGAAAGAGATGCGAATGAAAGATAACAATATATTGGAATTTTTGAAATAACGTATGAAGTCGGAACGGAATTAAGAATTATTACTTCTAGAAAAACGCCTAGAAGAAGGGAAAAGGTTTTATACAGTCGGAGTACTTTCGGTCTGTCGAAACAGGTGGAGTTCACACAAAATTCTCTGGGTAACTGATTCTTCAATACATTTTTCATTGACTACTTTCTAGGAAATTCACGAACATGGGCACTACAAGCATACTGAGATAGGGTTATAGTCCAGCTCCGCATCGAAATCATTTTTTCAGGGGCAACTCAAGGTCCAAGGAAAGACATCATAATTTTCGACCATTAAATTTTAGTAAACTTTAAATAAGCAAAAAAGAATGAAAACTTGTTATTCTGATTTTCGCGTTTAATTTGGAAAATGGAATCTTCCAGCAGGGCTAAACCCTCAGCTCAGAGTGATGGGTGCTCCAATTTACCTTCCGACGCTACAGGTCAAAGTCAATTTTCAGGTATGGACCGGGAACCTTCCGGGATTGCAGTATTTTACCAAAAGTTAGGAACAGCAAAAAAATATTCAGATAGCATTAAAAAAATGTCCCCTAAACGTTCAGCGGGAGTTCTTCCTTTTCCCCTCGAGGTTCGAAGTTCATGAGTGACGAATGAAGCTTTCGCAATTCTAATGTCCAGCCTACAGTCCGACCCCTCTCCCTGAGTAGTGAATAAAGTATCAAAAACGATTTTTGGTCACGAATAACGAATATCTTATCAGATCTTTGATTTGATCCCAATTTAGACCCTAAATATACATTTCATTCATCAAAATAGGCGAATTCGACGAGGTTTCAAAAATCTAAATGAAGTGATCCAGATTTGGACCCCAAAATATAGATTTCATCCATTAAAATAGGCAAACTCGACGTGCCTTCAAAATTTTAAATGAAATTATCCCAATTTGAACCCCAAAATATACATTTCATCCATCAAAATAGGCGAACTCGACTCGGCTTCAAAAATCTAAAGGAAATATCAAGGGGCCAGTCGCTGATTTTGAATGACATTAGATTTTTGTTCAAACACATATTTACCAAAATAATCGCAATAATGTGTAAAAGTTACGAGGAATGTGGATTTTGTTCATTTTTCTTTCCTAACCGATCTTCACTCGGTAAATCTTAGTTATCTAAAAAAATATTCACTTTTTAGACCAAAATGCAAATAACATAAAATATTCCTCGTTAAATTTTCTGTAAAAAAGATTACATAGAACTTTTCTTTAGAAAACGTATTTATCGAGATAATCGCAAAAATGCGCGGAATTTTCGAAAAACATGTTTTTAAAAAAAATTAATTTATGGCTGAAATATATCTTAATGTCGAGTAACGCACATTATAATATAACTTCAGTCTCTGTGAACTGGAGCAGTCGCCCCTGTTAGCCCTCCCCCCTTCCACCTAGCTACACCCCTGACAGTTTGTTGGGTATCTACTATAGAATAGACGAGTAAGAGAACATCAGTACTTGAAAAGTGACAGTTTTTGCTAAGGACACTATAATAAACATTAGTACTTATGTTTTCTTACTTGCATGAGCAACATAACTACTTCTGCACATGTTTTTCTTCATCTCATTGTTAAAGGGGTGAAGATGGACACATGTAGAAGTGTTTGCGATTGGTAAAAGCTTGTATTTGCAAGAAGTAGGACTGTTGGTCTGACCTCGAGTGATGAAAATTTTGCGGAAGAGCCTAAAATTGAAACGTTAACTAGGCATCCATGAGCCATAACTAGTTCCAATGTTTTTATTGAGTCTTGAGCATTCTAAGATTCTGTTTGAAAACTTGATATGGTGGACTGAGATGATGTACAATTAACAATATGAAACAGCGATTTGCCCATAGGAAATGACAATGAATTCTGAGAACATGTGACTGTTCCTTAACAGCACAATGTTATATCTTATGCGCAACGTGGACGATTGTTGATATACATACATAATCTGAGGTCTACTCTATAGTAGGTACCGAACGAACTGTCATGGACGTAGCCAGGTGGGGAGAGGGGCTAACTGGGGTGCTTGCCCCAGTAGACAGAGACTGAACTTATACTGTAATGTGCATCAACTGACATTAATACTCATAGATATTTCAGCTGTAAAATAATTTTTTAAAAAACAATGTTTTTTGAAAATTCCATGCATTTTTGCGAGTATCTCGATAAATATGTTTTCTAAAGTAAAGTTGTATGAGACCTTTTTGTATAGAAAATTCAACAAGGAACATTTTATGTTATTTGCATTTCGATCATAAAGTGAATATTTTCTTAGATAACTACGATTTAGCTAATAGAGATCGGTTATGAAAGAAAAAATAACAAAAGCAACGTTCTTCAAAAACTTTCATACATTATTGCGATTATCTCGGTAAATATGCGTTTTAGAGAAAATTTGTATAGGATCTTTTTAATAGAAAATTTAACAGGAAACATTTTATGTTATATGCATTTTGGTCCTGAAATTGATGTTCCGAGATATTCGCGGTTTTTTGTAGAATCTCAGTATTACACATAACTTCAAGGTAAAAGCAGCACGGGTTAATGACCTCAGACTGAGCTCGAATTTTTTAAGGCGAGTTTCTAGGTCCATTGAAACAAATTTCAGTGCGACCCTAATCAATAGGAGAAAACTTGTAAAATATGGGACACCCTAATGTGTACACATATTATTTAAATGCTGACGTTTGAAAACACATACCCCCTCCCTCACAAGAAAATAACGGATCCTAAAAAATTATTGGTTCTCATTGCTAACCAATAAGGATATGAAAAATCAAATTTTCAATTTTTTAAAACCGATATACCTACCGCCACGTATTACTTTAGCCCTGATGTTTGGGTTTTTTCTGCCAAGGGGGGAAGGATTCACTAAGCTTAGATCCCGGAGTCCAAAAATCATAAATTCAGCCCTTATCCGTGGTTACGCCTCCAAGCAAAAAACTGACATTTTAAATTCTGAGTTTAACGAATCTGGCGAGCAGAAGGCGTTTCAATTCCCAACGATCATCTTCTGTACATTTTCTTGCCACCTGATGACATTTTTCATAAATAATATAACCGGCGTATATATCTTTCAAACTAATTACGACGTTTTATTTTTCAACTTGAAGGAGCCATTAATTAACGTTGCCTCCTCATTTCACGCGGTTCAAAGTCGCGGTAATAATTCGCGATGAATTACCTCGTAATCTTTCAAATAAAAAAAACAAAGAATTGGTGAATTATCGATTGATTGTCATCTCCATCTGTAAAAGTGTAGTAAATTGCTCGGAATCGTAGAAAAGTTCAATTAAATTGCCATTATGATAAGACCATCGTCAGAAGCGTTTTTCACAGATTGATCGCAGTTCAACAGCCAGTCGGTACAATAAAATAATAAAACTCGTTAGCGTGCCTGATAATAATTATTTCACAATAAAAACAGCATCGAAAGGCTCGACGAAGTACATTTCTTAGATCCGGTTTCCGTCGCATTATCACCGCCATATCGATATCGAGTTTACGCTGGTTTAATAACTTCATATATGCGATGTCTGCGCTATGCGTACGATTATTTGAGAGATTTTTACAAAAATTTACGATCGATGGTCTATAATTTGAGCGTATTTTCCGACCTTAATCCGCACAATCGTGGGTAGTCCGCGTCTTTCGATTGTGGGAGATTATTCTCTACAGGTTGGTCGGATTGGCATCGTACCATATATAAATATTGTCGAGACCAGTCAACCCCATTTTCCATGTAAGGATAGGGAACCTCGCCTCCTCATCGCGTTATTTACCTAGTATTTAAAGAACCTACACATTACGAAACTAGTAAATATGTGTCTTAATAGGTTTTCCTTTACTATACATTTATTTTCATACTGTGTCTCGACGCAGACTGCACGTCGATAGAGAATCGTTTTATTATTTAAAAAAGCAAACGACCGGTACGAGGGCTGTGTACACGCCAATTAGTTTTCTACGAATAAAATCGACCGACTATAAACCACGATTAAAAACGTGTTAGTCGAGAGGGTTAAAGTGTCGAAAAATTAAAACAATCGTACTTTTTGAATGGATACGGGCGTACGAACGCTGCGGTCGTCGTTTTTGTTCATCGTGTTCGTTTATGAAATATTTTGTTCCTTAGTGGTTACTAAACAGGGTACGAAAGAAATGCAGTAAATACATCCGATTTGAGCTGCGAAATAATCGCATGAAAGGATGACGCATAACTATAAGGGATGCAAAAAGCTCGTTCTTAAAAGCAGTGACGTAGCCAGGATTTTCCCAAGAGGGGGGGGGGGCGAAGTAAGATTTTCAAAGGAGAAAAAGTCGAAAATTGAGGGTTTTTTTTTAAATTACTGACATTAGAGGACTATTTTATGAAACATAACATGAAGGTAAAATTACTGCTTGAGCAAAAATTTTTCGAAAAAACGTGTTCTACATGCGAAAATCTGCTCATTTTTGCATATTTTACAATCAATTTCAGATGCCGTGGGGCAGGCATTCGCCCCCTTCCACCCTCCCGGCTACGCCACTGCTTAAAAGTGCAATCTCGCCGAATAACTGTTTGTCGGATTCGACTGACTATTGTGGCGAATAATCCCGAAGAAGATAAGCGAAGAAAGATCGACACGTATCGAGCAGCAGAATAGAAGTTCGATAACGAAAGCGATAAGGAGTTTCGCCGATAACGCCGGGATGCATAAAGGCCGCTGGCCGTCGCCGTATAGTCTAGTTTTTGTATGCGAAATTGTGCGTTCTCAAAGCGATCTAACTACTGTATTTTGTGCGTTTGTATTAGTATGACATTAAAAGTTCTTAGTACGTGTTTTCCTACGTTTTTTGGTGTGAATCTCGTTACACTATATTGGCATTACTGGCAGTTATAGGGATGCAAACAAGCACGAGGTTTAGGGGAGTCAATAACCGAGAAGATACTGAAGTACTGAAGGTGAGAAGGGTAAATTTGTCGCCCTGAAATTTCAGAAGGGTCAGTAACTTTTTGAGTTTCGATTACAGTAAAAGAGGAAACAGTATATTTTAATACAAGTGATTTTTTGCGAGAACTCGTTACTTGGTAAATACAGCCTACTTTTTCTACTGAGAGCGAGAATCATATTAAGGCAAAATGTGGACAGTTTGCTGGATAAGTTAAATGGTCAAAAAATATACACATAGGGCTACACTGATGATTTGGCGGTGGTGGTAACCGGCAAATTTCCAGGAACCATCACGGAGTTGACACAGTGGGGACTCCGATGTGTGGGAAAATGGTGGGCGAAAAAGGGGTTATTGATAGACCCGGGCAAAACTGAAATCACTCTTTTCACCCACAAAACAAAGGGCAAGGAGCTGATCAAGGTGCAATACAAGGGAAGACCGTTAGCTCTCAAAGGAAAGGTGAAGTACTTAGGAGTATATCTTGATGAAAATCTCTTTCGAAGGGATCACATCTCAGATACAATAAGAAAAGGAATTGAGGCTCTTTGGGTTTGCCGCACTTTTATCGGCAGGACCCGGGGACTCTCTTCAAAAACGATGCACTGGATATAGTATACCGGTGTAATATGTCCCAGAATCACTTATGCGACCATTGCACCTGATCAAAGTCAGAGAGGAACAAGGAACTAGACCACCTGCAAAGACTCGTGTGCGTGATGACAACGGGGACAATGAGAACGGCGCCGACTAAGGCACTGGAAAGGCTCCTAAACTCGCCACCACTTCACACTGCGATAATGGGGGCTCCTCGTCTGGACAAACCAAACCTTCAGGCCCAAAAACAAACCACAGAAGGATATGGGAGATGGCGGGGACGATGGACAAATGCTTTAGAATGCCGAAGGATAGAATCGCGACGGAGCACTTCTTTGACAAGCCATACCGTGTGCTGATACCCACACCAGAGGCTTGGGAAAAGAGGTGGCCAAGCATTCTAGGAAAAGAGGAGAATGTGTGGTTTCCAGATGTCTCTAAGAATGACCAAAGTGTAGGAATCAGAATCACGAATGCAGAAGACGCTGACCACTATTCAAGGGCACTGGGCGAGGGCGTCACTCCTCCAAACAGAAGTAATGGCGATCACGGTGGCCATTGATAGAAGCCAGCAGAAGGGCCTTGTTAATAAGCAGATCTATATCTGAACAGACAGTCAATCGGCTATTAAGGCACTGCCGTCACACCAAACTACATCCCTGGTGGTGGTGGAGTGTGTTAACAAATTATACACCCTTGATCAGGAGAACCGTGTCACCATACTATGGACACCGGGACACGGCGGCATAAAAGGGAACATGAACGCTGGCAAGCTAGCGAGGGACGGCATAAAATAGGAACTGGCAACACCCAGGCCGTGTCTTCCTGTAGCATAGAGCGTCATAAAATCTAAAGTAAAGGCTTGGATAAGAAAGCGACGGAAATGCACTGACGGTTGGCCAGTGGAATGAAAATCAGTAAAACACTGATAGGGGACGCTTCCAGTAAATATGCCAGGTTCCTCGGTCAACTAACTGGTCATAGGGCCAAAAAACACATGTATAAAAGAGGAGTGGTAAAAAGCGGCTCCTGTCGGTACTGTGGAGAAGAAGAAGAAACCCCGATCCATATCATATGTCAATGCCCAGCAATAACCGGGACAAGACGTGAAGCACTGGGACTAGAGTATACAGCACCCAGTGAAGTCAAAAGGATAGAGCTCAGTAAGATTCTCTCTTTGGCTATAAAAGTGAGGTTATTGAGCTGATCCAGGGTGTCTACAGACTTTTCAGAATTCTTTTCTTGACTTTTTCCGGACCTTCTTTTCTGTATTTGTAGAATCCATACATAAAAGTTTTTGGAGGAAGAGGTTTCCTGTATGAATTTATTACGTCCACACAATATTATTTCTTGATTTTAATTTATTCTCATTACGGGATTTTTTACAGAATTTTCCACTAGATGGTCATTTATCAATTTTTCTTCTGATCTTTCAGTAAATTCCTCGAAATTTCCTGACGTTATCCTAACTTCCTGACCTTGTAGACACCCTGTGATCCTTGACAGCAACTTGAGGAATAGTTCAATGAACTGCAAAGTCTGAGTACTCGGCGCATACAGCGCCACCTCACACAGATGTGAAAAAAAAAGAGAGAAAATGAGAAAAAAAGGCAAAATGCCAACTCTTGGTCACCATGCCGAATCATAGTCAATTTTCAAAGTAGCACAGATTGAACTATTTTAGTTGGTAAGTGCTGCTATCTATGGTAGGTTGTTCTCTAGGTGTCCAGTGTCTACCTTCCAAACACCTTTTGCGCGGTGAAATAGTGATTTGTTAAGAAGGTATCAGTGATTTTGAGAAGGAAAAAAAAAGTTAAGCTGCTTATTTTTCACGTTTTTTGATGGGGAAAAAAAGGGGGAAAATTAACTATGCTAAGTAGGTATTTACTGATTTTGCTGGTTCCAATATTAGGTTTTTGTCATTTTATTAGGTTCGAAGACACCATTTTTAAAAGAAAGTTTTTTGAAAATAGTTGCCATCTTATACTGACGCGGAGAAATTAAAAATTTTGAAAGTGCATAACATCGCGAAAACTTGACTTTTCTGCTTTTTTATCAGCTTCAGTCGTACATTTTGGGTCCTAAATTAATTTCTGATCGAGAAATTAAGCAAAAGTACGATTTGAAAATTGACCCAAATTTGGCATGACCAAGAATTGGCAACTGTTTCAAAATCAACAAGCTACAAAAATTTCAAGTTGAATTAAATTTTTATGCCAATTTTCGGCCGACCAAGAATTGGCAAATCGATGTCGAATTTCAAAGAATAATAAAAACTCACCTATTCATCTTACCGCGGCGTTTTGCTGCGTTTTTTATGCTACAATAAGTGAAATTACTTCCGAGAGGTGACTAATAATTGGCAACCATGTCAAATTATGGTCAAATTGATACTTTTCAACAGATGATTACTGTGATACCGACCATGCTGGGTGCTTTGTTGATCAATCCTTTCATTTTATGATGTCATCATGGCCAATTTTTTATTCCCATTCTAACGGCAAATACGGCGCCTTTGAAAAAGCTGACTAACCACTTAGCCCAGTGAAGTTGTGTCAAAAACAGGGTGAGAAGGGGAAAAAATGTAATCAGAGGTTCGTTCCTCTTCACGATTTTATAGGTACTGGTTTCCAAAATATGGGGTCGAAATGCACAACTCCTACCGCGAGTCAGTCCGCATCCACAGGGGGCAACAACGTCTAAAATGCGGTTTTCCCGCTTTATCTCGAAAATGAAGCAAGAAACGGAAAAAGTGAGCAGTGCAAAATAATTCTATATTAAATTTCTTATAAGAAATGTTCTATACATTTTTCGGTAAAACGCTTATTACGCTCACCGCGGAACATTGCAATTTGTTATTATTTATAAATTAGGTGTACAACTGCTGTAATTACTACGAATGTATGCCGCAGTCGTTTCAAAATATGAGATGTCCGACTGACGACTATGTTTTGAATTACAAACAAATTAATCTAATTTTGTGGCGTGCTGTATTTCGAACATTATTAAAAGCATAAATTTTTGAATCTACGAGCAATGCTGTTTTCATTTAGTCAGAATTTTCTTTAAATTTGTGTGACTTCATGAGTGGTAGCATACAATGGAAGGGAAAGTAACAAAGTAACAGAATTGCAAGTATGGTCTTCAAATGTCGTTAATACATGATGTACCGGGGGTGAGAAAGAGCAAAATTCGTCACAAAACGTGTCTTCCGCGGCTGCCGAACAACATGCAACCGCACAGCACCTCACTTGGTGGTAGCTCTAGCTTCAATGTTATATTACAGATTAACTATGCGTTTTAGGAGGAAAATGTAGAGAACCATTTTTGTAGGGAATTTTATGTCGAATAATTTATTACTCTTCAAATTTTTTCGAATCACGCGTTATTATCCAGATATAGCGAAAAAATTGAAATTTTGACGTTGTTGCCCCCTGTGGATGCGGACTGACTCAAGGTAGCGGTTGTGTATTCTCGCCCCATATTTTGGAGACCAGTACCTATACAATCTTGAAGAGAAACCTTTGATTACATTTTTTTTCCTTTCAAAACACAACTTCACTAGGCTAACTGGCATGTTGCCTTAAGTGGGACAAATTACTGCAATGAATTTTCTCCCACTGATTTCTAGAAGGTGGTGCACAAAAGCAAACAAAATTTATCAGAAACTAATCAACAAGAATATCAATAGTCTATTTACACGTTCCAACACCTGCAGTAGTGTTTCAGCACGATGGGGAGTCATAGTTTCTTCACCTCGTGATTTGAAGGTTCTCAAAATAGCGTGCTATTTATGCATTATTTGTTAATAAAAGTATCGTGTTTCTCGCTTTACACTCGTTTATAATGAGTAATCCTTCTTTTCGCAATTGTATCACAATATTCCAGCTTCTAACTAATGCATAAGAACGCAATTTTTCTAACAAAAAGTAGTACGCGACTTGTTTTTCTGGTAAATGCAGCCAACTTCTCCCATTAAGAGCGAGAATCTGTTTACATTCTCTCACTCGGATGGGAGAAGTTACTGCGAGTACGAGAAACTATATTTTCATCCACTGATTCCTACTTCCTAGTACGTAGTATGCGAGTGTAAACGACAACATTTATCACCAATCAACAAAAACGTATGATAAGTCTATTTACATGTTCCAACATCTGAGTAGCGTTTTAGTGGGATGGAGAGTCTTATTAGTTTATTCACCTCATGATTAGAAGGTTCTCAAAATCGCGTATTCTTAATGCATTTATTAATGACAGTATCGTTTTTCTTGCTCCACATTCGTTTACAACGAGTAATCCTTCTTTTCGCACTTGTATCACAATTATACTATTTTCGCCCCACCCAAGAAACATTCTTATTTCAACATTTTGCGGTCCACATTATAATATTTCATAAACAAATATTGAAAAAGCCCCACCACCAACGTGAAAAACCTCGTCTACTATCCATCCTAAAAGATAAATCGTAATTATGGAACCTGTAGACCCCAAAATAATATTATCAGAAATTCAATAGGACTTAGTTCGCAAGGTAAAATTTCGTTAAAGATAACCGACTTCATTCACTTTCAGCACCACTAGTTTCGGCTCAATAAACCGATGAGGTTCATCATCTCCAAGCTCAAACGACGTTAGAGGGGTGAAAAATTACCACAAGAATTTCAGCGGTCAACAGTCGACTAGACATATTGGGCCTTTATTTCCCCCAACAGTCCGCCCCACCTCGACTTTTGTGTCGTTATCGCAGATAACACATTGAAATTCCAGTTTTCTAGCTTAACTACAATTAACAGCTCAGGACCAATCAAGAGTTCAGAGCTAAAAAGCAGCCCAAAACTAACAAAGAGCCCAAAAGGGATGGAACAGTCTCGGTCACTATGCCATATAAAATGAGGATCGGGGTAGCATTCAATTCAACAAATACGATCAACAACTGGCCTGTAATATAGCCATTTCTCCTTGGGAGGTGGAAGGGGGGCTTGAAGTAAAATTACAAAAATGTCACCATCAAAAAGCAAGAAATCCTAATTTTTCTGTGTGGCTAAAAAGGGGCAATGCCTTCATTTGTCCCCAGCACTACGAACTGAACCTTGCTCGAGTCCCTTCACCTCTCCATATGATATGAGCACCAAAACTAGGTACAACGACTGCTGTAGAACTCCATGCACGTAAATCGATTTTCTCACACGTAATGCGCGCCACCAAGAATAACCAGACGCCGAATGCACATCGACGTTCTCGCCGCTTGAAATTACGCTTCTGCTTCTACCCGAAATTAGAATGAAATGCGTCGTAAATTTACCAAAATTAAAAAACTCGCCAATGGAAACCAATATCCAGCCGCAGGTTCGTCCAGTGAGTGCTCGACAATGAACAGCGCTGGACTGCCTAGTTAACCCCCGATCCATTACATCGGACAGATTATTTTAAGAGTAATTTATTTTCAGGAAATTATTCCTACACAGCTTCGGTACTCCTTTTTTCATCTTTCTTAAATCGAATTCAATTGCCGTCGTCGGTTTCTACCGTTTTCAAAACTGCCGACCAGAATCGATTTGTTATTTAAATTTTTTTTTTTTCTTTTTCGTTATTTATAATTTAAAAAATAAATCAAAATATCTGTACGCAAGTACACAAAGTAAACCGGATTTTAAATACTCCGCCCGATTTCCGACGTTCGTGAATCGTTTTTCTTCCCAGTAGTATTTAATATTTGTACGTGTTACGGCGTGCTTTAAAAGGCGCTGCATTGTCTTACAGAATATTATTGAATTCATTTACTAGTTCGAATCGACGACGAGCACACACAAAAGTAATAATATATCGAACTAGACAAACACTGAAACAATGCGGAATGATTTTTCGAAATCTATCTGGACGATTGTTTTCAAATACGTGCGGCTTACGAGTACGCAAGAGCTAGACATGGGTCCATTATTATCCAGCGGTCCGACTGCGGATTACTAACCAGGCAATTGTTCAGAGTTGCTCCTGGGTGTAATGAGTGGAATGGAGGTAGTAGGAAGTTTCAGTTACCGTTAAAGAACAAATGTGCTGCAATCGGAAATATGATGATGACAAGCGTGAAAATGCTCGAGCCTGTAATAAAGCGGACGCAACAAACAAGTGCGCTCCAGAGATATAAATACAAAATAAAGACGAAGGCGAATCCATTTGCATATTGGGCGTTGCAGTGTCCGACCACATTAGGCATTAATATAGTGCTTCCCAGAGAAATTACCTTCAGACCACCTGGACAGAACGAAATGCCGCTTTGTGGATGGCAAATGGGCTCGTCCGAATACTGCAAAAGTTCTGATCGATTTGGAAAGATTAATGGCTCTGTAGTCCGCGATAATGTCCAGTCGATCTACGCGCGTTCTCTTGTTGATTTCACTTGTCTATTGACCAACGAAAGCATAGCAAACTACGGTATGGTCGAGCCACATCATCTAATCTATACCTCGATACGCTCTTACGGCACACAGGGCTTTCGTGAATAAACATTTTGAAATTGATACAACTGTTTCAAGAGTTTGTTTCCATTCAATTCTGTCGTCTCGCCAGTCCCCCCAGCTAAGGATCTTCGCACACGTGCTTTGAACGTTTAGAATCTTCGACGGTTTCACTTGGTAACACGGAAGCTATATCAAACTGAACGGAAGAACAGAATGCTACAACCAGCACGCACGGAACTGAATCTTAGACAGTTTCCCTATTTGACACAAAAGCTACAAATCTGTGTTTGAAAGAGCTGGATGCTACAACCAACAGATAAGGAATCGAATCTTACGACAGTTTCATTATCTGACAGAAGCTACAAATCTGACTGAAAGAGTTGGCTGCTACAACCAGCAGACACGGAATCGAAGCTCAGCTGGATGATTCAACCAACAGACACAGAACTGAATCTCAGACAGTTTCACTACCTGACATGGAAGCTATCAAACTAATCGAAAAAGCTGGATACTACAACCAGCAAGCACAGAATCGAATCTGACACAGAAGCTGTAGAGCTGATCAAAAGAGCTGGATGCTACAACCAGCAGATATGGAATTGAATCTTCGCTACGAAGGGTAGTCAATAATTAAGGTTCGCTATTTCACCATTTACATTG
Source organism: Acanthococcus lagerstroemiae (assembly GCA_031841125.1). Taxonomy (NCBI): domain Eukaryota; kingdom Metazoa; phylum Arthropoda; class Insecta; order Hemiptera; family Eriococcidae; genus Acanthococcus; species Acanthococcus lagerstroemiae. The sequence continues at coordinate 72,786,629 of CM063106.1, read as the reverse complement.
TATGTATCAGATCAAGCGGAAATTTGGGAGAACAACAGCGTAGGGTTAAGTGGCAACAATGGCCAAATTTCATGCCGATAAGAGCAAGACAGCGCGACCGGCAACAGTATGAAGATGCAAGTGCTGATGAAGTGTGTGTCCAGTTTTGTAATTTGCTTGGTTATCCTGTTTGACGACGAAAAAAAAAATGAATGGCAGCGGAATCTACTGGAAAGTGTGTGAAAGTTTGGAAATGGCGTAATACGCCAACAAAACTGGGCTAAAAGTCACTCTGCGAGGTCGCCTGTTCGCAACATTGAAGGAACTGTAGATGTTCATCACCAATTACATCTCAAATTTGAACGCAGTGTATTACTCAAGTGGAATACATAAACTCATTGATCAGCCCACGAAATGTCTTTCGCGTTTGGAGATTATGTAGGAAAATCAGGAATTCTATACACATAGCTGATATATTTTTCTAATGGTTTTCCTGACTTTTTTTTTATTACTTTTTTTAAGCGAACCGTAATTATTGACTGTCCCTTGTAGATGCTACAACCAACAGCCACGAAATTGAATCTTAAACAGTTCCACTGTCTGATACAGAAGCTGTAAAAAGCTAATCAAAAAGCTGAATGCTACAACCAGCAGACAACAAATTGAATCTTAGACAGCTTCATTGTCTGACACAGGAGCTATAAAGCTAACTGAAAAAACTAGATGCTCCAACCAGCAGATATGGAATTGAATCTTAGACAGTTTTACTGTCTGACACAGAACCTACATAGACTGTCGCTAAGTAACTGAGACTAAAATTCGTACGGCCCACCAACGCTACCTATCGGCTTTCAACACAGTAGGGGAATAATTTGGTTCATTAGCTATTGATTGAGACTACCCCGAGCTCATTTGATTGAAAACTCGCTGTTCCAGACCAATTTGAAAGAAACTGTATGCGTTGACCCCTCCAGGTTTTATAAAGATTTTTTTTTTTAAGAAAGAACAAAAACATACGATTACAAATTTTTTTATTAATCATCATTTTCATTAAGTACACGAATATCTTTTTCAAAATAAGCGCCATTCATGGCTATACAGGCGTCCATTCGTTCTTGCCATTTATCGAACGTTTTTGTGTATTCTGCCGCCGGTAACAAGGAGAAAAACATCGGTGATGACTTCTTGATTCGTGTTGAATTGACGACCGCGTAAGGCTACCTTCAGTTGAGGAATTAACCAAAAGTCGCAGGGAGCAAGATCAGGACTATATGGGGGGGGGGGGGGTGAATTGTGATTTTTTAGAAGTAATCACCGCGGCGCAGATGTTTTTCTCCTCGTTACCGGCGGCGGAATACGCGAAAACGTTCGATAAATGGCAAAAACGAATGAGCGCCTGTATAGCCATGAATAGCGCTTATTTTGAAAAAGATATTTGTGTACTTAATGAAGATGATGATTAATAAAAAAATTTGTAATCGTATGCTTTTTTTCCTTCTTTAAAAAACCTGGAGGGGTCAACTCACATGGTTTCCTTCAAATTGGTCGAGAACAGTGAGTTTTCAATCAAATAAACTCAACGTGGTCTCAATCGATAGCTAATGAACCAAATTATTCCTCTACAGCGTTGAAACGCCGACAGGTAGCGTTGGTGGGCCGTACGAATTTTAGTCTCAGTTACTTAGCGACAGCCTATGTATAAAGCTGATTGGAAGAGCTGAATGCTACAACCAGCAGACAAGAAATTGAATCTTAGCTGGATGCTACAACCAACAGGCACAGAAGTGAATCTTAGACAGTTTCAATGCCTGATATGGAAGCTCTCAAATTAATCAAAAAAGCTGTATACTACAACCAGCAAGCACAAAACTGAATCTCAGACAGATTCACTGTCTAACATAGCTGTAAAGCTGATTGAAAGAGCTAGATGCAACAACCACTAGATACAAAAATGAATCTCAGTTAGTTTCAGACACCGAATTGTATCTTAGATCATTTGACTGCCTGAAACCGATACTGTCAAGCGGATTGAAACTAAGTAGATTTAATACTGCAATCGGCAGATGTTTCCCTTCTTACAAGCTACAGCCCCAATTCGGTTGCGTTTTATGTACATTGTTTTGGGTCCTTCTTGGCCACTTAATGGTCAAATTCAGTCGTTGCCGATCGTTTTTACGAATTTGGTACCTTTTGGTGAATTGTGATTAGATTTGAACGTTCTTGGTTGGACTTGATTGGTTTTGGCACTTATCGTTTTATCGGTGGCGAATCTATGAAGTCATGCTAGGAGAAAAAATGCAGAATGCGTAAGAAAATAACCCCCCCCCCCCTCCACGAGAAAAATGCTTGAAGTTTTGGAACAATTTGTATTTTCTTAATTGATCTGTACATAAAAATACTTCCAAAAATAAGTTGTCACACTTTTTCGATCAACTGAATTCTCAACGAGACCACAATTTCTGGAGAATTGCTAATGTTCATGGTTGTAACGGTCCATTTAGAGGATGGGGTGAGCTTATGATCAGTCCTCAAGATTAGGCAATATACACTCTTCATTGGTCGTTTAAAATATGTACTTTTAAATTCTTCCAAGGCTCACTAAAACTGTTCAGAACTCGTTTTCGACTTTTTCTGATTTTTGTAGATTTAAGACTTTTCAAAATGTGATCGAGATTTTCTGAAACGCTTCCATTATATGTACTTGTATAAAACTCTAAAACTCCCATATAAGACTAGTCTAAGACTCATTAAAACAAGCTGTACAAGTCTTCGATGGTCCTTTAAAACTCTAAAACTATCTTACTTAGGGAAGATTCATTAAAAAGCTCTCGTTGAAGACTCGCCGACTTTTCATGCCTTTATTAAGATTTTCGAAAAATTCGCCCTAATTTAAGGCATCATGAGACTCGTTTAAGGCATTCTAAGGCTCTTCCAAACTTGATGGAGAAGAACGGCTTTTTTGGATTCTTTACGACCCACCCAGACGTGATAAGAACTCTTCAAGACTCGTTTAAGATTCTTGAAGACTTGTTCAAGACTCTACAGGACTCTTCTAGGCCAGTTTAAGACTAGCTACATTCTTCAGAATACATTCAGAACTATGAAGTCCAGAATACAGTCCTTGAGACGTCAAGATTCATGCAGGTGAGTTTGATGTTCTGTCGAACTTTGAACTGTCCGTCGATGTGGGGCCGTTTTGTCATTTTTGCTACCTTTCAGATTTAAGCTGTCTAATAGTGCCATATGGGGAAAATGGATGCATCTGCGGCGACTCTCTCTTCCCGAATGTACATTTTTGTATAAATCGTCCTACCTGGCTATTTCCTGTGAAACACGATGCAAACGTCTAACAGAAGTCTTTTGTCTCCTGCATACCCGCATTTCCGCTATTATTCTTCTGACTCACTGTCCTTTTTTTCTTCCCTTGATCGGCCAGTCTTATCCACAGTTTAAATACAGTTACTGTTTACATTTCGCATTCTAAAGATGTGTTTTTACTATTGATCAATACGTGCGCTTTTTCTACAAGCTCATATTTCTGTAATTTCGAATGCCTTCACTGCTGTCCGGACCAAACATACAATGTCAGAAAACCCCGCATATTTCAAAATCTAGAATCGATGAAATAGGCCCGTATGATGCAAATGTGAGTGTACATTTCTTAAAACCAATCTACGAAATTCAAAATTCATTCAGAAACGCTGCTAAAATGAACGTCAAGCACAGCCCCTTCAAAAGCAACATTGACTTCTTCCCGTCACCGTAAACACAAAGAAGACAAATTTCCGAACTTCCGAGTCAATAAGAATCTTTCATCCTGCTCTCATAAGGCTTCAACTGCAATGTACAACTTTTCCAATCGCCATCGCGAAGACAATGAGATTTCGAGTTCATAACGCACGACTAGTCAGAATCACCCTTCTAAATTATCATTTCGTTTTATATTTGCTTTCTCCATCCCTGTTCGATAATACGATGCGGTCCTCGGTCCCATGATCGTTAAGTACTTTCGTAGAAATTACAAGTACAATTCACGAAAGATAACGAATTGCTCGATGGTGTCGACTATAGATATTTTGGGGAGATTGTTTCGCAAAATGTCTGATACTCAAGTCGTAAAAGTATTCTCCAAAGAAAGAACGCCAGCTGAGGTGAAACTCGCCAACGGACTAACAGGACGTTGGGTGAACTCCTTGCCTCCTCCCTATTGGATAAAATTAACTCATACTAGTTGATAAAATTGAAGAAATCTGCATTATTCAAAATTACGAGTATTTCTCCATAGGCAAACGAAGTGTAGCCGTATGTAATCCTTGCATTATTTTTTATTTTCTGTTAAAGTTTACGGTTTGATAGTTTTGGTTGACGCCACTTCTCCAGAAAGTTTTGTAACAAGCAACCTCGCTACTCGAGGAGGGTCGGCAAGAAAGCACGCATCTTGACTCTCGACAGTCTTGAACAATCGATAGTTTCATGTTTTATAGGTATTATGAAAATTAATAAATAACAATCGACCTGACATGGATCTGTTATGTTATCAGTAAAACCTCGTTCCTAGCGGGCTCAGGGGCAAAACTATAGGGGTATGGGGTGAAGGGGGTTGACCCCCCCCCCATAATTAGGCAGTCGGCAAATTTCGAAACTGTTCATTTGGAATTTTCATTTTTTATAAATGTTTGTTCGTTTGTTTATTTTGTTTTTCCCATTACAAAATATTTCGATTAAAAATCGGCAAATTTTCAATTTTTTAAACATTTTATCGGCGAACTTTTAGTTAAAAAAAAAGTATTTGTCGGCAAATTTTTCTTCTCCACCTCCCCAAACTGAAAGTCAAATTTCGTTTCTGAAAATAGAGTACTCTAGACTCCTGTTAGAGACTAGTCAGTCAAAAGCCGAAGATTTCAAGCTGAGTATCGAACGTTATCTGAAATGTTGGAATAAAGCTGAAATGTGGAGGACATTTCGAGAATCTGAAAGTCGGTAGCAAAAATTGAATTTCGAATTTTAATGACTATTCTGTTTCTGCTAGATTCTCTGTTTGACCTAGAGCCTGAAATTTAAGAAAGTTGAACATTTTATTAAAATCTAAAAGTTGAAAGCAAAAGACTTGTTTTCCAATGTCATAAGCTGAATCCGATAGCAAATGTTCTATTGTTAAATTTACGGTCTTTGGTCCTGGTGAATATAGGAGGGAAATTTAATCTGGAACAAAAGTCAAAACTTCATTTGTTTTTCCCACAAGAACGAAAGGGAGCTTGTGGCACGGATTCCCCTAATCCGATCGATCTGAAGATTCGTAGTATTTTTTTTCTCTTTTTTTTTTATTGAAACCAATTTAGGAGACGAATTAAAGGAAATTCAGAAAAAAAGATCAGCAAGAGTAAATAACGACCACCTTAATGTGTAAAGGTAGTTGTGTGTTCCTCTTAAGTATGTCTTAGCTCTCTTCTCGTCTTGCCGAAAAACCGGCCTAGCAATGAAACAATACTGAAGACCTACCAAATTCCATATAAATTTCTATCCACAACACGAACCCACTCTGAAATCAGTTCTCAGTGAAACAATACTAAATATGGTTGGAAGAAACAATAACGATAAATAAATGACCTCTCTACTCGAGGAGGGTCGGCAAAAAAGAGCACGCATCTTGACTCTCGATAATTTTGATTTGAACAATCCACACTTTTAGATTTTATACAGAAATTAATAAATAATTATCGACCTGATATCGATCTGTTATGCTATCAGTAAAAACTCTGTCCTCCTTAGCTCATATTATTCCTAGCATGCTCAACACGCTCAAACTTGAATCACTAATCCCCCCCCCCCAATCATCAACTTCCGTAGTGATTATATTATTTGACTAAAAATTTCCATGTCAATTTCTATTATCAACAACAGAAACGCCTTTTGCAATCAATTCAATGAAACAATACTAAAGATCGACAAAATTCCATGAAAATTTCTATCAACAACAGGAACGCACTCTGCAAAATCAATTCAATGAAACAATACTGATCTACAAAATTCCATGGAAATTTCTATCAACAACAAGAATCCACTCTGCAATTAATTCTCAGTGAAACAATACTAAATATGGTTACAAGACACGATAATGAAAAATAAGTGACCTCACTACTCGGGGAGAGTCGGTAAAAAAGCACGCATCTTAACTCTAGATAGTTTTGATTTGAACAATCCATACCTTTATATTTTATATGGAAATTCATAAATAATTATCTACTTGGTATCGATTTGTTATGTTATCGGTAAAAACTCGATCTTCATTAGCTCATATCATTCCTAACGCGCTCAACATGCTCAAACTTGAATCACTACCCCCACCCCACCCATCATAAACTTCCATAGTAATTGTATGTTTTGACTAAAATTTTCCATGGAAATTTCTATCAACAACAGAAACGCACTCTGCAATCAATTCAATGAAACAATACTGAAGATTTACGGAATTCCATGAAAATTTCTATCAACAACAGGAACACACTTTGTAATCAATTCGATGAAACAATATTTTTCTAATTTTACTCTCAACCCGAGCCCTGGAATCCGCTCTTTCGAGCATTACTTCAGAGACGTCGGGGAGGCTGTTAGGGCTGTCTTAGCCCTCTTCTCGTCTTCTCGCCTTGCCGAGAAACTGGCCGAACAATGAAACAATACTGAAGATACACAAAATTCCATAGACAGTTCTATCAACAACACGAATCCATTCTGCGATCAATTCTCAGTGAAACAATAACTACTAAATATGGAATATGGTTGGAAGAAACAATATTGAAAAATAAGTGACCTCTCTACTCGGGGAGAGTCGGCAAAAAAAACAAACACGCATCTTGGCTCTCGATAGTTTTGATTTGAACAATCCATACTTTCATATTTTATATGGAAATCAATAAATTATCGACCTGATATCGATTCTGTTATCAGTAAAAACTCGGTCTCCTCAGCTCATATCATTCCTAGCGTGCTCAACATGAATCCCTAATCCCCCCCCCCATCATAAAATTCCACAGTGACTGTATTTTTTGACTAAAAATGTCCATAGAAATTTCTATCAACAACAAAAACGCACTCTGCAATCAATTCAACGAAACAATACTGAAATAGTAGGAAAAGAAAAAAGAAAAAGTGATCGCAAGAGGTTCACTGCCGAAGTGGTGTAGTGGGACGTATGGCGATGCACGCATGCCAAAGTGGCCCCTATGACACCGCACCCCCGGCCACAGGAACTACCATTTCGAGTATCGCATCAGTGACCGGAGGGTCACTGCCGAAGTACCGATCCTAGATACTGAATCAAGTTTTCGTTTTTTGACATTTGAATCCACTGTGCGCCAAGTTGAATTATTTTGATGTACCCAGCAGTGAACGTTCTCCCTTCATGAACATTGAAAGATTTTATCCATCTGGAAACATATTCTTCATCTTCTTAGGTCAACATTTATCTACTCTCTGTAATTACCTAAAGCTAATTATTACATCACCGAATCACCATGCAACTCTCGGTGTCAGTTACACGTGTAGAGGAAACTGAAAATCAAATTGATCGGACCGTACACCGATCGTCATCGCATCAAATATGGAGCTGGAAATCTGCGTCATTACCTTCATAGCCTTTTATGTAACCGACAAACATCAATGTTCTTAATTCGGTAATTCAATTGCCGATTTGACAGTTACTCAATTATCCGACAGGAATCGCGTTTTTTCCTTCATTACGTCGCTAATGACGACCAAGTACTCTTCATCTCATAAATTATACTCGTATAGTTTCAAGTCATGAGAGATTATTCGCTCTCACTGAACAACCATCATCAGTAGTCTGTGTAGGCGCGAATGCAATGTGATTTTCCCGCTGCCAATTACCGTCGATTTTTCGTCTATACTTGAGGAAATCAGCGTACGAGCGATGAACTGAACTCACGTATTAAAAGCCACTCTAGTGAAGAACTGTATTCCGGTCCATAAATCCACTCTCACGACCTTCGCGGACTTTTTTTCTAATTGGCCTTCGTGATGCTAGTTGTCACGATAACAGTGAGAGAAAAGGGTCAATTGGCGAGCAGGCTGGCCTCATCAAAAGCCATAACATTCTAATTTGCGTTCAATTGACGTCGCCTAGCAGGAGTATAATCGGTTTCGATAACCGTCTGAAACACTTCGTCAGCACTTAACTCAATTACACATACCGAGAATTCAGATTCCTGGACTACGTGCTGTCGTCCAATGTCCAGTGCACAGCCTATCGTCACGGCTCGACATGTTATTGCTTACCTAGCCGGTTCCCGACAAAAATGACACGATTCCGCAATTTTACGGGTGACTTATGTGCACGTCTGGATAATCGGACTCCAATACAATGTATTACGACGCACCGCGAAGTCGTAAAATAGGCGAAAGTGAGTTGGTAATACGACCCTCGAGTCAAAGAAACGCCGACGTACATAATAAACCGCTGGGAAACAGTTGACAAAGTGTGCAACCGCAGCAATCCTTCGGAAATTACCAGCCTCGAATGAAAGTTTCCTATACCTAAATTCGTTGAGGTACTTAATTTCTTAGGTTCGGTTCTGCGACATAGTTTCTGGCTGGCCAAAGGCGAAAATGCAAGACGAAGATACACCGAGCAGAGCCAGGATGCAAGAAGTATAAAGTATATTATGTAGGCTCTTTAACAACTTAATCGAAATGTGGCACTAGAAAGCGGCTTTTTCGCCACAGCCAACTCAGTAGCGTAGGTTTATGCGCCATTGGTATACAGCGTTTACGTGGGCTGAAAATACCCGAGTAAATACCACCTGTTCGAATTCGAGTACAAACAGCTAGGTGAAAAGCTGAAGGCGAAATTCAAATGCGCTGGTCGCCCATCCCATTATTGCGGATGCGAGCATAAATCCGAAGCTCTGATTATATAGTCTGACTTGTTCCGTTGGCCACGATCGTCGATAATAGGAATTACCAACTGGAAACTATTAATGTCGGGTTTTTCGTGTGAAAACGCGTGTTTTTGGCACCGCGGATGACACGAGCCGGCTTGGCAATGTCTGCACGTAAAAATTATCGTTTTTCATTCGGATCAGATGAGGCTCGAGAAAGAATTTTAGGCGTATATCCGAAGTACGTCGCTCCGCGAAGAACAATAACGATTTAACATTTTTCGTCCGCTGTCTTGTTTCTTGGTGGTCTTCAGCTACTGGTAGGAGATTAACAAAATTAAGTAATTCGTGGCATATTTTCATAAAATATCAGCCTTACAACGCAGCTGGATGTAACATTGTGTAGATCGTATGGAATGGGCCGGTAATGATCGCTCAAGACAATCCCGCGTCTAGTACATGTTGTAGTAATTCCTTCACTGGTCATATAAAAAATGACACGATTTCAAGATTACCTAAAGACGAGCCTTTTCGGATAGGTATGCACTGGTAAATGAGAGGGGTTCGCTTATATGCAGTTCGACTTTCCTGGATTTGTACTTCAGCATACTTTCTACTTTTCATCGACATATTTCTTTAGTATCAAAGGCATAATTTCAAAAAAGGCGTATAAACATCTACCCTCATATCTGACTACACAAATCAAGAACATCAATTCAGAAAAACAAAGTACAAGTATCTACCTCATGTCTAACTAAATCTCTTTCAGATCAGACCCACCCCACTTCCCTCAGATTTGCTCTTTTCTATATACAGGGCGCCTACCACACTTGGAAAATAAGATTAGGGACAGACGGTCTTTGAGGGACCTCATTATCTGGCATAGGGAGACTTACTTCCGGTTTCGTATAGTTTATTCACACCCGCGGACTGGCAAAGGAATTGTAAAGGAGGAATATTGGTTGGGGCCTCAACCGGTATTTTTTCATTCTTGAAACAAGTCATATTTTGGGGGGGCCTGCAATCCAAGGGGCTCGGTGGGGATTCCCCCCCGCAGCCATTACGCGGTTCTTTATTCAATAAGTATACGCCGAGCGAATTCTTTTTAGGAAGGCGAAAGAGAATTTGGTGTAGCAATCAGTTATTAGACTGTATATTAATTGCGTCCCGAGCAATTTTTACATGGTTGAGATGCGTCCCGAAGGAAAATGTACAATACTTGAATTGCGTTCTGCAATCCACACAGTAACTTAAATGAATTGCGTCCCGCCCGAATACTCAAGTATGTACCTGTCCTACCATTGGAAGCAATAGAAGAGTGCATTTAACAGGACTTCAGCCCTATTGCCCCCAGACCTATCAACAGTGGACAAATTCGCGAAATACATTCTGAATGAATACGTAAATGATGGAATCAATGTGGGCTGTATAATTTATGACACACATCAAATACGCACGACCAGTGCATGCGAGGCCTCCAATAGCAAACTAAATGGAATGTTCTATCATTCCCATCCCCATATATTCAGGCTCATCGAAGCCCTGTACTCGAGATAAAGAAATGTTGTATCTGAAAATGCAAAGTCCTGAAATTGCAAAAATAGATCCAAATGAAACCATTACGTCGCACAACAGCATAAAAAACAATGGGATGAGATTCTACGATTTTAGCTAAATTTTGAACGCTGAATACGATGGTCGATGGCATTGCCCATTTTTCTGGAGAACCTCTCGTTTTCCGTATTCAAAATTAAAATTTTATCAAGTTTTTCACTGTTCATTCCTTTTCGTTGTCCACGAATAGCTACACTGACACTAATAACAATACTGAATGCGCATAATTGTTTGATCAATGGTATCATCTACATGATAGATACTAAATTTCACATTTAATATAGAAAATAGAAAAAAAAAAAAAAAAAAAAAGAACTATAATAGAAAAAACTAACATGGACATTAAATTCCTCATTGAAAATACGTATATAATCATAATGTGGCAGTTTCTATAAAAATGGGTAACTTTGTTGATCAATCAAAGTATGCAAAAAAAGAAAAACAAAATTTTTTGGTCAAAAAAAATCAATTTTGAGATTCTGCTTGACTTCTATAGAAAAAACATCGCAATAACGAAGAGAAAATTTACGCGCAGGAGAGAGATAAAGAGAATTATGAAAGAGAATGAGAAAATAATGCAAATGTCTGCGTTTGCTTCTTTGTACTTTTTCGGAGCTCACGAATAAATCCGATGTTCTGAATTGTTACCACGCAGAAGAGCGAAAAATTACCTTTCCAACAAGCCCTCGTTGAGACTGGTAACGTGATTCCGCGGTGAGTTATGGCCGCTTGATGGAGTGGGAGAAAAAAGTGTGTCTAACATTAAACGCGTTTTTCCCCAAAAACGTGTTTTTGCGCGTTTTTGTTACACTCATCTTTGACCCCTTGTATCTCCGGAACCAAAAACGCTACAAATCTCGCCGAAAACTCGTTGAAATGGGCATTCATTCCTCTATTACATACTGCCCATAACTCAAAATTTGTCAGATCGACAAAGTTACTCCTTTTTATAGAAACTGTCACATATTTACTCTTATCATTGTTTTTTAAAAAATCTCAAATTGTTGTGTACTGTGTAGTGTTATCAAAGCAGGGACGTACTGAAGAGTTTTTACTACGGGGAGGGGGGGGGATTGTGAAAGTTCCAACTAATTCAACTCGAAATTACCAAGTCCGAGTATCAAAGCAAAAAAAAATTTGTCTTGTTGGATGACTAAAACGGTAGATTTTCCCAACTGCTGGGTGAGAAATTCCTACTGGAGGGGGGAGGGAAATATGCCCCACCGCCCTATTGGTACGCCCCTGCAACGAATAGTACATGAGTCGAATGGACCAAGGTGAAATTGATCGACTAACTTTTGTACACGACCTGTCACGAAAATTCCTACCTCCAAAGATGAAATAAAATCAACTTATTACTGTACTAATACGTGTTCGATGTATTATCATAATTCTGTGCAGTTTTTCTTTATAATTTTTCCCCCACACATTTACATATTTCTTTACGCATATGTCTGTAAAATATTACATTGGGGCGCAACTCATACTACCATCTTTTTGATTTGGGACGCAATTCAACTGTCTTCTATCATTTCTTGTGCCGCAATTGATGCAAAAATTGGTTTTTGGGACGCAACTAACATCTAGCGAGTTATTAGGCATGTAATTCAGTGGCATGACTTGGTTCTGATTCTGATTTTTCACTCTGGTTATATAAGTCAACACATGATTATTTCTTTTCATAACCTTTTCAAGGAATGTACAGACTCCTACACATTAGGGTGTCCCTTATTTTACAAGTTTTCGCCCATTGATTGAGTACGCAATAAAATTGGTTCCAATGGACCTAGAAACTCGCCATAAAAATTTTGAGCTCAATCTGAGACATTAACCCGTGGTGCTTTGACCTTGAAGTGATGTGTAATACTGAGATTTACAAAAAACCGCGAATACCTCGGAACATATCAACTTCAGGATCAAAATGTGTACAACATAAAATATTCCTTGTTAAATTTTCTATAAAAAAGATCCGATCCAACTTTTCTCTAGAACACATATTTACCGAGATAATCGCGAAAATGCGTAGAATTTTCGAAAAACAGTTTTTTTAAATATTTTACAGCTGAAATATCTATTAATGTCGGTAATGCACACTACAACATAACTTCAATCTCTGTCAACTGGGGCAAGCACCCCAGTTAGCCCCTCTCCCCACCTCGCCACGTCCATGACAGTTTGTTGGGTACCTAGTAGAGTAGACCACGGATTATGTATGTGTATCAACAATAGTTAACAATTTGCGCGTAAGATATAACATTGTGCTGTTAAGGAACAATCATGTGTTCTCAGAATTCAGGGTCATTTCCTATGGGCAAACCGCTGTTTCCTATTGTTGATATCATCTCAAGTTCACCATACCAAGTCTGCAACGGAATCTTATAATACTCAAGACTCAATAAAAACAGTCTGTCAACCCTAGATCGCAAAGTTCGGTTTTCTTCAATTATTGAATTTGGAATGGCTCACGGATTCGGACCGGGCAAACAACAACGATGCAATGCTATTTTAATGCGAAAAAGAAAACCACTCAAATTTCGATAAAAAATGAACTCATCTGAAAAGAAATTTTATTTGCTACAAGGCATATTCTTATCAATTTTCCGTTAACCGCGTTCATTCTCGAGATATTTTCAAAAAACGCCATTAACTGCTACGCTGAACTCCCCCTTTTCGCCCCCTTTTCCTTATCCGTTTTTCTTCAATAAGTGCTAGCGAACCTACAATTTGCCCGGTCCGAATATCCAGTTAACGTTTCAATTTTAGGCTCTTACACTAGGGTAAGACCAACAATCCTACCTCTTGCTAATACAAAAGATTTTAACAATCTCAAACACTTCTGCATGTGTCGACCCTTCACCCCTTGAACGATGAGATGAAGAAAAACATGCGCAGAGGTGGCTACGTTGCTCGTGCAAGTAAGAAAACATAAGTACTTGAAAAGTGTCAGTTTTTGCTATGGACATTATAATCAACATTAGGTAGGAGCCAGTGGTGGCAACTTTAGTACTGAGGCTCGGGCAACACACGAAAAAATTTCGAAAAACACACCAAAAAACCAAATTTATTTGAATATTTAGATTTAAATTTGGGTTGGTCGAAATTTTTGAAATTAAATTCGCATTGTCCAAAAAGTTTCTGTTTTTTCTCTCGCATAAATTGACCAGAATAATTTTGTAATCCTCCCCCCCTTTCAAAAGTTTAAAAAAGTCAGGCAACACACAAAGAAAATCTAAGTTGACACCACTGATATGAGCATATCTGAGAACACATGACTGTTCCTTAACAGCACAATGTTATATCTTATGCGAGTTGACTATTGTTCTATTGTTGATATACATAAGTACATAATCTAAGGTCTACTCTATAATACGAGTAGATGCCTAATAAACTGTCATGGGCGAGCCATGTGGGGGAGGGGGCAAACTGTAGACAGAGACTGAAGTTATATTGTAGTGTGCATTACCCGACATTAACAGATATTTCAGCCGTAAAATAATTTAAAAGACTATGTTTTTCGAAATTTCCACACTTTTTTGCGATTATCTCCATAAATACGTTTTCTAAAGAAAAGTTGTATGGGACCTTTGTACAGAAAATTTTACAAGGAACATGTTATATTATTTGCATTTTGGTCCTAAAGAGAATATTTTTTAAATAACTGCGTTTTCGCTAGTAAAGATCAGATATGAAAGAAAAAATAACAAAAGCCAGCACGTTCCTCGGAACTTTCACATATTTTTACGATTATCTCGGTAAATATGCGTTCTAAAGAGAAGTTGTATAGGGTATTTATTATAGAAAATTTAACAAGAAACATTTATGTTATATGCATTTTGGTCCTGAGTTGATATGTTCCGAGATATTCGGTTTTTTTGTAAAATCTCAGTATTACACATAACTTCAAGGTCAAAGCGCCAAGGGTAAATGACCTCAGATTGAGCTAAAAATTTTTACGGCGAGTTTCTAGGTCCCTTGGAACAAATTTCAGTGCGCACTCAATCGATTGGCGAAAACTTGTAGAATAAGGGACAGCCTAGTCTTGTACACACAAGATGCATCAGAGTGTCCTTTATTTTGCAAAGGTTTCTGGACGAACTTCGTAACATACTATTTTTCTTTCTTTTTTATGGCTAACTATATCCAGATTTCAGTCCACTAGGTCCAATAAGCACCAAGTCAGTCAGGCTTCAAGAAGGGCTTCTCTGCGGCCGATCACCTTCACACTATCAATGCTATCATCCAAAAGACAACCGAATACAAATACCCGTTTACTTGAACTTTATGGACTTTAATAAGGCTTTTAACCTGCTACAAACAAACTACACGCTAAAAGCCCCTAGTCAAACACAAAGTAAATCATAATTTGGTGTAACTAATACGGGAAATATACACAGGGTTAAAAGCACAAATTATAACCAATGTAGAATGGAAAACTTTGGGCATCAATAGAGGAGTAAAACAGAGGAACCTGATCTCCCTGCTTCTATTCAATTATGCTCTTAACGAAATTTTCACAAACCTAAATTGGGAGGGAAAAGGGGTGAAAATCAATGGGAAAATATTGAACAATTTAAGAATCCCACATGACACAGTGGTTGACGGAAAATGAAGAAGACCTACAAAGGATTCTGGAGAGGTCAGCTGAGAAGCAAAGAGGCAAGTATGGAGACAAATTTGACCAAAACAAACACTTTGAGTAGTTCTGGACGTACAAAATAAATAACAATCGAAATTGAAAAAATTGAAACAATAAACGAAGTAATATACTTAGGTCAATTCATCTCATTACTAAAAACCTCATATTTTTCTCCTGAAAAAGAACTTTACTCTCTTTGAAACTGTCTTTCCACACCTACAAACAAGTTGGCGGCACCTATCCTTTCTTTTATGGGAAGTAATTGCCCGACAAAGCTCGTTCATAGCATAGGTTATCAGAGGTTATCGCTATCTTGCAGCATAAAAATCAGAAATTTGAAAATTTTGACCGTATACAATGGTTATTTTAACTCTCATAACTTCACTTTTCTGACTTAAGGAATCCTTCCTTTGGCTGCAGCAGTGGATTACGTGTGCTTTTTTTAAAAGTAACACATTAAACTAATTCACATTATCATCCAGTATGCATGCTCCAAAGTGTCAAAAAACAGATAATCGATTCCCTCTGCCAACTTAATTCTTTGTACTTGTCACGAGGGCAACAATCACAAACCGACCAACTGGAAAAAAAATAAGAAAAAAATCACTTAAATTGACAATATCTACACCAGGCTAAACCAACTCGATTTTAAAATGCAAAATGTACCAGCACAGGCGTTACCTAAATTACCTATGTGATGTACAATCAGCTGTCAGCTAACGATTAGGTTTGACATCATAATAAGATAGCATTTTCTCATGAGATCACCTTCTTGCATTGAAGAGCCGAGTTTCAAATATCACGTCCTTAACCTTAGCTTTGCACCCAACTGACATGAAATGTAAATATCCACTAAGTACCTAGGTATGTACATAGTACCCATACCTACTTAAAACGGTGCACCCTCCCTTTCAAAAGCAACAATGAAAATTCCCTTACTCGTTCACGCTTCTACATTGTATCGTAAATTAGTTAATGCGACACATAAAAACCACGAACTCTTATTTGAATACAGGGACCAAAACTTACGCATAACGTGCATGGTTTGCTAATTTGACCCGCCCCGGATATCATCCCAATTTCGGGCGAACAAACGGTTCTTATTACGCTCTATTTAACTAAATGAGATAACAAGGACCCGTTAGCATTAATTACTTTTATATTATTATTTCTCGAACAATAAAACAAAAATGCAAGGTCGAAGAAATAAACAGTCCAACTTATTTTGATAAAACCAGCTCGCGTTCTGAACAATATATTCGAATACGGGACGGTTCGCGCGGTTCTCTTTGTGCCTTATCAAAATTCACCATCATCGTTAACGCCAGTCCAACGTAATTACATCAATTAGAAGTTTGGTTTTTAGAATACTGACATTCAATAACAAAAACTGTCGGTCCGAAAGTACCTACCTATAACAGACAGCCCTTTCGAATTTTATCAGCAGCGAGAAATCCACTTGAAGGCCCGCTATTAGTCCTGTCAATACTCGATGAGCTGACGAAGACGATCACCTAAATAGTTGTAAATGCTTCTTTTTTTCTCATTTGTTGGCAGGCATGTCTGATCGCTCGACATGAGGTACATTCCTTCGTTATCGAATATACGTAGGTTACTTCTGGATACAATAATTGATGAGACTCCCAAACGTATCTTCGATACACTAACACTCGAATATATACGCTACCGATAAGCGTTCACTTTCAGTGAGGCTTGTTTACAAGGAAATATATCTAGTCGATTTGCTTCCTCTGTATTTATAATAGATAAAACTTTTGTTTTCATCTTTCATAATGAGAGGTAAATAGTCCAGTGAACCGTGAGGGTTAGGTTCGAAGATTATCTAAATTTAGATCAGGAAGATGACTACAGATGAGGTTTCTGAAGGTGTTTTTGTTTCTATTCTCACGCCTTTTACGCTTCCATAATTCATTTGCATACTGTGATACCTGGTCACCAGAAAGTCACAGAGTTTCAGTTCCCAAACGCAACAGAGTCCAGGGAGACACTCGTCAACAGCTTTAATTTTTCAAGCATATAATGCCTATGTTTGTAAATTAGCGGGTACCAGAGTGTCTACTCATATGCTACTAGCCTAGAAGATATACAGATGAAGTACACAGCTATACACATGTAACATCTAGTTACCCAAACATCTCAATCTGCAAAGGGTGACGCCAACGTGTCATTTAGAAAGTGATGCTAACAGGGAGGTAACGTGTCAATAATTTCAACCAATCAGAAATACTTCTCATCAACGCCATCTACAATATTACATTTGGCAGAACATGAAACTAAGAATGTCACATTGCCACATGCAGCTCCCATTCCATATCACTCGATGTTTGCAGATTGAGATATAATTCATTTCGACTGATCTAGAAAAACTGAGGTCGAGTAAAGACAGTAAATATGGCTCAGTCGGCAATATGGCACACTTTCAAAATATCTATGGTGGCGACACTGGTTTGGTAAACCAGTAAGACCACTGCGCATTTTCTTCATGCAGGTATTAAATCTTCATTCAAATTCTTGTAATGATCGTTTAGACCTTCGCTATTTTCGAAATTACTCCGTGTTTTTGAAATGAAACCAAGAACCGACCATAAAGGGTTACAGAAAAAGGTTTGAAGTAACTTGCGGGCGAGATTTCAACTCAGCCTCATTTGATATCAATTTATATTCGTCCCAGTTCAGCTGAAAATGCATCATATTCACTGTCCTTATCCGACTTAATTCGCTATAATGATGAGCCATACAGATTATTCCCATTCTTTGGTTCATCTGGCTCTTTATTTTTATCTATTCCATCAAGGACGAATTGGACGTATAAGTTATTGGGAACTACCCCGATGAGCCAGTACATTTCGCAGTTTGGGACCGATACAGTAGCTGGAAGAGGAATAGAAAAAACAGGAGACTGTTGCCTCGTTTCAAAATTGTGAAAAACGTGTGCCCCTTTCGCCCAATCGTGACTTTTCTCGTCACCTATCAACTGTACATCTAGAGTAGTTCAGAATAAAATTATTGGGACTGTGCAAATTATAGAAGCGCTAGTGTAGAATAGGTATTTTTTGATAAGCGAACAGTGATTTGACGTCACACAGTGAGTTACAGTTCTTGGTTACTGTTAGCAAAAATACCCACTTTTGGCCAACGAACGTTTTGACTCCCATAAGAAAAACACAGGGAGCAAAGATCATTATGTTACTATTTGAGAATAAGAAATTTGTTAGTAACTGGAAGTTTATTAGCAAATGCTAGAAACCTTCTGGATTAAAAATATATAGCTTTGGTTTCTAAGAAATTTCTTATTCTCAGGTAGTAACATAATGATCTTTGCTCCGTGTGTTTTTCTTATGGGAGTCGAAGTAACCATCACTGTTCGTTTTCAGTTGGGTTTAGTTCCGGTGCTGTTGTTGTTGTTGTTTGCACAGTCCCAATTCTACTAAAACTTTTCTTCGAAAAAGGTCATTTACAACTTTTTATTTAATGTGATGACCGCGACGCAACCGAGCTGCAAAACCGGTTACGCAATTTTCAATGCTTTGAAACTGCATACCTACATCATGAATTATCAGGCGCAGATACACGGGAAGGGAAAAGTGGGCAATTGCCCCTCCCAGAAGAAGGTACTTACGAGTATATTCATTGGTAGTACTTACGAATATCCACACTGTTAGTTTCGTAACCTCAGTCATAATATGAATCAAGAAATTGACACTAACCTGAAACAAATGAAAACAATAGTACGTTAGAGCTTTGAAAGTGCACTTTAGGTACCCAAATGTAGGTCGATGAGTTCTGGGCTAAGAATTAACAGAGGCGGATACACAAGGAGAGTCACGGAGAGGCCGATGCTCATTCCAGGGCGAAATACTTCAACTGAAAATTCTTAAAAAATAACAGACCAGTCAGATAATACAACAAATTCGAACATTTTGGGGTAGTTATTCAATGATAGCTTTCTGTAATACAGCTGAAAACCAAATTTTCATTCCCTTGAAATGAAAAGCGAATGGCAAAACTTCTACCAGAAATCAACCCTATACCTCAAGATCCAGTCACCTAGCCTGCGAAACATGTCAGGCAAACAAATAGACAAGGGGAAAGACAGCAGATAGACAGCCAATTATTTCTATAACTGTTACCACTTCTTCCATTTTCAAAGCCTTGGAAAAGTGCAAGTGCCTCGAATATTCAGTTGGAAAGGGTGAAAAACGAGACTGTGTTCAGTCAGTCATCAAACAATTTCCGTTCCAGTATTCAAACTTCCACACCAGTACCAGTACTCTCTCTGGACTCCGACACACACAACACCCCTTCCACAAAACTACGTATCATAAAAAATTTTCTGTTCAGCTTAATCACTTGATATGCCACCAAAATAGGTTAAAAAGTCCAGTTTTTACGTTTGAACATCTTATCGCCAAATATACAGACTATTATTTTTTCTCCCTTATAATAAGTTATTCGATATGCATGCAGATTAACCGAATCCAAAACTGAACTATCTTCTGATTTTTGTCTCCTTTGGGATCGGATATCATTCGCAAGGTTAAATCCAGCACCTTTAAACACCTATTAAAATGCTGGGAAGTAATCTCAAAATAATGACTATTATTTCATCGACACCCCCTCCAGTGGGATCGCAGTAAGTGAGAGCCAAGAACTGCATTCTAACTTGAATTCAGCGATCTCGAAAACTGATCAGCTAATTACAATTTCGGCATAATAACCAATATTCAGCAGAAACCATCACTGGTAGGATCCCAATGGATCAGATCCAAAAATGGCCTTCAAAATTAAATTTATCGAGCTCAAAAATCTATAAATTGAAAACAATCTCAGTACATTTTTATGAAACATCATTTCATACTAAGTTATTCGTGACATATAGTTGACAGGTGGCGAGAAGATCATGAAGAACGAAAGGGAGCACATATTTTCCACAATTATAGACGAAGCGACAGTGGAAGGGTGGGGAACTTTTACTGTGTTCCTTAGGATGTGTATCTTCACTACTTCATGAAAAATGAAAAAACCTTCCGGAATTAGTCCGAATAAAAAGACTACGACAGAATTATTTATGATCCATCCACATTCAGCTGTATTGGAACAGGGAACTGACCCATTTCTGTAATTTTCATTTCCTTCAAGGTCACTGATGGCCAGACAGTTCTTGAAATTCTTCGGCCTCCGGCGCAATTAAAACCAAACGACAGACAATCGTCTACATTAAAGTAATATCTATCATCGTGAGCTACATCCTCTCGAAGGCTTCCAAGGCGACAATTAATAATTAGACAATCGCGGTTATCAAACTTAACGTTATTATTGCTTACAATTCAGCATTTCGGAATTCCTGTACCGTTGATATGTACATGCTCACTACAAATACATCGAGTTCGTCCTCCTCAAGTGAAACGTATTGTTAAATTGTCAGCTCTAATTAAAACGTATACTCTTCTACACTGCCTCAATTACAAATTAATTAGCGCAGCCTTTCAATTGGTACAAATGATGGCAGAACGCGGTAATTATAATAATTAGCTTCTCTTTTACAGCGTCAATTAGATAATACCAAAGCATTTGCTCGCGTAAATAGCGGTAGCACACGTAATTTCAGGTTGCAGTATGGGTCATTCTCAAAAGACGGGCATTTTGTTTTTCACATTCCAACTTTTATATTTTACGTTTGCTTACTCCTCAATCAAAATCTCAATTTGGCCCTCATTTCAATGTTACAATAAATAAATGCATAAAATTCCTTACAGGACTAAGCCAGTAGTGAGAGCCAGGGGAATGAAGTTATACCGTGTTGCCTGTGAATAGAGATTCTCATGTAGTAACCTAAAATTAGTAAGAACAAAATCTATTTCATTGCAAGATTAAAACGACTCAATTAGAATAAGAAATGGTCACTAGGGGAATGAGTTGAAAAGCTACATACAGAAATCCGCTACAAAGCATGCGGTTACAACTTCCAAGAATTTCTCAGGGACAGTGTAAATATCAGTTTTATGACTTGTTAATAACATAACAACACTGCCAGCTTGCCAAGATTTACAAACGCTGTTTCATTACAACCCCTAATTGTAACATATTATACATTCATGAACAACTCGTTCAAGAAATTTTTGTTGAATGCTAAAACAAACGTGTTCAAGAATGGACGAACATTTCCAAGGTGAAGGGATTGCTGGCCAACTCGTTCAACAGAAAGAGAAAGGGAGGCAGTTATTGTATGAGGTAATAGCATGATTAGGTGATGGGGAGGGGACTGAACGTCAGTCGCTGAATGGAGTTAACTCGTTCAGGATGAGCAGTAAATTGAATGGAGCAACTTTTTGTTTGCTCGAGTGAACAGAACAACTCGTTCACGTTTACTTCACAGGTTTTTGTTGACCGCTGAACAAACGTGTTCAAGAACAGACCAACATTTGCAATGTGACCGGATTGCCGGCCGACTTTTGTTTACTATGCAAAGAGAGGAGGAAACGGGTAGCGTGTGAGGAAGAATGAGAGGCTGATATAGAGGGGATTGAACTTGAGTTGTTGAATGGAAATAAACGCGTTCTGGTTGAGCAGTGCAGTGAATGGAACAAACTGTTCGCGGTTACTCTTTTTTGTTAAGTGAACATAATGACTTGTTCACATTTCATTCACAGGTTTTTGTTGAACATGGAACAAACGCGTTCAAGAACAGACCAACATTTGCAAGGGGAACGGATTGCTGGCCGACTCGTTTACTACAAAGAGAGGAGGGAACAGGTAGCGTGTGAGATAGAGTGAGAGGCTGATATAGAGGGGATTGAACTCGAGTTGTTAAATGGAAATAAATGCGTTCAGGTTGAGTAGTACAGTGAATACTCTTTTTTGTTACCTAAGTGAACATAATGACTTGTTCACATTTTATTCACATGTTTTTGTTGAACACAGAACAAACGCGTTTAAGAATGGACTGATATTTTTGCTAAGTGAATGGATTGCTGGCCAACTTGTTCAATATAGAGGGGGGGGGGTAGTATGTAAAATAGATACAGATTGAGTTAGCAATGAAGAGAGGACTGAACTCCAGTTGTTGTATGAAACTAAACACGTTCGGGTTCAGCAGTAAAATAAACAAAATGAGTGGGTTGCATTTACTTTTTTTTTTTTTTTTTTTTTACTCTAGAGAACAGAACGAGTTGTAGAAAAGTAGTGACATATATCAACTTCTCTGTCACGCTTCTCTCTCCGCATATAAAGATATTAATTTTTTCTTATTGTAAGGAATAGACTCGATCTCCCTGAACTGTACAAAATTGGTTCAAAAGCATGTGCCTGAAGTCCATCGTGAGTCTAAGAAGTATGATCCTATGACAGGTCATGGAAATGAGAAAATTAAGAGTTCAACAGTTTTTTCACTGAGGTAAGGGGAAGGTAGAACGCTATCCAATGTACAATGCGAAGGTAATTTTAAACTGTTGACAAAATTGCGAAATTATGTTAGAACCTTATAACACAAAATGCCCACATTTTTTGGAGAATGATCCGTGTATGTTTTCGGAGCCTAGCGCACTACAAAGGCCCCGATAATGGTTTTCCATTTTTCAAATCATCTACGCTCGCCTGAATCGACGCATTTGCCGGATAAAAACGCCGCAGTTAATCCTCATATCGACATTTTCTTCTACCTAACCACCATTTATAGTGATGTCTATACGAACACCCAACCATCAAGCCATCACTCGAACAGCTGTGTGTCTTTTTAACCGTTCATCCGCGCTGACAGAACAATGATGCCACTATTAAACATTTCGTCGTTGTTTTTCCAACTAAGTACATGCATCTCATATTTTTTTATTTTTTTTAAATAATAATAATAATACATTATGTAAACCGAAACGTTTAGCGAGTGTTCGACGTCTGTCTGAAAACAGATTTCAATCAACTTTTCGGTTAGAGCCCGCCACGGACTGACAGAAAATGAATCAACGACAGAGCATTGTCAACGGAGAATATTTTCGGGGCATACCGATGACACGATGTGCGAATTTTCAACAAAAAAAGTGTACACGCTGAATCGCAATAACAACACGCGTTCCAAGAATTATTCACTTATAATTACCGCAAGTTCGTGACTACCATACTCGTACACGGTCTATTAGCAGAAAAACAAAAATTTGCATGTCCTATCGCACTCG
The DNA here is from genome assembly GCA_031841125.1 of Acanthococcus lagerstroemiae. Lineage (NCBI taxonomy): Eukaryota > Metazoa > Arthropoda > Insecta > Hemiptera > Eriococcidae > Acanthococcus > Acanthococcus lagerstroemiae. The sequence goes on along the minus strand of CM063106.1, from coordinate 72,763,317 downwards.
AATTAATCATTTTAATTCGGAGATGGAGCTGGACTGGTACACGTTTCAAGAACAACTTTTCCTCGTTACAATGGACATACTACACTCGATTTTATTGTCCGAAAGAACATGTACTTCTAACACACCCTTCTTGTTAGATATATTAATCCGGAAGTACTCGTTGAAATTTTCTGCAGGGCAACGTACTTCAGCTTGCGCAAAAAAATATTCAGCGAAAAAGTTCGCCAGATACTTGGCTTGTTGGGGAGAACTTGAAATAAACCACGTGTGCACATACTCGAGTAAGTGCTCTTTTCCGCTTTCCAATATGGCCAAATGGTTCCTCGATGAATTGAAAACACTTCAACTGAGATTAAAGAATCACTTTTAGAATGCTAACACCAGGATACGTTTCTGTTCCGGAGAGAAGCCAATATGTCATGTTCTTGAGTGGGCCATGCTTTGAGCAGTATGCGAACAAAGAATTCAAGAAATCGAACCGGGCATTAGTCTAATGAAGTGGACCATATTCATCTAATTTTATTTATTTAGAGCGCACAGAGAGCATTCTAAATTTCTGATACACACTCCCGTCAAATGAAGAAGACCAACTATAAGCAGACTAAATGACTTGAGCAGACTCGAGCAGTCTTCGAATTAGATTAAGACAGTGCCACTTATTGGTCAAGTGCCAATTAATGGTCAAAATTTTGAAGCCCTATGTTATTTTTTATCAGTATCTGGCAACCACACAGTACTTCAATATGGTCTGTGCTCGAAGTTATTTTGATGACTCACATTGAAGGTATGAGCTAGGGAAAATTTGCCTGTTTTCGGCGTGATAACGTTCCCGTATCTTCAAAGTACGTCATAAAAATCGAAAAATTAAGTACTTCATGCTATTGATTTAAAACTTTTTGTAACTGTGCGTTTTAAGAAAGTACTAAGGAACGTTTTTCGAATAATTAAAGAGACGATTGAGTAGCTGCTTATTAAGGGCAAAATTAAAGATGAAATCCAGTAGTGGAACTGATTATACCTCAGTCCGATCAACCCTGTCGACAGGGAGGGGGAAAGAGGGGGATACCCCGGGCCCGAACTTTCAGGAGGGCCCGACATTTTTAAAAAACCTGAATTTCAACGCTTACGGCTACATAATATCGTACATCAAATTACCTAGCAATCATGCCTTACAAAACGTCTTATCCCGTAGCTTCTAATTTTTTCTCATCAGACGAAAGAAAAAAATGAACTGGAAGGAGGGCCCCCTCCCCGTCCCTCTTTTTCTCTCTACGGGGCTGAGTCCGATCATAGTGTTTTTTGATTTCAGTAAGTTAGGTAACCCATTCGAGAGTTGCAGAACGTTTGACAACGATGAAATTCAATACACGGGAGAAAAAAGTTGACAATCGTTTGGTCTGACCAATATTTAGCTCCAATTTTGTTTGACCAATGATTGGCAAATGTTTTCTTTCTCTTGTTATCCGTCTGCCGAATGAAATGACGCTTGACGAAGAAAATTCCAACTTTTACTTTAATTACAATAAATACAAATAAATTGAATTTCACTTTCCCCTTTTCATTCTGTCAATTTCAGATAGCTTTTATCAGACTGTACCAAACACTGGTCGACCAATAACTGGCAAACTGCAACATATTTTCAGAAATTCACAGAAAATAGCACTTGAGCTTGACGTCAGCCCACGTAAGTGAAACTCATCCCAGATGGCATACACTACCATATGCTATGATTAAGAATGTAAAATTTTGCAAACCAATAATTGGCAATGGTTGTCAAATTTTGGTTTTGGACCCTTCATGGGATGCCTGTGGATTAAACCGGGGGGGGGGAGTGATAGCAGCGCCATCTTATCATATGTTGTGGAGGAAGGAGGGGAGTATCCATCGATTCCAAAATCAACTCCTTCATGTAATTAGAGCTCGAGATATGTACATCCAAAAACAAACCTGACCAATAAGTGGCACTTGACAGATGTTTGCAGGAACTTTTCTCAAGAGCGGGAGGGGAGTAATAGGTCCTTATTCAGCACACTTACAATATCGCACGCAGTATAAAGTGGTAGTGCCTCGTTCATCATACCTCTTCATCATTGTAGACAATGAAATGTCGCACTGTTATATCACACTATTATAGGCTGCGTGATGTGAGACATTCTTCAAAAAGTGGGCATTTTGTGTCACGAGGATGTATGAATTAACAATATTTTCAACATTTTAAAATCCCTTTCGTCTTGTACATATTTTTGACTACGAAATGAGTTAATTGACAGGGTCCCGCCTTCCCATTCCGAACACTTATTTTCTCATTCCCAGAAGCGCAAATAGGGCTCAGAACTGTGAGGCTTAAGCCCTCTAATTATGAAGCATCACTGCATCATTTTATTCGGTAATCTTTCATTTTTTTTTTTTTTTTGTTTTTGGGAGGGGGCTATTTAGAAGTTTGGGGGCTAACCCCCTCCCAAGCCACCACCTATTTGCGCCTATACTCATTCCCTTGGCCAGTCGCTGGTCATGTGCTACTTAAACTCACGATTGACTTTCGGCACATGTTTTGTAACTAATTTTGTACGAAATTAAGGAAATAAACTTGTGCTCGAATTCGACGATTTAGTTTTTGAAATTCCTTATATCCATTTCAAAACTGCACGCTGAGGAAATAAAAATACATGGGAGTTCCTACGATATTTTCACAACATTTATGTTCCATCCACTGCCACCCTCAGGAGAATATTCCACAAAATTTTTCTATACGGAATTCAGAGTCGGCATTCTAAACTTTTGAATTTTCCAGTTTCATGGCCCTTTCAACCCTGATAATAAATCGTCCGTGAAAACATTTTCTTTCACTCTGCTTTCTAGTAGCTTGAAGCATCCAGTTTTTGGAAAATACTCTTTAACAAATCTGTAATTTTCATTTATCTACACCTCATTTGGAATTTTCAGCCCTGTCGGCTTCAAAGAGCATCATACAGAGGCCAAAAACAATCAAAAGGACTAGTTTTTCACAATTCATAGCCCTTGGAAAGCGTTCTTTCAGAGCAACCCAGGGCCGTACCCAGGATTTAAGTAAGGAGGTGTTTTTCGATTAAGATGAATTTTTTTCTTGGTGGGGTGGGGGAGGGGCTACAAATACCCCAAATTTATCCAATTGCGTGCATGTATATGACAAAAACTTCAACATTTTTTGAAACTCTCATTTTCATACTTTTTACAAAAAATGTAATATATCCACCCTCCTCTCCGTCTCAAACCCATTTTGTTTGTGTTTTTCTTTTACTATGGGTTACGGCCCTGCACTTTTCCGATGAACTAGGTACATTTTTGAAATATCCTAAATAACATACGAGAAATTTCAAAAGAATAATTTTCGTAATTGGCCTCAATAGAGTTGTTTAAGGAGACAAGGGGAATAAGTTGAAATTTTTCAAACAAAGCCATATTATTTCAAATGGCGAACAGGGTGAATGCCAATGGTCTTTGGTTTTTCGCCCAGTTAAACTGAAAAAAATCAGTTATTTTCAAGGGTTTTCCGCGCTTAGATGGATGGACATAGCAATGGGAGACGTAGGAAAAATGTTCCTTTCAAAACGTCTTGCCAAACTGGCCAATTCAAGGAAGTCGATTCTTAATTATTGGAAAACATTTTAAAAGTGTATACCTATTTTTTTATTATTATTATTATTATTTTTTTTTTTGGTTTGGGATTTCAAAAATGTCCATCGAGTAACAAAATATAAAATCAATCAGAAGTTGGCCAAAATTACCAAGTGTTGACCGTTTTATTATATTATTATTATCATTATTATTATTGTTATTCAGGGCCGTACCCAGGATTTATGTAAGGGGAGAGGGGCTTGCGATCAAGATACATTTTTTCCTGGTGGAGGGAGGGGCTCAATCACAGGTCCGCTCTCTTCTCCGTTTCAACCCATCGTTTTTTCGTGGTTTTTTTGACCAATGGGAGGGGTTTGAACCCCTAAAACCCTCCCCATCGGTACGGCCCTGGAGCAACCAGACTGAAAATTCGAACTGTTGTGTAAACAGACAGGAACTAAAGACTTCCAAAATTTATAGCCAATTACTTCGTGTACGGGGAGGAATCATGGGCCAGAAACTAGTGAGCATTTTAATGAAATTACATACTTTAACTGATTATACACATTAGAACTGCCCTCTTCTTTGCCTAGCAAAAACTGATTCGCCAAGATCGCGTGACTATCTACGAGTGCTACGTCCGAAATTCGCTGGACCTGGAACAGGTGTACGAATCTACGAAATCCATGACCGTAAATTTATTGACCTTCGGTCTAGAAGTGAACATTCTCTAACGCCAGACTATGAAAGGACTGGTTGGTGCTCGACTTGTATTTGTACGCTATACCGAATCTCATTTCATTCATGACTTCACACATGTATTCATAAGTACAGCAGCTAATATTTTGCTTCCAATTGGATAATGTGCGGGACAAAACGGCATCACCAAGGTCATTTCATATATTTATAATAGACCGTTAATCGATACACGGTTCACTGCTCTAAGAAACCAATTACCGGTCATCGTTTAGTTTTACGAACGGGTTACGGCGAAATTCTCGGGGGGAAGGGCAGAATTCGGACATGGAACCCAATTACTCAGTGAAGCAAAGCAATTTTGGAATATAGAGTTCAATTTTCAACATACTTGGTACTAATAGAAATATTTTTGCATATTGTCATTGCCATCAAAAGAGAAAGTTTTCTTGTTACAACTAAAATTTGATACCTAGATGACCTAGTGCGACCGCATCGAACCTTTAGTCTTCGAATTAGAAATTCGACATGCCGAAATTGAACAACCGCGAGTAAAGAGTTTGCACAACTCGTTTCCATAAATACCCCTTACTCTAAACATTTTCGAAATTGATGAAATTCTTCTTTTGTCTTTAGCGGATGGAGAATTACGATTTCCTAAGATGCCACCTGAATTGGTGGAACTAAATTTACATGTAGATTGTAGAAGATTAGAAGAACGTTTCTAGCACCGCAATGCGGTTTCGTTCAAAGGTTCAAATTTGAGAGTCATTTGTCATTATTTCTAGGTAGTTCCTTCAGATAAAAAAGCTTAGATCTTGAATGTTGATCATTGTTACGCGACTGCAGTCTGCAGCTTCGCAGTTTGAAGCTTTGAATTATGAGTAGTAAGCACAGCCGACCCTCTTCGAGTAGCGTAGCTGCTTGTTTCAGTCTTCAATCTGATTCGGTTCGGATGATATTCCAATTCATATCCGAACTCATACCGTATTCAGTCCTCACATACCATTACTGATGGCTCATTTCCACCGAGGCTGGCAGCATGCATGCTAGAAGCATGAAAATCGCCAACATTTACAAATGTTGCCGAACGTAGTTTACACCGAATTTGCTAGCAGCAAGTTGGCAACATGCTGCCAGCAAATGTTATCCGATCGGATTCGATTCCGTTTGGACAACATGTTACCAGTAACATGTTGCTAGCAAATGCTGCCAACGTTGCTGCTAACAAAATTTCCAAACGATCTATAACACTACTGCTAGCATTTGGTGTAAATGAGCCATGAGCTTTCATCCAAGAGCTGTTTCATTCTGCATTCGGTTATACGAACTACGCCAGTTTTCGGGACGGGGGTCCGCTATTTTTCTCGGGTTTAAAAAGAGAAGTGATAGGAAGGTAATCCGAGTATACATCCTCGGATCCGTCCCGTACAGTACTCTCCAAAATTCTTCCATAGTCGCAATGTATAAAATACCAACAGAGGAATAACATTGTCGAACTCGAATACTAAGAGCTGCTTCAGGTTTTCGGGAAAGGTCCCTACTGCTCCCAGGATGAAGACGAAAGGGACTGAATAACACTGCAGAAGTACATCTCCGGATTCGTCCCATAAAGTACTCTCCGAAAGTCTTCCAATGTCCTTATGCAGAAATAAGTAGAAAAATAGCATTGGAAGGTACGCAAGGTTTCGGGTAGGGGGTCCGTTATTGTCCTCGGGAAGAAACGGAGGAGGCTAAAAAGCAGTTTGAGCATACATTATCGGATCCGTTCCTTGCAGAATTTCAAAATTCTCCAGTGTCCTAATGTAGAAATATACCAGTACAGGAATAGAACTGATGAACTTAAAAGCTAAGAGCTACGCTTGTACTCGGGAAGGGGGTCCACCATAGGCTTACGCACGAAGACAAGCAGAGCCGAAAAGTAATTTGCGTATACATTTTCGAATCCGATCCCTGCGATACTCTCAAAAATGTTTCCGAAGTCTTAATAATGTAGGCAATACTCAATGCCAATTGATCTAAAACATTTTATTGCTTGATAACGAAGGTGTGCGATCAAACTCTCTGACTTACAGTCTTAACCCCCCCCCCTTCCCCGACACATAATGAATACCGGAAGTTTTGGATTTTATTCGTACGCTGCATAAGCGCATAATTTATAGTATCATTCTAGTTTCACGTAGCATAAATTCGACTCAAGAATGACAATTTTTGTAAATTTGAAGGCCAATTATGAGGCACCTGTAAATGGAAGGGCCATTAAAAATTATTCGGAATCAGCGTGAAAAATTAGTCTTGGTGTCTAGGAAAATTCGCTTGCTGCATTTTTGTAGAACTTTTTTGAGTCTTTCCATACACCAATTTCAAACACTCACTAGAAATTCAATTTTAAACTCAGGAATGATTTTTTTTTTTAAATTGCATAGAATATTTTTTAACTCATCTTCTTCTATAAAGACGATTTCTAGCAGTGAAGGGTTTGCTGACAAATCCATATGTAAATCTGTTTCAAGCTTCGAAGTTCCAGAGGCACGCGTTAAAATTATTTTGAAAGCCTAAAAATTCTGTGACATTACTTTCATAGGGTCGCTGTGTGGCCGAGTGGTTAACGTACCCGTTTCGCAATCCTTGCGTCTCAGGTTCGAGTCCCACCAACGCTGAAAAGCTAGTGATATTCAAACATCCCCCACCATCATCCTCTAGCGAACATATCGACTACAGTATCAATCGAGTTGGAAAGATAACGCGTCCTGTAACCCCACCAGTTCGAAGAAACAAGACAGTACAATCACAGAGCGTGTTACCACCAGATCTGAAGATTGAGACTGTCGTGTGCACGTTGTCGACATCTTACACAACGTCGTGTAAACACATGGCTAGTAAGTAAACTGCGGCTGCACTTTTTCCGACACCGAAAAGGAAAACTCTAACGCAACAAACCGAGAGGAACGCAACGACAAACTACCCGGACTAACCTCGCCCACAGAAGTCGTGCGTGAGAAACCGCGACCGCCGACACTCGGCAACGGATACGGTACCTGACTGACTGACTTTAATAAAATCAGAAAAGATTTACGGGATAACTCCGTCAAATTTTGAAAACTTTTAAAATAACAGACACCCCTTAAGAGAGATACTTTGAAAAAGAATAGCAAGAGCGAAAATTTGAGTAGCTCGCTTCCCAGGAAAATAAATGCAATATTTGTCTTGAAAAACATGAAAACATATTTGACCAGGGGCAGCATTATTGAAACGTTTTCGCGATGTTGCGGATAACACAGCATGTACTTGAAATGGGATGTTATCCGTAACATCAGGAAAACATTTCAATAATACCACCCCAGGGTTGTCTACCAGAATCAAATAATGAAAATTCGTGGCTTCTTCATGGTTTTTCGTGACCTTTGAACTTCGTGTTTTTCATGACCTACATTAAAACTTTGTGGCTTTTTCGGAATTTTCGTGGCTGGTAGACACCCTGTTGACTCATTGTTCACATCAGCGATACCGTTTCTTCCATTTTCGGTAGAAGACTGAACGACCATTCGGAAATTTTTGAATAAATTCAGCGACCACAGAGCGAGAGAACACAAACAATAATACCGAATTACGAACTACGCGAAGTTGGAAAAAATGAGCCAGATCGATTTTCACTGGCACTGATATACAACCCAATTATTTGGTACAGCATACTGTCATAAAATCAACATCCTGACTTATGACATCAATTATCCAAACACGAGCAAATTCCGTTGAAAATAAGTACCGGAAAAATGAATACTCGTAGTTAGAAACGTGACGAAATCAATTTGTAAAACTGGATAATCGTGAAAAACACGTCACGCAGACGATTATTAAATTTATACGCGAGCATTTTACGATGTTGCAGTACTCTGCACAATTATAATATGCACACTAATAAATGAAAAAAAAAAAAAAAAAATGAAATCACGCGTATTTTTACAATGCTATAAATTTTCTTGAAATATGTTGTCAAGTCATCACGCTCAGTTTCGAGCAGCGTTAAAAATTTGTCAGCGAATTCGTAGCCTTCTCCATAGTCAGGAGCACTCTTCCCAAGGCAAAATTTAGTGAAACCACTTCATCGGTTATCCAACGGGAACAGTAATTGCAGCACCCTATTTCAGACAGAAAATTACACTCTCGATGGTCTTTTTTGCCTGAGATGTGTTTTTTATATCGTCGACATAAAAGGATCTATTTATTCAAAACTCAAATTTCTTAACCCCTTTCCCTCATGTTTGTCCAGGTTTACCTTGTAGCACCGGCAACTGAACTTTCAGAATCTGCAGAACTTCTGTGCAGCCACCCCGGGAAATCTACCTGCTGGGGTACCTATTCGACGACATGGACACAAAAATTATTGGATGCAGTTGGAGGCAATGAAGCACCGCTCATCCCGTACTTTGGGGCGTATTAAACGTGAGAATTTTCACCCCAAGATACAACAATAAAGCAGTGGTCCTCAGTTGATAATTTTGAGACTTGGAGACGTCTTACCAGGTATTTTCAGGTTTTATGATTCAAGAAACCCCAAAATTTATTTGATGGTAAAGTAGGAGGCTTCTAGTTGGAAAAATTTGGACCTTTCCATGAGTACGCCCCGGCTCCAACTCCTGACATTTGCTTAATTCATGTTACCTTTCCTCGCTCTCATCACAGAAAATGTCAGGGTCTGTACCTTTGTTCTGGATTTAGTTTGTCCTCCGAGGATGAGAGGCACCCATAAAAAAGAAATGCGAGGACTTCAAAAGAATACGAAAAAATCATCAAAAATACACGAAGAGAGGGAAACTTCATAGTAGTAACATAATAAAACCGCGTACAAACATTAATACTCTTCGGAATCCATATGACTTATTTAGACTCTGATGATAAATCATACTGGCTCCAATAATAGGTACTCATTTGCATCCTAATATGACATAGATAATCTACGAAGCATTAAGACTCATTCGGAATCAGCTAAAATACATTCATACACAGCCAGGAATTATTCAAATTTCTCTGATTCCATTAAAACTCATTTGGCACTTTCAAAACGCATTTAGACTCTGTTAAGACTTACTATGTAAACTTATTCAGACTTTATTCGCAATCTGCCTCTGTCAAGACTTCATGAGATGCACTCAGGCTACATGTTCAGACTCATCGGATCTCATCAAAATTCTTTATGACATCGTTGAACTCAGAATTCCATCAGCATTAACACTGATGTAAATTTACACTTATCAAGCTGTCTATTAAGGTCAAAATTGAGGGATTTATTCTCGAATTTTTGGAGAATTTTTCCAGTTTTTTAAAGTGGACTTTTGATGACATGCATGAGAAAATTCATCGTCGTTTTTCTATTCAGAGAAAATGCTCCCGACTCGATTTTCTAAGCGACTGGGAACCTGTTTTCAAAGTGTGGGCTTTTAAGAGCTTGAGGGATCAATACATACTTTAGTTACTTGTTTACATTGAGACGATCATGAATATGGTATTCCAGCTTTCAAGGTTTCACACCACTAAAATTCGGTGAGGACTCATGCAAAATCTCTCAAGTGTCAAGATCAGACCTGGACAAGATAATGAAGAAAATTACGAGTAACTAGACAAGATAAAGGTAATCTATATTTTAAAAGATAAAAAAGGAAGATATGATGATGGGAAATTTGTCCGAAATCTATCTGTAACAGAATCCCAGATGATGCTAAAAAATTATCTAAATAATAATCAAAGATTCTCCCGATAAATTCGCTAAATATAGTCATTTGATTTCCTGTCAGAAAGGACTTTGTATCAGGCTAAGTGAGCGAATGTAAAGTTTTTCTTCTATTTTTCAAGCCACCAAGTCTCTACCGGACTACCTCTATCCAGTCCAATGAGCACGGTATACGTTAATAAAAAAATAATGAAACAGAAAATATGTAAGAATTTTTAGCCTGTTCAACGAATGTTGACTACTTCCTTGCTTTTGATTTTGTATAGACAGTTTTTCAACATTTTCAATCACTGTGGTGCCTTTTAGTAAACACAGACTTTTTCCCTAGTCAATTCCAGGGAATAAGACGTTTTTTTCAGCACTTCAAAAGAAAGAAAAAAAATCAGGGTATTGGTAAATTCCCCATCTGCCCTCTTAGCGATCGGTGTCTAAGCTCCTCTCGATGCCCTAAGCCTCTAGGTAACAGAAATTCGATTTTTCCACGCTTATCTCCATTCTCGGTAGAGACTACATGCAGAACAACCAAAATCTGAAACCGGTGAAGAACCAAATTGCAGCAACGTGAGTAATGAGCATTTTTCATGAAAAGTCAAGATGTGAAATGAAAAGTTAAGAGGTGAAACATAATATTTTTATTGTAAAAGTCGATCAAATGTACCAAATGAATCACAATTTACCTCTGAAGGTAAGTAGAATATACGTAGTGATGGACTTGATGGATACTTTGGAAAATTTTCGATGATTATCAAGGGACTCCAGAAGTACCGAAGCTCGAGGCAAGGGTTAGTAGTATGTCATTTTGTCTCCTAGTTTCATCGAAGGAAATTGTAAGAATGAGAATTGCATATAAGCTGGATGCCCATTTTTGACGATGTCTAGTTTCATCTTAAGGGATCAAACAAATCCCCCCTCCCTCTCAAAGGAGGATTAGAAAAAAGGTCTATCAATATGGAAATTTTAAATAAATGAGTAAAGGTCGAACGTGCCGAAGTAGAGCTTTCTAGGGTCGCTGACTGCGTATGATCCGTCGAACTCTGAATCCAGCTCCCATTTGGGAAACAGATGAACATTCCCGTTATCTACATAAGATAAAATCTCTGTTTTCCATCTTATCGGAAAAATCTGCAGATATTCACATACGCCCAGGTTTGGTGAACATTCCTTCAGATTCTTCTCTACGACTAAACTTTTAAATGTTATTCAAACTTCGCAAAGACTTATTCAGACTCATTAAGACTCCGTTAAAACTCAGTATCTGCACCTCCTCGGGATCTGGGACACGAACGACTATTTCAGATTCTTTTAAAACTCATCTAGACTCGAATCCATTCCATTGCTACGACACGAGTGAAATATTACCAATTATTAAAATACAGTAGACTCCCAATAATCCGCCATCGTTCCAACCGCCCTCTGGATTATTCACCTAACCAAGGGCGGATCATCCGAGATCTCACTAAAATTACAACTTTTACTACTTAGCACAGCTCAGCAAAAACGGATGCGGATTGATTAAGATATTAATGGACGAGCAAACAGGGGCGAACTAGTTAGAGGCAAATGTCCCCTGACTTGAAAGGTTTAAGGCCTGCTGACAAGAAAGGCGGCCAGCTGTAAAGTAAAGTGAATATAAAAAATTTGAAAAATCTGCCCTCCATAACTCATGAACACTCATTCGCAACTTCTGTAATGGTTGGTGTGGTGCGCCGTATGGCGATGCACGCATGCCAAAGTGGCCCCTATGACACCGCACCCCCGCCTCTGTAATGGTACGTGGTACTTTACTGCTCAAGCAACCTCGAAAAATGGATTTGTCCCTGGTCCTTTTGGTCCCATTCCGCCCCAGCGAGTATACTTCCAAAGTGACCTAAATGTTTTCTCAAACCTAAGATTAGTTTTAAAAAACATTGTTGGTTTATAACCCAAAAACATCCAAAAGTTTTTCACTAGGCATTTTGAAGCTGGCAACATTGAACCTTCATACGAACCTTAAAATGGCACTGAAAAATACTTCCCAGTTCTTTCAGTTAGAGTAGACTCTCAATGATCGGCCATCAATTGAGGACGTATCTGTAAAAAGGGCGTTCGTTCGATGTATTTCTTATGAAACGGACGCCCTTTTTACAGATATGTCCTCAATTCATCCACCCTCCAGATTATCCGCCCGCCCTTCTGGGTTATCCACCTAACCAAGGGCGGATGAACCGAAATCTCACTAAAATCACAACTTTTAGTCCTTTAGCAAAGCTGATGATGATGAAGGAGAACTGGTAAGAAAAGCGTCAGTACATGATTATGACGATGCTTTTTCAACACTGGGAAAGTCGGTGATGTTTAAAGAACAATAACCAGCAATTACTGCTCAAGATCGTGAAATTCAGAAAGTGGAGAAATTATGCTACTGAAGAGCGGCTTAACATGAAGAAGCAAACAAAAATTACAGCTTTTCTTTATTTAAGAAATGACTTTTCTTTTTAGCTATTTTCTTCTCAGTATTGTCTTTTCCCCCCTTCACTGACCAAAGAAGCCAAGATTGCCGATTTTTAATTAATATTGAAGTTTTTTTTGCATAAAATAACTTATCACCTAACGTACCTGATCCAATAAAAAAATTTCCCCCATCTCTCAACGTATTTTGATCAAAATTACATATTTTCGGGTTATCTGCCCTTTTCATTATCCGCTCCACCTTCAGCCGCAATTAGGGCAGATAACTGGGAATCTACTGTAAGTGCAAAATTTCACTGGAAGCAGTGTTTTGAAAGCGGTCAGGACCAGCCCGCGTTGGTCTCAGTGCCGTCACCATGACGGAGCGGCTAGCCCCATCATCTTTCAAAGTTGGCAAATTGGCAATTTCTGGTGCTCAGCTAGCAAATTCATGTTTTTTTTCCCTCAACAGCCAGAAAATTTCCCATTTTTCTGTTTCAACAGTTCCGACACGTTTTGATTCTCGCCTCCTCAATAAAGTTGCTTCACTACGGCCCTCGCTGGCGCATGACTGGCCTGTTTCCAGGGGTAGAAAATTTCCGTGACGAGAATAACGAATTCATCGAGCTTCAATCAACGTACTTCCTAACGCTGTCTAATTTGTCCGGAGTGCCCACGGAATGAAAGCGAAACACGTTAGCTTCACGGGATGAGCCGCACAGACTAAATTCTTCACGTGCCGCCTCCTATGGGACACGTTTATAAAAATACTCTGCGTGATCTCTCGGGCCGTGAACCAAGTCGAATTCATTAGCTCCAAAAATAAATCAATGTTTACCAGAGCGCCTTCGAACAGCCGAAGTAGTAGGCCGCAGTTTTATGGCCAGATATTAAAAAGAGGAGTACAGAAAGCGAAAGTGGTAACAGCATCGCTGACCAGTCACAAATCACCATCTCAACAGAAAACAAATCTAATAATTTGCATCGAAAAAACGAGTCTTCGGTGTCAGTCCGTTCAAAATAACAACCTTCCTTTTAAATTTTATGACCCATTGAAAAGGGAGTCGGGCTGTACGTGTACTTCAAATTTAGTCGTTAATTTTCATTCGATTAAATGCTATATACGATTATACGAACATTACCCGCGTAAATGTGGCAGCGTTGGCGCAATCGTCGAATTTGCCGGATTAATCGACGACGATTTTATGGTTCGCTTTTTTTTTATGGCGTCGCGACGACGTTTCTGTCAAGGATAAACGGAACTGGTCGCTGCCGTTAATGTATAACAACAATAATGTCCGTCGACGAAATAATTCGAACGAATGAAGGAAATAATGCAGCGAAAATCGACTGACGACAATTCCTGTAAGGATAATGGCCTGTAAAATGGCGACAAAAAAGTTGATTCGCTAATGCGTCGATATTTTAAAAATTTCCGTTCACAATTTTAGCGGATGAGCACGACGGTTGCCAAGTTATAAAGGTAAGATACGAAATACACGAGCTGTTTTCATAAATCCGTGTAGGAGAGACATTGAGATACAAATCATTGGTGACGATGATCAGATACGAACAGAAAAAGAATTTTCCAGCCGACCAGAGGGGCTCACGTTATCTATTTTCACTTCTGAATCATCGATATTAAAAACTAATAACTGCAGAAGTATTCCGATGAGTGTTCATAGATATAAATATCGATAAGTTTACGTAATAGTTTCAAGTACATACGAAAACGCGTAATCTATGTTCTGCTGTTGATGGTTTTCAAAACCAGACAGGTTGAATTATAAGAGTGAAGGCTGTTTACCCGTCAATGTGTGCAATTACTATCGAAATGAACCAGAGATCAAAGAGGAAGAAATGTCATAATTCAAACTCACACCTCAGATGAAGAAGTTTTTCCATGGCCAAAGATACCAGATATGTTTCAATTGCACATCAGTAAGACAAACATTTCTACTAAACCCAGCTATGGTGACGATTTATACAGATAGAAGCCTAAAAGCTTTAAAAGAAGTGTCTCCTGATACCAAACTTGCAATCTCAGCTACGGGTCTCAATACCATACATTTCAACGAAACCCAGCTGCGGTGACAATTAATACGGCTAAAAGCCTAAAAGTTTCAAAAGGGGTGCCTCCAGATACCAAACTTTCAATACCAGCAACGGGTCCCAATACAAAACATTTCAACAAACACAGCTGCAGTGACAATTAATACGGCTAAAAGTCTAATAGCCTCAAAAGAGGTGTCCCCAGATTTCCAACTTGCAATCCCAGCAACTGGTCCCAATACCAAACTTTTCAACTACACCCAGCTACGGTGGCGACATATACGGCTAAAAGCCTACAAGCCTCGAAAGAGGTGTCTCCAGAATCCAAACTTGCAATCCCAGCAACGAGTTCTAACACCAAACATTACAACAAACCCAGCTGCGGTGACGATTTATACAGCAAGAAGCCTAAAAGCTTCAAAAGAGGTGTTTCCAGATCTCCCACTTTCCAAATACTACTTTCAACGAAAAAGAAGAGTAAAACTGGTACATATTTTCTCTCACTCGCAAGTTCCTTTTCATTACTCATTACTTTCAACTGCTATAGGATCGTTTCTGTAAAATTACGATGAATGGTCAGCAAGTGTTACGCGCTATCTACTGCCCTATATGGCGTCGAAAGCTAGACTATTTAAAAGAGTCATCTATCAACAATAGATTAGACGTTCGTAAGATACAAGTATGGAGTCCGCTGGGTGGATAAATTATACGCAGAAACGACTTACAACGTTTCACTAAATGAGAAGAGAGGGTTCCGAATGCGAAAAACTGACATATCATGTATCAGTTCTCTTGCACAAGTATCATACCGCCGATCAGTGAATTAGAAAAATTCTTCATGGCGTTTCCTAACCAAAACTGGCTAACCAGCCCAATTCTTTGAGATACAGTGAAAGTCCGAAATGGTGAGAAATATGCTGAGCATTTTCTCGAAAAAGAGAGAAAGCCACCCATGGCAGCACCAAAGGAGATTCTCAACCTCCCAATGGAAGGAGGGACAGCAAAGGAGGGAACTTCCTTCCAGAGATTTGAGAATTGCGACTTCAGTTTAAAAATGGTGCCCATTTATTGGGGAGAAAATTGTGAGAATCACGGCGGAAAAATGACTACCACACTACAATAAAAGTTTGAATGGATTAAAAAATGTTCATGCGTGAAAAAAAGAACGAACGGAATGAAAATGAAAAAGTGCAGCAATAAAATGAAATCTACAAAACGAAAAAATATCGCACGGTGACAACTTTACAGAATTCTTCTTCGATGCGGCCCAGTCCGGTGGGGGCGGTAACAAACGGGATGTACCTAAATAACGGAGTCGGATTCTCTGTCTTTGGACCATTTCAATAAGTCATGGATTTCGCCCAGTATGCTCACTTTTTAAAACCTTATTAGCATAGGCGCAAATAGGGAGGAGGGCTTAGCCCCCCCCCCAAAAAAAAAGCTGGAAAATTACTAAAGAAAATGATGCGGGGGTGCTTCTGCTTATTAGTTCCTTCTAAGCCATTATTAGTAGAGGGAAGGCTGACTGAAGCGCCTTTTACCACTTATAATTTTTGTTAATCCACCGGCTTTTGAAGTGTTCTACTAACAAAGGACTTCTTGCACTTCATTTTCCAGTGAATAGTGCCAAAGCTGCCAGGAAAGGTTCGTCGTCTTTTGTAGACTAAGAGCAAGAAGATCACCGGCTATGTCCGTGTTCTATCCCGTAGTTACAACCTTCACGTCCTTCTCGATATTTTTTCATAATTAATGCGAAATTTGGGTTTCTTTTCTATCACAATTATTTGTACCTTTCTTATCGTACTATATTAGCAGGCTCCAACCACCATTGCAAAGTTCTCGTAATCATCCGTTCATTAAAATTATAGGAGT
Source organism: Acanthococcus lagerstroemiae (assembly GCA_031841125.1). Classification (NCBI taxonomy): domain Eukaryota; kingdom Metazoa; phylum Arthropoda; class Insecta; order Hemiptera; family Eriococcidae; genus Acanthococcus; species Acanthococcus lagerstroemiae. The sequence goes on along the minus strand of CM063106.1, from coordinate 72,746,948 downwards.
ATGCTCAAAACTCTGTTCGTTCCTCGATTTAAAATACTGTCACTTTGTAATTTTCCTCCCCGCATATTCCTCCGTTCGAACACCCTATTTCATCCTTGCTTAACATTACTTCCCTTAAATAATCGACGACTCTAAGAGTTTGCAAATTCAGAAAAATCGACCTTTAGCTATAAATATTAGAGATGAGGCAGTTTTTCGTCGATTTAAATATTCTAACCAGAAGAAAAAATTGAATCCAGGGGTTTGAAACCAAATTGGCAACACTCTCTTGAAATGCAACCAACCATTTAGATAGACCGATAAATACACTGATTTTTGGTTTTAAATTCCTGATCGAGTCATCAATTAATATAATTTACATTTTCAGTCAACTGAATTGGGTTTTTTAACCCGCTTTCGCAAACCAAAAAATTCACTTCGGAATATTCCTGATCAGATTTAATTCGGTCAAGTTTTTCCATCTGAGACGCGCAGCGGGAACACGGGCGTAGATAGGTCCGATACAAGGGGGAGGGGGTGTCTAAAAAATGTTTTCACTGTCTTGCCTGACCCTTTGCACCCTTCTCTCATGATCTGTCCCACATAACTCCTGAAAACGTTTTTTGCTAAGAGGGCCCAGGACCCCCTTACCTACGGCGGGATGTACACTATCAATTTAATAATTCAGTCCTCGACATTCAAAATTGATATGGTTCAAATTCTGATAATCTTTTACCGTAAATACCGAACATGTTTGAGAGTTTGCACTGGTTGAATAGGAACGCACCGAAATAGGGAAGTTTTTACAAAATGAAACTCTCACCAGCTGACAAAGTTTCATTTTTCCTTTATTTGCTCGCAGAGCCCCCATTTACTAGTTTCTTTTTCGGAACAGCAAAATTAGAATTTTTCTTTCCACTTCAACAATACTAGGTCGCTTCGGTACGTCCCTGGTTGTTTTTAAAGTATGTTGTTGTGAGAATTCGAAACGATGCCCGAGTAAGTAGATAAAGTCAACAATACAATTAAATATTAAAAAAAGTGTAAACATTATTTGTCTGTTGTATTATTATTGTCGCCACTGTTTTCGTTTACGATTTTTCCTGTCTACTATGCGCCGATCTTTTTTATACCGTATTGAAAAACTTTTGCGAAACTCCCTTTTCTCTCTCTTATAATCGTAAAAATGTTTTAGCCGACGAACTACATAAAGATCTAGAGACCAAAATACGATAATGATTTTAATACTCTTCCAGAAATTCGTGCTGAATTTTCTGTCTCCAGTTGGTTCTAATTTAGATTTGTGCACGTTATTCAAATTAAATCGTCTACTGTATCACCGACTATTCCTTCAGCAATCGACTTGCACAAAAACTTTCTTCGTTTACTCAAACGGATTCGTAAAATTTTGGCGCCACTTTGGCGCCAATCCATTTTTCTTCTGCGAATTAATGACCGAAGTCGCCCGTGAAGTTACAAAAAGTATCATGTCAGGTTTAAATTTTAAACTTTTAGTAGTGCTTTTCTGCTTTATCGACGAGGTCAATTCACAAGAATATATCAGGTGTACAGTTTTGTCTAGAGACAAAAATTACGAACTTTCCAGGAAAATAGTCTGAAAAACTGACCTTGAATTAACGTCACAGCTGATCATAAATGAATATAAATTAGGGTAATTCAAAATAACAGCCAATAACAGTAATTTTTCTAACTCTTTTTCTAAGTAGGGTCACAGCGCTGCTTCTTAGAACATGGTGTTTACCAGAATTCAGTTTTGGAATTAAGGGATTCTTCTGGGATTTTGTAAGACACTTCCGGGAAAAATTTGGGTGCAAAAAAATACCATGTTTCACTCAATATACACAATTACACAACAGCGTCACCTGTATTCTTCTACCGTGTAATCCTATCATCCTTCAAATACACGCACGCGCCCTGAATTTCAATAATTTATTGCAATATAATTCAGTAAAGAACTTGAATTTTATTTGAACATACAGGTGATCCCTACCTATTCACCGGACCTGGTCCCGTGCGACTTCTACCTGTATCCCACCGCTAAAAAGGACCTGAAAGGATGTCCATTCGAGTCACAGAGTCAGGCTTTAGGAGCTGTGGAGGCGATTTTCAGGAGGATGTCGAAGGGGGAAGAGATTGCTTCGTTTTGTTATTATTTTTATTATTTCTATGTGTCCCTGTAATTTTATTTTTCTTGTGTTGTTTGTGTTGAGAGTATTTCGCGTTCTTACTTCATATGTCAGGTTCTTGTTGTCATGTCTATGGTCAGCAGAGTGTTTTCCGATGAGTGATTAGTCAGCATTAAAAATATCTGACCTTTCATATTCCTGTAGAAAATTTCCTGCATGTTTCTTCAACATCAAAGTGTCTACAACTAACAGCACAGGAACGTAAACCGATTAGTGCTTTTGACCATTTCCAACAACCAATAGAAACAGAAGAGCTGACAAACAACTATTACTCAACAGTACTTGGTTCACATGACCGACCGTTGACAAATAAAAAGGCAGGAACCAACAGTTTATACGGTATGACTCTAAAGTTGCATGAGGGTAATCAATCCGCCATTTTGATTGTCAAGAATCTGTTCAAAATCCTCCAACTTTCTCAAGAGGGAATTTCATTTTCGATTTCTACATGAAACTGAATCTTAATTAACTCATAAAAATAATGCGAATCAACTGACAGAACAATAGTTTTAATTTTCTTGAATTTTGACAATTGAGCCGTTGCGTGCAAGATGGGCACACAACAGAAAAGTGTGTTTTGAGAAAAACGCATTTTAAATCTTAATAATCATCAAAAGGGCGTGTAACACATTTCACAGAAAAACAAAATACTGCGGATCCGATCGATTCAAAATTTTTGTCGCAGATACTAGATAGGTGGAACAACCAGAAAATACAATAATCTTAAAATGGGCGTATGTCTGATATACGCCCTTCTCGCACGCCACCGGCTCAATTGCAAATCAGGGTTTTATGGAAAATTTTTTGTAAAAATAATCAAAGTGAATAAATAATAATGACCACATGATTCTAGAGTATATCTGGAACGCCGAATCCAAAATTTTAATCAAAATTTCAAGAAAGTTCAAAGTCCTTGAGATATGACAGATTTTTCGAACTGACATTCTGTAACCCAAGTGGTCGATTGATTGTACCCACGTATAAGCATAGAGCCCTACATATGTTTCCAACTCTCTGTGTCATCCATATAGGGTGTCTCACAATAAATGACCTCCTTCAACCAGATAAGTAAGCAACTCATCTTGATCAGGTGTCGATATGTTGGTCTACTTTCACATTTGAAGGGGAAAGGATACGGATATTTATAGCAGTTACGCACAGCATCATTGGATTTTCTTTTTCTTTGCGTTGCCAACAGATAGATTATGCAACTTCCGGGTAATAAGAGTTAATTATGGTAACTTTTGAAGGACAAAAATCATAATTGCATCAACAAATGTTCACAAAGTAAATCGATTTTGGCTAAGAACTATGTAAACAAAAATGTTATTTTTCCAATCTTCCGCAAGAACTGTCTTAGGCACTCAGTGATTTTATCGCGTTGAAGGATTTCTTCCTTCATACTTTCAAAAATACTCATTGACCTCTCTCCTACTTATTTTAGTTTTTGAGCTGAGAAAATTGAGATAAATGCACGGCCTTACATTCAAAATTACAATATTCAAATTTTTATTGTTTCTAACATTTCAATTTATAAAAAGTATCAGGTATATAACTAAAAGGAACCGGGGTTCTCCTTTGTGGCCCAATTAAAAGAAGTAAGAGTGAAGCACTAAGAAGTATTTTTGAAGGGTATGAGGAAGAGAATCATTAACCATGAAAATAATTGTGGTGTCTAGAAGACAATTTTTGTGGAAAATTGAAAAAATACGATAATTTTTGGGCGTAGTTTATCCAAAATCAATTTATTTTGTTAACACCTTATTGATGCAACTGTGATAATTTTTCTTTTAAGAAGTTGTTCCAATTAATTCCTATTATTATTAAAACTTATAGTCTATCTATTAGTAACGCTAAAGAAGAAAAATTCCATTAATGTTGTCCATAATTTCTTCCAATGTCTTTATTCTTGCCCCTTCAAATGTAGAAACAGGCAAACATATCTACACGTTGTTAGAATTGCCTGCTTATTCAGTTGAAAGAAAGTCATATATTTTGAGACACCTTATTTATCGCGTAATATTAAAGACTTAGTAGAAAGACACTGATAATGGGATAACCTGCGAAAACATTTTGTCACACGAATTACTCTCTAAGGAATAATCACTGCTAATTAAACTCATCAACACCCTAGTAAGAAATTGATTTTTCCATTATTTCCTCTGTACTCAGAGAACCAAAACATTACAGCCTAATAATTATAAGTGACCACAGAAAGTATAACTTGTTAGTAGTTAGCTGTCTTTCAACACAAAACTCCATCAATATCTATTGACTTATCCGCAAGTGTTTGGAGTAGCGAGCTGAATAATGCTGTGCAACTGAAAATCATACCAGTGTTGCCAGAACCGGGTACAGTTCTCAGAAGATTTCAAAAATGTGATACATCAGTTACACTCTGCAACAAGAACACGACCGACAAACTGACCAAGTTATCATCACATATCACAGTGAACCTCCCAGTAGCAAGAACCCTCAGGAAAGGAAAATGTATTCATGGACAGCCCTACGGGGACACCTCGGATTTTCGCTACGGTATATTGTCGTTTGGACACACCTGCAGGCGCGCTAGTGTCCTGGACGATAGCATTTTCAACATTGTATTTTTTGAAAAACTGAAAAGAACTAAAGCGTCAGCCCTTATTATTTCCTTTTAGATGAGCCCAACTTCAGTTTTCTTGCAGAACATTTCTGTCACTGATCATCTGTCCGTCCAAATACTCGTACACCAATCAGCGCACCGCATTACATTAGGCCGCTAGAAAGCGAATCTTTTTAGCGTCCAAACGCGAATAGTCTTGCCAAAAAGAGCATGTTTTCTCCTTAGCCAGGGTTTTGCTCTCCTCCTAGAAAAATCTGGCAGCGCTCATGAAAGTGTCTCTCGTGAGGATTCCGTTGACTTCAAAATTTTTGGGCAGAAAGCACGATATAACTAAGTGCATTGTACGTAGTAGAAGATATATCGTCATAACCTCATGAGAATTAATCCTACACTATGAATTTTGCTATCATGGACCACAAAATGATAATTTTATTCCGAATTCTGGCATCTACTTCTTCGAATTTGTCTGCTCTCTTCTTCTCGAATTTATCAGCGAACTAATGCGAATGGAATGCGTTTACTAAAACGGTAATCTAGAAAAGAATGAATAATCCCACTACCTGAGCAGTTTGATCTCTCGCACTGTTTGATGTTCGGTGATGCTAGACAACTGGATTTTCTGCGTTTAGAGTAAAGTATGTTGAAAGTACACGATACAAGTTACGAGATCCGACCATAATCGTAGCCAGGTAGCGGAGACTTGTCTTCAGAGGTATTTGAGGTTCAGAATGCGTAATCGTAATTCTTTTCTTACTGTTCAGCAATACGCCTCGTGGATAGATGCGATATTCTACGAGTATATATAAAAGCGTTATTAGCAGTTTTGTATTTTCAACTGCATCGATATAGGAGAAAAAAGGAAACGAAAAATGAAATGCTTATAAACTTGCGATTGTACTTGCAAATTAAAACCTTGCCATTGATAAATTTACACTCTGTTGCTACTTATCACTTCATGTATATCACATCGAAGTGAAATATAAATAACGTGCACGAGCCTAATTTTAACGAAGTTCAGGTGTCTTAATTTATGCGGTAATTTTGTAACAGGCGGCATTCGATTTTTTGTACTGCCGTTCCCGCACCGGGTGTCTACTGTCTACATACATACGAAAATCTAGAAAGCAAAGACCCCACGTAAATCAATCAAAATTCAGGAACACAGTTTAGTTATTTATACACCGCAAGGCCCTTCTTTCTTTCGCATACTGGTCCACCATACTACCACCTTGAAATTGATATTCGTCAAAAAATGGGTATTTCGGGCAAGATACGAATATTTGTATGGCATCCTCCTGTCTCGATCCACTTCTGTATTCATTTCACATTTCATTTTTTTCTCATTTTTTTTCCTTCCTTTCTTTTCTCCCCATTTCGTTGAAAAATCAAATATCAGACGACACGATAACGCGTGTATTCCAGTCTGGATTTAATTTTTTCGACTATCGTTAGTAAAAATCACGAAAAACAACCGATGATTTATACAGCTGGTGGAAGCCGTCCCGAAGATGGGCACACAGTGGCATTTCTATTTCGGGAATGATTTATAAGTTCTAGGCACGTTTTTTTGTTTTTTTAACTTTTCGCAGTGTTCGTTTTAATCAAGTAAAAATGTTTCACTCTCATTTCTGGCTTTTTGGCGCCACCGCAGAAACGAAGATTCATCCTAAAAAGAAAAAAAATAATTTAAAATGGGTTCGGATAGTTTTGGCGGTTAAATTTATTGGAAACGAGAAAAATAATCGACATTCTTACATGCGCAGCCAATTCGTTATCAAAAACAGATCAGATTTATCCTCGTATTGACGTTTGTGAAAAATGTCATAATAGAAGTTACGGCCACGTCATACTCCCAAATCCCATGTTCTGCTTTCCGCATTCTATCATCTATCGTCAGTGTTATCATCACAGTCCTTGACGCATGTTGCAAACAATAATAATTTTTTATCTTGTACTTTTCTTGCATCTACAGAAATTCTGTACAGTAGAAGCACGTAGGAAATACCATAGAAAGGCGAATCCTACTTCCCAAAAGATTGGAAATCGGTCTAGTTAGAAAATCTAAGTCAGTATCTCTTATTTAAGAAGTCTGAGGGTGAGATTTCTTTCTTCGAAAATATTTCTAGTTGGTAGAATTAGGACGCCACCATCTGACCACGCAAACGTCATTTCGGTGTGTTCGTGTAAATACAGCTAAATTTTTTCATTTGGAACACCAAAATCATCAAAGTAGAAGTTTTTTGGAGGAATGGGGAATTCTCCGCTTCTTCATGGCTGCTAGAGTTTGCTGTAAACCAACTCTGTTCGAACACTGATCGGGAGAAGGTGATGATATGCTCCCCTAACCATGTCGCAGTAGTATGTTCAGTAGAAAAAAACAAGGCACGAAGGTTCTTCAAAAAATTTCCTGTAAGGTGCCTTTCAAGATCAAAGTGAGATTTTTACCGTTCCTCTTTCTATACGATGCACTTCTAATCCAGACAGCTAGCTCAGATTTCAATTTTTCTAGAACATTGAATTATCTTCAAAAAGCATTTCTGTATTCACCATGGGTAATATGTTTTCTCTTCCCTCGAGGGGAAATCGACTGAATTTTATGAGATTATTGGCATGTCGCTGAAACGGTGCGTTACATTATTTTCTACTGAATACTTGGAACACTATCACCAGGAGACACTTCCAGAGGAAAGGCAAAAGTCTTTTTCAGAGAATAGAGAAAAACTTACTGGTAAAATAAAACATTAAACTGAAAATTCAGAGGGGACAAATATCACATTTGCCCCTCCCCCACACGGTGCCAACGTCTCAAATCAATGTTCTGTCAAACAGTGGTAATGGAAGGTATTTTTCCCGAGGAAGGAGGAGGTAAACATACAGATGTAAAAAATACACAAAAGTTAGACTAAATATGTTGTTTATATTCGAATATTCCTTTTGTATTTACCTATGCTTATTCCCTCCTGAGCTCTCTCACTGTACGAAGGAACAGAAATATACAAGACCACAATTTTTACCCGAATCGCTTCCCTTTCCATTCCTGTAAATTCTTTGTCTTATCCCCCACAACCCCTTCATATCACCATCACAATGTTCGTGTATTCGTGCGTTTCTTAGGTTCCTGAAGCAGTTAAAAATATGTAAAACTTTGTACGCTGTTAAGAAATCAAATTCGGTGACGTCGGAACAGAACGGCAGGGGTATATTACACCAACCGAAAAATTCAGGAATACAAAAATATCAGTTTTAACCCTCTCCCCCCGAAAAAAAAAACAACGGAAAAATGAAAAATTGAAAACTATTAAGTAAATTGATAAATAGGCGCCGTGTGAGAGTTACGAAATGAGATTTAAAAGACTTTTAGATATTTGAAGATTTACTAGATTTGTTGCTTGTTAGCCTTTCCTATTCAAGACAAATTTGAAATGAGAAAACTTTTTTGCTCGTTCACCTAAATTTAAAACTTATGTACTCCTTTCCAAAAACTGGCTAAATTTAAAGTAGAAGGATCATGTGTATGGTACTCGGGGTCACTGAACTCAATTTGCAGTACCATTCATTCTCACTTGAAAAACCGGCGGACCTGCAAGAGGGGACAAAGGTAAAATTAAGTTCAATGCAATATACATATCGAATATTAAGTTAAACTCACTTCTGCTAATAATTTTACTCAAAAGTGGAAAGTGGGGGACCTGGGGGGAGATGAAGGAGCTCAAACGTGAACCGGTTTGAAAAAGGAGATAGGAATCAAACAGCAGGTTCATAGGATCGCTAATTTCATTTTTGATTTTATTTCTATATTCGACTGAAAATCGGTAGACCCGCGGAGGGGCGAGACAAAATGCAACCTGTACATCAAATGTTGGATTTGTACGGTCACTGACTTCATTTTTGATATTTCTTCTGAATAAAAATGTTACTTTTGTCTCCATTTTCACCTCCATTGATATATTTGGTTCATGTTCACCTTCTTCCCGAGGTACACAAATTTCTCAAAATATCATGAAAAAAGACCCATATTTTCTACCTCAAAAACCAAAGAAACACAGAAAAACAGATTTTATTTTGAACGTATCCAAAGGGCAGAGGAAAATGGGATAAAAAATTTCCAATGGTTGAAGAGTCTGAGGTAGGGAGGCGATGCTGGTGAAAGTTGGAGTTTAAATATTCGTATTCCTCCACAAAGGGAGAAAATCTGGGGGAAACTAGATTTTCTCTCATAAGACCTGTGTTGAAGGGTAGTCTCGGAAGTGGTAATCCGCATAGTCTCCCCCTTCCCCAGCTTCATTTAGGGGCGCGTACGGCATAGGGGGAGATGAAAAATACTTTGCTCGAGGGATCATGACGAACAATTTTCAGCAAATTTCGGCTTGTTATCATGGAAGCGTCTTTCAAAAAGTGGTTCTAGTAAGCGGGTGCATAATTTCACATCTCATAAATGGGTTATAAACAGCCATTACACTTCCTTCGTTTCCGCGCAATGCGGTTCGTCATCGTAAAACTGGTCAATGAATAAGTTCGACATCTAAGTGTACACGTGAACTTCCAACGTGACAAATAAAGAAAGGTTCATACGAGTAAATTTAACTGTTCTCTTCGACGTTGCCAGGTATCTCATCTCTTTGCCATATATTTATGCCATTTTTCTGGATATCGCTGAGCTCTTACACACACGCTTACGTGCGCATACACACGCGCGTTAAATTGTTATCTCAAGGTTATTCGAGGGACGACACATTTAATTTACCAGAACGACGTACTTCACTTTTCACTCATTGAACAAAATCGTCTACACTCGACGTAGTGCCATATGCGCACAAAATTTTTCGCCCGTAATATCGGGATTCGATTACGAATTTCGGAAGCACACGAACAGTTTTCCTGCTTCGTCGTACTCGAATTTCGTCTTCAATTTCCACGATTCGGCCGCTCCGGCGTAGGAAAGTCTCAGTCTGGGGGGGGGAGAGCCGTCGCTAGCTATTTTGCCTCCCAGGGTAAAGTCCTTTTGGAACGCCCCCGAAAGTAGCGTAATACATTGACACTTGCAGCTAATGTGTTTTTTATTCCATGACGCAGTATGTTCTCACTTGGTGGAGCGTATGCCAATGCACGCCTGCCAAAGTGGCTCCCTTGACACCGATCCCCCGGCCCCGGAAACTACCCTTTCGGGTATCGCATCAATGACCACTGACCAGAAGGACGCATTGAGGCCGGCCCGAGCCCTTATTTCGCGTCTCCGCTTGGGATTCACGCTGTCCTGCCAGGGCCACTGAGGGACACCCTACTGGAATTCTGCTGCACCACAGACGGATGCGCTTCTTTCCTTCACTCCCACCACCTCGCCTTGGAAAGTGTGGCGACTCAGGAAGGTGGTGACTCTTACGTATGTTGTAGAGTAGTTAAGCCTGCGTATTAACAAAAAAAAATAAATAAAAAATATTTAAAAAAACGTGTTTTTGTTAATTAAATTGCACAATACAGGGTAAAACTTCGTTATAATGCTCACGGTTATAACGCGGTTTTCGGCTGGTCGGTCCTTTGAAGCATTTTTCTGTGTAAAATGCAGCGATATAACACTTATCATTCCCGCCTATACCGTGGAAACACTGACAGTACCGGCAAATGGGGTGAAAATGAACAGATTTTGAGGTTTTTGAAGAATATCTCTCCCATTTTTAAAGGTAAACATACCATCCATTCTTGCTGTAAACATCTGACCTTTAGGAACAATACTGGCTGAAGAAGAAAAGAAATCTACTGTCGAGTACACGTTTGTTCGCCATTGCATCACTATGTGGGGTGAAGTTGAACTCACATGTTTTTGCATGGTAATACTCTCTGAAAGCCGTTATAAGAATAAAGAATGTTTAAAGAAAACCCACGAAAAAATTCGTGAAAAACCAGGAAAAACAATAGTATTTAGTAGGTGATAATACTTGTAATTATTCCAAATCACATCACTAGACACCAACAAGTTGAAGCGTAGGGATATGAACGCTATGAAATCATTATGGAACACCAATAATACACGGAGCTTTTATAACGTATCAGTTAAGTAGGTAAAATACGCCACTGTAATGGAAATCTCGCATGTTCATCTTCACCTCACTTTCCTACTTTTCACATTAGTGAATAATTTAGCGACCTAAACTTACTTGGATATGAAACTAGACCAAATTCTCTACAAAATACATCCCTTTTTGAACAGTGTCCACCAAATTATCATGGAATGCTGGAGCACTTTATTTAAAACTTTAAAAATTAATCGTACAGTAGTTTCGAGTTTTTCCCCCTCCACTCAACAGAAATCACATTATGCCGGTTTTGATTAGTAATACTTCTTGCGTGTGCTTACCTTAACAAACATAAAAAACAGTGCTATGGCAGCACTGTTACATCAGTGCGCACGCGCATAGCGGCGCTACAATCCTGAGTTTGTTCATCTAAGACCTTGTCGTCTATCTTCACCCCATCTACCGGTATATGAGAATAATATCGACTTTATAATGATTCACTGTACATTCAGTATGTCATATCGAAAAACTGAACAGCAGATCGTGACATGGAAGTATAGCAGCAACGGAAAATTATTATTCTTCGCTTCCAAATGGGCCTAAAGATTTTTTTTTTTCTTCAAATTAATGCTATGGAAAATGTAATTTTATGCCCATCATGTCCAAAGCAGCGTTTCAGTCAAGGGCTTCATAGTTAGCTTCTCCCCCTTCGCCTTCCAAGTTTGTCTTCATGTATCCCAAACGGTTGGGCTGATCCGCTCAAAAAGTTACACACTTCTTGATTCGGACGGGGCAAATTGCAGGTTCGCTAGCATCGATTGAAGAAAAACTGGTAAGGAAAAGGGGGCGAAAAGGGCAGTTTATGGCAATTTTAATGTTTTTTCAAAATATCTCGAGAGTGAATGCGGTTAACGGAAAATTTTAAAGAACATGCCTTGTAGCAAATAAAATTTCCTTTCAGATGAGCTCATTTTTATCGGAATCCGAGAGATTTTCTTTTTCGCACAAAAATAGCATTGCATCGTTGTTGTTGTTTGCCCGGTCCGAATTTAAACTAAAATTAGAAACAGCATATGTGGAGGTGTGTGGTTGGACGTATGACGATGCACGCATGCCAAAGTGGCTCCTATGACACCGCACCCCCGGCCACAGGAATTACCCTTTCGAGCATCGCGTCAGTGACCGGAGGGACGCCTTGGGGCCGGGCCCGAGCTCCCATTTCTACGTGCCGGAACGGTGCGCGCATCCTACCAGGGCTGGGGTTCCCTACTGACCGAGGTCCGCACTCCCAGAGCGCTCGCCTGGAAATTTCAGGTCCCCCACGGCCGGACGCGCTGCCTCTCTTCACTCACCCCTCACCTCCTCGTCTTGGTCCGTGTGTTGACGCAGGCAGGTGGTGACGACGGGTGAGCCCGGCCTGCCGGTGGGTCCGCAGTGCAGCTGCAGCAGCTCTTCTCTAGGATGATACAGAGTTCTCCTCCTGTTCGATGGTGTGGGCGTCAGCAATTTCTGATGCAATATGGAACTTGCGCGTTTCAATTGTATAAGCAAGGATGTTAAGCAGAAGCCATTGGTGGCTTAAACCAAAGCTTAAGTCACAATTTTTGTCGTCATTCATTAAGCCAAAAGCCAACCAGGCGAATTCTGCAAGTCGGTTTCAGCCCATAAGTCAGCCTGTCAGCCATGAGCTAGGTTTTGTGGTTTAAACTAATCGATTCAGCTAATACCAAAAGTCAAAGAAAATGAAAAAGAATTTGTAAATAAATTGATAAGAAATTCATCTTGATTCCAGTTGGTCTTATCAATAATCAAAATGGTGGGAAATGGCAAGCTTTGTAACTTGTGATTGAAGTCAATTCATGTGCAAAGATGAAGCCATAAGCCAAACAGCATTAGGCCATATTTGAAACCGGAAAATTAGCTTCAAGCTATAAGCCAAGTCAACGTCCCCTATTCTGACCAGGGACTGAAAGCTAGCCGAATGCCGAAAACTGAAAGATGGAAGCCGATTGGGTTCAAAAGCCAAAAGCAAAAGCCGAATCTTTATCGATTTTTTTTTTTTTTGACTTTTTACCAACAACTAAAAAGTGTAGACTACTGATAATGAGAATTGCCAAAAATCAACTCCTCAGAATCCTAGCCTCTCTAAAGGAACCGAAGTGCTAGTCAACCGAGGGAAAAAGTGATAATAATGTGACTTGGAATCTAGAAATGTGCCTCTGGTGTCAAAAAAATATTTTTCACTTTCCCGACAATTCTTATAGAAAAAATTACGCTCTTTCAAATGAAACAATTGCAGCTTCCTGCCTTCATTAGTTTTCCCATAAATTGCATTTAAGAATTACATCAAAGTTTAAAAACATCCGTTTACATGGCGTTGTGTGAAACGGGTCTACGGGAAAACATCCATTTATATGGCGTCGTATGAAACGGGCCTAGGGGAATGATAGGGAACAAGAATTCGAAACGCGGTTGTCATAGCAACGCGTAAACACACCACCACAGATGTACACGCTGTGTACATCTGTTTACATTTGTTTATCTTGAAACCTGTTTTCGCACAAGAGGCACATTTCATTATTCTATGTCACATTATTGTAAAAACTGCCTGAGAATCCGAAAGTCAAAAGCTGATTGAGTTCAAAGCCGAATGACGAAACCGGAAGCCGTATTTTTCAAGGTCAAAAGCTAAAGCCAAAAGCGAAAGCTTTATGGTTCGGCTTTCAATCAGTCCCTGATTCTGACGCAGTCCCATCCGAGGCATTTCCGGGATAGGGGGTGCAGTGTCCCGGGGCCAATCTGGAATGCGTGCATCGCCATACGTGAGCAGCGTAACAGCAATCAGCTAAGCTTAAGCCAACGACCACTGACTTAACACCCCTATGTATAAGGTCCTCATCATTTGTAAGGATGTTACAATGTACCCGAACAATAAATGTAAATATTTTCATTTTCATTCATTCATTCTTTCTTCCTTCCTTCCAAAAATTTCCTCTTACAGTTTTTGCCAAGTTTTTACTTTTTTCCAAATTTTTCCACATACCCAAAATCTCACACCCTGGACAGTTGCCCACTGCGCTATATGATCGTGACAGAGGCTTGGGCAAATTAGGGATCGGTCGACACCATATATCTCATCATCTAATTACAGTAATTAATACGTTAAAATGCATCCTGAAATGATCTTTTTGACAGCGTTGGGAGGGAGTCGAACCCCGCCACCAGCCGTGTTCCTACACCGGTGCTCGACCGTCATTTCCACAATTTCAAGGCATTTCTTCAGCTGTTAAAATAAATGAGTACGTCCCGAATGCCTCCTATGCTTCTGTCTTCCTTGGTGACATTGACAAAAGCGTGCTAATCGTCCATATTTGTCGGCCAAATCATTTTGGCACACGGCGCACTTCTGTTCGACGTTCGCTTTCCTCTTTTCCTTCGTCAGTTCGTCTCCTCGATTCCAGAATGAACGGCCAATTTTATATTTTTAGTTTATACGGCTGTCGTGTCCAAGTGTATATAAGCTTCTCAATGACCACATACCATCGATATCACCACCTACATCGTTGATGCACTCAAGATTGAAATCAGCTACAGCGCCCTGCACCAACGAGACTAGGCGAGGATAATTTGAATTTTATTAATCTCTTCATCGCCATCGACGATATACGATAGCGGATTTCGTCCGCTCCGACTTCTCGTATTTCAACGAATTCGACTTTAACGCCGTAAGTTTCACCATAAAATTACGATAAAAGGAAATCAATTGGGATGCTTCTTTCGATTTTGAATTGCCTTCGCATTTGCGTAAATAAATATACGATTTCCGCCCGGTTCTAAAAACTAACGAAGGATGACTCGGATGCAAAATAACCAACATCGTTAGGTTTATACTGCACAAACGCCAGTCGTAATTATTGTGAACAGTTTCGCCAACTTCTATATTGTGCATAGGTGTAGGGCTAACCAGTCGCCATATTTGGAAGCCGTAAATTGCGGCAACCACTAAAGAAATCCGCGTGGGAATGGAGTAGGTATGCAACTTCGTCGAGCTGTTCGGGTGAAGGCTCTTCGACTCATTATTCGTCGACAATTTTGAAAATATTTACAAGTGCGGAAAATCGACTTGAAATTGAGGAAATTACAGAAGATGACCTATACCGACCAGGAAGAATACAACGAACTTGTTCAACTCGAAAGTGGAAGTCATGGTTGCTTTCCACAGCGGCATCGTCGAGTGCTCCCAGCTCGATAACCCCGACAAACATCTGCGTTTGCAAGTGTTTTTTTTTAACGATCGCTGTAATATTCCAATAAGTCCCTCATAAACAGCGGCACAACCATAGTGGTTACCAGTTTTAGATTGATAATAGTACGCATTACATACCCCTTTGTTCCCTTTTCAATTTTCCGCATTCAGAGACAACCACATTTGTCAATTAACACTCTTCAAAGCAGGGTCACTCACCTGGAACAAAACACATTTCGTTTATTAGTAAACTACATCAACAACGCTGTACAATATTTACAGAATTCAATCGAAAATATCGCTGAAAGCTTTTCACGAACTTCTGTCGGACTTTTTTATATTCATTTCGCTGAAGAAATTCGCACATAAATAATGAAAATAACTGCGAAGAACAATCGCAGCTTTCGATAAAATATGAAAAGAAAAGCTGAAATATCGACTATAAGAAGCTTAAAAAAAAAAAAAAAAACGAACCTATAATCGAATTAGTTAAGTGAATTCAGTCACGCTAGGTGTCAAAAGATATAATGTCCAACACCCGCGATATCTTCTCTCATTTGTCCGGCAAAATCTATCGTGGCCTTATTTTACGATAACGAAAAGCAATCGATATGACCATCCCGCAGATAAAAAAGCTCGCAAAACCAAATTGTTTCCACAGTAATGAACAGTTGACCTCGAATAGACAACATAGCCGATGCGATGCTTCTAAGAATGGCACTTCGATACGTCAATACATATCCATTTCATGGCACGTTCTGTCTCGTTAAATCAAAACCACAGCCAGTTCATCTATCTACAAGGACGATTGGAAGAAATATTTCCTCTTATTGTTCAACCGCTGATCTACTTTCGCAAGACCGAACTGAAGGCGGTATGAATCATTTGGAAACGAGCGAAAAGAAAACCAATTCGACGCTGATATAAAAATGATTCCAAAATTTCAGTTGGCTTGAAAGCACTAGTACCCAGAGAGGTTCTATTCTGGATCAAAAAGAAAGGAAATCTGATAGTCAATAGCGTAAATAAGGTGGATACGGGGATATACTCCCAAAACCAGGAAAAATAAAATTTTAGAGCTTACCAACAATATCTAGACCCAACATTTTTTCGTGCGGCATGGTTAATCCAATCCAATCGAGCTCAAACATTTCGACATTTTTTTGAATCACTGGGAACAATTTCCGGGAGTGGGAGCAATTTTCCGATAAAATTTCCAAAACAAGAACCACCCTAATGTACGGTCTCGATCAGTGGGCAGGCAGATTCCATGGGGAACTGAACTTCCACCTGACCAAGTCCTGAGCGGTCACAGGTGCTTCGGCACTCACATCAGATGGTGAAGGCGCTGAGTCCCATGTTCACGCACTGTGATCGGCGAAGGACAACCCATGGCACACAGGCACACCCTATACGAGTGTGACGCCTGGGAGCAGGAGAAGCGCGGGACGGCAACAGCGATCGATCCCGGCAGCAACAGGAGCGACAGTAACGGTGTGATCAGCCGTCTCGCGTCGGACACGTTGGTCCAGAAATACTGAGTAGAAGCGGATGGAGCCGAGTGTCAGCCTTTGTCTCGGCCATTATGAATAAGAAGATGGAGATAAGAGTAGTTGAGGTAGAGGGCCGAAGAACAGAGCTCGGTCCACAGTCACAACTAACTCTGTACCCAGAGTTGCTGTAGCTGCTGCCAACCCCCGGCCAGCGTTGACAATCGTGACACTTTTGTGCCACTCTTGGCACTTTCTAATGCCACGGGCATATTTTGTAGTACTTTTTAAACTTGTGGCACATTAGTGGCACAATATGTATTTCATTAATAATTCTAATCTATTTCTTCCAACTTCATTTCTTGTAACATATGCTCTTATTAAGACAAAAACCTTGGATGTAATTTTTCGGGGAGGTATGCCTTTTTACAAAAAGTTGAAGTAAATGAAAGTTGTTGTAGCCTTAGGTGATAAAACTTAGAATCATCTCAAAGAATTTAAAACTATCACAATATATCGCATGTTTGACGCTCGTGAGGTTCGCTAGTGTCGTGGACGAAAACGTGATGCTGTTCATTATCCCCATACACCACAGTGCTAAGTGTCAATTGATTTACTAATTTCCAGCTTTTAATTTCATGTTAAAATGAACTATTTTCTTTTCACTAGACAGCACTTTACCCTAATAAAACAGAATTTTGTTCAAAAAAATATTATTTTAAATTATAAAACTATATTTAAAGTTTACATGTTCATACCGATGTATGGTTTGTATTATACGTTTTCGTTCAACGACACTAGCGAACCTCACCAGCGTCAAACATGCGATATACAGAGAATTACAAGGACTACAAATTCATTCTCTTTCAGTTTTTTGTGAAAACATATTATTTCTCAAAAAAAAGATATAAACGTAATTTCTTTTGCAAAAACCTACAAAAATAATAATTGATGACCTTCCCGTGAAAACAGTATCTGTTTGTTCATCTAAACCTGACACCGGAGCGGGAAAAATGATTACCAGCGCTCCTAGCGCTTCATGTTTTTCAATCACTTTTTGGTCACCTGTGGCTAATACTACCCACTTTTATGAAAAACTAGTTAGCACTTAGCACACATCTTGTACAGGAGCTAGTAGTCAACATTTTCACATGATAAATCGATTTCTCAATTTTTGGACTGATCTGGTATTGATTCTGTTTTAACGGGAAGGTCTTTAATTTAGCTAAAAGCCTTCCAGCCACAATCGTATGTCAGTTTCTGGTAGTGGCACAACTGGCACTTTCAAGATTTCAGAATGTGGTACATTTTTGAAACGTTTGGCTCGCAACGTTGCCTCGGCAGTGTTCACCTCGCCGTCACGACCTTCCTATGTCGCCGCACGTACCAAGACAGGCGGATAGGGGAGAAGGAAGCGCAGCCCGGCTGTGGGGTACCCGAATTCCAGGTTAACGCTGGGTGAGCGTTGGCTCAGTCAATAGTGTGTCTCATGGTGGCCCCAGCAGGACAGCGTGAATCCGACGAATGGAGAGGTTAAATGGGGGCCCGGGCCAGTCTCAAGACGTTACTCTGGTCACTGATACCATACTCGAAAGGGTAGTTTCTGGGGCCGGGAGTGCGGCTCCACCAAGTGAGTGTACAATGCAGCCGTAATGGCGATATTCTCTCTGTTTCGTTGCGAATGCTTACGTGAACGTTTTGGTTTTCATATTCTGTGACTCATCAGTTATCAAATTACATATTATTATAATGCTGAAAGCACCAAAACCGAAAGCGGATGGCTTCGTGAATATCATGTGTTCATGTTCCAAAAGGTACTTTAAAAAAAAAAGTAAGTATTTAACCATATTAGTACTATCCTGGCCAATAACCTTTAATGTTTGTTAATTTTACGATTACTTTTTATTAGTGCTTGCACAACTGGAGTCGTAAATTTTCTAAACTGACCAAGTAATTCCGCGAAATTTAATTAATATTCAGTTTTCTTGACAACAACCGATTAGAAAACTGTTACCCTAAAATGGTTCATATTAATAAAATTTTCTTCAACTCCTGCCTAAAAGGGAAGAATTTATCTAGAAAATTGTAACTATTCTGATCCGATTTAGTTTGCAGAACCAACCTCTCTCATATTTTAACTATATCAATCTGAATTTTTAAACGCATTTTGCTCAAACTGACGTCTTTGCACTGGGCCCTTTTCAAAGCGGCACCATCAATTGTATCAGTTTGGAATGCTGCAAACTTGCGCGGTATTTCGAAATTCCGACCACCACATAGAATCCCGAGTTCTGGATTCGCAAAGTTATTACAGTTTTATATTTCATAATTGAAGATAGTATTTCCAAACCCAGTTAAGTCCATTTTTGAAAAACTCGCGAAACGAGCGTTCCTAGATATTATGGAAGTGCATCTATCGACGGCTGCAAGAATTAAGATCTATTTCGTTCCTGTTTACGTGCTCTAAGCACTCGAACATAGTTCGATCTTCCAAAACCAGCTAAGTCCAGTGATAATAGGTAGCGTGAAACGAAGTGGAGGAAGCGCGTAGTAAGAGCGATTGTGTTCGTTTTTCACAGTAGTTTGTTAGATAATGTATAAAAGTTTGGTTTCCGATGTTGTTTCTTTCTTGTAGTGTGATAACGAGTTTGAGGTTAGGCAAAACCAGGTAAGTCCATCGTTTTTGCCCCTAACGTGATTCCAGGTGGGTGGAAACGATATCTTTTCCCGTTCTCAATGATTGTATCTTCCACACATTTGCATGCACCAACTACCTAGGTGGAAAATTGTTTCTTACGTTCTCTTCGATTTTCTCGAAGCTGTGAAAATGGACTTGACTGATTTTGGAAAAACGGTCTTCAATTGATCAACATGATCGGATGCAAGGGGGGAGAAACATTCATATAAATATAGGTGGTTTGGAAGGTTTTATGGTTTGTACCACAATGGAGGACAGAATACAGAAATATAACAGCGTGGGGCAAAAATTAAAAAATCGACAACACGTTGAAAACGAAATTCATTTTCATTCACAATACCAGTAGCACTCATTAGGCCTACTTTCACCTTCTCACTAGATTACTCAATTTTCTCCGAGTGACTTTGCAAACGGCACTAAGTCCAAAATTAGGATTTTGAGATTTTAGCGCACTCTGGTGGTAGACACCCGACTCTACACTCGTCCCAATACAGAATCACGAAATTATCGGTTTTTCTATGTGTTTTTTATGTTTGAAGTACGAGCTCGTGAATTTAGTATTTGCAAACGACACTTAGTCCGAATTTTCCTTCACATTCTTGGTTTCGTCTATATGATGCTTTTCCGACTATTTTCATTTTTTCTATGTTTTCTGCGGAAAAGTATTGTCAAACAGCACTTAGTCCACTATTTTCCAACATATTTTTTGTTATACAGGTAGAAGGCAACACTGTGTCACATTTATACTTACAGGTTATGCGTAGGAAGGTTCAATGTTACCACTTAGCTTTAAAAAAAAAAAAAAAAAAAAAACTCTTCTACAAAAGTGCTGTTTTTTCCATTTTCTCCAACATTTCACTTTTTGGACTAAGTGCTGTTTGCAAAGTCACTCTTCAATACCTGAAAAATAATAACCATAACAGCTACCGATAATGGTTATGGAAAGCATAACCATAATATCACAACCACACCTGTAACAATCACTTGTGCAACTATGACGTACCCATAACGGATAACCTTAACCCTTAACGAACAAGTATCCACAACACAATCAAAGTACATATGTAAATACCTAATATAATTACAGTTGTGACAGCACTGGATCAATGCACATATTCATCTTCTTGACTTCCTATCCTGTACCTACACAGCTGACTCTTCACGCTCGTAAGCAACCATCAGTGAAAATACGCTCGGAGGTCTGACTCAAGTTTCTAAGCAGCACAGACACCACAAAAAATCTGTATTCTAATTTCAGGTTCTGACAGAAGGCTCGATTCAGAGTCCATGGTTTCAAAAATTACTCGATGAATCGATTCCGATTCCAGCTGATGAATCATAAATCAGTGTTGCCAGCTCAGAAAAAAATTGAAATCAGTGTTACTAGTTGACATGCAAAATGGATAAATGATAGTGGTAACGCTGAAAAGGGGGCAATACACAAATCGAAACTGGAATTCGAATTCCAGAATGATTCCAGAACCATTTGAAATTCATGATTCCGAGAATTCCGATTACCCTATGCTCAAGGAATCGCCAATTCCCGACTTCGAACTCAATTTTGAGAAGGAATCGAACCTTGCTCAACTCTGCCGAGCACCATGTGAATTGAATCTTCCGACCTCTTCTCATAGCTTCGTTAATGACTGGCTACCAATAGTATAAATAAGGGGAGGATAAGGGAATATTTTTCCTCCTTCGAGCCAGGAAATGTTCAAAACTTGTCAACAAAACTATAGACCCAAGATTTTTTTTATTGTCGAGTTAATATAGTTAGGCGAAATTTCTTATACCCGCCACTGTCTCACGTATTTTACGTACAAAATTTTTGAGTCCCCCACCCCGAGAACTTTCTACTTACGCTAGTGTTGGCTAGTAGAAAAATTATATCAATTCGAGAATTATATTATTCGAGCCAATTTTTACTCTCTGACCAACGGCTCGGCTGAAGCATCCATGCTAACAAACAATTCACGCGTCCTTAAGCACTTATTAGTTCCGTGAATTACTATTCACACTCTTGTTCTTTAATTCTTATCGGTTGCTCGGAACTAATTTCCTCTCATAATTCTCGACTACTCCACTGAACTCTCTTATACCTCGCAGAGATTACATAATTTGCTATAGGTATATAAATCCTCCTTATCAATGAAAAACATGATTTATTACACAGGTCTACGCATGGCAAACATTATTTTTATCTTCAAAATAATAAAAATTCACGCCATCAGCCAACACCAAGTGCAATAATTTTTTATCAACTTTTCTGACACCACCACGTCTGGTTTAAAAATGTTAACTTACAGTTCGTTACGTGAGAATCGAACACCAGCACAGGTCGAAAAGAGTTATGTTCCAAAATTTTAATTTTAACCCATAAAAACTTTTTCAACATCTGGTCGTGTCGAGCTGGCAAATACAGTACATATTTTATACAGAAGAATCGAGTTATATCAATTTAATATTTTGTAAAGTTATGAGAACGGGTTGTCTTGTTCAGTGTGTTCGTCTTCAGGTATGGCTTCGAAAGAACCTTGCAGAACAGCCCATGCTCGCTCGAAATTCAATTACTACTATCAAACAACCAAATTCATAATAAAAGTAAAGGCCATCAACAGACCTGATAAAATCTGTTTACTCAGCGCTGTTGACAATCACATGGTATGATAACATACTCCTGTAATATATTTTCAAATTCCGATGTTCAAGAGAATTGATTATTCGTCAATTTAGACTCCCACTCACCTCAAAGCCGCACTTGGCTCTATGCCGCTATCACGAAAAGTGAATTTTGCAGTCCCATGCCTTTTTCGAAAGAGGGCGTGGGAATAGAGTCTCAGGCTGAACAAATAATCTTCTACAAACTTACGGAGCTTTGCCCCTAGCTGCTCGGGTTCAGCACCTTGGGGCTGCGCGCCTCGATTTTCGTTCGTTGGATGTGTTGCCCATCTATCAGTCTATAAATGGATGTCAGTCTGGATATCTGTCCGTCTACCTGTTGACTAATTTTCCAGGTGTTTATCTGGCTGATTAGCTGTTTACAAGCTGCCTGTCTTGTTCGCTGACTAGGAGCTGACTAGGGACGTACTTATAGAGGGGCCTACCCTCCGTAAGAATTTTTTACTCAGCAGTTGGGAAAATCCAACAAGTTAAAAAGTTTTTTATATTTTTATTTTCGCTTTGATGCTTGGGAATTGAGTTGTGAAGTTGGGGAAAACCCAACAAGTCAAAAGGATTATCTTCTTTTGCTTTGATACTTGGGAATTTTGAGTTGAATCAGTTTACAAAATTCCACAAGCCAAGTTGTTTTTTTTGCTTTGATACGTGGCAAATCTGAGCTGAGTCAGTTGGGACTTTCACAATTTTTACTATCTCCCCCCCCCCCTTCTTAAGAAAAACTCTTCGGTACGTCTCTGGAGCTGACTATCACTATGGGGTTCTCTCAATCACGAAAATTTTTTCAAAAATGTTTGTTCGTTCAACTACCTGTAGGTAATGATATCTCGAAAACATTTGAGGAAGAGCTGACGCCATTCTTACCAAACTGTTTCATAAAATCACGAAAACGGGAAAAATCCCAAAACAATGGAAAGTGGCCGAAATTATCCTATTCCCCAAAAAGAGGGACAGAGGAGAAATCAATCAATACAGACTGATAAGTTTAATGAAGTTTTTTGGAAAACAATGGAGATTTTTTCTAAAGATTTCCGAAATTATTGAAAATTTCCCCCGAAAATTTACAATGAAACTGCCTAAAAGCCATCCGAGATTTTTTCCGAAGATTTACGATGAAAGTCTTCGGAGATTTTTGAACATTTTTCCAGAAGATTTTCGATGAAATTCATCAGAAACCATCGTAGTTTTTCCCCGAAAATTTCCAAAGAACTTCCTCAAAAACTGTCAGGAAATTTTCTCGAAGAATGCTGATGAACTTTCTTGGAAACACTGGACATTTTTTCTAAAAATTTTCGATGATTCTTGAAAAACTATCGGAGTTGTTTTCCGAAAATCTCTGATGCAATTCTTTAAAAACTATCGGAAAATTTTCCCGAAGATTTTTGAGAAAATTCTTAGGAGATTTAGAAAATTTTTCCTCAAGATTCTTGATAAAATTCTGCAAAAGCCATCGGAATTTTCTCCGAATATTTCCCATGAAATTATTGTCGAAGAGACCGTTCGCCTAGCGAAACAACGTGCATCTGGTTTCGCGAAAAACTAGTTTTCCTATGGTGGAAGGAAAACTAACTAACCCTGATCGGGTTTCACGAAAAACTAGTTTTCCTGTAGCGGAAGGTAAACCAACTAACCCTGTACAGTATTTTTCATGAAGCTGCAAAAAGTATGAAAAGTTCTTAAAAGCACACATCCTAAAGAATAACTGAAAGCAAAACATTTTACCCGGAAATTTTTGTGGGGCAAAGTTGTAAACCTTAGATAACATAAATGTATTTATTTTAAACATCTAATCCTCACGTTGTAACACATTTAGGTAAACCAAAAAACAAAACTAAATTCTGATTCACCATGAAAAGTACATTAGAAAAACACATTCATCGTATTTTACCAGACAATATCACAACAATAAGGCATGGGTTAAGACACGTGCATGAAACTGCAAAATCGGCTCATGGTTAACTCCGCCCACTTGACGACTTTTGATACCTAGAAGACTGAAGCCAAGGTAGCTGGTATAGATGAAAGCAAGTGCTTTGAGGGTTGTAGAACAATACCTGCCTAGTTGTTTATCAATTTATCGCTCATTTTTCGACTTTTGGCCAGCTAGATTTTCTGAGAAACCACTGTGACCTGTGAGGCGTGGACCCCTTAAAACTCGAAACGCAGCTGAGGCAGGCCAGTAGTAAGAGGGCTACTTTGTAACTCTCGCCCGTCCCCTAGCCCTCTTCAGTTTGGCCACAACTTGTAACATATCTGATTTCTTCCAAGGTAGGGGTGCTCACTCATCCAGACTCTTGAAAAATTAATCCTTTTGCTATACATTTGAAGGTTAATTGAGTCTATTCGGGAAAACCCCATTCGAGAAAATTTATATTCGGGAAAATTTCTATTCTTGATATTTTTCCGAATAGATTTTTCCCGAATAGACTCAATTAACCATCAAATGTATAGCAAAAGGATTAATTTTTCAAGAGTCTGGATGAGTGAGCACCCCTACCTTGGAAGAAATCAGATATGTTACAAATTGTGGCCAAACTGAAGGGAGCTAGGGGACGGGCGAAAGTTACAAAGTAGCCCTCTTAACTACTCAGACCCATTACTAGATGGAGATAACAAACCAGATAAGGAGTTGGGCCATAAGTGGAGAAGGCTAACCAGCAATAAAAAGAAACAGTGGAAGAAAGCAAGAGGCCTAGGTTCAGAAACGGACAGTGTAGTAGGGGGTGGAGTTGGGCTGCAATACGGGAAGCACTATCTCCTGTTATGTAAAGTCTACGTACTAGAGTCAAGAATACCTGCTAATAATTCGTGCACTGTCGTAGAAGTAGAACAATGTACACGCGTGTGCAAATATTACAAAGCTAAAATGAATGAAAACAGAACCCTCTGAAGCGGTGCCTCGTATTATTCACAAAAAACCACACATGAGTTTGCGATTCGTAAGTAGGTCGAGGTCGTGGATTCACCTTTCAAAATCGTATCACAGCCCCAGTCAGAGCAAACTAGAAGCATGTGCCCGGCAATTTGTTTATCATTTATCCTCGAACTGGATATAATACCAAGTTACAAGACTCTTTTCTAACTTCATCGCGATATTTACTATTAAAGTCCCATAAATATTATTTTTAGTTCGCAGACCTTCGGAGAATTTTTCGAGTCGCGTACATCCGTTTTTCCCGCCACTTTAACCGACAACTTTATTTTTAACAAAATCTTTCCCCCGTCCGATTTTTTATTTTCGTGTCCAACATTTCGCTCGAATATAGAGCATCGATTTATTCGCTGCTGTTTCCTGCACGCTGCACGGTTAAAGAAATTACTTTTCAAACGCGTTTTTAATCTACAAACCACACCCAAGAAGACCGCTAGTAGTTCGGTTAAGAAATTAGAACAATACTCGCCGATCTGTATATTATTTTGCCAGGTAAAAAATACACGTTTTTTCGTACACGTGATACACAGTTTGGAGCCTACGCAGAATAAGGTCGCCGATACACGGCTTTCGTAGCACCTGGAACGAAACTAAAAACAAAGCTCACGAACACCCACAATTTTCTATTTTTAGTGGACTTACGGGCGTCGTAAGTACATTTTCATGCATCGTAAACGTTATATAGGCAAAATATAGGAACGAAACTGCAACACAACGACTCCGATCCATAAAATCGTTTTCCATTCCCTCAGTTCGATGATTTACCGACTCTACACATTCTTGGAACTCACAAATCCGAGCGTGAAATTTACGATTAACTTGAATTACTTTCGCCTTATATTGTTCTGGAATGACTACACGATGGAACGACGTGGCGTCCGCAAAGAACTTACGGTCACCGGTCACCGGATGCACAAGGCTGAATAAAGCAGAGGGCAATGCTCGTGTCGTTGCATCGTGACAACGACAAGGCTCACAAAGGAAACCTCCACACGATGATGGAGATATGTTCGCCATCAACGACACCATATGCGAACAATTTTCAGAAAAACACCGTGTTCTGATAATTGTCTTACGAGCAACAAGACCATCGCCGTTGGGTGACCATATAGGAGCAATAATGCCATCTCAATTCGTGACTTCGATAACTACAATACATGCTCCGATTTCTCATGAACGAATCTGAATAATGGCGAATATACTCAACGAGACATATGTAGCTGAGTTTATTAGCATATTCCTCTTCATACGAAAGGAATCCATGTGAAAAGTCCACCCAGACAGCAATGCAAATTGTGGACGGATCGTTGAACTGCTGGCATGCGATATATGCCAGACGATACCTCAAGTTGAACGGAAAACAAAATTTTATCGACAGATCAAAATGTCCGATGAAGGCTGAAATCATATTTCTTATTTCGGTGCTGTACAACTGGAGCGTAGCCAGCCTAGTGATTGGAGAATCTGGTATCGACCAAATGGTGATGCGGTGATGGAGTGTTACACGGGGTGCTAAAACTTATTTTCTAATTTGCTCTTAACCCGAGCCCTGGAATCCGCCCTTTCGAACATTACCTCAGAGACGTCGGGAAGGCTGTTAGGGCTATCTTAGCCCTCTTCCCTTCTTGCCGAGAAACCGGCCTAGGTCGAAATGTAACGAGTTGCCACGCGGGCTCGAACCCGGGACCTCCAGATTCCGAGACCAGCGCGCTATCCACTCGGCTACCCAGTGTTATGAGGGTTCAAACACCCCCACTGGAAATTTTC
The DNA here is from genome assembly GCA_031841125.1 of Acanthococcus lagerstroemiae. NCBI lineage: Eukaryota > Metazoa > Arthropoda > Insecta > Hemiptera > Eriococcidae > Acanthococcus > Acanthococcus lagerstroemiae. Next base: position 72,720,340 of record CM063106.1, on the reverse strand, counting down.
TTTATGTACGTTACGCGTAATTCGTGAAATGCAAGATTTTACGCAGATTGGGCAGCCGATTGCGTGAAATTGGCAACACCTGAAAATTGAAGCTGCTGGCTCAGTTTGCGGAATTTTGTAATTCGCCGGCAACATTAATGCAAACTGTCAAAAGGTATGTAATTACTGATCAGTCATGTAAAGTTGTGAAGTAAATTATGAATCGTGTACTGTCTAATCGCTGTTAACAGTTTAACCAGTCGAGCCGAGACCGGATATAGGCCTCCCACAACCTTTGCCATTCTGCCACATATGAGCTATTTGATGGCATAATTTGTTCTTCAGAAAATTTTAGTAATAATTTCCCCATTTTTACTTGGTTGTCTTCTTTTTCATTTCTTCGCTGATACCAAAAAATAATTTTGTAGGACCATCTCTCAATCTTTAATCTTGTAATATGTACCAACCCCCTCATTTCCACCTGTCTCCTTTAATTATCTCCATGATATTTCGGTTAGTACTTATATACTCATCTTGTTATTTTTAATTTCTGAGATTTTTGTTCTATCATTCAATTTAATTCCCAATATCGACCTTTCCATGAAGTTTTGAGTTACTGCTAACCCCTTTTCTTCTTTTTTTGTTAGGATATCCAAATCTGTAATCCGTAAGTGAGAGTGGGTAAAATACAGCTACTAAAATCTCGCTCTTTTAGAGCAGTTTTTACGGTCTCTTCATAACATGTTTAGACTCCAAAATTTTTGTCCATCCTATTGCTTTTCTTCTTTTCACTTCTTTTTGAAATTGCTTTTTTAATTATACACTTTGTCCTAAATTGTTATATTCATGAACTTGTTCTGTTATTTAATTCTCAATTTCGGTTTTGGGTGGCGTTTTACTGTTACTGAGGGTTTTTACTTCAATCATGTTTATTTTTAATTCGCCATATTTCAGAATTGTGCCATTCAATTCCATTAGCATTAGCTTGAATTCATTCCCGCTTTTGGATGTTAGTGCTACATCATCTGTAAACCTTAGCTTGCTCAAGTATTCCTCATTAATTAGTATTCCTTTGTCTTCCTATTCCATTTTCCTGAATATTCCTTTCAGAGCAATACTAAATATCATAAGCGATAATGGATCCCCTTGTTTGACTCTTTTCTTAACCTTACGGTATTCTCCTACATTGTCGGTTATTATCCTTGCCTCTAGATCATGACACATGTTTTGAATCAATGGAACTAAAGCAAGTGAGTATCCTTGATGGTATTTCTTAGCTTCTATCATAAATGAAGAGTCGAATACTTCTTATCAGATAGTATTTTCAGATTACATGTGTCCTTTCTGAGAAAATAGGTAAATACCTAAGTGTGGGGTCTTTCCCCACCATAACTCGAGATACACAGGGTCGGGGGAGTTGGGTTTTTCTTTTATTCAGAGTGCCATCCCCAAAAATTTCTAGCAATAAAATTTTATATAGCAATTTTTTCCGTTTCAACCTTCATATTATACGACCAGTATTTCCTGTACTAAATGGTCTGCGTAATTTACGCCCTTGACTGCTCATTTCACGAAATCGGCAAAAAATGCCCGCTTAATTCATGAAATACATGAGCGATTCCGGTAAATAGGCAGACGCATTGCCCATTTCTCGTAATCGGCAAGAGCCTTGCGCACTTCATGAAATGAGCAATTTTCCTGTCCATTACACGGAATGAGAAACTTCACGAATCACGCGTACCATATACACGTGGAAAATTGGATACATTTGGGGTATTTGTAGCCTCCCACCGAGAAAAAACCTTATCTAAATCGCAAAACACCCCCCTTACTTTTATATCTCGGGCACGGCCCTGAATGATTGTGAAATAATTAAAACCCGTTTCATGCGTTCGGATGAAGATATTTTGTCTATACTCTTTTTGCACTGGAGAGAGCAGATCACTCCTAAACTGACCAATGTTACACCCACTGCTTCAACTCAAGTGTGTATAGAGAAGGAGAAGTGAAAAATTGCAATATAACAATATAAGGATTTAGCATGTTTTAGCATGCGATGATTTCAAAAAATTTGCACATATCCCACAGCATGCGATGATTTCAAAAAATTTGCTCATATCCCACTTCTAGAGTATATAGTACCTAAATACTGTCTTCAGAAAGCCTTTGTAGGGGTAAAAGTACATCATGTTAGACCATAATATAAGGCAAATAGAACAAAATACGAGGCAAATCAATATTCGTTTCATTACCTATGTAACGTGATACCTGCAAAATACATCACAAAGGTAATGTTCTCAAAACATTCAACCAAACAGAAATACTGAACCACTGGTAAGGACTTAAGCATCTTTTGGAAAAATGAAAATAACGGCTCCGCATTTAAAATGGCGGATGTTAGTACTCGGGTGTTTCCAGATGCTCTACTCAGGGATGAGAAGCATAGGCGCCAACTTATGGAAAATATTGGGGTGGGGGAGCAGAATCGGTCGGAGCACGGTTTTTTCTTTCGATTATTTTATTGAGACGCATCTGATATTTTGGTATTATCGATTTTATTCTTATTCGTTTTCTCTTTTTTTTTCTCTTTTGTTAAATTTAAACATTGCTGGTAAAATCTGTTGTACTTTTTCCATTTTAGAGTTGAAAATATTGAGGGGGCGTCACCCCTCCAACGTTTTTATGGGGGGGGGGGGTTGAAGCCCTCCAAAAAGTGCCAAGTTGGCGCCTATGATGGGAAGTCAGCAGGAAAGCGTAGCTTCTTGTGATTTGTAACTTCTGCTTCTAATCGTTTCGGATAATATTTATGATCTCCTCTTTCCCTTTCCAATGAGCTATCACACACATGTGATAAAGTGTCTACTAGTACATTATTGTGAGTCTAAAATAATACCTTATAGAGTCCAAATTTAAGCACATTATCTTTAAAACGCTCTCCAGTAAAATTACGATTTCGACGGACTTGCATGTTTCTCTATGGAAATGGAAGGCCATAGTTAAAAAATTTCTTAGTTCACAAAAGTCAAAAATGTTTATTGTTTAGTCACTTTAGAATGTTGTGCCGACCCTAAGATGTAGTAACTCGTAGTTGATACCTATAGTCAGTAGCAAGGGTCCGAGAGCCGGGAAATGGTAGCCGGAAGTTTTTTGACTTTGGAAGGAAGTCGGAAGTCAGAAGTTCTATACAGCCGGAGGTCGAAAGAGAAGCTTCTTCAATCGGCTTCTCATCCCTGGCTCTATTTGCACCAGTCAATGTAGTCATAGCCACAACATATAGGAACGCTCCAATCGCAAAATTTCCTAATTGTGACTTACCACGTTTTAGAAAACGCCAAAATTGATTCGACAATTACGCAGTTGGTAACTTTTCAGTTTCTTTGGCTCGTTCATTTCAAAATTTTTCGTCTGTTGGTAAATTGGATTTTCAGTGGGCAAAATCAAGCCCCCCCCCCCACACACACATATAAACACAAGAATTGGCTTCGGTACGCTTCTATACACAAAGTACAGCAGTGGGGTATTCAGAGAACCATCCTGGGACGGTCAATTCAATTTATGTATGTGCAAATAGTTGTATGAATCCTCTTCTGGTCCAGCCCCACACATTTCGTATTTCGGACTCACGGTCTTCTGCTTCCAGTGTAGATACTGGGCAAAGTCTCCATGCCCTGTCAGAAGCTGAGTGACATTGGTATTTACCACTTAACCTTGTCTTACTCCAACCCTTACACCTCGAGTGAGCCTGGCCGTTTCTTCTTCGATGATTTTTTCTTTTTCTGTCCTTCTTCTCTTGTCTTGCTTTTTTAAATTCTTCTAAACCACTGGATTCTCGACTGGTCGATGATTATTGGAGAGTTTGCAATGTTCTTCACAATACAATCGAATTTTATCCCACATCAAAAGAGAGGGAACAATTCTCAAGACTAGCTAAGATTATTCAATCTTTAATGCTCATGTAAGAATCTTTCATATTCTTCAAACTTTCAACTTTTCCAAACTTATTTGAAACTTAAAATTCGTTTCTGACTCTCCCTGACTTTTCTCGGCTTGACTACACGTAAACTTTTCGAGACATGATCAAGACTTTTTATAATTCGCATAGCTATTAAAGACTTGCAAAATTCCTGGATACTAACTCAGATTCTTCTATGTTCATGTTACACTCTCGAAGACTTGTTCAAGTTTTTTCGAGGATCTTCTTCACAAAGCACTCACACTGTTTAAGATTTCACTTGGTCAAGACCAGCTCCGTAATGAAACCACTTTGCCAGAAGTGGCAACTCAGTGTCAAGAAGGGGACGGGCCAGATGACAATTTCAATAGCCAAATTTCAGTAGGTGAGCAAAAAAAGTTCTTCACTTCGATTTTGGCGCCCAACCCTCCTCGCTGTGCTCTAATTAGCCCTTTTACTAGGTGCGGCGAGTCTCGCCCCCACCACATCTCTTGTACTTTGTATCTGTCTACAAGTCCCGCAATGTGACCACTTTTCCAAAAAGGGAGGGAGGATATATGACAAAAACTTACATCGTAAAGAAGTTTTGTAACATGGTAGCAGAGCGTGGTTGATCCACCTAGGTTATAAGCCCAGCAATGCCCTCACTGCGATCTGGACTAAACTCGTACAAATCTCAAAAAGTCCGCAAGGTCAAAAAGTGGCTCAGAAATAGCGTGCTGTGCTGTTCGGCTTCTTACACTGCACCAACGATGAACATGAGAGCATGTTAGAATTAAATTCGTGCTGGAAACCATGTGCGGAACAATTTTTCTTGTCATTGCCCCGATCTGAACACAAGCATTGAACGCTTCGATTTACACTCTCGTGAACCGTGAAAATTTCGTTTTGGGCTTCGTCCACGTCCGCGTGCATTCTTCGAATATTACAATGTTACCAACAACTGACAGCTGGCGCATTCTCGAGATTTGAAACCGCGCAGCCAGACTCGGCCGATCGTTCGCGAATTCGAAGCTCGCAGAAAATCATTCTGATGCGAATAAATCACGAGCATCACACATCACTCCGTCGGATTCCTCAGTCGGCGACTCGACCATTCCAGAAACGAGCCTTTTGCCAGGCCTTCAAAATGTGCGTGAACTAAGCGACTATAGAACGAAATTATAAACCTGGTCATTCGTTTTACATCCACTTTCTCCAATACTGCCTATATACAGATCATGTACCTACCGCAAGTGCATTGTCAAGGTTTCCAAACGAGTATACGCTAAGGTGAGGAGGAAAAAATAGGGAATTTCTCGAACAATGCCTTTTGTTAAGTTCCTATAGGAACCTTTGAAGGTAAATGTCCGCTCGGAAAGTGCCTCGCGATAAAAATTAACAATAGAGAATGACCTTTACTCGTCTGTTCTTATACACTCGGATAGTACCCTAAAGCAAACTGATTATTATCTAGCGCGTTATAGAATCAGCCTTCAACTTTTGTTTTTTTCGCCTTCGATTCTTCAATTAACCGCTTCGGTAACAGTAAAAATGTCACTTCGTTATTTTCCCGTAAAAATACGATACACCCAATACACATTTTCCCTCCATTTCTTCCCACTTACACAGGGAGGTATATGCTCCCGATTTCGATTTAGAAGTTACATGAAAAACGTGAACTCGCTTGCTTCACGAGTTCTTCAGGAAATTAAGGGAATATCGAAAGGGATACTCCAAAAATTCGCACGCGAATTTCTGTTTGTGGTGAGGGGCTACTCAAGCGATTCTGCTTGCAAATAATTACATCTGAATAAGATACAGAATTTCAACTATCTTTTCAAATAATAGGAAATAGGAAGCGTTCTGGGCTTATAACTTAAAGATCAGTGGATCAACCACTCTCTGCTACCATGTTACAAAACTTTTTTACGATGTAAGTTTTTGTCATATATTCCCTCCCTCCTTTTGGAAAAGTGGTCACATTGCGGTGGCGTAATTACCTGCACGTGTTGGTAAACACGCCACTTTGACAACATTTTTTCAAAGGGCTGGGGTATGGAGGGGAATATGGGTAGGGAGTTGGAATTTTCGTGGGAAGTGGATAAAAGGTTGATGTTTAAGGGGAGGTATTTACATTTTTCGTCGGACCCTTAGTTGGCCCCCCAGGCGCTATCAAACCATAGGGTGGCGTAGTTACCTGAACTTACCTTATGTGTAGCACCATATGGTAAACTTATTGGCGTGTATTCCTATTGGTTCTCTGCGGTTGAGTAGTCTGTCCAATCAGGCAGTGTTATGATATTCATTTGAATAGGTTCTCGCTTTGGAAGTCAGTTGTTGTGTTTATTAGGTTGTTTTGTTTTGTTTTTCCCTTTATTATCTCTAGTTGTTCTTTTAATTTTCTTTTCCTTGTGTTCTTTTCTATGTGTAGGATGACTGTACTTTTCTGTCAATTTGTGGTTATTGTGTCCTTGGTCTTTGCAGTGTTTTCGAAAAAGTGATTTGTCATCCTTTAGCTTCTGTGATTTTTTCATGCTCTTTTATTCTAGTTGTGAATTTTCTGTCAGTTTCTCCTATGTATGTCATGTCACAGTGTTCCAGTCTATATACTCCGTTGCGGTTGTTCATGTCCTTTGTTTCGGTTTAGTCGTTGCTTATTAGTTTGATCAGGGATGATCTCTTTCTGACTCCCGAGTTTTCATGTTGTATTGCCTGAAGATTTTACTGTATTTTGAATGTGTGTGTCCCTGTGAATAGTATTGCTCCTGCGTATTTATCTACTTTTGCAGTTGTTGGTTCAGTGCACTTTTTTGTTGTATTAATTTGTTAATTATTCTGTCTACTGTTTGCGGCGGGTATTTGTTGTTAATGGCTGTTTGTTTGATGTTGTCAATTTCTGTTGTTCCGTGGTCGTTGTTGTTTAATAAGGTACCGGAGGGTAATTACGCCAGTCAGCTAATTACGCCAGGAAACCAGAAATGATACTAGTACTTGACTTGACCGCTAGGTAGCGCTCGTAACTTGTAGATGATACCTGTGATAAGAAGTGCCTTGAATTTCAAGCTGACGGTATTGTTATTTTCCACTACTGGAAAGATGAAGTAAAAAAAAAAAGAAAATCTCATTCGTCCGAAAACATAAGTACAAAGTATTTTATATCATTGGGAAGGTTTTTCCAAGAACTAACAGATTATGTACAGACATTGTCGATTGCGTTTAGAATAAAGATGGTACTGTAGTAAAATTTGTGTGCTAAAAGTGATAAAACTGATTTCAACGATGGAGGATAAATACGCCACCAAAGAAATCGGCTAATAACGCCAGTCAGAATGAGGAAGGACTTCAAGTTTTCAAAGCTCTTACTGTACTAATTTTCATTTGAATATATTAAATCAAATTTCCCGTGCTTTTGTATTATTAGATGGCTCCTTCTGCTTCAAAAATGTTTGTCTCATTCCTAGTCTTACTGTTACTGAGTATGAGTACATACGCTCAACTCAAAATCACATTTAACTTTACGTGTTCAATTTTTTGTCAAAGAGTTTTCTTACTTACCTTATGTTTAATACTTATTTGATATGTTACCAAGTTTTCAAATACTAAACAGCAATTTTTTTTTTTCAATAAAAAGAGAAAAATTTTGTAGATGAGTGTTATGAATTATGAAATATCTCCAAAAAACGTGCATTTGAAAAAAGCTTTAATTTTTTTACTAACTTATAAAGTTAGAGGTTACCATACATATCTTTTTTTTTGTAAAATTCTAATAAATTTTCATTGTTTTTCAAAAAAGTGCTTTTATAAATTAAGGACTTTTTCAATTTCTATTTTCTCTGAGGAAAAAAGAAAAAAACTTTCAAAGTGGCATTTTTTCGTTACCTGTAGCAAGAAAGAGAATGAGACTGAGGACGAGACATTCCTAAAATTAACTTCCTTTGATCACTGATGTTACACAATACTGAGTTATTTTGAAATCCGAGAATCAATAATGTCCGAACCACTATAACACTTCATATTAGAACATGGCGTTATTACCCATCAAAGGTATGGCGTTATTACCCACCTATAGTCGGGAAAATATGCCACCATGGACCTTTTCTATTTCGGCGCTGAGGGCCCATCATGAGGTCTATCCTTCGTTCAAAGGCTATTGTATTGTCCTATTTGAGTTCCTCTATGAGATGTGTTATTTGAATTCACTGTGAAGTCGTTAGACTGCGTGATATATCAATTCCCGCTTAGCATGGCGTAATTACCCTCCGGTACCTTATGTTGATTGCTCCGTGGCAGTAGTTGTGTAGTGCCGCCATTTTGTGTTTTTTGATGGTGGAATGAGTCATTGGGTATTATTGCTTGCCCGAAAGTGAATTGGCACACCCTAAAACCGAATATTACCAAGTTCACTCACACTGTCACACTCCAACATGGACACTAAGGTATTTGAAGCTCGCTTTGGAAATTTCAGATTTTAAACCCTCTAATAATTTTGGAAGGGAAACAGTTACATCCACCAAATTTCTACATAATGTGAAAAAGTTCAATGTAAAAAGGCCAAGTCGAAATAAATTAGGGGCCTAAAGGAGGTGAAATTGTGTGGCCACTCCTATGAAGGTACCGAATTTTTTTTAGCCTAAAACCTTTTCGGGAATCATACAACCACATCCAGGAAGTACGACCCCCCCCCAACAGTTCGCCCGCCAACCACGAACTAACATAGATCCAAACTAGAGATTAATTAATGAAAAACTATAGGAGTTGTAAATTCAAACAATTTTCTCTAACGCTGGAGTAGTAATCGATTTTGTGAATAACCCGTTTATATCACCTTTTGGAGCTGTCCTCCTCACAACCAGAAAGTTACGCCATTTTATCTATTTGTCGTCCACAAACCTCAGTAGTTTTAGGACATGTTTATATTCACCATACGGTATTACCTCGACCAATATAGTGAGTTACAGACCGCCGTTTGCTCCAGCAACTAAGTCATTGATGAGGGATAACACTAACAGTTTCAGACAAAGCTATGATACTTTCGAAGTGAAAGAACTTCAACTTACATAAGGCTATACTGCGTTTACCTAAAAACGGCTCAATGCGACAAGATAACAGATAATGGTAACATGCAAAACACGTGGCTCTTTTTTTCACCGATGATAATGTTTACACTATGTCGCGAATATTGAATTATTGAAACGTGATATTTTATTTCCGAGCTCATTGTTATATATCCTTTGAAATACTTCCGTTATTATATCAGCAATACAAATACAAACATGATCGAAAGTAGATCTCTGCGGCGTAATAGATTCGCGTGCACCCTATACACTACGCTTATCTTCGTGTCATCAAAGTTATTCAGTTCGCTATTTTCTTCCCAAAAAACACACCCCATCGTGTCGAGAAGAGTTCTCGTAGATTCAAAACGGTTGAAAATTCGCTGCAGCGAAACGCTCGACTGCACGCTTGATTTTGGCGCGATAATTTAATCGATGCGCAGCTTCCGAGTCGGATTTTGAGGGAAAAACGAGTACATAAATTTGATTTCGTCACTCGGCTGCCCTTCGCAGCAAATGAAATCGAATTTCACACTAAATCAACTTGAATTTAAATCAAATGGTGCCCCACAGTGACTGGGCACTGCTCCTCTTCGCACTATGGCTCGAGCGACTGAATATATAATTTAGCAAATTCGTGCTGATGTTTTTGGCACGCAGAACCAAATTTGCGTCCGCAGAATGATTTTCGTTTCGAGCAACGCCCTGTTTGCTTATTTCGGAGACCGACTATGTTTATCGAAAATTTCTTAGCCTTATGTAAACAAGAAACGAAACCGACGAAACGCTTTTATCCGGAATGCAGCTCCAGAGGTAAATAAAACAGTGTGAGAGTAGCCTGTAACCCTGTGTTCAGTTTTGTATGAACCTCCGAACGTAGAACGTTTCAATGAAAGTAAACAATAAAACATTTATCTACGGAATCGAAGGAATAGATTTCGATTTAGGTGTACTCGCATTAATGTGGAGAGGAGATCGACTGATTAAGCTTGAACTTTGGAGCGCAGGTCAGCCAACCAGCCCAGCCCACGCCGTTGATTAAATTGTAATCGTCAACTGTGTGATATAAAATGTAGAAGTAGGTATAAGGTATAGGTATATTCTGTTGTAGTTTTTAAACTATTTCATAAAACCTATATTGAATCAATAGAAGGACTATATAACTGAGTACGTAGCGTGAAGCCCCGTATGACATATTCGGCAACTTGGGTTTTTGATGGAACAGAGCCTTGAATTAAGTGGTAAAAAGTGGCGTCAGGAGTTATATCTTGGTGCAAAAATTTGAATTGACATGCCAAAAATAACAAGTTTCCAGTGAGAAATGTTACCAGTTTGAATTGGCAAGCGAAAAAAGGGTTCTCATCGGAAATGTTACAACGAAAGAGTTGAAAAGTAAAACAAAAGTTCATGAAATAGAGGGAGGTGTATGCGATACTTCGAACACATGCGTACTTTCACAGAGTACAATATATACCCCTGTAGCCCTCAATAGTGATACATTTTTAGAGATAGAAATGATAAGACAGGTGACGTGAGCACAAACTTATGCTACTCAATTCTCAAATTTTACAAAAAAAAAATTAGTTACTTTCGAGAACTAAACAAATTTTAAAAAACTTCAAATAGTTGTTCACTTGAAACACTATAAATGAAGTTCACCCATATATCAGAATAAGAACGAATGCAGGGTCAGAGAAATTTTCAGTAGTCGAACTTTGTCTTTTTCTGCCCTTATCATTGCTCCTTTTCAAAATTTTGTACAAACTAATTCATTGATTAAAATTATTGAAAACGACCAAACTGGAATCGAATTATACAGTAGCGGATTTATTCAGTCAGCAGATGGATAACTTCTAACTGAGCTCCTGTTCAAGAAGGCCCCTCCGAGTCCTTGACCAATAGAAGACCGAAAAAAATGCACCGTTTCGGGAGAAATAAGAATTCCCGCTACTTCGTCTAACTTATTTCTGAGTCCTGCCAGAATCTTCAGGGCGTCTGCTGGATTTGGGAAACGAAATATCATGACTTTTTACGACATTTTTTCATGACCATCATGGGGAATACAAACAGGAAGTGGAAGGGGAGGGCAAACTCGGCGATTCGCGCCTCACCGGACGCTCAATATAGAGCGCGCCAAACTTCCATAGTAAATATTCACTCAATATTTTTTTTTTCTCATTAAATTAATAAAACTGATTTTTTTGGTAATGAAAATATTGTGAACTATGATAATGATAAAATATCATGACTTTCTCAAGTTTTGGTTGAAATATACCTAATGACTTTTCCTGACGCCCATAACAATTTTTTGAAATCATGACTTTTCATGACTTTTTAGGCCAGTAGACACCCTGATCTTGTTGTCTTTTTTGACATCTAAGGAATGTCGACAAGATTATTTGAGCTTTTTCGGAGGGCCTCGGCAAAAGAACCTTAAAATAAATGGGGCCTTGCCAGAGGTGGACTTAAGAGTATTTTGCGCTTAAAGCTAATGAAAAATTTGCGCCGCGCTCAAAAATTTTTTGCTCGCTTCGCTCGCAATGAGCCGACGTCCCTATTATAACTAGTTTAGCAGAAGCCAGTTACCAAAAAAAAATTGAAATTTCTGTAATATAAATGAATGTATGGAGGTTTTTTGTTGTTTTTTTTTCAAAAATTTTGCGCCGAGGCTGCAGCCTTCTCAGCCTTTTGGGAAATACGGCTCTGGGCCTTTCAGACACTTGCTGATAGGCCTTCTGCCTTATATCGGCCACAGTTAATCACCAAATTTTCCCACTGTCTATTTTTTTTAAATTTTCCTCATAATGGGGATAGAAAATTATCCTCACAACTTTATTCGTGCACATGTCAGTTTTGTTCGGTTCTATGAAATTGTCGAGACTAGCATTTTGATTCGGTTCTACACAGTTTTCATTCGAAATTTAAGGTGTTTTAAAAACTCTTTCCTCCCCTTTGGAGCAGGGTGGGTGGTATTATTTCAGTTATTCTCTTTGCGCATCTGCGTCTGCTTTTGTTCGAGTTTCTCTGGAACTGCTAAAACGAGTAATTTAATTCAGTTCTAGACAATCTTTACTCGTGAATGATCATGAAGAATTTCTTTGTTTGCCACAGATCTGAATTACAAAATCAATGAAAATATTTCCTGGACATTCGAGTACCATAGTTCTTTCTCTTCCCTCCAAAGAAAACTTTGTGGTCTAGCGAGTATGCGGGGTGTTTCAAGGTAAATGACTTCCTTTCAACTGAGTAATCAGTAACTTATCCAGACAATAATATGTAAGCTAAATACGTTTGCTCGCGGTGTGGTGTTCATAAAATCGACATGGATTTTTTCAAATTCCAGTTTTTCATAAGAATTAGCATCTTGACTTTACATTTATTTTCCCCAGAAAATAAGAAACTAATTATTTTCTAAAAATTGGAAACGCTGACAATTTTTATCACCGAGATTAAGTACTAAGTAGATTTTATGAGCACCTTGTTGACAAGATCCCTATGATTTTATCTCTTTTATCATAACTAGTCCGGTGAAATTCCCAACTTACTCATTGAATGGATATTATGTGCTCCAAGACAGTCTGTATGTAAAGAACGAAATGCCACATTTTATGTGATCTCTTCAGGCTGGGCGTACGGGCAGTTTATTCTGACCACCTGTAGCTGTTTCATTTATCTTGCTTTTGAAGGGGTGAAGAATTGGCCAAAATACATTAAATCAGTTTTTCCTAATGAGGTAATGAGTTTTCCTCATAAAACAGGAAATACATAGTTCAATTGTGAAATTCATGGAGCTAACAAAGGACAATGCAGGAACCACTGAGAAATCATTGGGATTCAACGAAAGGCTCATCATAACATCGATTTGAGCAATAATTACGAAATACGTGTAATCATTGATCGGTATAAATTAACATCATGATAGATCAAGATTATCGAATCTCCTTTGAATCGGATGCTCTCGTAGATCAAATTTTATAAAATTAGTAGATCGTGATTTAAACAGAGCTGTAATCAAGGAAGCATTGCCTTTCAAGCAACTTTTGTTTATCCCCCCTTGAAACACTATAAATGAAGTTCACCCATATATCAGAATAAGAACGAATGCACGGTCAGAGAAATTTTCAGTAGTCGAACTTTGTCTTTTTCTGCCCTTATCATTGCTCCTTTTCAAAATTTTGTACAAACTAATTCATTGATTAAAATTATTGAAAAGGACCAAACTGGAATCGAATTATACAGTAGCGGATTTATTCAGTCAGCAGATGGATAACTTCTAACTGAGCTCCTGTTCAAGAAGGCCCCTCCGAGTCCTTGACCAATAGCAGACCGAAAAAAATGCACCGTTTCGGGAGAGATAAGAATTCCCGCTACTTCGTCTAACTTATTTCTGAGTCCTGCCAGAATCTTCAGGGCGTCTGCTGGATTTGGGAAACGAAATATCATGACTTTTTACGACATTTTTTCATGACCATCATGGGGAATACAAACAGGAAGTGGAAGGGGAGGGCAAACTCGGCGATTCGCGCCTCACCGGACGCTCAATATAGAGCGTGCCAAACTTCCATAGTAAATATTCACTCAATATATTTTTTTTCTCATTAAATTAATAAAACTGATTTTTTGGTAATGAAAATATTGTGAACTATGATAATGATAAAATATCATGACTTTCTCAAGTTTTGGTTGAAATATACCTAATGACCTGACGTCCATAACAATTTTTTGAAATCATGACTTTTCATGACTTTTTAGGCCAGTAGACACCCTGATCTTGTTGTCTTTTTTGACATCTATGGAATGTCGACAAGATTATTTGAGCTTTTTCGGAGGGCCTCGGCAAAAGAACCTTAAAATAAATGGGGCCTTGCCAGAGGTGGACTTAGAGTATTTTGCGCTTAAAGCTAATGAAAAATTTGCGCCGCGCTCAAAAATTTTTTGCAAGCTTCGCTCGCAATGAGCCGACGTCCCTATTATAACTAGTTTAGCAGAAGCCAGTTACCAAAAAAAATTGAAATTTCTGTAATATAAATGAATGTATGGAGGTTTTTTGTTGTTTTTTTTTCAAAAATTTTGCGCCGAGGCTGCAGCCTTCTCAGCCTTTTGGGAAATACGGCTCTGGGCCTTTCAGACACTTGCTGATAGGCCGTCTGCCTTATATCGGCCACAGTTAATCACCAAATTTTCCCACTGTCTATTTTTTTTTAATTTTCCTCATAATGGGGATAGAAAATTATCCTCACAACTTTATTCGTGCACATGTCAGTTTTGTTCGGTTCTATGAAATTGTCGAGACTAGCATTTTGATTCGGTTCTACACAGTTTTCATTCGAAATTTAAGGTGTTTTAAAAACTCTTTCCCCCCTTTTGGAGCAGGGTGGGTGGTATTATTTCAGTTATTCTCTTTGCGCATCTGCGTCTGCTTTTGTTCGAGTTTCTCTGGAACTGCTAAAACAAGTAATTTAATTCAGTTCTAGACAATCTTTACTCGTGAATGATCATGAAGAATTTCTTTGTTTGCCACAGATCTGAATTACAAAATCAATGAAAATATTTCCTGGACATTCGAGTACCATAGTTCTTTCTCTTCCCTCCAAAGAAAACTTTGTGGTCTAGCGAGTATGCGGGGTGTTTCAAGGTAAATGACTTCCTTTCAACTGAGTAATCAGTAACTTATCCAGACAATAATATGTAAGCTAAATACGTTTGCTCGCGGTGTGGTGTTCATAAAATCGACATGGATTTTTTCAAATTCCAGTTTTTCATAAGAATTAGCATCTTGACTTTACATTTATTTTCCCCAGAAAATAAGAAACTAATTATTTTCTAAAAATTGGAAACGCTGACAATTTTTATCACCGAGATTAAGTACTAAGTAGATTTTATGAGCACCTTGTTGACAAGATCCCTATGATTTTATCTCTTTTATCATAACTAGTCCGGTGAAATTCCCAACTTACTCATTGAATGGATATTATGTGCTCCAAGACAGTCTGTATGTAAAGAACGAAATGCCACATTTTATGTGATCTCTTCAGGCTGGGCGTACGGGCAGTTTATTCGGACCACCTGTAGCTGTGAAAACGCACTCTTCATGTGACGGGCTTTTATCTCTTGTTATAAAAAAAAAGCCTTTACAGAGGGTCTTTTAGTTATCCTTTTCTTCTAACAATCTGTGAGACTGTATTTTCCAGCTTCCAGGGTTGCAAATTTATTGTAAATTTATATCTTGCAATTTGCAACATTCATAATTCAAATTTTGAACTCAAATAATTATTGCCAAAGTAAAGGACTCTTAAATTTGAGGCTGTAAACAAGTAAAAATCCGAGACACAAGTCCTAAAAAAAAAAAAAAAAAAACTCGGAGTCCGAGTCACACGTCCAAATAAGGACTCGAGTCCTTTTCATTCGAGTCCTGCCCAACCCTGCATATAAGCCTGTTGAAAGTTATTGAACTGAATATCTATATTTTGGCACATATTAAGATACCGATCATGCTGAAATTTGGGAAACACATACGGACACACAGTGACTATATGAATAAGCGGAGAATATGGCTTCTCCAGAATCAGGGAGATCTTGGGGCTTGTAAATTAACATTCCAGACGCGAATTTTTTTAACAAGTCAAGAATTTAATCAGATACTTTTTTTTGTTCGTTTTGTTGTTAAATTAAAATGTGGACAAAATTTTGACCTTTTTTTTTTCTCTTTCACTCGTCAAGTCAAAATTCGAGTGAAATTTCGTAGAAGATTTTATCTACCCTAAGAGAATATTCTATTTACGTTTTTGCGAACATGAGATTGATAATAGAACTTGAACCAGCTTGAAGAAACAGAATTGACTTTCTTCGAGACAAGTAGAGTAATGATTACTTTTGGGACCACCGAGTCTGATGTCTTTTACTAGGAAGTTTCACTATTTTATTTACAACTGTGAGAAAACCAATAGCATACGAAAAAGTGAATTATTCTTAATATGCATATTTCAGTGATTCAGCTTCAACCCCTTCGAAGGCAAGAGTAGGCAAACATGTTCACAAGTTGTCCGGATTGGTAACTTAATCCCCCAGTTGGAACAGGAGCACCCTGAAACACCCTGCATCCACAACCACAACAAAATCAGTTTCATTTCTAAACTCAACGAAATTTGTTTTCCGGTTTTCGGAGTTCTTCCTTTCACAATCTCTGACCATCTGATGCGTTCCTAGTAACCCGGAAGTGCCGAGAAGCTACGTGTGAAAATTTCCCCCGTGATGTGCGTCATTCTAAAATCGAGCACACGGTGCTGTCTCATCAGTGTACTACTGTACGCTGTTATCACGCAAAGCCTAACTTCGCAGGCTAAATTTAACTAAATTTCGAGAACTGTTTACCTAATTCGCGTGTGGACTATCGCGTCGCATTATTTACGTAAAATCTGAAGTTCACTTCAGTACGTTCTACACGGAGCTGTACGAAATGACAATCGCTGGCTTTTTCCGAACAGACGGACAAAAAGGCGCGAATGCTAGCCGCGGCTATACGATCAAATGGAAAGGACTGTTTCGCTGTTTCCAGCCACCAGCCTCGGTTCCAGGAATCGCCGGTATTCCCGGGTAGCACACTCGCCAGTCTTTTGTCGTATTGTAATTTGCGGTCGAATGTCGAAATGGGCGCGAACAAGAGCGCGAGCGGCTGTACGGCATCTGGATCCGTAAAATCCGTTCATCTGATGACTATTCTGAGACCCACTGCAGCCTATAAACATGAAAAGGAAACGATGCTCTTTTCTCATTAGGCAACATTTGTCCATTTTGAATGTCTTACGCGGCGATTTTGAAAACGAGGGGCAGCAGTCGAATTATATTACACCTATCAGTATGATTCTATCAACGGCCGCGTAAATGCAATTTACAAACCATTCTTTCCAACAATGCATTATTAGAGGGATCGTGCTCGTGTTTATACTCGGCTTAAGTAACTCTCTCCGTGACGGAGAACTCCACATACCGCGTGTGTCCTGCACCGGGCACTCCGGGACCCAAAATTACTAGGCTCCGCTAAATGAAAATAACTGGATATGCATCCCCGATGAGACGAAGACAAAAAATGAATATTGTAAGGCTATACTTTCGTTATGATTGGGATAATTTGGAGAAATTATCGTAACAATGCTTTTTACTCGGAATAAATTGGTCAGCGTAGGATGCTTGGCGACCCTGGCCGCCCTGGCGTCATTTACATAATATATGTTCGAAGTATAGATACCGTAAATGTTTATTTCGAGTAAAGATCCCGAAAAACCATAATTTACAAAACAATGGATGTACCTACACGGTTGTGAAAGAAGAATGAAAAATCTGATTAGAGCGTAGGTTTCAGCTTGCGACTTTTTTTTCACATGTAAATCTGTAGAATCAATTTGTTCGATGTACCATCGACGATAAAATTTCTTGAGTTTATGAATACGTTCGTTAAGGATGATTGGGATAGGTGTACCGTTTGTGGAATGAAGACGTCGCATCGGCTGGCTTTGCTGGACAGACGAGTGTACGAGATGCATGTAAATTTCTAAGCTTGTTTTCACTGAATATTCATTTTATACGGAGCCTTATTTTTCTCGTCAAGGATGAGGACTAGGTGGGGGTTTGTTGAATATAAAAAGAATGAAGAAGTCTTGTTACGAGAAGTTAAAGGCGACACTTCGTGGGAAAAACGTTACAATACTTGGATGGAGAACCGCATAGATGACCTGAGAGAACAAGTACATTTTTGAGATGTTGTGGGAAGATGAGAATACGTAAAGGCAAGAATGAAATATTACATTAGTCTTTCAAAACGTTATATGGGCGCCGACTAGAAACAGTCCGGAGAGAAGTAAAATATTCGTTGGTGCATTTAAAAATACCAGGGGGTTCTGTTCTCTAGCACGTAAATACACTAATCCTTATGCCGATACTCAATTCAATCGGGTCTGACCCTGCCTGGTACTGGCTGGCTGTCAGTCAGTGTTGTTATCTCTCATAAAATTTTGCAAGATCTCACGAGTTTTTGAAAAACTGGCGCATAAAGAAGTGTAAGCTCCGATGTATTCGTTCCAATAACACAACCAAATCTCCAGAATTTTCATGAAAGATATCTGACAACTGCTGTCAGTTATGGCTAGCCAATTGGTTGATGGCCTTACGTCTACCTGGTAGACCAATTGCCAGTTTATCTAGAGCTTGGCTAACAGAAAGATGTTTCCTTTTCAGGCTGTCAGTCTATCCATGGGGGAGCAGGTTGTGGATAATTCTGGAAGCCTAATCTGACTGACTAATGGGTGTCTGTTTGTTTGCCCGTGGCGGAGAAGAGAAAAGGTGGCAGGACCTAGATTTCTAGTACATAAAAAAAACGTTGGTTCTTCATAAAATACCAACCATATAGGTCACAACAGCAGAGCACATAATATGAAATTTTGATCCAAACGAGTTGACATCCTGGGAAGATTGCAAGATTCAACCCGAGTTCAAGATTCATGAGATTTCACCGAGTTGATTGCACACACGTTTTAGATTCTCTGTAAATCATTTCAAAACTGAGTTGTTACAATATATCTCTCCAATTCACTGACCTATACCTCTAGATGAGGATGCGTCAGGATGATACTTATGCGAAGATTAATTAGTACACTATTGTGACATGACAGCCAAATTTACCTTACCCCTGACCAGTTTGTGTAAGCTGCCGATTGGCTACTTTTATATTTTTCATTTCTTTATATCTTCCTTTTTTCTTTAACCCGGTGTTTCATGTTCCTCTCTCAAAATAGTCAGGGTACGCTACTATTACAATCTGTTGTTGAAATTCATACTATGTCTTCATATATGTACTTATTGCAGACATTATCAAGTCCAAGTCAATTCTTCGGTACCCAAAAGTTTTCAAGTTACTGCCATAAAATATGTATAATCTCACATCACTGCCAGCTAATTTGGCGGAACGCTTCCAAAATGAGGCAATACATACGGCAATATTGGTGCGGCGCCCAACAATTACTACCAGCAAAACACGGGAATGTCAGTCCACTCTCTACTGCTAGAAAGTATTTAATTTGGCAATGGGTGAGCAGTGTTCAAGGAAAATATGGTCAGTGTAACTGACTGCGAGTCGGCATAGCGCGAGCTGTAAACTAGCAGTGGGTTAGCGGTGTTCTGTGACAGAAAGGCTGACTTTTAAATAGCAGTGAGTCAGTAGTATGTGAACTGGCAGTAGAATTGATAAGTAGCTCAGTAAA
Source organism: Acanthococcus lagerstroemiae (assembly GCA_031841125.1). NCBI lineage: Eukaryota > Metazoa > Arthropoda > Insecta > Hemiptera > Eriococcidae > Acanthococcus > Acanthococcus lagerstroemiae. The sequence continues at coordinate 72,701,120 of CM063106.1, read as the reverse complement.
CTGGCAGTAAAACCTCGAAGATGCTTCGGCAATTGGCAATCTACTTCCAGGTTTACAGCCATCAAGAATTTTTCAACATATTTTACACAACTCTGCATTAGTAGGTGAGTTGGCTGTAGAACCTCTGGCAATACTGCTACAGCATTCTTTATGAGACACCAAACTTTACAAACTGCGATTGATTTTCCACAGCGATTTAATTCATTCTTCAATGAAATAATTTTTTAGTTGGTTGATATCTAGCGAATGATAAGGAATTTTCAGTTGCTATTTTTGGATAACATGCGTGAAAGTTCAATGTAGCCGATCACAAAATGATAATACAAAATATTTTGCAGTTATAGGACAACTAAATTGAGGGAATTTTTCTTTTGGAAACGGACTTGAACACTCAAGGAAGCACGGCTTCAAACAAATTCTCGCATCACAAGAATATACTTGAGTCAGTTGAAATTTGAAGAATAGGAAAAACGATTTTACTGACATTTCACAACTGCAGACATCAGGTAAGCTATAAGTGGATTTCATTCTGCAACAAGGTCTATGAAAATCAAACGTTACAAAACGCGAAAAAGAACTATGAAACAGAGATGTCAACATTTCTGGAAAGTGCTCGGCAACAGAGCTGTAGAGGTTTCTGGCAAAATGTCAAAATATCAGCAAACTACTTGGAGGTACATCTTGTACTGGAGCGTACTCAGCGGATACATCGTGTACCCGTTCGAGGCCGTACTGGGATATTTGTCTCCACAAAGAATACACACACGTAAACAGCTATATAGAATACAGCACTTGGAAGTTGAAAGTACTATATTCAATTACTTAACGTTTAGCATCTCTGCCGTAACACTTTTGCTACAGACAGATATACCTACACTGAATACCTAATTGAGTACCTGTATTGTACACGGTTGATGATTATTAGCAGCTGACTATTGTTTCTTGTATAGCTATAATTATACACCAATTAACATTTCTACTATGAATGAAGATAGCACGAAGTATGTATTCTGTTCGCTGTTCTCTCAAGCACTAAGATATGTCATGCACCTTTACCTTGACAATATCGTCGGTATTGGTAAGTCGCATTACAAGGGGTGCATTTTGTGGATTCTCATCACCGCAGAATGAGTTCCCACGCTTATCAGAACAGTAGGGTAGACTAAAGAACTATTACTTGGATATTCTTTCTTCCTTTCTCTGTTCAGCCTCGCAAATGCGCTATTTTCATAAGGCAGATACATATCTACACGGTAAAACTTCTAGTTCTGCCGAGTTAACTTCACGGAGCTGAACTATATCAAGAAATGTCTTACAGAGTTGCAAAAATCTCCCCACTAAACCCGAGTAGTACTGTTCCAACATTATCATCTTTGCTGTCTCTTTTGTCTTTCATCACTGATACAGAAGCTGCAGTTCTGTTTGACACTGATGCTCCTTGGATGCGCCGTTCAAGGATATCCTCAATAACAGTACGAGCTACATTTTGAAATTTGGTATTTACAAAGCTGGATGCTTACAATGAAGAATTTTTTGATAATGATTTCGTCGTAAATTGAAAAGCTTCGAAAGCTTTCTAATCTTTATAACGTCTACCTTCATAAAGCAGAACTACTGGTCGAGACTTCGCCAATGTTTAGAAACCCTAGACTATTATTCTGTATAATCATGAGTGAAAGCACGCATTTCTCACTGGCTGGTTTGTTGAATCAGGCTCGATCGGTCCGAAAATGGGGGACTACCACACATCTTAATTATAAAGGCCGTTTTGCGAGGGACTGAGAGATGAGGACGCCAGGACGCATCGACCCCCAAAACAACGATCAAGTCCGGTATTCTCGCTATTTGGAATTGTAAATCGCGATTTACAAATTGCAACGCAGTGTTCCTATTGTCACGCACGCGTCGAAACGCATTACCAAAATACGACGGAATAATCGGCGTGCAATGAAAACGCTCGTTAAATACGCGCGTCTACTATATGAAATCGCCGCACCGACGGCGGGTCATTTAGGAATCGCGAATGTGTGTCTGCGGGGCTGGTTCCCGCTTCCCAGCTCCTGCTGCACTGGTGCGTGAGTTGTAAAATTTTCAGCTCATGTAAATTTTAAGCGAAGAGAGCCCACGGCGTACCATGCGATTTGCAGTAGGGTAGGCCGACGACGCGACGTCCTAACAAGCTGGGCTGGTCCCGTTTCTCGAGTAATTTTTTTGCACCAGTGAGTGACAATGGCCACCGGCTGAATACCGGCTTCTAGTTGGCCGAGATCGTAAATAAATAATTTTTACCAGACTTCAAGACCAGAAACCGAGAAAGCGACGCACGGCGGAGTGCATCACGAAATCACGACTATCGGAACGATTCACTTTGTGAGTTCACGACCCACCCGATGATTCACCGCGGGGGTAAATTAAGTATTCTTTTAATTTCGCGTTTAGCGATGCGGTCAGGTAGCCTTCACATCCAACTGTAAATGTGCTGAAAAGTCTGGTTCGCATGTAACACCGGATGGCGTGTACACGTCAAGGTTGTTACAGTCGATTCCGCTGATGATATCGAATATAGTATTTGGCTTTAGAGGACGCATTGAAACGATAGAACGTGTTAATTCGGAAATGCTGAGTGACAACCGACAAGGACGATCGCCAAAGCTAAGTTGACGGATCGACTTGATAAATATTGACAGCAGGGTCTAACATCAAAGTTTTCGATGAGCTGATAACATTTCAATTCTGCTTTTATTGGCATCGGACGCGTACAATATATTAGATTGCAGCCGAGTTTTAGGCTGTCACTGACTATAATTTCTGCCACGGGATGTCTCCGGCAGAGGTGGATCGCGATCGAAAAAGCTACCGGGAAATGCCCTGGCACAGAGCCAATTTTTCATTTTTGCTATTGCCTCCTACTACGTCTCCAAATTAGCTCCTTCCTCAATAACTACATCGGTCCCAAACTAATAAATGTAGCGGTACATAGAGAAATTTTCCAGTAACATACATGGTCACCGGTTTCTGGTGATAAATGCGACTCGAAAAAGGTTAAATCTGTATAGAGAATCTGTCGGATATATCATGAACCAAAGGGCAGTTCGCTTTAGTTGTATGTAACTTGGCTGCATACCTTGGATTAGAATGAACTGTCACCTAAAAGACATATACATAGTACCATTCACTGCAATCAGGCGAGCAACTCAAGTCGTAGGTACAAGCCAGTCTCAGTCCCCAAAGAACCCGAAATTTAATACTTATACAGTAGGGTGTCCCTTATTTTACAAGTTTTTGCCAACTGATTATGGTCGCACTGAAATTTGTTCCAACCCAACTGACAATGAGACTAATTGTGAGTGCATTTGTGAACATCACTCAGTAATCACACTAATGCTGAGCGATCACTTCACATACACTATCTTAAAATGATGAGATGTTGAACACTCACAAAAAAATGTGATCGGCCAAAAGTCTCAAACAGTAGTGGTTTGTGATACGTTGTATGAGTGCTCTCCAAATTGTCAATCGGGAATGGACCTAGAAACTCGCCATACAAAATCTGAGCTCAATCTGCGGTTATTAACCCGTGCCCTCTGACCTTAAATTTATGTCTAATACTGAGATTTTCCAAAAAAAAACTCGAATATCTCGGAAGATATATCAGCTTCAGGACCGAAATGCATATGACATAAAATGTTCCTTGTTGAATTTCATATAAAAAATATCCTATACAACTTTCCTCTAAAACGCATATTCACCGAGATAATCGCAAAAATGTGTGAAAGTTTCGAGGAATGTGCTTTTGTTATTTTTTATTTTATAACCGATCTGTACTGGCTAAATTGCAGTTATCTAAAAAAATATTCACTTTAGGATTGACATGCAAATAACATAAAATTCTCACGTTCAATTTTCTGTAAAAAATATTCTGTACAACTTTTTGTGTGTGTGTGGGGGGGGGGGCAAACTTGGGCGCTTGTCCCAGTAGACAGAGACTGGAGTTATATGTGACCTGACAGGAAGAAAGGGACCTGGGCGCAAAAATGTAAATTTTACAGGAGAGCGGATAAACAAAATTGATAACGTTTTCACGTTACGAAGACACTCAACTTTGAAGACTTACAGCCGTTTGGGAAAATTTTTTCGACAACACCACGCGAAAGAGTGGCCAAATATTAGTCAAACAGTTGTTATCACAAAAATGTTTTTTTTTGCGCTGAGGTCCCTTTCTTCCTGTCAGCTTACATATTGTAGTATGCATTACCCGACATTAGCAGATATTTCAGGCGTAAAACAATAAAAGAAGCCTATGTTTTTCGAAAATTCCACGCATTTTTGCGATTATCTCGATAAATATGCTAATGTTGTATAGAATATTTTGTACAGAAAATTTAACGAGGAACATTTTATGTTATTTGCATTTTAATCCTAAAATGAATATTTTTTTAGATAACTGCGATTTAGCTAGTAAAGATCGGTTATAAAAGAAAAAATAACAAAAGTCAAGTTCCTCCAAACTTTCACACATTTTCGCGATTATCTCGGTGAATATACGTTTTAGAGAAAAGTTGTATGGAATCTTTTTATAGGAAATTCAACAAGGAAAAATTTATGTTATATGCATTTCGGTCCTGAAGTTGTTATGTTCCGAGATATTCGAGGGTTTTTTTTTTGTGAAATCTCAATATTAGACATAACTTCAAGGTCAAAACGGCACGGGTTAATAACCGCAGATTGAGCTCAAATTTTGTATGGCGAGTTTCTAGGTCCATTGGAACAGATTTCAGTGCGACTCTAATCAATTGGCGAAAACTTGTAAAATAAGGGACACCCTATTATACAGAGTTCTAGGCCAATCAAGAGGCTAATTCTATGGAAACTACTTCTGACTCGATGCAACATTTCGACCACTGAAAACTAAGACTTGCACATTATAATCCTGTCTGGCCACTTGAGAACGTAGTTAGAGGTTTAAAGTCCACGTGTAATGAGTTCTACACCCCTGGGATGAGACCTCTAGTAAGTAAGCAAGTGCACAACTTGCTCGCACTGGTTAAAAACCCACTAATGCTATTTTTTCATCAGCTAATGTAATTATTCATCGCACATCATTTTTTGGAAATACTACTGGATCAGTGTAAGTGTACTCATTTGAATTCTGTTCACGAACCGGCGAAGACAGAAAAACATCTTGGAAGAACACGTAGGTGCAGAGAAAGACAGTTGTGTATCCAATTTGGAGAATAGCACTACGCCTGAGCAGACTTCTGTAAAATACTTTTCCCAGTTATTAGCGTTAGCCTTCAGACAACTATTTCGGAAAATGTAAAAGTATCAATACAGAGAATAAATAGTTCGGGTACAAAGGGAAATCAAAAAGTGCTGTCATCAAAGTCAAAGAGGCAGCAGAAACCGTTGCAGATTTATGGTATTTACTGTATCTTGAATTGATTAAGATATTAATGGACGAACAAACAGGGGCGAACTGGTTGGGGGCAAATGACCCCTGGCTTGAACGGTTTATGGCCTGCTGACAAGAAGAGCGGCCTGCTGTGAAATAAAATGAACATCAAAAATTTGAGAAATTGGCCCTCCATAGTTCATGAACACTTATTCGCAACATCTGAAGTGGTAAGTGGTACCTGCTCAAGCGGCCTCGAAAAATGGATTTGTCTCTGGATTTTTTGGTCCCATTCCGCCCCAACGAGTAAACTTCAAAATTCAAACGTAAGATCAGCTTATGTAGGAATTTTTCACTCAGCAAATGGGAAAATTTACCATTTCAGTCAGGCCAGTTGGAAAAATCCAACAAGGTAAAACTTTTTTTTTTTGCACTGTGATACTTGGGAATTCTGAGTTGAGTCAGTTGGGTGGACTTTCACAATTTTTACCCCCCCCCCCCGCCCCACCGCGAGCAGGAAAAATTCTTCGGTACGTCCCTGGTTCTTATCCAAATTTATAAGCCATCGATTCGTTTCTTTTGGTTGAAAGAGAAGTTAGGTCACGTTAAAAGTCAACTTCCCAATTCCACGACTCAAGCACTGAAACCATTTCACATCTGTAAGAAATAGTTTAAAGTGTGAGAGAAAGTGTTTTCAACGTTTTGAAAGTCCCCCCCCCCCCACTCTCTGTATCTCCTACCTCATTTTTGTAGATACTTCGATCAACGTCTCACTTTCAGACTTGAAACTCATGGCGTAGGGAAGTTAAAGTTGTGACTGTAAAAATTACCCTGCTTTGGAGTTTTTCAGTTTTTTCAAAACGGTGGACCCTCAGGGGCAAAAATAAGAGGGAGCATAGGGGCCAGCTTGCCCCCAAGCCTCCACCGGAGTCTGGAAACTTTAGTAGATGGATCAAAAGTTAGGAAAATCAAACAAGTCAAAAGGTTTTTTTTCTTCTTTTTCCAGCCAATACAAACAAATTTTGATACTTGGGAACTTTGACTTGAGTCAGTTGGGTATTTAAGAATTTTTGCCCCTCCAGAAAAAACTTTGCTACGCCCCTGTGGATACTTTTGATATAGAATTGCTTTTCATATGGAAACTCTGATGTGTATGAGATGATAGACAAGATCATCCATGCGTTGTGACACTCAGAATCGGCTTGGCCATTGTAAGTCATCGGGAAACTTCCAAATTTACCGGTGGGCCGGTCCAATTCAGAATATTTGATCCGGTATGTAAGGGTGTTTTGAGCCAGTGTAATGGTTGGAACAGGGAAAGAAGAAGAGATACAACGGAGAGGTAATGAAAATGAAGAGTTGGGGCTATCCGATGGCATTTCCCGGTAGATTTTTCGGTCACGATGTACCTCTGGATATTTAATCAAAGAAAACGAACTAATGATAGATACATGTACCTGAAAGCCCATACGGAATAGCGGATCATTGTGTACAAATAATAGTCCTACTAAAAGTTGAATCTATAATTCTATCTCAGTACATGTTCTTATAATACAAGTCCACTTCTGGATTGTCAAGTTTACTGCACGGCAGATAAGCTTAAATAAAATGCGAAATATTCGAGGTGTACAAAAGTGACTGAAGACAAAACCGCATACTAAGCACGTGGATGAGATAAGTATCATAACTGGAGATTACAATTTTCAGAGACAATGAGATGATGATGGATCAACAGAAACAGGCCATGGACGTAAACAAGAGATTGTGAATTCCCGAGACCAACCACATTCTGTTCGAGTAACTGCAATTAACGAACTCCCCTGGAAGCTGAGATTCCCATCAGTTAATCGCGAACATCGATGTTAATTGTTGGCAGCTTGCGGTAAGACGCACCTAAATACTCGATAGTAAAAGAAGATACCTCTTTTAATAAAGTTTCAGCCTAACAGTGATCCCGAGCCAGAGGATATCTTTCTTTTTGCATTAGCATTCAAAGGATTTACGAGTCGACAAAGAAAAATGCGAAGAGTTTCGTTTTAGCAGTGATATATAGCTTCGGGTCACTCCTAAACCTTATACACGAAATCTCGAATGCTAATAAAGTCCAACGGTCTAATTAACGGCTTTACACCAGTTTGGATGCGCGCAATGCATGAAAACGTTGACACGGACTAAAAATTCCCGAATCGAGTATTTTCATAAGATTGTGGGTAAGCAGCATTACGAACTCGATTATTAGATAAACGCATTCCGATCGACGAGATTTATAATACGCCGGATGGACTGTACGTGTTCCAAAGCGCAAATAAATTAAAATTATAACGGACATTTTAATTGCTCGATAATCGAGGAAATTGAAACAATCACGCGGCACGGGTACGATTCCTCGTCTCTGGAAATGTGCAGCATTTGAAAATTCCAAAGATCGTTATAAGAAGCCGGGAGAAGAAAGAAGCAGAGGACGATGATGAGATAAATAAACGACCACTAGGCCAAATCGGCGGGATATCGAGCGACGGACGGCGGCAAAGGCCACCGAATGCCACGTTCGGTGCACATGTAGCACGGTTACTTTTTCATTTAATTTATTTACTAGTTAAGGCATTATCACAAAGGGATCGCCGGAGGGGAAATACGGAATGGTTGACAGGATTAGTGCTGCACCCTCGAAACAACCATCACCTACCGCAACACACGATGTATTTCCAGCTCATTCTTTCATAGCATTACCCTGGCCTGCTGGCCGGCGCAGCGCGGCCTTTGGAACAATATTCTCCTAAAACAATACCCGGCGTGTTTTCGCTTTTGGGGAAAGGTTAGTTCGATGGGCGGTGCCAGTCGTCTTTTATAATATACGGCCGGGTAGGAGGTATTCGAGTTGAGGCGTATAATTAGGTCTGATATTTAGATTAGTCGTATGTGTAGTATTTAACGAAATAATAGTAATTGTCCGGCGAGGTTCGAGCTTGCCGGGAACGCTTTTCGGGCCGAGGTGTCGGATAATAGTGGAATGGACCGCCAGACTTCTCGAGCTTACCCATCGGCTCTTTAAGTTTGGGTGGGCTATCGATTTCGAAGGCGAACTCATGCTGGATCTTTCGGTAGAGAAGGCTTAGTTAATTTTCAGAGGAAGGAACTTTTGATTAAGGTATACTTGATGGCACTGTCCTTAAGCAACACGAGCCTTAGCTTAAATGAAACTGCAAGCCCCCCAAGCATTCCCAGAAAAGTGACCTTGGGTTTAACGACATGACTGCTACGGATGGGGTGGAAAATGTCAATTTAGACGACTACGTATTATATGACAGAATTTCAGCTGATAATCCACAGAAAAAAGTTGTAATTCTTCAAATTTTGCCCTTAAAATCGCAATGTTTGGCACACATTTCCCCCATTCTACAGACTGTGCCATCGCCTAATGATACCAAGGAGCCTTATGCGAATACATTCGGAGGTCAATGAGGGCAATTTTCCTTCCCAAATAAGAAAAAATTGCCATCAAAAATGTTTCAAAAACAGTTCAGTATTCGTTTTCAAAATACTAAAAACCTGTCCCCCCCCCCCAATGCATGTCACCAAACTGAAATACAAAAGACCGAACAACGGATGCCTTGCGTTGAGATAAACCAAATAAAAAGACAAACATGCAATAATTTTCATAATTATTTCTGTCGTTTTTCCCATTTTGGCATCGTCGTATATGCGGGGTGAAATGGTCATCGAGCAACTACCCTAGCTCTGTTTCCAGCGACGAAACTATAGGGGTTTGGGGTTGGAACCCCCCCCCCCCCCCCAATAATCTGGCAGTCGGCAAATTATGAAACTGTTCATTTGAATATTTCATTTTTATGAATGTTTATTTTTCATTTCTTTTTTTTTTTTCAATTAAAAAATATATCGATTAAAAAATCGGCAAATTTTTAATTTTTTAAATATTTTGTCGGCGAATTATTTTTAATTTTGAAAAAATATTTCTCGGCAAGTTTTTCTTCTCCACCTCCCCAAACTGAAAGTCAAATTTCGTTTCTGAAAATGAAGTACCCTGGACTCCTGTCAGAGACTAGTCAGTCAAAAGCCGAAGGTTTCAAGCTGATTATCGAACGTTATCTGAAAAGTTGAAACGAAACTGAAATATGGAAAATATTTCGAAAATCTGAAAGTCGGTAGCAAACGTTGAATTTTGAATTTCAATAATTATTCTCTGTTTGACCTAGAGCCGGAAATTTGAGAAAGTTGAACATTTTATTAAAATCTAAAAGCTGAGAGCAAAAGACTTATTTTCCAATGTCACAAGTTCAATCCGGTAGCAAATGTTCTATTGTTTAATTTACGGGCTTTGGTCCTGGTGAATTTCGGAGGGAAATTTAGTCTGGAACCAAAGTCAAAACTCCAAATGTTTTTCCCATAAGAATGAAAGGGAGTTTGTGACATGGCACGGATTCCCCTAATCCGATCGACCTAAACCTTTGTAGGTTTTTTTTTTTTTTTTAATACGTAATTTTATTGGAACCAGTTTAGGAGACGAATCAGAAGAAATTCAGAAAAAAATATCACCAAGAGTAAATAACGATCACCTTAATGTGTAAAGGAAGTTGTATGTTCCTCTCAAGTATTCCTAACATTCTTCCAGCTTGCCCTCTGAGACTCTGGTATGCTTATGTGCGCAAATGTGAGTGCTTGGGGATAAAGTTCCACTCTGCATTTGCAGGGACAGAACTATGAGGGTGGGCAGTGGCGTAGCCAGGATTTTTCATGGGGGGGGGGGCGAAGTAAGATTTTCAAGGGAGAAAAAGTCGAAGATTGAGATATTTTTATTGCCGATATTAGAGGACTATTTTTTTTTTTTAAATGAAGGTAAAATTACTCCTCGAGCAAAAATTTTTCAGAAAAACGTGTTTTAAAAGCAAAAATTTGCTCATTTTTGCATATTTTACATTCAGGTTCGGGTGCCTTGGGGAAGGCATTCGCCCCTTCGCCCCCCTTGGCTACGCCACTGAGGGTGGGGGTGAAACATCCCCAATAATTTGGCAGTCGACAAATTTTGAAACTGTTCATTTGAATTTTTCATTTTCTAAGAATGTTTGTTTGTTTGTTTGTTTGTTATTATTATTATTATTTTTTTCAATTAAAAAATTTTTTGATTAAGAAATCGGCAAATTTTCAAATTTAAAAGTCAGCAGATTTTTCTTCTCTACACCAGCCCCCAACTGAAAGCCAAGTTTCGTCTCTGCCTGTTGCAGAAGACACCAGTAAAACCAGCCAATAGAAGAATGAAAGTATAGGACCGAAAGATACGAAAAGTGGGCGTTTTCCAATGATTTGTCTCACGGCACAATTCACCAAAATTCGTTGGCGATCTCAAAGAGTTTTAAACAAGTATTGAAGGGTCTCACAGAGTCTTAAGCACGCTTGAGAAAGTTTTAAAGCGTCTGCAACACACAAGGTAAAATTTCAAAAAGTCTTGATCAACCCGTGATTAGTCTTAATGAAACTTGGAAACAAATTTGAAAAACTTTGAGTTTTAAACAAGCTTGGAGTTGTCTTGAAGCAGGGGACAATTTGACTACACAATCACCCAAGTTCGTTGGCGATCTTAAAGAGTTTTAAACAAGTATTGAAGAGCCTCACAGTCTTAAGCACACTTGAAAAAGCTATAAGGCGTCTGCAACAAACAAAGAATCTCAAAAAGTCTTGATCAACCCCTAATCAATCTTAGTGACACTTGAAAACAAATTTGAAAAACTTCAGTTTGAAACAACTTCAGTTTTTGGAAGACCATATTCAGCATTTATATTATTGAATTTTTAAGAACCCTAACATCTTTGTCTGAACAACACAAACGTGAAGCGATCAACTGCAAATGAATCAAATGAATCAGGACACTCCGAATGAACGCAATGTGACTTGAAGAGCAGGTGTCTAGGAGATCTGGACCCTCCTTGCAACTTTTGCAAATAGCTGTGTTTTTTTCTAGCCCCCCCCCCCAATCTAACTCACTTTGGCCAACTTACTTTAGTCCACGGTCTAGATCAGCCGCGAAGCGGGTCAGCTAGTTACATATAAAACTGAAGGATATACCAAAGAGGGGTCTAGTTCGGAAGTAGCGGCCTCGCGACTACTGGTGAAAGGGTAAAGGTAATATTACCGAAACTTGAGATTCAGTTTCTTCCCGAACGATTTCCAACTTTTGAGGTTCGAGGGGGAAGATCCAGATTTCTTACTTCCTCCCCCATAATTCGTACGTTGATCTGTACGCCCCAAACGCAATTAATTGAATAATTTTCATTTTGATCGTGCCTGCTGGGTAATTCATAAAAGCTTTCGAAAATGTTCAAGGTGCTGTGTCCCGACGAGGCGTCTGAATTATACATATTGTAAAAAATTGGCTCGATGCCTCAATTTTACATTTAATAGGCTAAAAAAGTAACAAAAATAATAAATTCTCTTTCTGAAAACAGTACGTGACTTTTGACGAATATTTCAAAAAGTTTTAGTTCGTACAAAAGCGCGCCAACCATCGTCAAATTTTACTGGCATGTCTGGCTATTTTTTACTCGTCTCTTTGTTTTGGTTATTGACTTCCAGACTGGGTTTGAAAATTATGAACAGAAATGTCGTGAGGGTAGAATCGGAGAATAGACTATGTGCGATCCCGACGGCGTTATAACTCGTCTAATATCGCGTTTTCGCCGAAAACTTCGACAATTGGAAACAAAAGAATGACTCACTGTAGTGTGTGCCTTATGTTACCCCTTTGTCTTCGGATTTTGTTAGATGTCAGCGGAGTTGACTAACTGGACACACGAATAATGCTTACACTCGCCTCGAAGGGTTGAAGAAACAATGAAAGGTTATTCCACTTACTCGTTTTCGAGTTAGAGGAGCCGATTACAGAGTCGCACACGAAATTGAAATTCACTGTAAGGAAATCCACCTAGTCATTCTAATTTTGTACTTAAGCTTGTAAAATGACGTAAAACGCGTTTTATTATAGTCTTCGAAAGATTAAGAAACAGTTTTATAGGAACTGGTCGACTAGTTTCTGTGCCACCCACAGATTGACGAAATTATCGTCACTGTTTTTTGTCGGTTTCTCGTTACATTTCATCTTTACTTCGCGACATCGATGTAGGAGAGAAAGAGACAGGAAAAAAACAACTAAAAACTAATTTGTGATCTTCTTTGGTGCCTCGGTTCTTGAACCACTATAATACGACAAACACGAACGTGTTATCGCACTCGAGTATATTTTCGTAGGAAGCAACTATTCACACGCCTTAGAAAAAAAAAGAAGAAAAAACTGCCAAAACACGACATGAAAGTGAATAAAACTAAATTTTTCGGACAATGTACTTACGAGAAGTGTTAATTAAACAGAGGCTTAAACATTTCGTGTAACAAACTATACGCATAATATTCTTAAGAGAAAACAAGAAAAAAGTAAATAGTGAGCGAATCCGACAAGCTTAGACATTTATTACTAATTTCAGGTGTCGGAGATGCCCTGCATCGCCTCTGAAACGAGTTAAAAGTTATGTCTATAATACTGGTTCGCTAAATGTACCCCCGTCGGCTATATTTTGTCTTCTTTATTCGTTTCAAAATTAAGATTATTATTACAAGCTCGCATCGTCATTCGCGTAAGTCTAGATTTAATCTGTAACGGATTCTGTCGGCAAGTTATAATTAGTAGAATTCGTAATTAGAGGTGTCTCGAGGGAGAAAAAGAAATATTATTTTTCGCTCGTCACGTCGTGTGCCGTTTTAATGAGCCTGAAATTTTTTTTGCGGTGATTAGGGACTGTAATTGAATACCCGAACAAGGTACTTCCTTGCGATTTTCGGTTCTCGTTAGTCATAGATTTCCTTCGAGGTATAGGATGGCAAAAACCACATTTTGATCCTTCGTTTACCTACCAGAAAAAATTCATTAGGTTGCCTAAGGAGTTCTAGTACTCATTATTTGCATTATACCGTTAAAAGCACGTATTTGAGATGGAAATTGCAGTGCCGGTTTAACCAGTGAGTTAATGAAGATGGGCTGTTGTACAAATCCGGCACCTGAGGTGAGGAGCGTAAACAATAAATAAGGGGGTGCGGACAGCTCACGATAAGTAATCGTCATGTCGGATCAGTCCAAGTGCTTAGCCCGGGGATACTACTACGACTTCTCACGATGTACGTGTAAAACATGTAAATTTATATAGATCTTGTATGTCTAGTCTCTATAGTGTCCCGGATTAGTAAAGATGTGATGACATTCAGGGACGTAACTATAGGGGGACAAAGGGGCAGCATATCACCTCATGAAAAAGTAGCCAATGCTGCCAATTTGTCCTTGACCACTTAGCAAAACTGTGCAGTCAAAATTTCTTTTTGCATGTTGACTGAAATGTTCGTGTAAAAATGGCATAATTTACTCGATCACTTGGCATTTTACCAAGTTAAAAATTTGTCTTCGCTACATCCTTGACTGTCCCCCCTGGAAATCGAGTTTTCTGTTTTCATATAAATTGCTGGATTTGTACACGGAACAAAAGCGTGTGCCACCAAAACGAGGGAAAGAAAAAAGAAAACTGTAAGACGGAAAGAACGAATGGGAAAAAAATCATGTACAAAAGAATTGATCATCACGAGGTATACACTAACCAGTGTGTACCCTAAGCTCTTTATTGCAACTGCCCAAATTGAACAACTGATGGTTTTACAATTTTTTCCCTACCTCAGTACCCCACCACCCCACGACTAAATTATACAATCCAGAAAACCATTTGCGTCGAGTGTTTAAATAATTTTGCTCACGATTACATTACTTACCTACTTTTGAATTTTTTTACATTAAGTATTACATTCGTTTTCATTACGTTCATTACTTATTCTTTAATCATTTAATACATTTTTCAAAATTATGATTTTTTTACATTCGTTTTCATTTTTTTGAATATATAAAATTTTTAAAAGCATGTTCTTCCTTTCTTTTTCGGAGCTGCCCAAATTTTTTGAAGCTGCCCAACAAGTTTTCGGCAGTGCCCAATATGGGCGGTACTGTCCGTTAGGGTACAGACAAATAAGAAGAAAGAATAGCCCTTTCAACTTTTCAATACGTCTCGATGTCTGAAAGAGCCATGACAAGTGCTTCATCTCAAACTATTTCATCAACTGACAAGTCCGAGCAAAACCGATCCTTGAATGGCAAAATTGTAACCACAGTTCACATTATTTCAAACAGCGACATCAATTTTTAATAAATGTCAATTGGTAAAATTAAATTCTCATTTCGTAAAATTGAACTCAGCTGAAAAAATTTGAATTCCCTCCTACTCCTTCTCCTCCTTTCCGCCTCCTCCACTATCACTCCCACAACCACAAAAACGATACAGTACGTCCCTGAACGACTGTACAGTTTCATTTCACTCAGATAAAGACTAGTTGATACTATTAAGACTACATCGTTGGAAATATGTAAATGATGGCGTTGCCCCCTCCCCCTTCCAAAAGATTGTATTTCTCGAACACAGGCGCAACAATCGAATTAAGGCATTTTTTGCTCGTTTGCTGAAATTTTAACGTTGAAAAGAGTTTTTTGTCCCAAGCTGTCTCCCTCTCCTTAGTGAAGAAGCGGTCACATCAAAGCACTACTATAGCAGTACCGTATAGTAAATTGAATGATGTTTAGTTCCTGGATAAATAATTCGGCGACAAGGTAACTCACTCATAGCCCAAGCGGTACCGCAGTGGTACCGTATAGTAAACTGGAATGTTCGTTCCTGTGCACGAATTGATGTAATGGATTGAAGTTATGTTTGGTCAGTGAAGGATCCAAGGAGGGAAAATTCAAATTACGTAAAAATAGTAACAATTGCATCAATCATCTCTTCCAGAGTTCCCTCCGACCACTGATGCGATACTCGAAAGAGTAGTTTCCGGGCCCGGGGGTGCGGTGTCATAGGGGCCACTTTGGCATGCGTGCATCGCCATACGTCCCACCACACCATCACCTCCTCCAGAGTACTCAGATCTTTTCCCGCCATAACATTAATAAATTAATCAAACACCAAAAAAAAAAAAAAAACTCGGGGCTTAGCCTCCAAATTCTCTACCCCCCCCCCCACACACACATACAAAAGGAAGAGGGATGAAAAATTATACACGCGAAAACATTTTTGACACTATTTTCATACTTGTCACCCCCCCCCCCATGATCCCCCACTCCAGGTCGGTTGTTTACACTTATGAATTGAGTGCTCGTACATAAGGAATTACTTAGACTTTTGAACAATTTGTACAGCTGTTTCTTTGTGTAAGTCGAAAATCAAAATGCCTTTCCAAGGATGATATCAATAAATTTCTTTCACCTCACTGGATTTTCGATTGCACAACTACTTTCGGAGAATTTTCAATGTTCATCAGGATACCATCCAATTTCATCGTTTATCAGGGGAGAAGGACAAGTCTGAAGATTAGCTAAGATTACTCAGTCTTCAATTGTCACAGCTTTTAAACTCTTCAAACTTGTTAAGGCTTTTCTAAACTTAAAACTCGCTAACACTTGTCAGTATAACGCTTTGAAACTTAATCGAGACAGTCCAGACCTCTCCCAGCTATTCAAGACTTGTATGAGACTCTAAAAGACACTTTAAAACATTTCTAGAAGTGTTTAAGACTTTCTAAGGCTCTTTTTTAAAATTCACTAACTGTTTAACATTCTCTGAGTATTATTTACCTCTCTCAAAGACACGGTGAAGAAAAGAATTCATCCAGACTCGTTCAAAACAAGTAGATCCGCTTTAAAACTCTTTCACACTTTTTAAAGATTTTTTCAGACCATCCCAGGCACGAATCCACGGAGGAGAGGGGCTGGGTAAATCCCCCTAAAAACTGTGAAGGAGGGGAGGGGGAATCTGCGGGGAGGGGACAGTAAGAAAATTTTCGCGCGCTTTTCTTTCTGTTATTTTCCTCCCCAAAATGATCGTCTGGATCCGCGCTTGCAACCAAGACTCGTTGAAAACTCTTACGACTCTTGCAGACTTCTAGAGACTCGAATCATGTAAACTTACCAGTGACGTAGCCAAGGGTGGGGGCAGATTTAGAACCTCTATACGACTTCACCAAGTAGTGGTTTTTCCAATTTTAGCACCCCTTCTAACAAACCCTCTCTCTTTGGTCACGACCACACCCCCTTTGAACACTAGACTGGGGGGGGGGCATGCTAAAGATGACAGTTTCGGATTCTTAAAGACATGATCAGGACTCTTCAAGACTTAATCACGACTTTTTAAGACTCATAGATCCTTCAACACTTGTTTGAAACTTACTACGACCCCTTAAAACTCATTTACAGCCTTCGATACACCCTCCCCATGTACAGTGACTTATTACTAATATGCTGAAAATCTGAGGCTATTTTTCACTAAGGTGACGTGACAGAGATCAATTCAGAACGTTTTCAACCACTTTTAATATATTAATCACGTTTTCAAAACTGTCATTGAAAAACTGCAGTCACATTTATGCGACTAATTGATGACTCGTTGACCAAATTGTGATCATTCTTTGTTTCATCGCCTTAGTGCGCTGAAACTCTTTAAAAACCTCTAGTCGCTGTGTGGCCAAGTGGTAACGTGTCCGCTTCGCAATCCTTAAAGCTTGCGTCCACACTATATTGATCGGCAAAAGCCGATCATAGTGAGGACGACTTGTTGATGCAACAACCCTTTGATGAGATCGACATTTTGCCGATCGAGATTTTGTGCCGTTCAACATGGCGCGGCACAACAGAACCGTGCCAACATCGTCCTCACTATATTCGGCATTTGCCGATCGGCATAATGTGGACAAGCTTTAAGGATTGCGAAGCGAACACGTTACCACTTGGCCACACAGCGACGCCTTTACGTCTCGGATTCGAGTCCCTCCAACACCGAAAAGCCGATATTCGAATACCCCTACTAACATCCTAGCGAACACGACTACATTATCAATCGAGAGGGAAACATAGCGCGTCCTGTAACCCCGCCAGTTCACACGAACAAGATAAGTCGCAAGGCGTGTTACCATCAGATCAGAAAGACTGATATTGTGCGTGAGCACGTTGTGAAACAAGAAGGTAGTAAGCGAACTGCGGCTGCATGCTCTTCGGCACTGAGAAGGGAAACTGTAACGTAACAAAACCGTGGGGACAGCAACGGCAAACTACCCAGACTAACCTGCCCAGGAGAGTCGCGCGTCAGAAATCGCGACCACCAATGTCCAGCATCGGATACGAAGAAGAAAAAACTCTAGCGAGCTCGTTTGAAACTCAGTTCGACTCCGCTATTTGTGAATTGTTTCTAATCTCAGCATTTTTCTCCGGGGTGGGCAGATGCCCCCATTGTCTCTCTCAAATACAAGCGGCGGTCTAGAGGACTAGTGTTCGTTGTTCTTTATTAGATGTGCTGGAACACCCTGATCAAGAGAACATTCGCCACTCTGCTTTTATCCTCTACCTCATTGCTAAAAGAAAGTCATTTTCTTGTTTGTCAGCATCTGTATAGAAGATTCCCAATTCAACAGATTCATAAATCTCGATGACGAATTCGATAATGCGCGTTTCAGCATCACCAACCACGAAGACAATAAAGTAGAAGCTTAGGGTTTTATTTTCTGAATCTCACTGTACAATAGTGACGAAGATGGTATTCGGTTCTAAATTAGTCTTAAGGGACAGTTTCTCTTAATCGTGTATGGCGTTCCGCTGGTCGCCATAGGGTGAGGGGACTTGGCGTTAACAGCTAACATTATTCATTTCTTCTTTCTATTTTTACTCTCCCGTTTTCGATAGATTCGGGGAAAAAGTTTCGCCACAGCGAAGGCTGACCAGGGACCGTTCTTCCGGTCGGTCGGGCAGCAGTTTTATTAGGATTTACGTTTCATTTAACGCCGGCCAACACACAAATTCAATCGGCTTCCTCCTAATTAACGAAGCTCGAAGATTCACGACTGATGGAATTTTATTCTCTTTTTTTTTTTTTCGCAGGGCAACGCGTTCACAAATACACGGATTAGACGTTCCGATCCACACTCTGGTTTAATTGACTCGTTTTCCCGTCGGTTATTGTTACATGACATATTGTTTACTCCACCGTTTGTTACCACTTGTGTAATATGTCCGCCTACTTCATCGGTACCCATTAAAAACGTAAGGCACGTATCGGATTCAGCTTTTTTATCATCTTGATTCTCAAACAGATCAAAATACGCCGAATAATTACAAGCTTTCGGAATGTATGCAAGATAATTACGATGAAAATATAACCGAGTCGACTGCACAAAGAAATTAATTAGTCGGGTACGAAGGCACCTACGTTTCTGGATGAGTTTGCAATATTCGCGACCGAAAGAGTGCCGACTCAGTGGTCTACAAAATACTCGATACCTGTTGTCGATAAATCAACTACACAAAGAAGTGAGGTTCACAAAAAAGTCTAAGTACAATAAGGGTGTCGTGAAGGGCTGCATGCGGTTTCGAAAAAAAAAAAGATAAATATTAGCCCGATAAAGCCATTATTCAAAGCAGGCAACAGTTCAAGTGTTCGGAATTAGTGGCACGGTGTGAATCTCAATTTGTTTTCATTGTTCGAGAAAATCAAGGTGAACGTTTATATTTTTAAATACCGTCTTGCGGTTGTAATTTATAGCTACTTAGAACCCCTTGAACGCCGTTGACTTCCTGCCACAATATTTTCGACGTACTCGGTTTCGTATTGTCATTTGTCAAAGCTTTTCTTTATCAAAAGCTATTTCCATTTGAATTCGTTCGTACCCCTCGATTGTAGCGCGGGATTAAGTGGCTATATAGCAATCCTTATCCGTGAATCAGAATCATGCGTGACTCTCGCGTCCTGACCCTTCCTAATACTTGGCAGTCCATTTTGTCTTGCCTGCATCTTTCGACTCTGTAATTCCTTGTGCCCGGTCGGCGTTTCGATTTTCTCTTTCAATCTACTTGCTCCGGGATTATCGACTCGGCTGTACTTTGCCGCTTCGGGTTACGTCGGAGATGACGTCTCAATTGATGACACGCCGGATACAGGACGAGTCATCGAATGCAGACAAATTTTCCGACATAATGGCACGACGTGACGCGGGCAAGCGCCGGGGTGAATGTCTCCTCTACCTCGCCAGATTCGCAACTTTCGGTTTCTGCAAATAGGTGAGCGACCTTTCTCGTCGATACTGTACCGAGCAATAAATAATTTTCGGCACAGTCGAGCATTTATTACATACATCGGTGATCTCTGATATATGTTTAGTATAAACGAAGATTGGTAATTTATATTGACGCATACCCCTGTCGATGCGGCGATACTCGTTAATCACGGATATTTCAATTAAACCGTGACCTGAATCCACGATCGTCGGTCTTCTCTTTCTGTAATAAATAACGTCGTTTCCACGACACAAGAGAGATAGAGAAAGACTAGGTATTCGCCAATATATACTCACATTTCTCATTGACCCATTCGGACAATTGGCGACTTCCAGTTGCAAAGGTTATCACCTACGTGGCTGCTTCAGGAATCCTTTTCATCCCTCCTCCACATCACTGGATGCAAAAGTTATTTTGGTCAACACCTTTATAGGTACGTTCATACCAGTGTTGAAATTAATGTTACTTGGCAGTGATAATATACAGTTTTTTTTCCTTTTTTTTTTTTTTCTTTCTTTTCTTTCTTTGAAGGACGAAGAACGGCGCTGTCTAATGTAAACAGAACTGAATGGAGGGATTTCATTTGTCGCGCTATAAAAATTACGCGGAGAGAGTTGCACTACACTGACGACTGACACAACGGATAAAATGGTGTCTGAATAGTTAATTATGATTGGAATCGCGGACGTTCTGTACTTTGTGACCTGTTTTCGCAGAGCGGTCAGTACCGGTGCAGAAATCGAATTACCGGCGACGTATTATGTAAATAAGTGCTCGGAAACTTTCGGATAATATGTATTTGCATTCGCAGTAAAGTGGTTTGAGGCTGTATGACATATACGAAGCGATGAAAATTTGCCATAACTCGAGTGTAGGTAGAGGCAGATCCGTGAGGAAATTCTGGGAGGATTGATTCAGGGAACGTGTTGGAAGTGAGTATACGTCTTGAGCAGTGGCGTAGCGTCAGGGGAGACAAGGTAGACAGCGTCTACCCAAAAATTTTCCCAAATTCGAAATGTATTATTCAAAATTCATCAATCTAAAATAGATCTGAACTAAAAAAAAAAAACGGATACAAATAATGTGATAATATGAGGGAAAATCGCAACGCGCTAGCGCGCAAGCTGATTTTGGTCGCGTTGGAGAGTGTAGAGTCTAGAGTAGTAGGGAGAACAGCGAAGACGAGAAGACAGATTTGAAACTGTCTACCACATAGGGAGAGACGCTTAAATTATGCTGCGCGCGCAGCTCATCGTGCATGTGTAGGTACGCGGTTTATGCTACCAGACTACTGCATCTTTACGGCCAGCGCATGCATGTCCTGTACTGCAGTGTTTTCTCATTTGTACTTGTTTTGATTTGCAAGTGTCATTTTTCCTCTTGCGTTTTTGATATGAATTCCATTGCATCGGTACCTGATGATTATTTGGTTAATTATTTGATATTGAAACCTCTGAGTTTGTTAGAGTTTGAAGAAAAGGTGTTGGTAAAATCACGTATTTTGAAATATAAACCGTCCTTGGATTTGAGACAGACAGATGGTAAATATGTGCGAAAATTTCAAAATTCTTGGTACATGAAATATGAATGGTTAGTAGGTAATAGCATAAAAAGTACCTTACATTGTTGCTATTGTTTGATGTTACAAGGAGATGAACCATGGAGTAAATTGGGTCTAACTATTATGAAAAATTTTGAAAGCAAAGCTATAAAGCATGCTGCTTCCAAGTTCCCTTGTAATTTTTTTACCTATGTTCCTTATGTACTCATAAATATACAGTTCTGTCTAACCTTGTGTGTATCTTCAAAAACTTTTGTCTACCCAGCTCAATTTTTCACGCTACGCTACTGGTCTTGAGTGCTGAGCTTAGTTGCAATGCGAAAACGCGACAGTCCCGGCAACCCTCTGAACAAGCTTGATTCAGAAAGAACTACTCCGCGCTAGATCATCTACATACAATAAATCAGATCAGTGGCGTGCATTCCAGGCAAGCAAGGTAAGAGCCATCAACTTCAACTTGTAACAAATAAAAGATAATGAAACATGGGGCAAAACGGAGACTGTATTGACGCTTACGCTTAAGTATACAGAGTGTTCCACTAAAGTTACCCCCTACTATTTTCCCCCGAACCAATTGGCGGATCTTTGCCGAACAAATTGCTATATCCTCCTGCGGCAAGGTCTAGTTTCTTGGCTTGAAAAATGTTCTCCCCCATTTATGGGAGGCTGTAACGTGCCACCAACTTCGGAATCTTAAATGGAAAAGTATGCCTTTATGCACATTGCTGGACAGGGCATATCCTGCAAAATACGAATCCGTGAAAATAATTCATCAATTTTGGAGGCAAGGGACCTAAAGATGACCAAAATTCATTACAAATCAAAGTATCATAACCTAGCAAACAATCGATTGAAAAAAGGATTTTCGAGATCACTGATTCCGAATACACGATTTAACCCGGTTTGGGGCATTAAAACCCAAATTTTCAACCTAAAATTGGTTCTTATTCACAAATTTTTGTCTTTCTGAATGCAGATTATTAAAGTGGCTTCACGCACATCGTTGAATACGGAACTTCCTCCAGAGTATAAATCCATGAAAAAAAATTCAAAATTCATCAAATTTGGGGGTAAGGGGCCTAGAAATGACTAAAATCCGTCCAAAATTGGAGTATCATAACCTAGCAAACAGACTATCGAAAAGGGGGTTTTCGAGGTCGCTGATTCCGAATGTCACACTTTCCTCCCGATTCAACCCGTTTTGGGAACTTAAATTCAATTTTAGACTCAAAAGTGATTCTAATTTACAAATTTTTGAGTTTCTGAACGCAAGTTATCAAAGTGGCTTCATGCACATCGTTGGATAGGGCAGTTCCTCCAAAATACGAATTCGTGAAGAAAAATGGCAAATTCATCAATTTTGGGAGACAGGGTCTCCCTAGCCAAAACCTATCCAAAATCAGATACCTAAAAATGTTGCCATTTACAAATTTTTGAATTTCTCATTGCCGATAATCCAAATAGCTATGCACGTCATTGAAAAGTAAACTTCCACCAAAAACAAATCTGTGCGAAAAAAAGTTTGGGTTCATCACGTGATTTCCTACATCCAGCGCATCCTAGGGCTCCGAAATCATGAGAAAGGTGGTGTCAAGTACAAATTTTTGACATTTTGGGACTTACAAGACGCATACAGGGTTATTCAGTTTTCGTTGCAAAATAGGAAAACCCGGCATGTTGCGTGGTAATTATGAATAAACGGGCACACGATGGCCGTCTATTCAAATTTAAACGCAACATTATTGTGCTCTGTGGCGCCGTGACGGAGAACAGAAAATGCAACTATTCGGGGGGGGGGGAACTTCGTGGTTTTTGAGAAATTTTATCGAAACTCGTCAGGAAAAATGTTCGATAACCTCCGGAGAATTTCTTCGGCAACTTCGGGGAAAATCTCGGATAATTTTTAAGGAATTTCATCGGCATTGTTGGAAAAAAATTCCAATAATTTCCAAGGAATTTCTTCGGAAACGTCGGGGAAAATCTCCGATAAATTTTACGGAATTTCATCGGAACTCGGGAAAAATTTCCGATAAATTTTAAGGAATTTCATTGGAAATTGTAGGAAAATCTCGTATAATTTAAAAAAAAATTCATCCGAACTCGGGAAAAATCTCCGATCATTTTTAAAGAATTTTTTTGGAAACGGAAAAACTCTCGGATATGATTATTAAGGAATTTCATCGGAAATCTTTGGAAAAAATTCCGATAATGTCCATAGAATTTTATCGGAAATCTTTAGAAAAATTTCCAATGATTTCCAAAAAAGTTTCATCAAAATTCTTCAAGAAAATTTTTCGATAATTTTTGAAGTATTTCTGAGAAATACTCAAGAAAGATCTCCGATAATTTTAAAGAAATTTCAAAGGACATTGTTGGGAAAAATTTCGATAATGTCTGAAGAATCTCATCGGAAACCTTTAGAAAAAATTTCCTATAATTTCCAAAAAGTTTCATCAAAATTCTTCGAGGAAGTTTTGTCATAGGAAATATTCGGGGGGAATACTCCGATGATTTAATAATTCAAAAATTATCGGAAAATATTCTCGAAGAGTTTAATGAAATTTTTTTTGGAAATTATTGGAAATTTTTCCTAAAGATTTCCGATGAGATTTTTCGGAAATTATTGGAATTAGTTTCCAACAATTTCCAATAAAATTCCTTAAAATTTATTGGAGATTTTTTCCAACGTTTCCAAAGAAATTCTTTGGAAATTATTGGAATTTTCTTCAACAATTTCCGATAAAATTCCTTAAAATTTATCGGAGATTCTTCCCGAGTTCCAATGAAATTCTTTAAAAATTATCAGAGATTTTTTCCGAG
This sequence comes from Acanthococcus lagerstroemiae, assembly GCA_031841125.1. Taxonomy (NCBI): domain Eukaryota; kingdom Metazoa; phylum Arthropoda; class Insecta; order Hemiptera; family Eriococcidae; genus Acanthococcus; species Acanthococcus lagerstroemiae. The sequence continues at coordinate 72,677,159 of CM063106.1, read as the reverse complement.
TATTTCCCAGAAATACTTCAAAAATTATCGAAAAATTTTCTCGAAGAATTCTGATGAAATTTCTTGGAAATCATTGGAAATTTTTTCTAAAGATTTTCCCCATGTTAATTACCAACACAAAAACACACTAGCATGTTCAACGCGCCGAAACCTGTACGTTTGGTTGCGTTTTGGAAGCGCTTTGAGTCCAGCTTGGCTCGGCTCAGCTACACAGGAACATGGAAGTAGACAGTGAAACGTGATATGTTTTTCTACATACTAGTCACCTAGTTATGTGTGAATGCCCCCCCCCCACAAAATGCTTATTTGAGATCTTATTGAAAGTCCGTTTACGCGACTTACTCTTAATGACCAATATTATAAATTACTAAGGATAAACCTAAACCAAAATTACAATTTTTAAAAACCGGGCAAAAGAAAATTGGTTTGATTTTTACTAGACATTTTCACGTGTCACAACATGGAAACATTTTGTGGTTAACCCATTGTGAAGAGGGTGGAAAACTGTTTCGTTGGCCATGTCTATTATTCGTCACAGAAAAGGATAAATGCATATGGAATGACCCTACACAGGGATACAACAACTTGAATATTTTGATCACTGCCCTTTTGTAGTAGCATGTTTCATACTTTTATTCTGATTTTTACTTCATCTCTACGCTCAGGGACGTGCGAACGGGAGGAGGCAACTTACCCTCCTGTAGGAATTTTTCACTCAGCAGTTGAGAAAATTTACCATGTCAGTCAGGCGGAGTTGGGAAAATCCAACAAGTCAAAAGTTGTTTTTTTTCTCTTTCTTTAATACTTGGGAATTGAGTTAAGAAGTTGGAAAAATCCAATAAGTCAAAGGTTTTTTTTTGCTTTGATACTTGATACTCGGGAATTTTGAGTTAAGTCAGTTGGGACTTTCACAATTTCTGCCCCTCCCCCCGCAGGGAAAACTCTTCGGTACATCCCTGTCTACGCTTATCGCTTACCTCCTAGAAAAACTCACCGCATGCTACAGAATCAGATCCTGAAAAGAACGCACGACTACGATCTCAAAACATACACCTGGCTTTTACAGACTACAATAAGGCTTTCGGCTCAATGAAATACGAGTAATGTCTAAGGCTCTACAGAACCAGGGAGTAGATGTTTGGTGAGCGCATAGTGATGCACGTATATCAAAGTGACTGACCCTGGCCCTGGAAAATCCCCTTTCGAGTATCGCATCAGTGATCAGAGGGACGAACCATGGAGCAGATACACAAATTATAAAAATTGTAAAAAAAAGTATTTCTGCAATTAGTAACTGTCCAAACTAGAACACTCAAAGATAATGCATGTAATGCAGAGAAAATCTTCTACTGAACCGTGCTGGACAAAGACCTTGAAAATTCTAGCCAATCTGCGACTTCGAATTTTCTTTTGACAGTCTGCTTTATTAATTTCTAGAAACCTGCACCAGAATGGGTCAGCGCAAATTTGACCCGACTAACTGAGGTAGCCGTACCTAAAATGGTACCACTGGATTCTATACGTCGATATGCAAGGTTTATAGGTACATTTCATATGCTTACGCACATTAACCCTTCGATTTCATTTTATGTACATTTTTTTCAGATCATAGTCAGTTGGCATCCCTGGTGGAGATCGGATAGTTGCACAAATACTATGAAAATCTGCTGTTAATCTTACAGTAGGTACTCACACATCACTTGGGTGGGACAGATAAATACACGTGTGCAACAAGGAGGAACTCACCATCCCACAGTTTCAATTCTGATATGCGGACTGGAATTACACTGATTAAACCAATTACGCATGAATTCGATGTATGAGATCATAAAAACGTCAGCGAGTTTATCATCTCGCATGTTGCCAATCACACATGATAGATGAATTTTCCATTTCCTGATCGTGCGATTATGACTCAATAATATTTATGTAAGGACACTATAGCCTACATTAAACTATATACGCGTACACTCGAGCCGCCATATTGAAGCTCATCATATTTTACAACTACAACCCTTAATGCGATTTCAGTATTTCAGAAGTAATTTGCAGCTGTATCCCTTGATTTTGTGAAATGGTTTTGATACTTCATAAAAAGTAGGTACGAAAAATCTTTTCAGTTTGGGTCAACTGAATTATGATCAGGAAAAACATCAAGACACCACCGAAAACTGGGTAAATAATACGCGGATCTGGGCTAGTAGGCTTCAATATATAGTGAGTCGAGAATACATACCTACAGTATACTAAGGGCACTATTTATTTACTTTGTTTAAAGGAATAATAATAATGTTCAGTGGAGCGTATGGCGATGCACGTATGCCAAAGTGGCTCCCCAGATACCGCACTCCTGGCCTCGGACTCCACCGTTTTCGAGTATCGCATCGGCGACCAAAGAGGAATAATAATAAATTGTGCCCTTAGTATACTATAGGTACTCTCGAACCTCTATTATATTGAAACAAACATTATAAATTTTGAAGTCCAACTAGTCCGATGATGCAGAGTTTGACTACGCGGCAGCTCCGCGTAGTCGAACTCAACATCATCGGACTAGTTGGGCTCCGAAATTCCGAATGAGCATATCTACCTAATGTTTAGTGTCCTTACTGTCTAGTTTAGTGTCCCGAATTTAAGCATTAGTGCATGTTTATGTATCCACTCAGGATTCAAAAATTTGATCTCAGCATCCCGAAGTATTCGTGGTGCCTCTTCGCACTCTGGAATTGTAAACGGTCTTAAAAGAGTCTTAGAGTCAATAAGTCTCAAACAAGAGTTGAGTCATTAACGAATCTTGAACAGTTTTAGCGCGGTCCTGAATTAATACGTTTGGAAATCCCGTCAAGAGCTTACAATATAACATGAGAGACCTAAAATATTCTTAAATGAGCAGTGATGATTGCAGCGTTGGGTTAGTCTAACTTTGGGCCTTCAGCTATTGAGTCATCTAGTCGGGCAAGACCCCTGACAATTTCCGCCAAGGAAATGTATGTATTTTTGAACTCGCTAGGCCTCTTTATTAATTCTTCGGGCCCGTTTGTCGGCGACCGCTGACTAGCCGACAAGGCAAGGTCGACACTGGAGACTGAAGAGTCAGAGCAGATCTTAAGAATTACTCTCCTACCTCCTCGAGAGAAAAAGTAAATGATGTGATAACATTAACCCAACGAAACATCAAGTGACGTGAAGAAAATTTCACTAACACTTACTGTGGAAGGCATTATAAGGAAAAGGTGCAGCCGTGCAATTTGTTCAAAACTCCAGTTGCTTATCTCTCTTCCACTAACTAACTACCTCGAGGGTGAAAAAAAAAATTCCCAATTCGGCGGAAGGGAGAAGGGGTTGGTAAGATAGAATAATTCATTGGCAACATAATTTTAGATTATAATGGAATATTGGCATCGTTTTCTTTATTAATCAACTTACTTTTAGTACGGTTAATAACTATAAGAACTAGTGGGGAAAGATTAAAATTCGCCAATTCGAGAAATTATTGATCTCTCTAAACACAACTGGTATTTATTCAAAATAATTGACCTAAATGTACTAAGCCCAACTGATACGACTGAACCATTTTATGCAATACATTTCTGAAGAAACTAAAAGAGACTATGAACAGTAATACTCTTGATGATACAGTTGTGGCCAGTGTGATAAATTAAATCGGAGGTTTCGAAAATGAAAATGTTTGAAGAGATCATTGTCTGAAGTCAAGGTATTCACAGGAGATCGCACTCATTAAAATTTACTTTTGGTTGAATTAAGTAGCAAGTTTGGCTCACCCCCGTCAAACAGTGTATTTTAGTTACATGTCTACAATGACAAATATTCCAACAAACTGTTGAAGATGTCCTTTAAAATAAGGATCGAGAACGAAATCAAACGATATTGCTAGTGAACAGACGGATATCACTGCCGACGGAATGAGAAAAAAATTTTGTGACCTGAGATGGAAACAACCAGAAAGCAGAACAGCAGGGCCAATGAAAACTTGCTGGAAATTGCCATGCGTACTAAAAAAACGGAATTCTCGCCGAATTGCTCCTAAAAATCTCAAAATGTTCGCTGACAAATAAATGTCTTATATATTTTTTTGGGGGTAACACCACAAACTTCAACTCACAGATGGATTCTAGAACCGGGCCTACCTAGATACCCATAATATTAGTACGTAAATGTAAACAAGCGAAAAAAATATGAGATAATAATAGGTAAGCTAATTGGACGCTTTCAGAAGAGAATAAACCCTTTCCCTTTCTCTGATTTGAAGGGAAGTGGACATTGCGTGATAGCAAGCTCTTATCCTTACCATTTTCCTTCGTTGAACCGCGGGGAGGGTGTGACACTACTGTCCTCGCTGCGGTGCTACTGTCCAAAATCCCTAAAGTTTGCAAGGTCTCAGTTCCAATCTTTCTTGCGTATGTACCTACAACTCAGTTTTAATACAACTTCATAACTTACACCTCCAGAACGGAAACCACTCACCAGTTCTGAGCATATAACATTACACGCGAAGTACGAGCCTGCCCACACATCAAACTCTAGTGTGGGCTTCAAAACCTGAATGCAGAATCCACGGTACAGCAGTTCGCATCCACATTTTCCACCCATGGTCTCCGCTAAGAAGGTCACTTTCGGATCGCTGTAATGAAACGAGAAAGCACTCGCAACCTGCCACATTAAATTTCGAAAATCATTCCATACCGCGCACATGTCATGTCACGTCGCTTCGCGTCCTCCAACCTGGAAAGGCGATACATGCATTTTGCAACTATGTAATCGAACACCAACTACATGCCTATGCAGTTTTCACTCTCCACCTACGTACATAATAGCTAGAAATCATGCGAGCAAATCGTAAAAAACGGCCTAACGGCGATCGTTTAACACCTGTAAGCCCCACAGTTCGCATGTTTCAGAATCACACAGTCGCATGCGACGGCATCTATAATCTTCATTTTAATCAGCCGAGTCACAGACAAGCCAGTGGCAAATTTTTACATGAAGTATCGACACAACATCGGCTACTTGTACGAAACTTGTTTCTCGACCCACCTAACCGCTTTTTCTGAGACCACGGCGCGGTCCATGCCCGTGCGAGATTCGCTGAGACGCCAACATTATAAAATGCTCTATCGGGTTCGCCGAATCGATCAGTGATTCATGTAATTTTGACTTCTGATTCACAGGCGCGTGACGGGGCCTACTGCCTGGTGAAGGCCGGCGAAGGCGAAGAACGTTCATTCATTCTTTCACGTACCAGAGTAGTCACATAATTGATTTAGCATTCGAAAAAGCTCATCCTTCTTCTTCTCTAGCCAGTCTATTCTGACCATAGCTTTTGTCTCACTTTTCGACGTATGTGTGTCTTGACATGTGAGATTTGTCTAATCATGGATGTGATCTTCCGTCCACATATGTAGCTCATTCGTATTCGGTCGGTTGAGTGTTTGATTAGTGTCGAGCAATGTTTGTTTCTAATAGAGCACGAACTGTAAAAAAATAATAATACACAAAAACAATGTGAGCAGAAACACTTTAATAAATTTTTTTACTCAGCGCTCAAATTACAACATGTTTTGCTACAACTAGCCTTCTCTAGCCATTGCTCAAGAATGCCACCCCACACCGCAACAACCAGACCCTCGGTCGAAAAAAGGACCGAGAACCACCGAACGTAAAAACCATTTCATTCATCACGAACGGGCGAAAAAGCGAATACAAATTTAAAAAAATGCATCCTACGTTTTTGGGAAAATCCCAACGAACCTGAACAAGCAATATGATATTCATGTCCTTTATAGTCATTAACCCTTGTTCTCCAGGCTTTCCGATCATTGATTATGAGTTGCCAGACAGATATTAGATTTGCTTTCTCGAGCAACGCCTTCATTTGATCTTGGTGCGTTTTCCCCACCTAGCCTCTTTCATCCACAAGCTAGTTTTCCAAGAAGAGCAACCAAAGACCTAAGGTAGCTCTGTATCATCCATAAAGCAGACATGTCCAAACCATCTGAGCTGATTCCTTTCGAAAATTACTTCAATTGGCTGGAGTTTGGCACATCTCAGAACTTCTTTATTCGAAATGAAACTGTCCCATCTTATTCTTAGTATCTTTCTGAGTTGCCACTAGTGGGTCTTCTCCAGCTGCTCAATTTGTATTCAGTGTGAAATGCACGTTTCACTGCCATAGAGAAAAGTTGGGATAACAACAGCTCTGTATACTGCCATCTTGGCTGAGATGGATATGCCATGATAGCAGATGACTCTTAGCACCAGTTTGTAGATGGCTCTTAATGCGGCCTGGATTCTTGTCTGAATTCAGGGGTGCCGGAAGAAACATCCCCCCGGGGGGGGGGGCTAATGAAGACATTTTCAGGACAAATAACTACAGTATGTAGCTATAGCGACTGAAATATTCATTGGAAAAAAATTACAGAAGGCCTGCGTAATTAATAATGGACTTTAATTCAATTAAGTATCTGTAATTTGAGTTTGATCGATTGAGGGTTGAGTGAGAGGACAAATGCCCCTCTTTCTTCCCCCATCTCTGGCGTCTCTGTCTGAATTTCAACGTACATGTGAAGCTATTTTGTTACAGAGTTTCCAAGGTATCAGCAGGAGCATACACTTTCCAAGGCGTCTTAGCCAACTGCAAATTGTGGTTCTGCTTCTGATAACATCAGGATCATGGTCTTGCGAGCATTTACTTTCATCCCGAGTGCAGTGTAGGCATCGTTGAACCCCGTGATTGTTTCCCGGGTTTGTTCCTGGAAGATCGTAACTAGTGCACAATCATCAGCGTACTGAAGCTCCGTAATATGTAAGTCAAATATATCTCCGTCACTCGTCGATCTGATGCACACATTTCTGGCTGCTCATTTTGTGTCACCCAGGTGCAGCACTGCATTTGGAAATGCTATGAATAGTGTGGAAGCTAATACGCATCACTGTCGGACACCACATATTTGAAAAGGCGGGTTGGGACCTTGACCAAGTAAACTCTCGCTGTGTTTTCAGCGTGTAGATCCTTAATCACCTGCAACATGTCTTTCGAGGGCAAGCCAAACTTCTCAAAACACTCCATAAGGTGTTTCTATCCACAGTATCGAATGCTTTTTCCAAGTCAACAAAAATGCAATCAAGAAGTGTACATTCTGCTCATAAGCCTTTTCTATTCATTGCCACAGTATAAACAAATACACTGGACTACTAATACTAGAAACAACGATGTTACAAACATCCAAGTGGCAGGGTTTGGTACTAATGTACGCCATTCATTGTGTGGGTATTTCGCTCCATCTAGTGTTGGTGTTTTCTGTTGATCATAATGCTGGATTTACACCACAGTTATAAGCATGCTATTAACAAGTACGCTACATTTAAAATGTTAAGGCATAACTTGTTAATAGCATGCTTATAATTTTGGTGTAAATCCAGCATAATGCTAAATTATTATGGTAACAAACCCTGCCACTAGATCGCGCTGTATGATGAGTCTGAAAGCGCTCAGTATATTTTAAATGGGAGTTTTAGGCATTAGTAGTCCAGTGTATTTGGTGTAAAGATCATATCAGCAGTCATCCCTCTATTCTGTCAAAAGTCAACTTAAGAAAATGGAGCAACACTTTCAACAATCTTGAGAGAGGCGGTTATTGAATACATCAATTTCCAGCAATAACCAATAATGAGATACCACGGTAGTTCCCACAGTCATGTACATCAGCTTTCTTTTTGTACATTGTGATAATGTCAGCTGTTCTGAAATCTTCTGGAACTGCCCCAGATTTTCAAAATAAGCTGCAGTAATAATTCTTCTAAGAATGGGCCACCATGTTTTAGCAACTCAACCGCAATTCCATCTATTCCAGAGCGTTCCATTGGACGTGTCTTTAAGCACTATCTTGAGCTCTTCAAGGGTAGACGGGCTATCAAACTGTTCCATAACAGGATACTGTGGAATTCTGGATAAAGAGCCAGCAGCGTCTACTGGCCTTCTCTGATTCGGAAGCTTATTAAAGTGTTCCATCCACCTATTTTCAATTTCATACTCTCTTTTAATAGGTTCCCGTTGCTACTTTTTACATCAGAGGTTTCTTGGGGGGGGGGGCATATTGCTCCTTTACTGCCCGACCGAAACTGCAGTAGTCTTGCTGATTGTTGTAGTAGCTTTGCAGTTCCTCTGCTTTTGACATGGATATGTTTATTGGCTGACCCACCCATCCTATTTCCTACCGACACTGAGCTTGATTCCAGTTCAGTTCACAGTTCAGTTCAGTTGTACGTATTGCCTGAAGTCAATCAATATGATTTAACTCTTCATGGTCAAAATTCAGTTCAGTGGTCCACATTTCCATGAAAATTATTTTTTCTTCTATTCATGTGCTCATTGATCTTGATCTTTGCTGCGCGGCTGCAACCCACGAACATTCATCGAATCGCGCTGGAATTTACGATCATAGAGACTTCAAAGTTGAAAGTTCTTAAAGTACAAATAGCCATTAGTATTTGACAGACGTATAGTATATCGAAATGGTGGAGGCATGGTTGAGTAAAGAGTCGTACAGAGTGCGCTCTAACATTTTCCTTACAGCCATATGCTCATTGATCTTAATCTTTGCTGCACGGCTGCAATCTGCAGCCGATTTATTTGCAATGCCTAAGAGTTTGACATCTTACAGCCATTGGTATTCTAGAGAGAAAACAGTAACGCCCTCCCCCCGCCATTCTTACAGCCATCATCTTGATCTTTGCTGTGCGATTGCAGCCTGCAGCCGTGTTGTTAATAGAAATGCCCATAGGGTATGATACACTCCTGTCACTATGACGTCATATTACTGACCTGAGTATGCTTGAGCGAAAACTGTGTTCGTACCAAACGTTATCTCCCCCCCCCCCATATACGTCCAGCCATTTCCTCATTGATCTTGATCTTTGCTGCGCGACTGCACTCTGCAGCCGGTATCGTTAATCGAAATTTCTAAGGAAATTTTTTAATTTGAGTATGATACACTCCTGTTACTATGAAGTTATACTACTGAGTATACTTCTTGTTTTCAACAAACATGAGTTCTTTAGTTGTCTGGTGACTTTTTGGAGCTCATTTTGCTGCCTTAAGAATTTTGTCCTTACACTCTGCTTGCAAATAGAAAGGGTCAATGTAAACAAACATTATGGAACTCGCAGTATCCGCGGTGTGAAGTGGGTACGTGTAAGTACTCGATTGTTGATTGTATGTATTGATGTACATATGTATGTTAGTGTTATCATCTTACAGAGAATTACGTTCTGCGTTTGTGTGCATGTGCTAGTGTTCGCGTCTTTATTCACATTGACCCTTTCTATTTACGAACAGAGTACAGAATTCGTGACGGTATCAAAGTGGCATACTTCAATGACTTAGTAGTATTCTCATTATCACGGAGCCAGTCAGGATTTTTCTTTTTGGCAGTCCCAAGCACCTCTTTTCCAGCGTTATACACGCGAACTTCAATTTTTACCCAACATCAGTTCTATCAAGAAGAGTGGAAATGTCAAGAAGCTTGCTGTTCAGAGATTCTTGATAACTTTCGTCTTAAGTTGCTAACATCTGAGAACTTCGGCAGTTCTAGCCTGATTGATCTCTTCCTTTCGCATCCTATACGAAGTTTCTCCGGTGATATGCGGTAAAACAGTAATAACTAAGGGTCCTAAGCCAGTTCTACAAGGATTCACGCCATAGGCCTTGTAAATGTCTACGATTCATGCAGTCACACACGAACCAACACGCGAGAAGGTATACTCACTACAAACGTCAAGTTATCAACCCAGTGTCGATTATTACCCACCCCGAGAAGATATCAGAAACGGGACCAAATTACACGTCTCTGAGGGAATGACGACTGAAACAGCCTTCAACATGGATATATTGTTTTGATAACAGAACATACCTCATAAACACCCAGACTGTCACGAATCGTAATTTAGGAGAGTAAAAAGAAAAAAACAGTCCATGTACTCGCAGCAACAGCTGTCTTCGTATAACTATATTATCAACTATGTACGACAGGAACAGGGTTTCTCATTAACTGCGGTCTAAAATTGTAAAAATACGAAACCGCGGGCGTCGCGTCACCTCTTACTTCCGTCGACGGGGTCGTTCGTCGACCTGAGTTTCTCAAATGACGCGTATGACTTCTCGGTCTCAATTACAACCGCACGTACCAAACCATTGAGGTGGAACTTTGAGAACCACCTAGTCGGACCGCGAGCCGACGTGTTTCTTTTTCATATTATATTCAAAGAATCGCGTGCACGCAGTTATTAACTTAGTGCGTTACTTTACAAAGAGTCTACATACACACCCTTTTTTTTTTTCAATACCAGTCCCGCACACTCATTATTTCCATTTTATAACTCAACTCTGCAATGTTACTCCGTACTCTGTATACACATTATCAATTACCCACTCGGCTTAAACATATTTCGTACAGGTAATCATTTGCTCTTTTTGAAAATCAGAACGACCGCGGCAGGAGGGACGTAAAACCAAAAAAGAGTTTAGATGACATTTTATCTCGTGTACGAAGACTGTAACGTTTATTTAATTACGGACTGTATACATAAATCGGTACCATCGACTAGTACCCGTTACTTCTGCTCGTAGACTAAGAAATTTCACTCACTGGGGTCAGCGTATGCGTGCGGCCCTGTCCCGCTGTTCGAGTGCAACTGGTAAATGCAGTGGGCACGATGTCACCATTCATTTTCATATTTTTATCGAGCAATAATCGCGTCTCATCGTGTTTATGGCATCCGACTATAAAACGTTCATGATGGTACGGAGACGTCCCAGGGATCGTTTTATATTTAATGCCGCCTCTGTCCCACCCGGGGACCTTCACTAATTCGGTGACATGCAGTTGAGCGCAATACGAACGCGTTAATTTTTCACCATAATGAGTTAATATTTTAATTGTCAAGCCACGCAGGCCTACCAATTGATGGCGTCGCTTTGAAAAAAGCACAAGTGCAAACAAAGGTGGCGGTTTGGGGAAAATCTATTTAAAATTTCAGAGTAATTTAATTAGAGTATGAGGAAATGAGCTACGCGAACGTGGATTTAAATATCACGTCTCAAGACCCTTCTAAAGAACTTTTTTGTTCAATTTTCGAGAAAAAAACAACGTAACTTGACTTTTGCGAAATCATTTGCTCATTATAATGAATTTACGACTTCATCAGTACACAACCTAATCAAAAACAATCGTAAAATTAACAACATAAACAATAATTCGGTGTTTACTGAAGTGACGTATTATGAAACGCGCGATGGAAAACTAAAAGCAGAGCTGACGTGAGCAGAACTAATCACAATATTCACAACGGAAAAAAATTCACAACACTAGGACCAGTCCATAGTGTGTAGGGGGGACTGCCTCCTGCGCCAATGCAATGCGATAGATTTTTGAGAAAAGGTAACTGAAATTAATATTCAACGTACGATGATTAAATTTGAACTACAAACATGGACTTTGGCAATTTCGAAAACGTGGACTCTATTTTCGAGGTTACTTTTCTCCTAACCCTCGCCGCTCAAGCTTTATAGGGAAATTGAAACATAGAAATTAAATTTTCGAGGGATCTTATGTTCTCACGGGGGGGGGGGTTTAGCTCCATGAATCCCTTTTTGAGATTTTCTCCCTAAACCGCGCCCCTCGAGCTCCACAGGGGAGCTGAAATCCAGAAATTTCCGACGAGTGTCATCATACCACGGGGATTTTTTGGAAAGCTGTATCTATTCTCAAGGTTGTTTTCCCTCTAACCCCTCCCTTTGAGCGCTACAAGGACTTGAAGTGCACTAATTTCAATTTTGGTATAATAAGCAGAATTTAGATAAACCCCCCCCCCTCGCACTACAGAGGGCTAAAATACGCCAATTTCAATATTGGAACAATTAAGAGAATTTAAATTAAAATTGGGATCTTTTAGGACGTTGAGTCCATTTTTGAAATAATTTTCCTCTTAATCCAAATCTCTCGAGCTTCATAGGAATGTTGAAATCAATTTCTGACACATATTTTATACCACCATCGGGGTTTTTCAGGTCGCTAAAACCATTTTTGAGATTATTGCCCCATGCTCCTCTCCTAAGCATCACAGGGTGCTAAAACGCACCAATTTCAATTTTGGTACAAGCAACAAAATTCAAGTTAAAATCGATTGTTTCCAGTCGTGAAATTTATTTAGGAGTTATTTTCTCCCTAACCCAAAACACTGAAACAAAATGCAGGGCTGAAATGTAGAAATTCAAATCCCAACACAAATAATAAAATTTTGGATGAAAATGGGCTTTGCAACGTTACTGAATTCCACAGCCAGTTTTAAGGGGCGAGATATAGGGGATAATCCAATCCATAACTGTCAGAAATATAATTTTTCATAGAAATTATACACAAAAATGATAAAATTTTCCTCGCTTCCCTCGCAAAAGAGTGTTTTCTGTCACTTTTCAAGGGTCAATACCACAAAATTGCCCCCATTAAAGAATTCTGATACCGGGTCTGTTAAATTCATTTAGGGGTGTTTTTTCTCTCTAATTCATATCCTTTCAGCTCCACATGGAGCAGAAATCTAAAAATTCTATTAGAAGACAAGGTAACACAATTTTGGGGGTCTGGTTGGCCGAATGGACAGCGCGCTAGTCTCGGAATCCGGAAGTCCTGCGTTCGAGCCCACGTAGCAACTCGCTATATTTCGATCTAGATCGGTTTTTCAGCAAGAAGAGAAGAAGGCTAAGACAGCCCTAACAGTCTCCCCGATGTCTCTGAGGTAATGCTCGAAAGGGCGGATTCCAGGGTTCGGGTTAAGAGCAAAAAAGGGAAATGAGAAGGTGAAGGTAACACAATTTTAGTATAGTTTTGTATCGCACTGGATTCATTTTCAGTTTTTTTCTAATTTATAAATTTTCATGGCGGAAATAATAAGTAGATTTCTGTAAACAATTTCTGGAAATGAAATTCCATGTGCCCCCTCGACAAAATATGTGGGTCCAATGATGATGGGGCAAAAATTAATATAGGGCACCACTCAGGTACCACACATAACCGCCATAATGTACCTATAAAGTCGAGAGGCAATGCACTGAAATTCCAAATACCACACAAAAACATCCACGATAATGAAAATATTTAAAAAATCCTGAAGTGCTATTTATGCGGGTTTACAAAAAAAAATCAGGACTTTCGCTAAATCTAACAAAATTCCCGGAGAGGCTTCGAGCAAATTAATTATTCTTCCATTTACTCTAAAGACTCCAAACACAATAACGATACGCTGTTTCAATGGTCCTGAGTGATCTTTCGAATTTTACTAACGACTGAAAAAACTGTCAATGATTCAATGGCCGAACATACGCTAAAGAATCAGAGAAAAAATGATCGATAATTGAATCTGAGACTGATATTATCGATTATTTAGATTTAGATAATACAATTTCAACTTCCTGCGGCAATCCAAGAAAAACTGATTTTCCAACATCTTTTCCACAAAATAAACTGCTGCGCGACACCCCAACACCTTTCCTGTTTTTTCTTTTGGTTTTTTTAGTTTTGGCTTTTTGAGCGTAAAATTTGCAATGCTGCCCCAAATTGCCCTCCTGGAAAAATGGTCATGCTACGGAACTGACTAGGTCTGAGATTTTTATGCCGTTGTCTGATTTCTTGCAATGGAATACTCAAAGATGGTAGAAAACATTCAAGAAAGGTACTTAAGATATTTATACTACAAAGATTTTGGGTACTACCCAAACTCAATAACCCATAAAAAATTACTCCTAATATGTCATGAAATGAAGAGCTTGACAGCGCGCAGACAAATTGAATTCTTAATCTTCCTCCGTAACCTCATTCACGAGGAAATACTCTGTCCATCGTTCCTTAAAAATGTTTGAATACAGGTCTCCTCAGAGGGACGTACAGAAGAAATTTTCCTGGGTGGGGGGTAAAAATTGTGAAAGTCCTATCTGACTCAACTGAGGATTCCCCAAAACCTTTTAACCTGTTTCGCCGGTAAATTTTCCCAACTGCTGAGTGAAAAATTCCTGGGGGAGTTGCACCCTCCCTATCGGTACATCCCTGTCTCCTCATATGAAGGCCGCGGAGAAGGTGAGTTCGACCTTCAGTATACCCGCACAGATTATCATTTCAATTTTCAATCGCATCATGCATTTGCACAATGGAATTAAAAATCAATGCTCGCACATATGTAGATATTCTTGGGCTTTGTGGCGTATCCAAGTTCCAACAATGCGTCTCTGGTGCCGTCGAGTGATTGAGCCTAATGTTGCGGGAATACCCGGTGGAAGAGTGGGTGATGGGGGCGTCCACCTTTTCAAGACATTCTCTTGGTTTTGAGTGCTTTCAATTTCTTTTTTTCCTTACTTTTATGCTTTATTTTCTCTTGTTTTTTCATTTCCCCCTTTTTTTCATGTACGTATTACTATTTAATATTCTTTAATCCTGTTAAATTCCTTTGTTAGTGGCCCTTCCAGGCTGTGAAAGAGGGACTTTCATTAATTTTAATTAATTAATTAATGTTCCACAGTTCAAGATAGTAGAAAATATTCAACATATTTCTCCGACTCATGTCAATAAATGTTCTACTGTTTAAGATAGTTGATAATACTCAACATATTTTTGCAAATCATACGATTCTACCAAAGAAAGGGTCATCACTTATCAATTTGTTGTTGTTGTTGTTTTTTTCTTCAAAACATAGAACGCTAAAAATATTTTCAACATTTTCAGGTACAATTTTTTAAATGTGAGAAAATTTGTGACATGTGTTGAAAATAAATAAACATGATGAAATGTTAAGGGAATATACAGGCGTACTTTGCGTTTTTTGTTCAGCATATTTTACCAAAAAACAGATGAATATTTTCTAAAACACAACAATTTCACCCCCATTTGATTACAGTTGGACAGAGATCATTCACATTCTGTCGCAAATTTATCACTGATATCAATACCGACAAATGACAACGTAATTGGGAATGTACACTGGAGCGGCTGCTGTCTGGCGGAACTAGATAGAAACAATGAGAAGGCAGGATACTGGGAAAAACAAGGTCAGCTCATTACTCAATTCCCTAAGATCCTGTGTTCGTTATCAATAACATCAGAACATCACCAATAACAGTAAGGCGACAGTGGTGCGCCATCAAGCTGTACATTCCCAATAGCACGACACCTTGCAGCGCGATTCTTGTAAATTTTGACTTTAGTTAGCTAAACTTCAAGACTTGCACTCCTTACGTCATAAGTATATTTATAACAAGTGTTACTCCTTAAACACTTTAGATACCGCTATGAAACTTCGAAATTTGACGAAGGAAGGTTGGTGCAACACCACTCGCTTCAGGAAGGGCCAAAATGCTCAGGTCTTTTTTCGAATGGCACCGTCAATTGCGACCATTCGTGCACTGTCCGGTGTCCTGTCTGCGCTCTGCGCTTTTTACTAGTTCGTGGACGTTGTAATACTTCAATCTTAAAACTTCTTTCATTACTGATAAGGGTGGATCGAAATACTGGAGTCGAACTGCGTACAGATTTTCCATCACTGCGAAAGTACGACCACGATATCTACAACATATCACACCCGACGTGGTATCAACATTCAGCACCAGAGACGGATACCCACCTTCGACCATTCTACTTCGCCCACTGATTTCATTACTCGATACACAAAACATACCAGAGTAATTTTTGCGAACAAGTCGATACAGTAAGGCGAATAACGAAAGGTCGATATGTGTTTTCAGAAACGGTGCCTACTATTTTTAGCCCACAGCCACCGTGCATCCAGCACCGAGATGAAGCCATATAAGGTGAATCGGTATTTTTGCGATGGTTGTAATTTGTGGTTCTTCGCATTCGGCGTATCCATCGGTATTTCTGTTCTACAATTTGTGTATTAAGTCGAATTCATTAATTTGAAACGGTGCTGGCGGAGTGGCGCCCGACGATTCTCCGCACAGTTAAAATAAATACCACGAGCTGAGCGTTGAAACGCTTCCAAAAACGATAACGTATCATTATTCTTGTAAATAACTATCGTTTAATTTTCCCGGTGTTTTTGAATATTTGGCGTAAATTAATTAATCGTAGGACAATCGATCGTATCTCGTGTCGAGTACGTTACCGCGACACGATTAATTTTCGGACGTAGATGCCGGCCCCGGCTGCTGATCCAGACGTCCAGACCTCGTTGAAACGGCGTTGATTCGCCTACTTTTCTTTTTAAGGCACTAACAACTTAGTTGCTCCGCCACATATCTTAAAATCACCGGCGGATTCCCCAACGGATAATTTATTACATTAAGAGAAACGATAACAGTCGACATACCGTGAATAGTGTAAATGCATGAACGGGCGGTCACACTGGATATTTTGCATCCAGAACAAGCATACAGACAAGTTTGGCTCAGTGTACTCACCTGGAACAAATAAATAAAAATTAATTTGTATATGACAGTATAATGCGAACTTTCTGAACAACCAAGGAAGGATAAGCTGCCAAGAATCCACCACCAAATTGTAAACCTCTGTTTCTCTCTCACACGTCCGACATCAAATCTTTTTATCCAATTCGATTCCCCAAAAATGGTAGCCAGAATGGTCGCTCTCCGCATCCAAACTTCTCCCTACAAGCACTCAGCCGCTACCCCTTCTAGAAATTCCTAAGCATCAAGAAACCACTTTTCGAATAGATCAAACCTAACTCATCCACTCTAACGTTCCTCAACCTTCTTGAAGCACAGGGTTCCCTTCATCGATTCTACTCGAACTTGGCAGTTTTTTTTTCTACTTGAATATTTAGAAATTATCACGGGACTAAGCTAAGCGAAAATCATAAATTGAAAAATAGGGACCATCTTAGTATATATCCACACTAGGGGGTCTGGTTAGCCGAGTGGATAGCGCGCTGGTCTCGGAATCCGGAGGTCTCGGGTTTGAGCCTACGTAGCAAATCGCTACAACATTTCGACCTAGGCCGGTTTTTCGGCAAGAAGGGAAGAGGCCTAAGACAGCCCTAACAGCCTCCCCGACGTCTCTGGGGTAAGTAATACTCGAAAGGGCGGATTCCAGGGCTCGGGTTGAGAGCAAATTAGAAAAGAACTATACATCCACCTAATTCTGTCAGCATTTCTTTCATTTTCAAATTCTTTACTGAATGGATCAAAAAGCTACACGGTGTCATCTGCAGAGACGCAAAGTCTGCTGTTTACAAGAGTTTTTGGCATTCTGCAACTTCACGTTGTACAAGTTGTAAACAATTCTATCCTAAAAGCATATTTGATATTGTTCCTTTTCCCATTTCCAAGAAAATTTATAGACCATGACGTCAAAGCTGTCAACTCTTCAACAAATATTTAATACACTTCAAACCTCCTGCTACCATAAATTTGGACTCTCTAATTTAACTCGAATTAGGTACGTCAACCTGAGCCACTTTTTTATTCGGTAAACTTCCTTACCTTTGATACTATAGTGGTTTATGGTTCCTAATTGGGACAGATTCAGAAGATACCACACATTCCGAGTATTTGGAACAATGGCGTGAACTTACGCACACACACGGCCTAATCTCATTCAAATATATTCGGTAAACATTACACAGATAACGCCTCCGATGTTTATGAACACGGAAACATTAAATCGTATCCTAATAACTTCCCGTTTCAAAATAGTTATGGCTGTTCATCGCTTCCGCCCACTTCGTAGTAAGATCTCCTTTCCAGCATAGTTTCCTTCCTCTCACGTTACTTCTTAGACTCGCCTCCACTGGTGCACACTAATCGCATTTGTTTTCGAACACTACCGAATACAGATGTTAATATTTTTTACGCGCTTATTGTTCGACGCCACCGGATCAATGTAATTAAAACACGACCACCGTTTCCTGAACACTCGTCACTAGCAGTTTTCGCAACCATACGGCCATGCTTCATGCCCCTGCACGTCACAGCGCCCGAAAGCGCATCGACACACCGAAAAAATTTCGTTAATTCAGCTGACTAAGGGTCCAATCTGACCAATTGAAGGAAATCATTTGAAATTAACTTGCTAAAAGAAAAAAAAGCAGCACCTCTGATAGGTTGGTAATGATGACGTTCGAGACCGCTTGAGAATCGTTCAATCTCGCCAGTATCGCACTGAGAGCACGTGAGACAGTGCAAAACTATACGAGTCTCGAGCGATCTCACACGTCACGAATAATATGAAACATTCGCGAACTACATAGAACAGCCTCGAACATCTTCAACAGCAGCCATACCGTGCCCTGACATCCACACGGGAGGCTTGGGAAAAGAAGTGGTCAAGCATTCTATAGGAAAAGAGGAGCATGTGTGGTTTGCAGATGCCTCTAAGAATGACCAAGGTGTATGAATCGGAATCATGAATGCCAAAGGCGCTGACAACTATTCAATGGCATTGGATGAGGGCATCACGGTCCTCCAAGCAGAGGTAATGGCGATCGCGGTGGCCATTGATAGAAGCCAGCAGAAAGGGCTCGGAGCTCGTTAATAAGCTGATCTATACCTGTACAAACAGTCAAACGGCTATTAAGGTACTATCGTCACACCGAACTACATCCCTGGTGGTGGCAGACTGCGTTAACAAATTATACACCCTTGCCTAGGAGAACCGTGTCACCGCACTATGGACACCGGGACACTGCGGCATAACAGGGAAGCGAAGGAGGGCATAAAAAAGGAACTGGCAACGCCTAGGCCAGGTCTTCCTGTAGCATACAACATCATAAAATCCAAAGTGAAGGCTTGGATAAGTACGCAGATAGAAATGCACTGGCAGATGACCAGTGACATGAAGGTCAGCAAAACACTGAAAGGGGACGCCCCCAGTAAGTACGCCAAGTTCCTACTAGAGCTTTACAGGACACATGCAAGGCTCGTAGTCGGACAACTAACTGGGCATGAGGCCACAAAACACATGTGATATAAAATAATAGTTGCGAAAAGTGGCTCTTGTAGGTACTGTGGGGAAGAAGAAGAAACCTCGATCCATATCATATGTCAATGCCCAGCAATAGCCGGGACAAGACGCGAAGCACATTGGGTCTAGAGTATCCAGCACCCAGTGAAGTCAAAGGGATAGAACTCAGTAAAAGTCTCACTTTGGCTATAAAACTGAGGCTACTGAGCTGATCCTTAACTGCAACCTGATGAACAGTGCAATGGACTACAAAGTCTGAGCACTTCTTGCACAAATATATGTAATTACAAAATCTTCAACAGCGTCATTATATTTTGTCAACTGCGAATTCAATGTTTCTACGGTCCGCGCTTCGAGCTAACTGGTGACAAATATTGAGGAGAGATGCTCCTACCATCTTCCTTTAGTAAGACAGTCCCGACTTCGAACTCAATGGTGGAAAATGTTGATTATGTCTTACTCCATTAAAGACAATAACATGAATCGGGATTGCGTGATCGTAATGGCACTCGCATGTCGAACACGATAATTTTAATTCGATAATTTTTCTCTAATGTTTGCATTAAAGTAAGCCCGCCGCTGAGACTAGCTAGTAGGCATCAGCCAGACATTTATTTACAAACGAATATTCTCATAATTTCATAATTGGGCTGGTGTTTTCCTGTATCATTCCGCGGCATGCGGTGTAATCTACCAACTGAATTGTTATATACGCCTCCTGAACACATGCAACAAGTATATGTGCGCACGAAATTCGAAAATTCAATCAATTAAGATACGAGAATAGAGGAGTGACTGTAATTACCTTACTGATTGAGTCATGGAACCGAATCCAATCAAAGTTGCTGATGAAAACCAGTGAATACGGGGACAAACTGACCAAAATACGGGTTTTTGAAAATAAGTTGTTAATTACAGGTATCACATAACCACTGAAACCATCAAGGTTGACGGTAAAGATACCGACTTCAGTTTTGGAAATGCGTGACAGATAATGACACGCACCAGAGATGAAAGAAGATATTTTTGCTAAGGAGTATGGGTGGAGAACTAGATGTAGCAGGTGAAGCACCCGCTGCATTCAACCATAAATTGCTACACCCGGACAAAAAATTTGCTACACTAACTTTTGTATACAAGAAATGCGACAAGAAAACACATGAAGAAAAATTACAAATTTTCAGAAATTGGGAATGTATATGAGATAGTGCAATCTGCAAACTGCAGTAGCAAGCAAACTTACACTCAGCGGCCAGCGGTCTCTAAGAAATATAAATTCAATGTTATGGATTATGGGCGCTAAGAACGCTAGTAATAGCATGGTTTGGAGGGTCAAAAATAATGATAAAACATAGAATAAAATAACGTATTGAAAACTGAACATAGCTAAAGGAAATTCGCAGGATTTTGAACCACACTTACGAATTTTAAGCGTTTTGGCAATATAAAATTATTCCCGGTGTCGAGCCCGACAATCATAACATTCAATGATTTTGAAATGTGGTGCATTTTCCAAAGTGTAGTGGTACAATTTTTCCTCTTAGTGGAACATTTTTGAAAGTTTCATCTGGGAACCACTGTTAACCGGTGATGTGGTGATTCGAGGTATTCATATAGAAAACCAGAGAGACCGGTAAAGCAGGGAAAAAAATTGGAGATTCAGAAATTACTGATCGAGATGTACTGAGAAGAGCGGCGGCAAAAATGTTTATGCTCTCATTACCAATGAAATTACAGAGATTCAAATTTGCTGATCATTTTTGGTGGCAGCAACTTTATTTGACTTCGAACATTTTTTTTTAAATTTAAGAAGAAATTCCCAGATGATGTTTTGTAGCATACAATTAAGAGTTATACTTTTCTTGATGGTAAAAAATTGAAAACAGAATTCCCGATGTGCAAAATCCCGCCAGTTGCCTGGGTAACTAAAGGGGAACCAAGGGTAACTGATGGGTATCTGGGTAATCTAAGGGTAACTGGGTTGCAAATGGTTAATTTTTCCACGGGTAACTAGAGGGTTACTGATTGCGCATCGGGTTGGGTGTCATATACGAAAGGGATGACTTCGAAGCTGTATCAAAAGGCACACATCTACTTGGTTTTTAATAATTTAACTTGCTTTGGTGAGGTTATTAAGCTCCTGGAAATGTTGATAACAATTCCAATGACATCAGCTAAAGCAGAAAGATGTTTTTCCATTTAAAAAACTTTTCTGAGGAGCACGATGGATCTGAAGATAGATTATCTGCACTTGCCATGTTATCCACCGAAAAGGGACTGATTCACGATCTTCCAGACTTCAATGAGAGAGTAATCGACAAATTTGAAACTACACTTGCCTTGTTATCCACCGAAAAGGGACTGATTCACGATCTTCCAGACTTCAATGAGAGAGTAATCGACAAATTTGAAGAAAAAAAAGAGGAAGACGTATGGACTTGATATATAAAAATTGAGGAAAGCTTAAAATTTATTTTATAAAATTACTGTTTCTTAGTGAAAAGATTGAACATTTCTTGACATTATAAATTTTGATCAGTGTGTTATAACGTTTGCTATGTATTCTAATTTTTGAAGGTCAAGATGTTGTAACCGCCAAAACGCATCTAAGGACTATCATTACCCATTAAACCGCCTAACAAAATTCTCACGAGGCGTCACTGGCTCTGAGCCACCAGTAAAGTTTTTCCATGTCATGTCAGTTTGTCAGACATATTTCTGTATTTTTTAATTTTTTTTTTTGTATTTTGTTGAATTTCTATCAGCAGAGGAAAAAAGTCCATATTAAAATTTCAGACGAAGGGGGAGAGACTTCAAGACTTAGGCTGTGTTTGTTACAACCTGAAAAAATCTAGATCTCCACTACTGCTCAAGAGCAGAAGGAAGAAGAGAAAAAAGGTATGATCTCCAAAATGTGGATAAAATTAGCCATTGTATTCGAATATTCCTGTTTTTTATTACCTATGTATGACTTGTAAAAATATAAAACTCCAAAGGAGCCAGTGTTCCTTCCGGATTTTTGGGTAATGGTCTCGTCCACCCAGAAACATGTTCCAGGCAAGACGAATAAAGTACTGTCTAGGGTGAATAATATACAGCAGAATTTAGGGGCGGCCAATTTTAGGAAAGGAAAAGAGAAGAAGAAAAAGAAGCGACTGCTCTCTCAACTGATAGAGGCTTTATGGTTCATATTTTTCGCCTGATCATCGTTTTCGCTCTAACTTAAACATCGGATATAGACACGACAAGCGACAATGACTCAGAATCAACTTCAACTTCCAGTACCCTATCATTGGCTTTTGATGCTGTTGGGGAAGGGCTATGGGGCTACATAAATGAAAAAATGAAAAGAAACTCAAGGTATACTCTCATGAGAGGATGAGAGGAACAGACAGAGCGTTATGGAACTTATAGACAAGTATGGTTTGTACTCAGAATTGAATGGGCTACAAGTCTTCAAAGTTTGAAAATAGTAAATTTTCATGGCGAGTCTGATTACTCATTTTGATTCAGAAATTTTTCCGAAGGTGATCAATGGTTAATACATTGAAGAGATAGAAGAAATTCACAGAAATTTTCTTACCTTTGATACTGAGAAGAGGCTATATCAATTTCAAAATTCTGATCATAAAATTTGAATAAAATTTTTGAAGTAAACAACTTTCAATTTTTTAGCTCCTTCAATTTTAGAGATAGGCCGTACACGGTAATAGTAATTTTTGTTTCGCTTTCAAAATAGCAATGATTCATAAGTACTTCTGATAGAGAATAACATTTTGCTCGGTGAACTTTCATTCAAATATTTTCAATCTTGCTAAATTTTACAAAATTTTTCAAATTTTGGAAGTTTGTTCGTGACAACTTTGCGACCTGCTTGGAAGGGTAGTAGTAGATGGTACATTGAAAATGAAAGAACTATCATTAGTACTACGCGTTGCCCATCTCATAAATTGGCATCTTTGTTACTCTTTCTATGTTCTACCTATTGATTACCTTCGTACAAAAAACCTGAATTATAAATAGTAATCAGATTTGCAATAAAAGTTCGTCATTTTTCAAACTTTGAAGACCTGTAGTCCCTTCAGTCGTGAATATAGTCGTGCATGTGCACACTGTATTCGGTTTCTCGCAGAGCACTATCACCTTCTACTGGCTTGGTATAAGGTAAATTCGGGGAAGATGGAGCGGTGGTAGAAATGGCGCAGCTTGTTCGGACAAAATGGACTGATGAGTACCGGGCCTTCCGTTCAGATTTTTGTGACGAAAGATCTTCATTTCAGTGTTCTGTGAATCCTGAAGTGAAATTGATGAAAAGAAAAAGTGTGATTATGTCATTTTTTCAAACCGGAATATCTTAGACACAAGTTAATGAATTTCTACAAATAAATTATGAAAACAGAGCACATTTATTCGATATTATAGTAATATAAATATTAGTTGGTTTTTGGTAAGTCATTTTGCAAAAAGGCATCAGTAGCAGGAAAGTCGAAACGGTAAAAGCTGCAGCAAAGATAACGCACTGAGTATTCAATAACAGACAGCTTTATTTAATTTCTGGAATATATTAATTTCAGACATTTTCAGCAGATTTTTTTCAGTCACCCTAAACGTTCAACTCCATAAGCCAACTTTACCAACAGCCTAAGGACCTCATTTGAAGGGAAACTACTGGCAGCACATTAGGTACAAGGTTACGATGTGTGGTAAAAAAATTTCAGCTCCTCATCTTCATTTTCCCCTAAGATATTCCGAGTTTTCGGAAGGTGTGTTATCTTCGCCGACTTGATCTTACTCAGCTGAAACACCCTGTGTAAACACCATCAATATCTAAGCCGATCAGTGGAAACTGAGGCTGAGAAATTTATCTCATTTGCAATATTCCCCGACAGAAAATACCTACTCGACTTGCATCTTCTGGGTTGGCGCGCAGAATCCACACATCCACAGGTATGTTGCTCGCGTTTAATTACCCAATAATTGCCAAAGATACTGGAAACGTATAGTAATATAAGTACGCCACACGAACAACTGATAATACGACCGCTGAAGCTACCATTATCTGTAGATGAGGTGAAAACCTAGGGACCCGAGTTCTAAATCAATCTCAGAGTCGAAAGGACGACGCATTTCGCGCCAAATATCCGGGGTTCCTGTCGAGGCATTTGACGCCCCCATATGTTCCGAGAATCAATGATCGCTTTCATGTTCCCTTTACCGGAATCACTGCTCCAAACCGGGTTCAGTTTACGATCGGAAGTCGCCTGCCTCGCTGCTTGGCATGGACAAAAGACCGTACACTATCTTCCGGCAACTGCGATTTCCACTCGGCATTCTCCCTCTCGGGAGTGATAAAATAAGCCATTCAGTCGTTCACTCGGTAGTCTGCCAACAGGCACTCGCACAACCACGTGGCTTCGAATAATTCTTAAAACTAATCGGCACCGGTTCCTCCTTCCAAGTTCCAAGTGATTTACCAAAAACACGCACACGTACATATAAAGTACCAGAAAGTACTATCCCGTGCTGGAAGATGTTTACCGAAGGCGGGTGTAGCATTTCTGGTTCTAGAATGACACACTCCTCGACTGTGTACACACAGCCAAACCCATCGAGCAGACTAATTAAAAAAACACTGAATAGTTTTATTACTCCGACTTCTTGCTCAAAAATACTTCGAGTTGCATAACGTGTGGCAAAATGCCTTGTATGTAAAATTGCTTTGAAAATTCCAGACAGAATCTATCGAACACCGACTGCTGCGACTGAATTAATCTCGCGTTCATCTCGATTTCGCCGTAATATCGGGTTTTTATATTGCTGCATGTGATCTCATTTGTGTACAGTTTAAGATAAATGCACATTAGTAGCTTGATAACGATAATCAGAGCAAATCTTATGGGTGCTGTTGGTTCTCAATTCAACAAGATTCGCGGAATGAGATCATTTCAAAATCTAGACCAAACCGAACCGTGATAAGTATCTCATAATCACATATGTAGGTACAAACTTACAAGTTATTCGAATAATTTTACTACACTAATGCGAAGTAATGTGATTACCCGTTCGTTTTCAACTGTATCATTCGCACTGTTTACGAGAAAACACTCGCAGGTATTTTAAATAATTCTAGGAACGTTTTCAAGGGGAAAAGGAGATAGGCCTCACTAAAGATACATAACATATAATTGCTGAATTACGTCGATAATTAGCGCAACACCGCATTAGCACTCGTTCGCTAAAAGTTCAACAACCTTGAAAAATTATCGCCGAAAATAAAGCAATTAGCACATCATTCGATAATCGGAAATTAATAAAGAAAACTATTGGGATTTAAACTTAGAGTTTCAAGTGTTGGCAGCCCTGCATATGTGTGAGTGATCACGTATGATTTACCGTAAGCGTGTAGCAAATTTCAACTATCATTAAGTCGATTAGAAATTCACTTTCAAAGAAAATTTGTCCTAAATTCAACTGCATCATCACCGAAAAATTAAATTATAATCAGTTCTACTGGGAACATAATTTTTACTCGGTTTTTTACCCTACTGAAGATAGCAGTGTTTCTATTTGAAATTTACACATGATCACTCACTCATTTTTCACCCGCTAACACCCGCGCTATAGGCGAAAGACTAATTTTACAAGTTATCCTGGACTACAGGACAGAAAAGCCCTTGAACGTGGTGTTACCGAAGAATGATGAAAATACAGAAAAGATGAAGAAGTACAGAGGCGAATAGGAAGGGAAAGATAAATCTGGAATATAATTGTAAAGAGAAGAGTAAAAAGATAGGTCATAATATAAGGCATCCAGGGATCCGGGGATATTGTTGTTGTTACTGCTAGAAGGAATTGTTGAGGAAAAGAACTGGAAATGGAGGCAACGAATGAGATATGAAAAGCAAATAATGAAGGATACAAAGCGTAAATTCTCCTCAGAAATGAAAAGACCAGTACAAGAGAGGGAAAAGTGTAGAGAAGATGCAATATACTGGTCCAGAGACTCCAGGAGTATATCATCATCATCCTCATTATGGGTGGCATCTGACAGAACTGCACCACGCAAGATGTGTGAGTCAGAGGAGATGGATCTTAACATTATTCGAAGACCCTTGAACTTCAACAGTGTATTTACGTATTCGTATTAACCTATGCACAACAGCCCAGCAGGGGATGACGAGCATGATGGAGTAAATGATAGTTCTCATAGTTCGCCTGGTCATTATCATTTTGTTCATTCGGAATTCATGTCAGTGTTCGCGTGCATCCGGAATTCGGAATCGAATTTCGAATGATATAGTGATTTCCACGTGCCAGGAAAGAGAGCTTCAAATTTCAAGACCAAATTGAAGCGTTTCTGGCGGAAATATGCTTCTAATAAGTTGGGTCGAGGTTGAGTCGTGTTCTGGAATTTTGTATTCCGAACGCATGTATAGAATTTGTACAATAAATAGTCTTTGGAACAAAATCATTAAATATTTGATCGTGAGATGCCAATGCACTTCTATTCAGACGGAATCAAGGCCATACGTACGACAGAAATAGAGGAGATTCCAACGACTCCCTATGCCTGCAATAACACTCTCTTCTCTCAGCACACACTGAATTGAACTTCCTCGAAGAAGAATAATTCCCCTCCCCCGCTTTCTTTAAGAATGTTTCAGATTTGTATTAGACTACTAAAGACTCCTCCAGACTTTTTAAACACTCTTATAGATTATAACTCTTTAGTAGGGTTACCAGATCAGCGGAACAGGAATTCCGGACAGAGAAAAGTTGTGCCCTCCCCCCTCATAATATTTAAGATATCAAATCCAGGATTGATAGGTTTAAGCAGCTAATGGTCTCAGCAGCAGTAGCTGAATTTTTATCAAATTTTTAGCTAGTCTCCAGTTAGCCGATGATTTCCCTGTTCATCCAGGCCGCCAAGAGCCAAACCGGGCCCGGGAGGAAAATCTGCCGGCCTACACTGAAATTATTTACTCGTAAAAAGGCATATTTTCTATTTGATAATTATAATTTCTGTGACTCTGCGGGCCCTCTCAAAACCCCGGGCCCGGAGGAAAAGTACCCTCCCTCCCCCCTCTCGGCGGCCCTGTGTTCATCTAAACGCCAGTCAATTTATTGTCAACAGCTGATGTACAATATATGTACATGGTAATTTTGAAATTAAAAGACATACTTTTTCCAGAAAAATATGTTTTTTCTGAATTCTGAAACAACATATTTTTCAAGTTGAAAACATGTTCGTTTCAAAAAAATATTATTTTTTTGTGAGGAACAAAAGTCAAGAGCCAATCACGTTTGGCTTATCAGAACCGCCCTTTAAGAAAACAAAATGAGCAAGTTCAATCTTTGATTTTTTGATTGCCATATTGTTGTTAGCAAAATGTGTGAAAAGTAAAAGTTTGAAATTTTTCCGGACTTTTTTTTTGCAATTCCTGCCGGACATTTTCCCTGAAGCTAAAAATCCTGACATGTCCGGTATTTTCCGGGCGGATGGTAACCCTATTCTTTAGGTTTTATTTGTGCTGGTTACACTAACTGATCAAGAGTTTGAAGAACTTTGAACTTTGAGGGGCGGATTTAAGCCTCAGTCGCTTTATGCCTTGAGTGAATTTGCTGCCTCTAAAACCTGTCTCTCCTCCCCAATTAATGACTGCGAGTTGAATCGTGTAAAAAAAATGTTTTTTCAATTTCATCTACAAAGACAAATACGTCCATATTGCGCTGCACTCATTCATCTATTCTTTTTTCTTTCCACTAAGCGGTAGACGAAAAAAACAAACAAAATTTACCATATCTGGGCACTTGTAGACAGGTTCAAGGCGGCTTAAGAATCTCAGAATTGATAAAATTATTCAGTACTCTTACAGATTCAGTAAAAACTTTTCAAAGTGTTTCCAGGCTTCATCAAGACATACCTATTTCGACTTATATACTCCTTATATCCTGAGTAAGGCTTCTTAAAATTCTCTTACAACGACTCTTTCACGCTCACATTCTGCTGAACCTATTCAGGTCTCTCTAAGCAGCTCTGGAACCATTTCAAATTTGATTAAGCCTCTTGAAACTTGATTAATAATCTTCAGGATGCCTCTGCTTTCTCGCTACTACTTATTTAAAACTCATTCAGATTTATTCAAGACTAAAGCAACATATCAATCTTTTTCTGACGCTTTTCAGACTTCTTCATATTCCTCCATGCTTGTTTTGAAGTGCTTCAAAACTATTCATCACGAAGACTGGAAGACTTTTCAAAGACTCGGTTAGGATCTTCTCACAGCCTATCAGAACTCTTCCAGTATTGACCTTTTCTTAAATCAACACTCCTCCGGACTCGTCGAAATCTCTTTCAGACTTGTTTAAAACTCTTTCAGACTCGTGCAAAACTCTCAAACATGCTTTCAAACTTATTCAAGACTCCTTCAGATTCTTCCAAACTAAATGGAGATTCTTTAAACCTTGTTGAAAACGACTGCAGCTTTTTAAATAGGTACTCATTAAGATTTTTCTAGGTCCTCTGGGACTTGTTTGAGACTTTTTGCGGATTTCATGAAATTCTTTCTTTTCGTTTTTTACACCCGGATGAAACTAGGTGAGAATCTTTGAGGCTCTTTCGGATTTGAATAAGAGCGGGATTTGAGCTGAAAACGTTCTTCGGGGAAGAGGAAGGGAAGCGTAGACATGAGAAAACCCCTTAAAATTTTACGAACTTCAACTGGTAGACAAAAATTTCTTTATCGTAAGTTAGCAGTGGGCGCCGGGGCCAAGGTTTCGAAAAGAGTAACCTGAGGAATGAGTGTTAGATATGAATTATTTTATTATACGTCTATCGAAATGGTGGAGTATGGTCTTCAGGGTAGGATTAAGCCAACTTTATTTTCAAGTCAACATTTTTATTAAAAAAACTCCCCAAACTGGCTCCAAATAGAAATTCCTAGCAAAGTTTAGGTCAATTAAAAGGAAGAAACAAGCCATCGCAAATCCCCCTTTGAATTTTTTGATGTGACACAATGTTGGATTAAATTTTTATTGATAAAAGTACGTTTTGTGAAATACATTCAAGACTGGTTTAATAAGTATCATAAGATTCCAATAGAAATCACGCTAATTTAAGCATTAGATTCTGTAATCTTCAAATACTTCCAATCAAGTCCAATTTTTAATACTTTATATAATTTTACTTTGGCCTCACATATAGGTTCTATCCATATTACAGAGTCATTACCCAGGCCAAGACCAGAAAAAATATTCGAGACAGCGATTTTCAACTTAACGGAGGAGGGATATTCCAAAACAGCCTATGTCCATTTTTTTCGAAACTCGTTTTGTAGCACCACCTGGGGGAAGAAGGGAAGATATATGTACACATATTCCTTACCAATATTCACGCAGTAGTTCTATGAAGAGTCACTGGTGGCACATATATGGTATACACAAGAGTACCACGTTGTCTCATTCTCCGGTAACGTTTTACAAAGTGGACAAAGGCTGTTTTGGAATATCGCTCCTCAATTTAAACGGTATTTTCCCATTTAAAGGTGGAAGCTGACAATGGAGAAAAGAAGTTCCACTGATAACTCGCAAAACAATTCCACATAAAGCAAGACCACCGTTGAGGTTCCTTTTTTCTAATTTGCTCTCAACCCAAGCCCTGGCATTCGCTCTTTCGAGCATTGCTTCAGAGACGTTGCGGAGGCTGTTAGGGCTGTCTTAGCACTCTTCCCAAGGTTCCTCGGAATTTTATGTTTAACGCACTTTTGAATCGACAAGATCGCTCAGCAGGAAAATCCTCAGGTATCAGCAACTGAATTCTATGGAACACTGCTCCAAATAAGTTACATTTACCACCACTGTTTCATTTTTACGCGTAAAGACACGAAAAGGAAGTTCCACTTCATTAAAGGAAAAAGATCCCAAGAAATTAATCATGTGAATTAGGGAATTGATTAGATACCAAAATATCAATTTGAATGTATGCGAAAATTACATTAATTAAAATCAGGACGCACTACAGACAAGGAAATCAAAATATGGCAGAAGCATGTGCATTCAGCATTGGAGAGGATATTGTGAAATGAAGCATAGGTTTGTTGTGGCTAGAGTGTCTCCTTTATTTTTTAACCTTCGGTTTGTGTTTGGGGCAAAACTGATCAGTGTACACCACGCAGGTGCCTCCGTTTCTCCTCCCGAATTTCAAAAATTCTTCATCTTGTCAAAAAAATCGTTTTCTTCCAACCCTACTTCGCCCAGGAAGGGAGTCTGGCAGCTTCCATGGTTTCAATAATTCAAAATTACTTACATTGTTTATCATTCACTACCCTGACAAGCAACGGGGGCCAATTAAATGTTATCATTATTTGATTTGTATTGTTATGATTACTTATGAGTACACAATATTCCTTCTTCCACGCATGCTCACTCGCTTCAACCTACCAGCAGTCGTTAGTCTAAAAAACTGAAGATCTTCACACGAAACGGATGTATACTGGAAGTAAACTCGATTTGATAGTGCTGAGTAGGTATTCGTGCGAAGTACCGTCCACATACCGACAAACCTTTTAGTCTACATAACCAACGTGTATCAGAACCGCGTAAAGCGATGCATCCATATTTGGTAAGGACATTTCTTACGGCCTAGAGCAAGCGGTTACAAGAAAACGCAGCCCGGTGTACTAATACAGTACAGGAAACATCGTCAGTGCTCTTTATATTGTAGATTGCGCATTCTGATTTTTCTTCGCCTTAATAATACTAATAGTGTAACAGGACATTCTTCACCGCCTAGTTCAACCTCCTTTTTTTATGGCCGTCTTTTTTATCTTCTACATACCACTGTCGACTACCTTTTAATTTCAATGCAGCACAGACTACGGCTTATGAAAATATTAATTAGACAAGCGATATTTTTTGTTTCAGGTAATCGATTATAAGAAGTTGTACGTTCGTGTTAAAGACGAATTTACGGCGTATTAATTCGTCGTAATTAGGTGGACTGATTAAAACCCGTGTTTTATTAACAGCTTCTAATTAATCTGACAGCGGAGAAGTTAACGAGCTGTTGGGATAATACGATTTGATTTTCGAATCACAAATATGCTCCTCACTTCTTAACGCATCCTGATGGACAGAAAACATTTTTATTAGGTCGAACTGAGTGTCTTGGCAAAAAAGGCATGCGATGTACATCGTACATGTTCTTTCTGAAGTGACTTCATATTCGGATTCTGCATGCCTTTTTTACTTAGAACGAAACCGCCCGCACCAACTCACGATTCTTCGTTCTCGAGAATCTGGGTTTACAACAGTAGAGCACCTAGAAACACCCGAATATTGACATCCGCCATTTTCGGTCGCTTGGTGCCCACGATTCACAATCTGATACGCGGAACCTTTGCGTGGAACGTTTCGCGTTTCGCTAGAGCACCTGGAAACAACCAAGTATAGACATCCGCCATCTTCAGTCCAACCGCGCCCGTCGATGCCGAATTGACTACCTGGTACGGCTCCGCTAGCTCCGTATAGTCGGATTGGCATCAACGGACACAGTTGGACTGAAGATGGCGGATGTCTATACTCGGTTGTTCCCAGGTGCTCTAGTTCCGCGTAGTGAATTGTGAATCATGGGGCCCCGAGCAACGAAAAATGGCGGATGTCAATACTCGGGTGTTTCTAGGTGCTTTAACAATAGTGGAAGTTACACCCCACAAACCAATGAATGTAATCACGATGATTATTTTAAAATACTGTCTGGTTTTTGAAAGCACGCAAGTTTCCCAGTGACAAAGTGATTGGGATGTGGGTAGAAAGCGTTCGTGACACTACACATACGCGCACACACAACATGTAATAAACCCATGTAAGGAGGTTGAGAGATAAAAATCGAATTTCCCATCCTTTAGCACGGGGAGCAAACATCAGTCTCGTCTTATGAGGATTCTACCTGTCAATTTGTTTCAATTACTGTTTCAATTTGTAGTCAATGTTGTAGAAGAATGATTTCAATAACAATTTACTTTCAAGTACCGTAACTCTAAGTTTTTCAAAATTCGAAACATCGAATCATCGCCTACACAGTTTCATATGAAATCGAGTTATTTAATCAGTCAAATTAGACAGATTCTCAACTTTGCCATCAGGTGTCAGCCACATCGATTCAGAGTCCCAATACAACTAACCTAACATAGTTTTACAGTTTTGCCACAAGACAGATATATCTGTGGCGCTACTGTCGAGTCACTTTACGAGCTGGTCACATTTTTCGTTTTTACTCGAGAAATAAATATTAGTTTTTAGAAACAAATAAAGATAACTGAATTTAAGCAGCGCAGACTTCAACTTCAGCTGAGTATACGATAAACGAAAAAATCGTACAGTCCTGTACAAAGTTTTATGATTTCTGAAATCTGCAATCTGCGAATCCAACTTTGGAAAATTTCACGAAAATTGACAAAGAACGCAATGTTCAACAAAGTATATTGTTCAGATAAAGCCATTTAATCGAAATCCATCGACGTTTTCTTCAATGATCAGAAAGTTGTATTTGCAGATTGCAGATTTCAGATGTCATAAAACGTTGATAATACAAAAACAATAGCATATTTTTTACCCCCCGGACGTGAAATTCTACGCTGCATAAACTCAGTTTTTTCCATTGTTTCGTACAAACGAATATTTTTCGAGTAAAATCGAAAAATACTATAAGAGTGATTCGATTGTGATGCCGTCTAACAAGATAAATCAGCTTAACAATTTTTCAAAACACGAAATTTACACACTGGTTGGATAGCAAGTTCACAGCACTTTATTATACCCTCACTTCGAATTGTGAGTGAAATTTTTCATTTCGATTGATTGATTGATTATTCGGACTTCCCAGACCGGTGGCGCGCTAACATCGAACCTTCCTCCCTTACCGGGCTCAAGGAAATATTGCTTTATCGCTTTATCATTGTTAGGACACCTAAGTAATGAACAACGCTATACTTTCGAATGGAGAAACGCATTTTTATTTAGTCACCAATGCGTTCCGAGATTTAATTTCAAGGCAAATGCAAACAAAATCAGTAGCTTATAGACGTTAAAGTAAAACTTAGAACGGTTTTTTTTTGTTTTTTTTTTTGCAAAATTGAATTAGAACTGGTTGAGAGTCGTTTTAAAATTACGGTTTTTACATTATAAAGAATGCATAACATCTTAATAATCCTACAATTGATAAGCTTGCCAAAAACATCCGCCAGGTATCAGCTACTTTGTTGTTAAATTTTGGGAAGTCCGAGTGAGACGTATACATTTCAAGGAAAAATGTCTGGCTTCTACTGAACATTAATATTGTCATTTCGATTAAACAATATCAACATTCTTGTATTTCCATCATGTTTCCATTCACTATTTTGCGGAGAAGTACTCCAAGTTTCCGCATAAAGGACATAATAACTATTTACTAAACTCTTCATTCACAGAGTCAAGTGCTATGGTACTGAATTATTACGGCTCTTTGAAATCAGAAGCATGAAGTTTTCAAAATGCAATAGCACATCTACCTTCTGAATGTGAAACAACCATATGGCAATAGTTAGAAAATCTAGATGCGTTTTTCTCAGAACTCCACTTTTGCGTACATGTACTTTTTGCACAGACCAGGCTGTCTACTGAAACAGAATATTCCTACTTCTTGCCCTTTTTCCGGTTCAACTGTAACAGCGCTACTTCTTATGTCCAAAAGCAGAAACAAAGAACGAAGGAGAGAACAGCTGATGCGTGTTTTTTTTACTAAAGATAATTTTCCTTTCGTTTATTTCCATTTTAATTTTAAAAATGACAAAAATGTTAAAGGTAAGGAAAATGTAAAAATTTTCAAGTTTTTCTGGCTATCCAAGATAGAATCTTTTTCAAATTTTTACTATTGTCTTGCTTTTTTGGCGTTTCTTGCCCAGTAGACAACTTGAGAAACACACTTAATTACCTAGGGCGTCCTAAAAACGCTTTGAATGACAATCGAAGTACTGAATTGATAGAATCGTTGCAATTTAACATCGATCGGTATAAGTGTACTGACGTCATTTAGGTATTATTCGGTGCATCCGGTTAATCAGAATGCTGACTACGTACAGGGCGACATAAAATCGGCAGGAAGAATCACCGCACAGTCTTCAGTTTTATCAAAATAAGGTCTCATAGGTCGAGTCGTATAAGACATCGCATCCCAAACAGTCTATTTTTAAATCGAACACGTGCTTTAAAACGCCTGATTACCATCTGGTCGGCTTTTTCTAAGCCGCCTGGAAATCATGGACCATATTACCCGATTCGTTGTTTTTACTGTAACGCTTCGCATCCCCTTAATGTTAGAATTTCGAAAATTCTAGATCTGTTTGTCTGGTAAGGTTACAAAGTGGAACGCGTACGCTGATTTTAAAAGACTAGAGGGTAAATTTAATATACCTATAAGAGAAAAGAAACTAGACTATCGAGCTACAGGGGGGAAACAAGAATAACTTACAAGTGGAAAGTTAGTAAATATTGTCTGGCGACACCATTCACTTGGAATTTTCACTAGTTGACTGTTCAATGACAAAATTGCAGTACAATTTTTATACGCGTTATTCTTCAGTGTTAGACGAAGGTCATAGAATTTCAATACCATGTAATGAATACAAGACATGTGTTCAAGGAACCAGGAAGTACCACCTCTGCTATTTTTCACATACTGGTGAACTCATTTTACCATGGTGCCAACAGAATACGTCAGAAACACATAACAAATCAACGTTTTTGCTCTTCACACGGAAACCCACACAACCACAAACGAGTATAAGGCAGTGACACATGACGTCACCAGAACGCTTGTTATCAATATTGGGGGAAAGAACCAAAATGAAATACATGTAGTGTAATGGGAAGTTAACAAATTTTTCCATTTATGTCGAAATTTCTCGAAAATAAGTGGAATTACGTGAAAAATGATAAGAATGAAATTTGTAGGAAACGGTATTTGTGGCAGTTTCTATAAAAAGGTGTAACTTTGTTGATCGATCGAAGTCTCAGAAAACGCGGAAAAAGAAAAACAAAATTTTTTGGTTGAAAAAATCAGGCTCAATCTTGCCTATTACAGTACTTTTGCACTTTTGGTACATCCGTGCAATAATGGAGGGACAAAATTTACGCACGTGAGAGAGATGAGGGAGAGAGAAGAGGGAGAGAGAGAAAGAAAGAGTATTAACGAGAATGAGAAATGAATGCAAATGTTTGCATTTGCTTCTTCGCGGTTTTTCGAAGCGCAGGAATAAATCCGATGTCCTGAAATGTTACCACGTAGAAGAGCGAAAAATTACCTTTCCAACAAACCCTCGTCGAGACTGGTAACATGATTCCGCAGCGAGTTACGGCCACTTGAAGTCTTGATGTTACAGAGTGGGAGAAAAAGGTGTGTCTAACTTTAAACGCGTTTTTCTCAAAAACGTGTTTTCTCGCAATCTTGTTACACTCATCTTTGACCGCCTATATCTCCCCAACGAAAAAAGCTAAAGATCTCGCCAACAGCTTGTTGGGACAGACATTCATTCCTCCATTACGTATTATCCATAACTCAAAATTCGTCGGATCGACTAAGTTACTCCTTTTTATTTACATTTTTATAAAGCAACTTCCACAATATAATTTCGAATATTCTCTCGCGAATTATACCAATTTGAAAATTGCCTATACTAGTAAGTAGCTCAACATTATAAATTATGTACTTCGGATTTACGTAATTTCTAATTTTATTTAATAATAATAGTCAACTTTTCACCACCGATTGCAAAGAACTCGGTTTAACTAAAAAAAAACGAGCAAAATTATTCAGTCATTTTAATCAATTTTATCCATGTTAGGGACAAAATATGTTAACAAAGCCAAAGTGCCATTCCCCTATAAAGAATTATGAAAGAGCCGTAAAATACAATGATCAAAAAGATTCTGAATAGCAGAGCCACATTCACGGCATTTTGTTCAACTGTGTCATTCCCTCTGTGATGCCCATTTTAGGCAGCCTCGAAAAAAGGAAACTTTTTCCCGCATATTTTAGGTATTCCAAAATTGCATAAGCCGATTCTATTGCACTTGTGTCTCAGTAAAAAGCCAACAACATTGTATAAAAGCCAAAGAAATTGATCTACCCTGTGTGTTCACCCCATACCTCGAGTTATAATGTAGAATTTTCATTTCGGAATGTACTGTGCGTGGCCCTTCCTGAAGCCGATCATGACGAAAAATTGGAACCCAAATGGGACCTTCAACATTAGTAGAACTACGCGCTGCACCGAGTACCGATTATATTTGCATACTGCAAGGCGGTTACATTAGTATAACCTATTTTTCCTGTTTAATCGTACAGAGGTCAATTTCGCAAATTACTTCGCATCATCACTGACTTCCAGGTAGACTTTCGGTAGTAAACAGAGCCGTACAAAGCATGGGAATGTCCTCTCTTCACTTTTAGGGATACGTGCACACTGGTACATCAACGGTGTTAGCGCAGGTATGCACAGAAATTTACAGTTTTTCATTAAACATTCATAGCGTTCGGTTGATTTGCTACTTTACCATCCCAATACCAGAGTGTCACTTCGATACCAACCAAACTGGGATAATCAAGAATTAAGAAACATGAAAAAACTGTAATACATGAATTGCCTTAGAGCTTTCGAGTAAATACATCTTTCTCGCAGCTTAATCTTTGAATACAATGAAACATGAACGGACAATGGGTACAGTAGGACCTTGATTATAGCCCACAACGGTCCAGATTCTCGATTATCCGGCCTACAAATCTCTCGACTAACCGAACTCGCGATTATCCTGCTTTTCTCTCGATTATCAGGACATGTAGATTACCTAAACCTCCATCTCGATCTCCAATTAGTTGGAATAGTTTAGGTCCTACTATACTTTCTTACTATATATGGTTTTCAGTCTCATAGAGTAAGGAAACTAGAATCACGTGTACATGTTTGAATGTGGTTGTGTGACAGTAAACTGAACCTTTGAGATGTATCTAGCATAATCTGTTGTTTACCCCATCCATCTTGCGTTTAACAAATTCCTTTATATATTTTCCAGGGTTTGCCAAGAACTCTTACACTACTTTCCATGGCTCATAATATGTATTATATCAGACAGGGAACTTAGCCACTACACTAAGCCTCTTTGCCTAGTCTACAACGACCTTTTCAGAATCCTGCTGAATCAGTATTTTGTACCGACCACTTTATCAGCACTGGTTATAATTATAGCCAATGCTGAGTATGCTGGAGCATTATAGAAACGCTGAAAATAGTGGGTCTAGCCGAAAGCCGAAAAAGGTTGCCATGCCTGCAGTATGTACCCAATAGGTATACTCAAAACTCTTGGCGCATCTCTGTTTCATCCTTTTTCTGTTCTGAAGGTCTGAATTAAGAAATCTGACTCGGCTGTCACACAGAAAATGGGTTAGACGACACAGTTGCTCTGTAATATTGCAAAACGCAGCTGGGTCTTCTGAGCAAACGCATTTACGACAGCGACTGAATTGTACTGTGCTACGCGAATGTATAAATAGCGAAAGAGACCTTCAGACGACGACTTTGAGAAGAAACGAAGCGTCTTCGGGCTGGCAGGGCATGAATAATTCGACTCAAGTTTACTATACGTGCATATACAGCTTCTTCGAGCCAATGTAAACGCAGAATTGTATGAATCACTCAACTGGCACCGTTTCTACAGCCAACATGAACATGGTGAACTTTTGACGACGCAACAAAAAAATACATGGACTAATATACATAATATGAATGTAAATATAATAAATTCACTATACAGTTGCGGAAAACAGTTTTCATAAAACTCTTTCATCGTCTCTGAAAAACATTGTGGTCGCCTCCATACTTCCTGAATGAACAAGACCATTCCGAAGTAAACATTTCGGAAGTACGTATATCTACCCTTAGTGAAGTTCTTAACTACGATACAGATGGCGGGAAACAATGAACTTCTACGTAATGTTTTGAATATGATTGATATGTGACTTGTTCAAGCTGACGTTATTTTACTAATTTTATTTCTCGAGATGCGAGTTTTCTAGTGCTGTAATCAAGGTTCCCTAATGAGTGATACTGATACGTACCTATTACCTGCGTATGCTTTTGAGCAGCTCCAACACAACTAATATATCAGAGTATGTAGAGACAAAACTGTCATTTGTTAATGTTTAGGTCACCAACGAACAACGCGTCGATATTCATCTTACTAACGGGATGGGTTAATTATGTCGATTATTTTTCATTTTAACGCTTGTCATAACAGGCTGGTAAGTACCTAGGTGGTATAGAAATTTTAAGATTATGATGAACGTAGAGCGAACGTGTGTCTAGAAATGGGCCGCGCACACTTGAAGCGGCATTTCCATCGTAATCATCGCTTTAAACTGTTTTGCCAACAAGGACAAAGTATAGGTACTCTTCGATAAGATAGGACGATGACAAGGGGAAAGTTTACTACGCTTAGTTTAAATCACGTGATGAAGTATTATAGCGTGATGTCAGGATAATGTGCTGTTCAGTTTTCCTATCAACGACTCGGTATTCGAGTGGAGCATGCACCTACTCATAAACGTCAAACAACTTCGCAATTTGAAAGTGTTTTAGAAAAGAATTCATAGAAAATTATGAACTGGGTAAGGCATACTTATATTCGTACAGTAGCCCCAGGGACGTACCGATAGGGGAGGGGGCAATTTACCCCCTCCCTGTAGAAATTGTTTACTTAGTAGTTGAGAAAATTTACTATTTCAGTCAGGCGGAGTTGGAAAAATCCAACAAGTCAACATTTTTATTATTATTTTTTTTTGCTCTAATACTCTTGAGAATTGAATTGAGAAGTAGGGAAAATCCAACAAGCTAAAGGTTATTTTTTTCGCTTTGATACTGGGGAATTTTGAGTTGAGTCAGTTGGGATTTTCACAATTTTTGCCTCCTCCCCCAGGAACAACTCTTCGGTACATTCTTGGGCTAATCACACAATGTCATGAAGGTAAATCTGAAATTGTAAAAACTATATTGTCACAAAGAGCAGCTAAGAACTTCAACGGGGCCCCAGTAAGAAGTAAATTTCTTTCAAATCCAGCGCCAAATTAGAACAAAGTATTTGTTAATTGATACAAAAAGAAATTCGTTAACCACTTCAGTCAGGCCTAACGAAAGGGGGACGGAAAGGGGGCATTCCTCCCGGAACCTGGATTTTTCATGTATGATCTGTCCTTACACTGACTGTCTCTTTGGGGGTCTCTGAGCACAAAATCATGATTTTCGAAGCGAATCCGAGGAAAATCGCACTTTTTTTTTGCTTTCCCCCGAGCTCAATTTTTTTTTCGACGGCTCTGATTGAAGTTCCAATTTCTTGAATATTCCAAGTGTAATAGACTACTCAGACAGGGTCACTCCAAACGCAACCCGACACTTTGACATCATCGGTATGATTTGAAATAATTTTACTTGACTGGTATGGGGTTACCCTAAACTGTAGCAGTGCAGGGAATAAGGTCCAACTTTGTCATTACGGATTGATGAGTACCGGCATACATTAGGTAAAATTGCTGACAAAATGAGACCTTGCGAAGCTCTCTAGCTCCAGAATTCGCCGAGAAATGGCTGTTTCAAGTTGAGATTTCAAAAAACCTGATTTTGAGAGAAATACAATTATTTAAACACAGGTTCAAAAAATAAAAAATTACCATCTCCGAAACAAATAAAGCTAGAGAGTTCCGCGAGGTCTCATTTTGTCAGAAATTTTAAAAAGAATTTCGTCGACTAAATGGAACCTCTTTTTCTAATTTTTACTTTCAACCCGAGCCCTGGAATCCGCCCTTTCGAGCATTACATCAGAGACGTCGGGGAGGCTGTAGGACTGTCTTAGCCCTCTTCTCTTCTTGCCCAAAAGCCGGCCTAGGTCGAAATATAGCGAGTTGTTACGTGGGCTCGAACCCGGGACCTCCGGATTCCAAGACCAGCGCGCTATCCACTCGGCCAATCACACCCCAAAGTAGGACCTAATTCGGAAAACTAATACGAAAAAAGAGTTCAGTTTCCGATAATAACAAAACTGAGTTGGGTGGGTCCACGTTTTCGTCTGTAATGGATAGACGAAGGCAAATGGAGGAAAACGGCTAACGCCACTTGAAAGAGGGATTCGAAATCGTCAGGAATCCAAATTTCGACAGTTTTGACCTGGATTCACAAAAATGGCCATATCCTTGAAAACTAGATTCAATAAAATGGGACACTGTTCTCTGCATTGCCACAATTATTAATTAAGCGAATAATCGAATTTACACGAACCCGAGGGGTGCTTGGGGAGGAGGGTCTCCAGCTTTGAAAAGTCAAATAGAGTGGCATTTTTATTATGCACATCATTCGAACATAGGATCAAGAGTAACATAAATCCGTTCTGAAGCAGGCCCATTCGGGGCGTTTCCGGAATAGGGGATGCGGTGTCCCAGGGCTAATTTGGCATCGAACATAATTAAATCCGTCAAAAACAATCACAAGTTCCACTCTATCAGGAAATGTGCTGATGTATGCAATTTTTGCACACTAATCGCAACAATGACTAGCAAGTGGTCTTACCTATGTAGTCTATTGCCGGAAAATGGGGTGAAGATAAAAGGGTTGTAGCGTCACAATGCGTGTATGCACTGATGTAACAGTGCTGCCACATCACTTTTTTTAGTTTTGTTGAGGTAAACATATTAAAAGTTTCATCATTCAAAACCGGCATAACAAGGCTTTCGTCGGCTGCTAAAAAAAAAAAAAAAAAAGGGGGCTCCTGTACGATTTATTTTTAAGGTTTTGAATAAAGTGCTCGAGCATTCCACGGATGTATGTATCTTTTAGAGAATGTTATCTAGTTTCATATATAAGTTATTTTAGGTCGCTAAATTATTTACTTCCTGAGATAGAAGTGATAATGTGAAAAGTTGGAAACTGTGAGGTAGATGAACATGCGAGGTTTTCATAACAGTGGTTTATTTTACCTACTTAACTAATTTGTTTATAAACACTACATGTATCATTAATCATTAGTGTTCTAAATGATTTTATAGCGTTCACTTCCCTACCCATCAACTTATTCGGGCCGAGCATCCGCTAAGAGCACTACAAACGGCATAATGGAAAAATGGGGTCAGGACGATTTTCCTATATTTGAATGTTAACTGAGTTATCTCAAAATAAGTCGGGAACGAAGCCATTTAGCGGAACAATTAAGAGAACAAAATTGGTAGAGCGTAAAATTTCCTATAAGTTACCTTCTTTTATAAAAACTGATTTTGAAGCCCACTCACCAATTGTCCCGATCTTGTTGTGCGCGATACTAGCGCTGCTCGGTCCGAATTGGTATCCAGTGATATGATTTGGAACAATTATTATCACCTCGCTATTTTTTTAAGCATTAAAACTTGTTCCCCTTCACCCTTACAACGCCTTCAGCGAGAATTACATGCAAAAACATGTGAGTTCAACCTCACCCCACATAGTAAGGTGAAAGCGAACAAACTTCGAGCTTTTACAATAAGTGCACTCGGCGGTGGATTTCCTTTTCTTCAGCCAATACTGTTCCCGAAGATCAAATGTTCACATCGAGACTGAATGGTGTGTTTACCTTCAAAAATGGGAGAGATATTTTACAAAAACCTCAAAATCTGTTCATTTTCACCCCATTTGCCGGTACCCTTGAAACTAATCACCGTGAACAATGACCGCGAATGACTCCTCTCCCTTTGTAACCTGACATAAGGTATTCGGTACTGAACCGTGGCAACAATTATTTACATACTGAAATGCCCACTTGGACAGACTTCGCGCTCCTCTCTCAATAAGCTCCAGAACGTACACAATCGCTATACTGGAATTCTTTCTGATCAGATGCCAACCCGAAGCGCCGGAGCCTCATCTAATAAAAATTAACAGCGACTTACAAATGCGACGTGTAAACAAACTCGGCGTACTGTCCGTCATATATTCTAATTTTAAAATCAACAACAAAACGTAGGGTTACATACCGATACCATAGAGCCGACGTACTCGTGTACACGTTCTATCAATACAAAATAAGGATATATGTTTATTTGTCTTATAAATATTGCATGCCTGCGAGAATTTATATAGGTATATGGTTTGGCTTTCACTTTGAAAAATGGAATCGCTCGTGACTGAAAAATTCTAGCATCGATGATATCGAGACGCCATGGTTCTAATTAAATGCATATACTTATTGCATTTGCGATACCGATGTTTGTCCAACGATCGCGTATGGTTATAGCCATCTGGTGATTTTTATCAATTAGTCCTCGATGAAAATAGAAGAGAGAAACAGAAACTGCGCGGAAAAATCATTTCAGAACTGCCATGCCACCAGCACGTTCCCGCTGCTAAAAATCTCTCTGCACCGCGAATGCACGCCAAACACGGCGCGGCAGAACGCCCGAACAATGAATTTTAAAATAGTGGTCGGATAATTAGATTTTTTTTCTTTCTTTCTCGAACTAGAAGTCTCACTGGCTAAGGGTCAAATACCTTCGACAAAGCTAGAGCAGTACAACGACGCCAACAATACACGGATACTATGAGACAATACGATTGCATAATGCGCGTACATGTCACCTCAGACACCCAGACACACCTACACCAGTGTACATAACCATTTGACTTAAGCCATTTCTTCACGAGCCCAAAGTACAAATTCCTAGAAACACTTTCAAAAGCATTCACCTGTCTGTATTTGAACGGCGAAATTGAGAGCTCCGAGAGCGCTTCATTTCGCGGAGCGTCGCGTGTGAGATGAGAAAATCGACCTTCGGGTCGAAGTCGTTTGAAAAAGTATTATGTACTCCCTATTTCAGGAAACTTTAATCGTTTTAAAGTAATATTTATGTTACATCTGAAAATGGAAAGGGGATGGCGGGTCTAGTCCGCCTTCTCCGTACCCGGTCGACTCGATGCTCCTAACCGGAGAAGACCGGGAGAGTGGATTTTCTAACTGGTATAATAAAATACCGAAATGAAGGTTTTTAAGGGCATTGTGTCACTGTCATGGTTGCAAGGATTAGAAGAATTCTGGCGCCGATTTTCCTTTCCAGGCTTCCCGTGTTTATCTCACAATGTATACGGAAACGTAATCATTCGTCCAACGCTTACATAATTCAAACGCTTCCCTCTTTCGTATACCTCTCAGCAGAGCGGCGAAATTAAAATGTAAGACGTGGACAACTTGAAAAACACCACTGAGTTAAGACAATAGTATTTTCTCCACACGTGCTCGAAGAAACAGCGGCAACTATTCTAGCCCTGGTCGCCGA
This sequence comes from Acanthococcus lagerstroemiae, assembly GCA_031841125.1. Taxonomy (NCBI): domain Eukaryota; kingdom Metazoa; phylum Arthropoda; class Insecta; order Hemiptera; family Eriococcidae; genus Acanthococcus; species Acanthococcus lagerstroemiae. Next base: position 72,633,788 of record CM063106.1, on the reverse strand, counting down.
AAAACCACAAAGGTAGAGAGGGTAACACACGATGACATAAACGGGAGGAAACCGATATCCATCATAATGTCAACAGCCAAGATCCTCATTAATATACCCTCATGCGAGAGACTAAAGGCTCAACTTCGTGGAATAAGTTAATTTAACAAATTAGAAGAGTATAACGAATTACAACAAAAACGAAATGATACGCACGTCTCGCAAATGCAATACCTCCACCGGGGGGGGGGGGGAATAACATCTACCAAATGTCAATTTGTCAAAATGACGTATCGAGAACGCGAGATATTTCCTCGAAACACGCTTCTGAATTGAGATGCCGATTCCGGCACCATTGTATGAAAATTTTGCGGAGAAAAAAAAACTGACCCAATTTCGAAACATGTTTTTCGAACTGCTTCGATCTTTCGTTTTCTTCCTTGTACACAAACCGAACAAAGTGGAAACTTTTAACTCGATTGACAAAAACCTTTGGACGTGCCACCGGGTAAAGTATATTTGTGTTACATGAATGGGACTAAAGGAGAAGAGAAGCCGAGAACACACGCGGCTAACTTCAAAAGCAGAATTCGTGTCCTAACAATGCCATTATTATAGTATCGGCGTAAATAAATATGCAACTTCGTTTCTCCTACTCGGCCAGTCCAGCAGCATTCATCCACACGAGGAAACGGTGCACGAGAGGAGAAAGAAAATAAATACGCATTTCTACAATCCGAATAAAATAACAATTGAAAAGGTGCCCAACTGCGGGTAAGTTCCGGCACAATGGTCTGCGATTTTGTGTTTTCCAGCCAACGAACATCAATTACTGCGTATTGTTCGCCAAATGCTTATGCCTGCACCCTAGATGTATCGAAACACAAAACTTGGAATTCTTCTACTTTAGACCATACACTTGCGTAATGAGCCGGAGCCCGTCAACATTTATACTGCATGGAGGTATTTCCATGCATTTCGTTTCTGCAATGAACGTTGTAAATTTACTGGATAATGCTACACTATTGGGTAAAAAGTGCAACGCTCGAACAGTCATTCATTTAGGTGGCGCCCGACGTTACCTACTATATAACAGCATCTCGTTGCAATATTCTAAGATGGGGTTGCTTTGAACGTGGGGGGGGGGCTACTTTGAACAACGGCACTTTTTCACTTTAGCGCCCACTAGTGGTGAAATTATGAACGATTTTCCCCCCCCCCGCGCGCACACACACACAAACACACACGAATATAAAGTCTGGTCCAGTTAAGAAACATAATTTTTTCACTGCGCTGATAACGTGTTCCCGAACTCGTCTTTCCCCTTCAACTTCAAAATACCCATATATCGATGTGTATTGCGGGTAGCCAGTTATGTTTCTCAACTGGACCAGACTTTACACGCTATATTGATGGTGGAAATAAGAATATGCTAATTTTTAAGATGTTGAGCATTTTGAGAATATTCTCAGCATATGCACGTTGAGTAAATGCTCCAAAATTTGAGCATATGCTCAATGAGCAAATGATCAGCCAAGCATTAAAATAATGAGCATTTTCTTAATTACTTATGCTCAATGAGCAAATGCTCGGGAAAGCATAGAAATAATGAGCATTTTCCCGACCATTGTCTCATTTTTTTCAATCATTTTCTCATTTATACAGATAAAACAAGTATAAATTTCGAAAATGCTGAGCATATGCTCATCCAATAGAAAATGCTCTGCCATTTTAAGTATATTCTCATGCTGAGCATATGTTCAAGCATTTTGAGATTATGCTCACCAAAAGAAAATGCTCGAGCATTTTCCATCACTACGCTATATAATGCAAATATCTAACTAGTAGTCTTTACTAAGGTACTGTAGTACAGTAAGTCTGATGGACTGATAACATGGCGACAATTTTCTTATCATATACCGGGTGATGAACGAGAAGTCGCACCATAGGCGAACATGCAGTGACGTGCAACGTGTACCTATGCATGTAGCAGAGATTGTGTTATCGTGTCGGCGCCGCTGTGCCTTATCACATGTTGGCCCAATGGTACGACTTCTCGTTCATCACCCTGTATATGTATAATGGTGAACTAAGGGAATCCTTTCATTTGAGCATCAAATTTTTAATTTATTTGTGTAATGAGGGTGGGGGCAACCATTACCTAGTCAGAACCGCCCCTCTATGTGTACCCCTCTTAAAAGTTAGTAAGAATTCAACATCAACATAGACTCACATTCACAGGAACAATAGCCGGATTCAGTCTCCTTGTATCAGGTAACCTGTTGGGGAAATAATCACGGTTGAGTACCCTAGGAACCCTGCTAGACTTGTACGTAACTTAATCTACCTAGCGGACCACACACCAACATCTAATCATCACTTCTCAGCTAGAATGCACACCAGCATTACCGATGACCCTGGCCAATCCCTTGGTGCGAGCATACGCAATGAAGACTACCACACCACAGATGATTGCCAGGACTCTCACCATTCCAATATTTTCTAGCTGAGAAGTGATGATTAGATGTTGGTGTGTGGTCCGCTAGGTAGATTAAGTTACGTACAAGTCTAGCAGGGTTCCTATGGTACTCAACCGTGATTCTTTCCCCAACAGGTTACCTGATACAAGGAGACTGAATCCGGCTATTGTTCCTGTGAATGTGAGTCTATGTTGATGTTGAATTCTTACTAACTTTTAAGAGGGGTACACATAGAGGGGCGGTTCTGACTAGGTAATGGTTGCCCCCACCCTCATTACATCTTCAGAAGTGGGATTCCCCATGCGCTTTAGGACTTTATTCATCTTAGGTAGTGAAATTAGGAGTTTGAGGTCACAGGAACAACTTAGTAGGTAATATCGAGCCACGTTTAAGGGGTGTTAATATTTGATTTTGAATATGGTGTTTTCCTTTTACATTTGTAATGAAATAGTATATTTGGGTATACCTGTGTTTTAGAAATGACAGGTTATACCTGAATGCTTGAATGATCCTAACTGACCTTTCCATTTTGTCGATTTCCTGGAATAAAATTTCCAATGAAATACCACACAGCGGCATCAAAAGTATGAAAGAACGGCCTCTTAAATTCGCATTATGAAGACAAAATATTGATCTAAATCAAAATAATTATAGCTTAAGTAAGTATAAGAAACCAAAGCTGAGTGCACCAACGCCATTAGATGTTATAGTGTTGTGATAACAAAGTTGTCGCCCCATTATCAGTCCATCATACCTATTATACTACAGCGCTTCATCTTCAGACTGTGTCATGCCTCATGCAGCGACCTTCTGCAGTGTGTGTAGATGTTGCGTTTATTCCCCTGATAGATGGCACTTACATATACAGTGCAGTCTCGCTAATCTGGACTTGACGGGACCGGACCCTGTCCGGACTAGTGAAAGTCCGGATTAAACGGAAAAAGCCTAAAAAATGCATGAAATGTATACCATCTTTATTATTAAACAAATTTATTGCTGGATAGAAGGTATAATTACGTTTATTGGCCATTTTCACTGAACACACTGCACACTGCAGAAACAAACTTGCACTCTAAACACCGAACACAGATAACGCACTGAAGTCAACTAACAACTGAGCAGTGAGGTCTAGCAAGAGACAACATTTTGTTATTGGCAAACTTCGATTGCGTGTACTGTACCCAGTTGCACTGCAACTTCTACAGCTTTTTTTTCTTTTTTTTTAGGGCCATCCGGATTAGCCGGAAGTCCGGATCATCGGAGCCCGGATTAGCGAGACTGCACTGTACCAACACAGAGCCTTATGTACAAGGCATAATGTTTGTGTGTGTGTGTAAAGTGCTATTCAGCTTTTTTGACGGGAAAGGGGAGGCGTAGGTCACTAAATGCAGAGGAGTTAGGTATCTAGGTTATATAGCGTGTACATCTGTGGTGGAGATCCAGCGCCACTAGTGAAAACCAGTGATGTGCAAAGTATCGATTCCAGTATTGAAGTACTGATAGTATCGATCAATTTCTGCAGTATTGATACTATCAATGTTTTATATGAAGTATCGATACTTTATTGGTGATATGTGGTAGGTGGCATGTGGGTGATGATAGTGATAGCTACTGACCCAGATAAGTTAGGTAGCAGCAGGGTGAATTTGGGATAACTAGGGAATCTGAATATTACTTATTGTTAATACTGAAATAATTAAATAAATACCGTCATACCCATTAGGATGTGGAACCTAATGGGCACACCTGGCAAATATTGACCCCAGATCGATACTATTGATACTCCAAAATGTAAGTATGGATAGTATGGATACATCATTTTAGCAAGTATCGCACATCACTAGTGAAAACACACCAACTGGCTGTGAGCAGTGGCACACAAGACGAGCAGCGCGCTAACGCACGAACGCAGAATGTGAATGAATAGTGATACCTGATAAGGAGCGCCTATGCCCGGCGATCATGTGGTGTGCAGCCTACCCTGCAGTCGTTACACGCTGCGTCTTCCAATTTTTCTGTGCGTTGCTGGTGGTATGTGGTATGTCTCTCTTTGAATGGACTACAGACACTTATAGCGTCCTTATCAGATATCTGGAAATGTTTGTATTTGTGGGAATCTGCATTGTTCAAATTTATGGCTGTGGCAAGATCTATAAGAAAAATTCGCTTCCAACTCTTTGCGGTAAGTAATGTTTCTCATTGGCATCGAATGCCGTAATTTAAAATTTGGAACACTGAATAATATTCCTATGTGATTATTTTTCTGAGTGGGGCTACTTTGAGCAGTAAACAAATAATACAATAATGTAATCAACAAGTGATTTTGGCAGAACGAAAAATATTTCCAGTTGCAGATTATTTGCAAAGATGATTCGAAAATACGAGCATAAGACACAAAACGGCTAGTGAGAATACTGTAATTATAAGGACGAAGCTTTGGGAAAAAGCTTTGCAGAAAGCTTACGTAGAGTTTATACAAGAGCGAAGTTCGTTATTGAGGGAAAAGAAGTTTGTTATCACTGTGAACGATAGTTTCGATTTTTGTTTTCAGTATTATTCTCTACAAAATTCAAATAATGAACTTTTTTTTTTAATAAAGGTCATCAACTTTCTCTCTATTTCTTCACAGATGATTAAATTTTGTAAGTAAAGTTCTTCAAGAGCATTATTTTAATTTTTGCAATCGTCAAGTGGGAAAAAGTGTTCGAAGAAGCGCCACAACTGAGGTAACTTTGTATACACTTTCAAAAGCAAGTTTTAAGATGCTTCAAAACATAACTACATATTAGAGGGAACTGGACTTGAAACCGTAGCTTGAACAAGTTTTCATTACAATCAGTGTAGTCACACTTACAAAGTGAAATACAGCAGAACATAGCTGGAAATGTTCAAAGTAGCCCCTTTTTCCTGGGGTCTGGTTGGCCGAGTGGATAACGGTGTGGTCTCGGAATCCGGAGGTCCCGGGTTCGAGTCCACGTAGCAACTCGCTACATTTTCGACCTAGGCCGGTTTTTCGGCAAGAAGAGAAGAGGTCTAAGACAGCCCTAACAGCCTCCCTGACGTCTCTGAGGTAATGCTCGAAAGGGTGGATTCCAGGGCTCGGGTTGAGAGCAAAATTAGAACAAAGCCCCTCTTTACTAGGTCATCGTCGTTTTGAATCTATCAAAAGGAGAAAATATGAAGAACTGTATGACGTATGAAAATTTTAACACTTTTTATTACCCATCGAGGTATTCGCAATCCAGTTATGAGGCTCTTGTTTCTGAAACTGGTCAATTTTTTCAAATTGTTAGATCAACTGCTCATCGCTTTTGGGTTGTTTCGACACATCATTCACAGTACGAGTATGTGCTTAAGATTAGGCAGGGATAAGCTTGTAACTTACCGCGAGAACTTACTGGAAAAAATACCAGTAAAATCTCGGTAAATTACTCTTTTAAAATGCCGGAAATTTCACAAACGAGCAGCCTTGCGGCTTGCAGCATTGGTTTTCGACAAAAGTTTGAAAGTTTGAGTTAAAATTTGACGAAGATTTTTCCCACATAAATTTAGACTATGGTATCCTTTCAAGGCTTAAGACAGGCTACAAACAGTGTCAACTCTTTCTATTCTATTCTTACATAACTATACGCTGCTACTCTCAGAAAAAAGAACTTATTACCAAATTCGATTCAAGACCATAAGCTTTTAATGGTCAAAATTCTGAAATTTGAAACAGGACTTTCACTAAGCCAGAAGTATTCATTACAATTTTTAAAGTTGGCTATGAATAAGAATCTGAAAACTAAACGAACTATGTTATTGGATGTTTATATTCAGGCTTTTGAAGGGAATATTAAAATCTAAATCGAGGTGACTTAAATTTTTGCTCAAATTTGCAACCCCTTCAATATTGAGGTCAGACAATAACTAGTTATGGAAGTATGTGTCATATGTTCGGTGTATTATCCGTTATTGTTTTAGGAGAAATTTTGTAACAAGAATTTTGCAAAAACTTCCCTCAGAAAATCTACTTTTTTCCAACTTCAGAGTCTCGAAATTCCTTAAATTTTGAGAATATACCTTAAGTGTGTAAGTTTTTTGTTCCTCCGAATGAGCACTGTAAACATCTGCCCAGTAAAACTGGGACACCTGTATAATGATTTATGGAAAATACGAGGTGGGGGGTAACAAATTCAAGAAGTATTCGAGAATTAAGAGATAACAAATTCGGCTTCTAGTTTTGAAGAGCCTGTAGTTTCTAATGTAATATGTATCAAATGAATATGAATTATAGGATATAACGTTGAAGATACCCCACCCAGGCAGCAGCGTAAGAAAGTAGTTCTTAGGGGGAGAAGTTGAAATTTTGTTTTTAGTGACATTATGTCGTTTTTGATCGCGAGCTGGACGAATGAAATACTTTGGGGTTTTCAATCATGTAAACAGGAAAAACCAGTCATTTCCAATTCTTTTTTCTTTACACTGTGAAACAATCAATATATATCTGTATTGATCACACACCCTTTATTTATGTCACTGAACTCATGAACAGCATACCGGCTTGATCTGGGAATTACTTCTTTCAGTTTCCTCACTACTTCTGACTCTAACCGCACCACTGCCAAACATGACCAGGAGCTCAGCCCTTACTTCACCATCCTCAATGACTCACTCTTACTACCACATTTTTCCAATAGGAAATCTCTCAATAAAACTGAAACGGCAACACATTAAAATTATGGGTGAGAATTTACCAATTTTTCAAAGAATCTCGGACGAAATATATTTTGATAACTCATGAATACACGGTACATATGCCAACTATTTCTAGTTTCGAGTGCAATTACACTCGTTGCAACCCGAGAATAGAGTTTATACGCTATTATGTTTGCTGTTTTAGCGGTATTTAAAATTTTTAAACACATTACAGTTCGGTAAATAACTGTATAGTTCTGGGCTCAAGTCCAAATAACTCGGACTGTACAAAGAGAAACTGAAGACATGGGGTCTGTTGGATCCATTTCGATTATTCTGAAAAAGCACACTGCACCATGCATGAGGTACAGTGACTGCCCTCGTACAACGTGACCGCAAGTTCAGTCGTTAAATGCTGCGTAGGAGTGTCGTGATCAACGTCCAGTCCACTCGTGAGGACTGAATACCTTGCCACCTACTAATAACCAGAGCCTATAATAAATTTTACTAGGCACTGATTTTCACGAAGAGGTTTACCATTCTCGTGGACATCGTTGTCGACCACGATCAAGTCAACTACATAAACGTCGGATATACGGGTTCATGTCAGCGGGTGTGTTTCTCAAGCTTTTCTCAGCTACGGTCAATCACGAAGCGTCGCTTAAATAAGGCCATCTACAGCGAAACGTCGACTAAGAAACGACACCACGCAATTCTTCCACGCAGTACACGGAACATAGATTTGAAATCTTGAGCAAAATGTCAGACACAAAGTTTAGGGTCTATATGCATTAATTAGCTTACTTTGAAACTATTATACAAAACATGTAACGTGTAAAATAATACCATCGTTGATTAAATGCACACGATAAACTGATTTTCTGCTTGGTTGAGCATGTACCCACTGCATCGACCTGAACTGGTAAATTCTGGTAAATGCATAAATAATCGCTATGTTAATTCCAATTTCGAGGAAATCTGCAGCCGGGAAAAATGTACACATACTTGCTCTTTTTTATTGCGATTTTTACACGCGGTACTTCCTATACAACGGAGCTGTTTATGCAAAACATTGTAAATTTTATGGGCAAGGTTACCCACAAGTGAGGTAAAATTAGCGACCGCAGCTTTTTTCATTATTGGTAAGTGCCAACTACAGAACCACACCCGTAGCCAATATTTTTCATCGACTAATCACCATCGGGAAGTAAAACCGCTACACCCATTGGATGATTTTCAGCCAGCGCGGATACCGAGGACGGCATTCCACCTGTCTGTTTAAAAACCGTCGTTTCGGTAAATGTAGTAAGGCTGCGAGATGTTTATTTCTACTTGGTTTTCCCATATTTCAAGTATACCGGTACAGCAGGGCCATTTGTCAAACTTCATAAAATGATTTCCGATAAAAATTGGCAACTGATATTAATGAAATACGATTGGCCGGTAACAGCCTAGTGGTTTTCCGTACTACGTCGAACTCGGTGTTAATTGCGTCACGCTCACGATGGTCACTCTACAGGCAGTTGCAAACCAGCGAACTGAGAACAATGTAGAAAAAAATTGCTGAAAGTCAAAAAATTCTATCCAAGTTGCAACACAGGTAATATATACTTTACGACCCCGCGGAGTTACTAATTTAAAATTCTCATTCCAACACTACTTTATAATTAACGTCAGTCGAATTAACCCGTTTCCCCTTCAATTTCACACAAGATTCTCTGCGTGTGCAGTTTTAAATTCGAAAGAGATTTCTAAGACTATCATCAGATTAATAGGTAATCATTATCGAAAGAACTTTACTGCACCACGATGTTAGCATATTTTCCATTGACAGCATACAAGTTTCCTATCTGAATCTGGTAAACGCTTAGTACGAATTGGTAGTATATATTGCCCGCCTCGCTGTCCTCCTCAAGAAGACAATTTCAATGAACAATTCAACAAAACAGGAGACCACGTCATACTAGGCGGGGAAACATCCAGTCAGGGTGAACGGGTTCTAAACGAAATGGCACTCCGTAAAAACTGTCTTTAATTATCACAGAGCAGCCGGACTTCCTGGCCATCCGATATCAATAAGCAACCAGACATCATTGACTTTTTACTTTCCAAGGGATTACCAGCCACTAACTTCAAGTTAGAGCGTGAACAAGATCTCAGCTCAGAACATACCCCAATGATGCTTATGTACCAGTCTACCAGTCTACATTAGTTCCCACCAGTTATGCTTCATTGCTAGTGAACAGACCACAGAGTGTGAGGCGTTCCGCAAATTCCGCAGACTCGTAGATGAGCAGCTAAATCCCTCCATGCCGTACTGTACACCAGCTGAACTTGATGCAGCAGCGGAGCACTTTGCTATTGTTTTACAACATGGTGCACGTTGCTGTACAGAATACCACCACCGACCATCTCCTGAGGTTAGGTAATTATCCAAACTTCATACGAGGCCTAGTCCAATGCCGAAGGAGAGCTAGGAAAGTATAGCAAAGACACAGTACTACACAAAACAAAACTTTTTAACCAGCTCTCAAGGAGTACGTGGGCAAATGGGACGGACGACAAACCGGGCAAATGCCTGGTACGCCGCCGCCCCTGAAGGAGTGTCACTCGTGCAATTCAGCTCTGGAAAAATGGCTCCTTCTCCGCGTACCTATCTACTCTTGCTCCTACCAAAAATACATATATTATTACTTCATTTGAACAACGACTAACGACATCCGAAGACCGCCCGCATCTAATCCATCACTACAGAAGAGAGACAACACCTGGGCATGCAAAAATAACGAGAAAACTGAATTTCTCGCCCAGTACTTCGAGAAGGTATTTCAGGACAATGGCATTTGGTCTTCCGGTTATCTTATGCACCCAGTTACTGACACCGGCTCGATTAAACTTACCTTACCCCACAAGGTTCCTAAGAAAGATTATCAATGAACTTCGAACTCGGAAAGCACCCGGTCATGATGTTCGAAGGGGGTCCGAACATTATGGTGCGACCATTTTGGCGCGGGGTACTTGAAAAGGCGTGAATCCGTTTCGGCTCGATAACTTTTTGGGACTTTTTGGCACGAAAAGAAAAACATAGTTACATATTGTATTTTCGTTAATAATTGGTTATACCACGAGAAGCTGCAAATTTATGCTTTGCCATTATTGTGCCCAACTCATCATCACCGTATATGTACGTGCAGTTCAGCATCTCCAAAATGTGGTCACTTTATCACTACTGTATTCATCAAATACATACAAAAATCCATCGACCAACAATTTTTTGCGCCCACGTTTACTCTCAATCGACATTCTCACAAATACAGAATGTTCGATGTTCTATTTAGCAGTATCACTGCACTTCCCATACTAACTCATCTCTCATTCTTGTAACAGGGAAGGCGTTGAATAAGCGTCGTTATCTTGTCATGTCTGTACACGAACGATTCAGTTCATCAGTTGTTGACAGTTTTGCAGATCGTGTATATAGCGGCTGCCACAAACAGGAGGCCGAAAACGTTAATAGTAATTTTATTTCATCTCTTCTCGTCCCAAGACGTTCTAAGATTATCTGGTGCCGAAAAGACCTCGCGCCGAAAGAATGTCAGTGCCGAAGAGATGGCGCCGAAACGTCCGTGAACCGTTCGAAGAACTTTCACTGTCCACCTCAATCAATTTTAGACACGTCCCCCGTACATGGAAGACAGCCAAGATGATAGCTACCCTTACACCAGGCAAGCCAGCTGAAGGTCCAGGATCCTACAGACCAATTTCATTATGGCCTATTAGTGCCATGATCTGCAAAAAATTATTCTACAACTCCATGCTATTATCAACAACAAGATTCTCCTACCAGACATTTAGTTTGGTTTTAGATATAAACATTCGACGGCAGAGCAAATACACCAAATAGTGCAGTCAGCCATGCAAGCTCTGGAAAACAAGGAGTATGCTCCAGCCGTCTTCCTTGATATGACAGCTTGGCATACAGGACTTATTGACAAACTAACCAGCATTTGGAACCGGCCTTCTGGAAGCTACTGCAATCATGCCTAAGCGGTAGGCAATTATATGTACAGCATAGATCTCCGACCTCCCATGGACATTAAAACCAGGGTACCGTACAAAGTAGCCGTATCCTCCCCACAGAATGCTGTTATTAGATGAGTATCATAACAGACACGCGAGTGGAAATTGTGCTCAATAACAAAAAGTCAGTCCATGTTGAGTTCGCTCTGCGTCCACATGGATACGCTCCAACCTACCTACATGGCAAACCAATCCTCGCAGCAAACTCATGGATTGCAAGCTTAACAGGCACAAACACACCAAGAGGAAGCGCAAAGATTTCCAACTCACCAAATTTAACTGGTTAATTGGACCAAAATCACAAATTAATCAACAAAATAAGAAGCTTAACTACATTTCTATCTTTTGACCACCATGTAGCTACAGTGCTGAGACATGGGGTAGGCGCCAAAACCAACCGTGGGATCCTCGAAAGATTTCAAAAAAGGTACACGGGCACAATGACAGGAACACTTTGGTTTGTCTCCAATGATCAACTTTGGAAAGATCTAACTACAGAACCCTTTAGGTCGTTCATTCACTAGAGAGCAGAATGTTGTATACACTGGCTTCACTCACACCCAACGCAGGCTGAGTCGAAGACACAAGCTACACTTCATCAATTTTTAAGATTATTTCATTTCTAGTTTCGGATTTTTAGTAAATAATCTCAATCACATCATTCTCAGATCTTAAATTATGTATCTTTATATACAGTTCCAATAAATACTAATCAAAGAAAACTGAATTTGAGATACAATAAAGGATTAGTCTACCTAGATTGGACCCATATCGCTCAGTTCTTTTCGTATGTTTGATAGATAGTTCATAATACAGAATAAGAACATAGAGAAACAAATCGAATTAAAATCAAGGAGAAGAAATCTTGTAAAATTCACTATACTACTTTACGGATGAATGTAAACAGCGAAAGGAAAGAATGCGGATAGAATATAACAAACTGGAGTCGAAGCAGCCCATGGATGAATTCAAACGAGCCGCATTAACAGGATACCTCGACGGTTTTCTTAGTTAAACACCTTTTAAATGAAGGCGAAAACGTTAGGGGGTGAACTCTATTCTCGGAAATTGATGCTCTGCACGTCGTTTTCTATACCAGCATCATAAATTCGTGCAACACGTTTATCTTATCAACTGTAATATATTATTTAAATTATATTGTAAAAAGGGAAAAACGTGTACCGAGTGAGTATAAAGAAGAAAGAGAATAATTGCACGAATTAGCGAGAGCACAGTACACCGACACAACAAAGAACGCCATAAATCGGAAAATTCCCGCAAAATTGCGTACACTTTTGATCGATAAGCAACGCACGAAGATTTCCTCGCCAGCGAAACAAACTAAAAAAAATACAACTCAGCCTTTGTAAAAGCCTTACCTCCAAGTATACGCTGGTAATTTCTATATAGAACCCATTGGTGTTAGATGATATGATTTTTCGTCATTTTGTCAGACGAGCATTCCAGTTTTTTTCCATGTCATGAATTTTGGTACATGTTCATAGTTCTGTCAATTTATTTTATTTTTTCATCACTTTGTTTCATCTTGAGAAATTATTTCATCATCTTCCAATATGTCATGTCGCTTAGCATAGTCTACTATCAACGGCAATGTCGCTTACCATAAGCTATCATCTATCATTACACTGTTTAGCATAGTTCATAATTTGAAAGCTAATGAAATGTCATAACTTGATTATTTCTGTCATTTCGTTTTATTATTGGATTCATTTTTTCGTTACATCATTGACAAAACAGTCTTGACAAAAAAAAAAAAAGGTGAGCTTTAGTCATAGGACAAAATTTTGAAAATTCAACTGTCATTTTGTTTTGTCCAGTCTTACAACACTGACAGAAACAATACATGAGATGGAAAATATCTTCAATGATTCCACAATAGGGAAGAATTCATCTAATTGAAACCTCTTGTTTGCTAATTCTTCAAATGAACTCTGGTCAAGTCTTTCCTTCTCTGATCCTCTGACAAGTGTTTAGGTGAGACGTGAGGAGTAACATAAGCCTACCTCCCCCTCATGTTATCATCGTGTGATGATATAAAAATAACGTTGCCCAAGCATCTAATAGAGCTCCTGGTATACTTAGCATTACTGACTCCATGCGTTTTGAATTCGTTCTGAAGTAAACTAATATTGTTAGAAATTCAGCCGGTTAGAGCAATAAAAAAAGTTAAACAGTCCGCAATTGTGGCTTGATAATTTTTTACGAGATGACTACCGAGCACAATTGCGTTGATATCAATTGTAGCAGTGATCTGAAAACTTTAGCCGAATGTTTCGTCAAGTTAGTTGTAGGTAAGCCACACTAAAATCATGACCGATATGCTGGTACCATACCCAACATCCAAAGCGAGAAAAAATTCCAGTTAATAACATAACACTCACCGATTGGACAGATCACACAACCACAGACAACCAATAGGAACACATCAAATAGGTTTACCATACGGTACTACACACCACTATAAATACAGGATAACAAAGAGAAACGTGTTACGATACTTCACTGAAGATGGCATAGCAGCCAAAAGCGCTCTATTGGCACACCCTAAATACAGAATATACCAAGTTCACTCACACTCAAACATGGACACTAATATAAGTAACAAGAAAACAGAATAACGAGTACTGCATCGTTTAATTTCAAAGTCTTTCACTCTCACAACAGTTCCAATTAATAGTGACGACGCAAAATTGGCAATTCTAAGTCTCCTAAGCGCTGCCTAAATTGACCGCCACAATGGCAATTTGGATCCAATCAGAAAGCTTCAATGAAGGTGGCTACTGTTAGGGAGCGTGGGAGTGGCTTGCCCTAGCCCAATCATCTTTCCAAGTTGACAATTTTTTTCCTGCGTGACTTAATAGTTGAAAAATGTTTCTCACACCATCAGCAATGTTATTTGTTCTGATTAGTTGAAAATCCTCATGGTGCTGTGACGAAGCTTTCTGAGTGGACTGAAAATCGCTATAGTGAGGTGTATTCACAGCAGCGATCTACAAAGAAGCTCTCTGATTGCAAATCGCCACTGTGGGTTCCCGTAATAGTAGTGGTCAACAATAAAATTTCCTTATTGGTTGCGAATCCCAGCAGGGAATCGAAGTTTTGATGGCGATCTACAAAGGAGCTTTTTGATTGGCAGTGAACTGGTACAGTAGAAGTGGTGACAGTGACGGCTAAAGATGCTGTGTGTGATACAAGGAAGTATGTAGAACTTCCAGGCACAAAAAAGGGGTAGATCAGCTTAGTGCTTCCATCTTAAGTACCAACACATCTGGCGCAGTTAGTTTCACTGCATTTACCTAAGGTACAAGGAAGTTACATTGTTGATGAAGCATATAGAGTTTGAAAGTTCTTGTGTAGTTACTAATAATAGGTAGAATGACATGTAATGCCTTATCAACACTAACCTCATAAACTGTTACAAATCAAGTCTTTACTTATACGCAAGTTTGTATGCTACGCAGAGCTCCAGTACCTATTCTCTCATGTTCACTTGACTTACTCTTGGTTAATGGGCTGCCATCTTCAAATTTGTGAAGCGGGATTTGCTATAATAGTTTAGAAATTATAACAGAGGCGAGCTTTATTATCTGGACATTATGTTCTAAAATGTACATGATTTGGGCGGCTCAGAGCCGCATGGAAAAATAGCGGAGGAAACTCCGAAACTTCATCATACTAGATTTTTTGACACCCCATCCGCCCAAGTGAGCGACTGAAAGCTCCATGCAAAAAGTAATCACGTAATCTTAGTGAGCAAAGTCTACAATTGCTTCCTGCATTCACATTTCAAAAAGATAAAGTGACAACGACCTAACAGAAGGACTACTTTTGCACGGAGTACACTAATTATCTAAGCCACAGTTTTCTATGATTATCAGACCGGAAGACTAAATCAGTTAACGCTGTACCAAAAGATAAAATGTACATCCTCTTTTACCGGAGTACCGAAGTTTCGAAATCAAAGAATTCAAGCGAACTGAAATTAGAGAGCATACACTTTCCATCTAAAGGGGTCAATATGCTCTTTTCGGCTTCCGCCTTCTGTAGCCAAAGAATCACAATGATACCGCCTGAAGATGATAATCAGTGGTGGTGAACATCAGAAAGCAAGGGGCTAACTACCCGCATGCCCAAAGAAAATTTCCAAGAATATATTTTCCTCTAATCTGGTATAAGAATTGAGACATCTTTTGAGAAATTTCAAAGATAAGAAAACTTCATGGTTTTTTGCTTGACGATATAGCATGAAAAATGTCTCCCCTCTCCCCATGGGAAAGTACAGATCTCCAACACTAATCAACGGCTACGACTACACTGATCAAGAGCTATTCAGATTTACACCCGTATCAGAGATTCGACGACGATTCTCGCGTATGAAAAACGGCAGAATAGGTCAGGTAGTAAGGATACAGATTTGATCTACGCGATTTTCGAGTCACCCGGTGCAAAATCCTTTAGCATGCGGCTCGACAACAACAGTGCACCACGTTTCCAATCTGTTTGCTGATAGGCTTGCGATGTAGGTACCATTCAATCTGTCCACAGCGTGTATATTCATAGCACATTCCGAGAAACCTACAAATGCCTGCAGCAGGGATACAGACGCAGACGTTCGTCTCTGAAGAGGTATATGAAATAGTTAAAAGGCAACAAATTGAACCCACGACTGTCACTCATACATGACGCATAAAGCACGCGCAAGAACAAAATCCGACGCCGTTCTTTACCAGAAAAGTCTGTAATTACGGATTTTATTTTAACGCAGATGTTCTTCACGTTCGTGAAACAGACTCGCATTGTAGGTCATAATGTGTACGAGAAACCGCACTATTCATGATCTCTAGCAAATCACAATAGATGGACGCATGTGACGATTTATCAAAGCCAGACGATTTTCATATAGCTCGCAGACGTTCTTAAATGATGTAAATCGTAATTTTATTCCAGACTGTTAAATATTCCAAAAGGCATATTTACAGCTTTTAAACGCAATTCCAATACGCAGCATATATTACGATAATGGCAGGAGATATTGTACTGAGAGGTTTTGACATTTATGGTCGCAATTTCTACATTCAATGGCTGCAAAATGCTTAACGCTGATTTTGTTTTTTGGCATCAGTGCACTAAAGGGTGATAGCATGATCTGTAATAATAGTTTTTCAATTCGTTTTGAATTCATTATACATATACGCTTCGGGGCACAGGGCATACGTGCTCCAGTCAACCAATCTACAAAAATCGTGCCAATTACAAGATCAAAGATATGAATATTGTATTCGTCTGTAATAATAGACCGGGATTACGCCGGCTTACAATGTTACAGTGTGTGCATAGAAACAACAAAGTCCTTTTTCATTATCAACAGGTGTTCTAGAGGTGAATTCGCTCAAAACCTGCCAATCAGATAGCGATTTTTTTGGCACGATACAAAAAAATGGTGAATAGAATAACAAGGCGAAACATTTTTATTTCCAAGTAGACAGGTACGTGCGAAAACTGTCCTCTCGTCGAACAACAGGTAGTATTCAATTTGAATGGATGGATGGATGCGAGGAAAAAAGAGAACTATAAATTATAATTTAACTCTATTCGTGAGAAAACAGTTTCATCGGCACACACTATTTACAGCACGTGTAACAAATCCGTACCTCCTAACGTTCTCAAAACACAATCAGGTAACATTTAAGCACATGACTTTTTGATTAATCCCTAACTGATGATTGGAGAGGACTACAATAATATAATCCCCAGAGACTACGAAGAACGTTTCTTAAATTTTTTCCGGCATTAGGAACTTTACATTTCATACATTCAATCGGTAGAATAAATATTAGAAGTTCGGGCGCTATTTTGAATATCGTCCAGGCATATAACCAGTGTACATGAGAAATGTGCACCGAAAAGATAAAATTAAATGTGGTGAGGTGGACTCGACTTGAATGAGATCTTGCAAAAGAAGTAAATAATTATCTTTCGGCATTCGTTACAATACATCTAATATTTAAAAAACTTAAAATTTCACCTATAAGAAATAAGCACCCACGGTTCCGCATGAATTATCTCATAGAGCAAGATTCATTGACAAAGGTGCAACGAGCAAGTTTAATCGAAGCTCAGTAAATAAAGAATTTAAGGAGGCATCCAATAGTTCTGACGTCACAGAGTGCCTGAGGACTTTGTTCCATCAGCAGTGGCATAGGTAGGAATTTCTAAGGAGAGTGCGGGGAGGAGGCTGAAAAATAAACAAAACAAGCGAAGTGAAACATGCAAAAAAAGATTTTTTTGAAGCACAACGGAGGCGGGATTTGTTGCCAGGGACATATAAAGGGAAGAAGAATGTCCCCGAACCTTTTTCGTTAGCTGGTAACTTTAGTAATATCAATCCTCCTTTAGCAAAATCGAACCCTCAGTTGACAAATCTTGTATTACCATTAGAGAAATTTAGATCCCTTTAAAACAAATCATTCGGTTAGTTTCTGTTTATCCAAAATACCACTGCTCACTGGTGACTCTTTAGCTGTTAGTAACTTATCTGAAATTTTTCTTCACTAAAATACCAATTACTCAGGAATTATGACCTAGGAAGAAAATGTTATCTCCGTATTACTGTAATCAGCGAATGTATAAAAATGGCTTGATTCTACGAATTTCAGTACAATATCTAGAATTCTTCATCAATATAAATCTGATATAGTATGATTAATTGGCAATTACGGTCGCTCTCATAAAACAGAGTGGGCTTTCCCTATCATTCAATTGCGAAGAGGTCACGCGATAAGAAACTAGAGATATTACTATACAACATAGTCCGAAAGACACAAGAAGGGAAAAAATTAAGGAATGCGTAGTGCTCAAATTCCAAATACCACGGATATTTCCAAAACCATTGCATAGGTTTCCTCAGTATCCAAAGTCCTGTTATTTGCTGCAGTGCTGCAGTCAGTTTTTAATCGAGTAGTCAAAAACAGCAGTTTTTACAGCTTGGAGCTTCAAAGCGTCGTACTGAACACTAGTACCATGAGTGACAAGCCGATTTTTTATGGTTAAAAGAGAAGCTCCTGAGGTGGCACAATTGTTAATATTTTTTTAGAGTAACCAAAGCGCCGTAGGGCACAAGAGCAAAACGCTCAATCACCACTTCCAAATTTCAGCAAACAAGTAAAACAAAGCTCTTTAGTTTGATTTGTAATTGGCCTTCTCGGCTGTTGGTAGGGGGAGTAAATATGTTCATATTCATATTTATATTATTATTATTATTTTCGCGGCCTGAATTTAAAAAATAAAATCTTTCCGGGGTGCAAGCCGTCAGCTCGAACGGTAATGCTCCTTCCCCACAGCACTCTGGACCCCGGTAACCAAGTTTCATCAGAAAAGGAAAGTTCTTTATAAATGTGGAAGCGTATAAACGATATATCAAATTAAAATAAATTCCACAACTATCGATGGGAAGTTAATCAATCACTAGATATGCAACCCCTGCTTCCCCGCTCAGAATTACATTCTGGATTCGGCAAATACATACTTTCATATTATTCAATTTAGTAAATACATAAATATAATTTTTCAGATCCAAATTCATATTCCGGTTTATCTCCGAGGGCGATCAATAAGAAACCCACACTCTAGGGGGGACGAGGTAAGTGATGATGAGCAATAGGTGTCCGCAATCTGGCGGAACGGCGGAAGTAAAAATGAACCTCCAACCATGACGTTCTGAAAAGTATTTTTAATCAGTGACAAGGAATTCCAGTAATCGTAATGCTTAGTTCCAGAGTGCATGACATCACAAGCAAGTTTAAACTACAATACCTACGGATTGTTAAAACTAGTATGCCTAATTCTAATCAGCGAGTAGTTTTGCATGCATATAATTATCTCGTAAATAATTCACCCACTTTTATTTTTATTACGTATGTACTTTTTGCATTAAACACTGAAATGATCATGATCAATATCTACATTTTAAAACGTAAATATCTATGTGTGGGCGATGCAGACACATATTTTTTTCAATGTGGGCCCATGAAATAAAAACTATTTACCAGTGCAATTCATATTTTGAACTTTATACCCATCGAACACAATCTATAATTAAGTATGAGTGGAATTTTCGAGACAGATGAAATGATCTATGATAGGTTCTTATCACTTGTACCAATTGAAAAGTCATTATTTTGAGCCTAATGAGAAACATCCCATCAGGACTGAATTGAAGAAAAGACGCTACAGAGCCGGGCGTTTATCAGCCGGTAAAATTTTAAAATAGTTTCCTGGAAGTTTTTGGAACTGGCAATAATCTGAGCAACTGAATCGACTTAATTCTGATTACTGTCACGGAGATCACATTAAAATGTCCCGGTGCGTCCCGTTGTCCTTAAATCATTAAATAAGACATCCATGTTAACTAGAAAACTAATTTTGCCGTAATTTTTACATATGTTTCTGGCCAAAGCAACGTCTATTTTTGTCTCATTTATGGACCAGAAGTAAACATAATTTCAACCATTAATAGTCATCGAAATACAGTAGGTCAGCGTCACACTTTGGTGAAAAAGTTTCCCGCAGTCAAAAATTGCCTCAAATGGACGCTCATATATGGTTGATGATGTTACTCGAGAAAATGGCTGATGAGGAAAGGGGGCACAGGTGATCATTTTCCTTGACCCTGGCCTTTCCTATGAAGAACTAGAGCACCCAAATATTTTAAGTCCTCAATTCAGAAACGTACAGGAAATCCACTTGAAGAGTGAGATGAGACTTTATAAGATTTTTGTACCAGGCTTACATTCTCTTTTCACATTACATACTAAGTATGAACCAGCATAGCCATAAATTTTCGAACAGGGGAGGGGATGATTACTCAAAAGAAGCCGCTCGTGAAAAATATTTGCAAGTTGGTAAATAATGTATTGAAAAAGGCCAAATTTTGACATCAAGAGAGAAGGAGTGGGGAGGGCTTAACCCAAATTCTCTCTTCAATGTGTTCGCGGTGTGAGCTAATATTTGGGTTAATTACATATACAATTTCTCAGCAGCACTAGGGGCCTAGGATTTCGGAGAACAATTTACAGAACGATACTCATACCAACCTTTTCATTCTGTTTCAGGAAATCACCTCTATAAGTAATAAACTGACTCCACTGAGTACGATACAAAATAGAGAACCATACAGAAGAATGGATCATAGAAGGTTATTCTGCAGGGTATCTACCAAATAGAAATTTGTGAAATTCATGACCTTTACAAAACTTTTTTCATGGGCTCACATTACTCATATTAGGGGTCCTAAATTCCAAAAACAAAAGCTAATTTTGACGTTTCAGTGATACCTACTCAATTTTTTCCTTTACTAATATTTTGGAGTTCATATTAAAAAAAAAAAAGAGAGTTGAAAAATGCTGAATTTAGGATAATTTATACACTAAAAAAAAATTCATCCACAAAATCGCGCGAGCCACACGCACGCACACGCACAGCCGTAGGGCAGGTCGGCTCATGTCCCCACCATACTTATCATGTCAAGCACACGTTGTCACTTGTCACGAATAATTTTTCGAAGATAAGTAAACAGCTGGGCGCCCTAAGCTGCTGTCTTCGCTCTTTTTTTTCAGGGCCGTACCCAGGATTTACGTAAGGGAGAGTGGAAGGCTCAGTCACAGATCTGCTCTCCTCTCCGTTACAACCCATTGTTGTTTCCTGTTGTTTTTTTTGGTCAATAAGAGGGAGGGGGTTGACCCCTCCCCCTCGTCGGAACAGCCCTGTTTTCTTTCAATTTTTTCTTTCTTCCAGAAGAATTTGGAGACACTTTATGATTTCTGAGAGAAGGCAAATTAAATATACAATAAATCATTGAATTCATGACCTCCTCATGATTTTCATGACCACTGACTGTAAGACTTTTCCATGACTTCCATGATCACTGACGTTAAGTCTTTTGTATGACTTCCATAAGCACTGAATTAAAGACTTTTTCATTACTTTCATGACTGGTAGATAGATACTCTGTTCTGAAAGTACGTGCACTGAACTGATATAAATGTTATTGCCAAGAAATACTCGCAATTTTATCGACAGACCGACAAAGACCAAAAGGGATTCAGAGCGGAGAATGTGGTACTAGAGCGGAGCAATAAGATTCTCAATGCCGGAGTAGAGCACAAGAACGAAAAAATGACTAAAAATGGTGCTACCAAACCCAAAACAGTTGAGAAATGGAGCGCTGGAGTAAAATTTGCCTTAAAAAGGGGCTCCAGGGTCCTGGTACAAGCATTTTCCTCTCCAGAGTGGAGTAGGAGAGCGTTGCCTAAGACGGCGCACTTAATACTATATTGGCCATATCTCAACTACAAATTGACCGTGAGTCACCAAACTTGCAACGATTATTGCACAAAGTGTCTGCTTCACGGCTCCATAGAGAACTACCTATAAATATTCGAAGGTTTTCTTAAAATTATTATTTTATGAAAGACGTTATGAACGCCATCTTAGGAACCGAGGTTCGTAAGACGGCGCTTTGAGGTTCTTAAGATGGCGCTACCTGGAAACTGCTGAAATAAGCATAAATAGAATATCAAAATTGAAATGAAGATTTAGTTATATATTAGTGACGTTTACAAATAAATGTAATTTTGGATTTTATGACTTTAGCATTTTTGTCATGTGCTCAGACACAACCGACTGTACACTGAATCCATCGTGTATTACTTTTCGTCTAATAAGTTTTCATCGCTATTGCCCTCAAACTAATTATTAAGAAGAGCTAGCCAACAATTGTTCTTTCATTTCCCTCAATTTGACTCGTATCGAATTTGGTGCGCCATCTTAGGAAACAATGAACTAATATTTTCAAAATGTCTTCTCTCACCTTTCAATTTATCGACGAATGTAAAACAATACACCAATCGATTCGTTTTTTAATCCTCTTTGTAATGATGTACAATTGAGAACAATAATTTCTTATTTTCACCGCAGAAATCCTCAGGAAACCGTGTCCAAAATTACAATAATTGAACCAAAAAACTATGAAACGTGATAACGTCTAGACAAATCAATACGCAGGTCTGCAAAATTTAATAGATTGATATACAAGTACTGTCATTTGGTTTTCGACTGCCCTCACTTTCATCGCGCTCTTTATCATGTTTTGTTTCCCGGAAATACTGGTGCGCCGTCTTAGGAGACCGCGTCGCCTTAGGAAACCCTCGACTATATTAGAAGCGAAGCAACAAAATTCTGAAGCTTGAAGAGAAGCAACAAGTTTTGAGACCGGAGTGGTGCATATAAGAATCTGACTAGCTGCAGGGCTGCACACAGACAATTGGGGCCAGGGGGAAATTTTTTATGGGGCTTGGATGAAAAATTACTTTATCAGAACAGAATCACTCGCACTCGGGCCTCAGGGTCAGAGGAACTAAAAAATAAATAAATCTTTCAATATATATTTGGTATTAATTGCAGTTGGTAATAAACAGGAAACAATGAAATAAGGAACAAACAAATTAAAGACTAAAGATGAGCTTTACGAGATTTGTTTTCGATTATTTCATATATCTTTTGCCTTTTTGGTATTTTCGGTGGGCCCCCTTCCAAGTCCGGGGCCTGGAGGAAATCTCCCTCCTCCCGCCTCTCATCAGGCCTAACTAGCTGTAAACCCCTAAAGACCAGTGATAGAGTAACTGAAGAATGATGCGGTGCAAATGGTGCCGCGGAGAAAAAACCTCGGCTTGAGAGAGACAAGTTCTTGGCTGGGTTCTCCATTACAGCAACCCTGTTGAGGGGAGGGGGTAGAAAGCAGGACTTTCAGGGGCTCGATATTCTTAAAAGGTTATCAAATCAGCAATCACTCTTTACACCATGAAAGAAACTCCGTAGCTTATAATTTTTCCCCATCTGACAAAAGAACAAAATGAACTGGAGGGAGAGGGGGCCGTGGAAATTCCCCAAGTCCTCTTTTTCTCTACGGGACTGCATTACAGTAGAATGTGTTTGGGACAGAAGATACTCGCGAGCGAAACGAGCGAAAACATTCTTGGTAAATTTTATATAAGGATATACTATTTTTGCCTTATTCCCGATGTCTTTGGCTGAAAATTTGTATTCTCAGGCCCCTTTGGAGCAGCCGGGTCTAGGGCAAAGATTCTCAGCTGCCCGCTTCTCAGGTAAATTGAGAGTTGCGATCTTAATTTCGCTCGAATAGACTATGAGCTAGCAACTCAACACGGAGTAACTGCGGTAGTCAAACATTTCGCTTACCTAGATCCTCGACAAGTCTAAGCATGACACCTCCAATATGCAAATCCCCTTTCACACGTAGTCTCCGTTCGACGCGGAAGTCGGTAACTTTGATCGTAAGGGTCCAAGAGCCATCGCCGATAATGTACCCGTTGGACATCATGATGAACGGTAAAACTGATCCAATTTCACAACAAAAATACGATTAATAACGATCGAATTTCTTCCCTTTTAAACAACTCACTGTACATGATACACGAAAACGGTTCCCATTTCGAAAACAGACGGAAAAAAACAAACAATTCCGAAAATCAAACTCGAAATTTACGCGCGAACAGCGGAATCGAAACACACGCAACACTCCTACGGCGAGTTGGAAACGCACTGATCCACTCTCGACTGCTCCACTAGATCGTTGATACGAAGTTACGAGTGATATCGGGACACCGCGAGAGCCGAAGACCGACCGAGGAACATCCCGAACATGTACAGACACAGGCTGTTACACCAGTTAAGCCGCGTACACATCAGAACGCGAACGCGAACGAGGCATGCGGTAGCGAGGCGAGGCAGAACGTATACATTTGTACCCTGTTCGGCATTCCGCGGAAAAAGTATGGAGGGTGCCGATTATAATTTTTGATCGTCGCGAGTACAGTTTTTATAGTAATTAGTAGTTTGGCTAAGAAAAGGAAAAAAAGGCGTTGGTGGATGACCAAATTGTACCAGGATAGGCTCCTCACGTGGGGACCATCGTTTATTCAACGCCTAATTAATACTGAAGAAGATGGACACTTCCACAATTTTCTGAGAATATCTTCAGACGACTATTTATTTCCCTTAGAAAGCATTCGAGAAAAAATTCCGAGGTATGTAGAAAATTTCGACGAGCCATTACGGCAGAGGAAAGGTTGGCAGTTACATTAAGATTTTTGGCGTCTGGTGATTCGTCCACAAGTTTGAAGTATGTTTTCAATGTATCGAAGCAATTAATTTCAGCAATTGTCCCGGAAGTATGCAAGGCAATCGTGTCGACATTTCTCTCTCACAGTCATCCGTATCTTATTCATTCAATCATTCATTCATTCAGTCAGTCAGTCATTCATTCATACAATATTCACCAGTTCTCAAAATTCATTTCCAGCCACCCCTCCACCCTTCAGGATCAACACAGTTTCAACATACACTCACTCATATTATCACCAAACACTCTTAATCAATCATTCTGCTATTCTACTAGGTCGATATTATCAGTCTTTGAACAACTTGGGTATGAAAATTGAGAAAGATTTGTGAAAAATTCTGGTCACATTCTAGGTAAATTAAAATAAAAATTTTGAAGAATCAGTTATCTTCGTATTCGAAAATGTTATGAAAATGGACCTGATTTGATACAAATCTTCAACCAAACGGAATAGAAAAGTTTGGCCCGATTCGTGGAGAATTGCAGTGACTCTGGGGAAGTATTCAATGAGTTCTAACAAAAATTTTGAAGAAAGTCTCCCGAAATTCAAATAATTCTAGAGAGTGGAATAAAGTGAACCAAATTCAATATTAACTCGTATATTGACTTAGAGTAAGATTTGTGGGAAATTACAAAAATAATCAGAGGGTTTTTCATAAGCACATTGAAAACGAAACATGTCTAAGAATCTTATACTTAAATTTCATACCCAAACGTTCTGAAGCTCTCTAATATATTGAATCAGCTGTAAATTTATTTCGTCGAATAATTTGATTTTTTTTTTTTAAATTACGCTTTTAACTAATCGATGACTTTGATGAGGTGACTGCAATTTTCCTGTTGTTGGGTACAATTTTCATATCCGAGTTGATTTAAAATCATGTCCATGTCTTGATTTACCCCTCAACCCGTTCAACATTGTATGTAACTTTGTGATCACTCTGCGACCGTAATTTTCCGTGAATTTTTCCAGGTTTTTGTAAACTAATTGATAATAGCTCATACCATGAAATAAAATCCAAGTTTCAATTTTGTGACCCTTCGAGATTTTTTCAATTTCACAATGTTGCGTAACTATAATCATTGTCCATGTTTGTCTATACAATCATGAATGATTGTTACACACGGAAATCATCAGAGATTCTTCTCAAAGGTTTCTGATAAAATTGCTTGGAAATCATCAGAGATTTTCCCCGAACATTTTTAATGAAATCTTCGGAAATCATCGTTGATTTATCCTAAAAATTTCCGGTAAAAATCTCTGAAAACCATAGAAACTTTTTTCTGAGGAAATCCTTCAAAATGATTTCTGATAAAATCCTTTGGAATCATAGAAGATTTTTCCTATAAATTTTCCGACCAAATTTATTCTTCTGAAGTCATCGGAGATTTTTCTCAATGATGTCCGATGAAATTTTTTGAAAATTATCGGAAATTTTTTCTTAATACTTTAGATACAATTCCTTGTAAATTATCTTTGGAAATCAAAGGAATCTTCTCAATGATTTCTGATGAACTTTTTGGAAATCGTTGGAGATTTCCCCCAAAGATTATTTCGTACTTCTCCAATAAATTTTTCACGAAGAGTTCAAATTCGTTCTTCAAATTGGACGGCGACGCTCCGTTTCCGAGATATGCTCGAAAATATTAGTGAAATATGTCAAAAAATGACTTCGGGTCCAATTTTGACGACGAATTTGAATTTGTCACGGATAATCGATCAATTAGTACCATTCCTGATGCCAAAGTTCTTCGAAGATTTTTTTGCCCCAAAAAACATATGACGTACAGTATGGAGAAATTTTCGAAATTAGAAAAAATCAAAAATTTCTAGTCTATTAGGTACTGTTTTCCACACAATTTTTCATTTGTTGTCCAAATTTGGCGGCGATGTTCTGTTTCAGAGATACGTTTGAAAAAGTTGGTGAAATTGTTCAATGATTCTAGCTCAATTTTGACGACCGATTTGAATTTCTCACGAAAAACTTATAAAAATATTCTTCATAAAATCCTCTATAAAAATGAGTCATAATTTTCTTCATATGTTTCTGCACTGGAATGATTTCAAAGTTAGTACTGCCAAATAGAGCTGAGTTTTTTAATATTGTCAAATTTTTCATTTTTCAAAATTATCATTAGTCGTAATACTGTTTGATTGTTTTTCTAGGTGATCATAATATTCGATGAATCTTACTCAGTCTTTGTATGAGTTGATTTTTTTGAGAATTCTGATACCACCCCCGGTGCTGATGAACGACTCCATACAGTGGCCCCTACTTATTTTGCGAGTAGCTGGTGAACGGGGTGGGGGTGGAGTAAAAATTTGGGATCGATGGTACAAAATGGTACAAAGCAAGCAGACCCAAAATTCGGATACCATTCCGGGTGCCAAACGCTTCCATGTAAGACAGAGGGCTACTTATTTTGCGAATAGGTGGGGAGGGGGAGAGTACAAAATTCGAGATTGGTGGTATAAAATGGTACAAAATAGGCACAAAATTTTGATACCACTCCGAGTGCCGAATTCTTCCATGGGGGGGGGGGCTGTGGGTACTTATTTTGCGACTAAGCGGGTACAAAATGGTACAAAATTTCCTATATCAGTTCCGGTGGGATATTCTCATTTGGAGAGGCTACGTTTTGTTAGGCCTCCAAATTTAATTTTTATAAAATGCGGGTAACACCACTACCTCATAAGCTTTTCATTTTTTTCTATTTTTTTTTTTTTTTTTGTTTTTGTGCATCATTAGGGATATTTGTGATTCATGTAATAAAATCGTTCAACAATACGTTTATTAACATTCGTCAACATATAGGGACTGCGCATGTTCATTTTTTCAGTTATTAGCCAGTGACTCATACTGAAGAGTTGGTAGCACTGCTACTGTAGTATGGTCCGCGCTCTACGTACGTTCCGTAGGTACGAGTACGAGACTAGTTATGTTATGTGATGATCCTGAGTGTGGTTGCGATCCTCCGATTTTCATACGTTATTATCAATACACATTTCTGAAGTTATACTTGTGTTCTAATTATGCATGGCATTTCTACGAAAGTTGGTGTTCGACGATACGATCAAAAGCTCTAGCTCAATACATACCCATGTAACTATTTACTAATCTCAATTCAAATACAAGAATCAGGGTTAAATTATGGTCGTCAGCATTTTCTCTACCCACCAAAAAATTCTGCCGGCGGCCATGCATGAACACGGATCCGAATTTGCCTCGAAAAATTGAGTAATGAACACCAACGCCGACGCCGAAGCTCTCCAAAACATTTTTCTCCCCAAAAAAGATGTATTTAATGTATATAGATAGTATGGAAAAATTTGAAAAAATTTAAAAATCAAAAAGTTTTGAATTAAAAAGTTTTCTACTGCATTTTTCACGCTATTTGGCGGTGACGCTTCGTTCCCGAGATAAATTCGAAAATGAGATCGAAATGGGCCACAAAGTCACGACCCTCATGATCTCGTGTACCAGACCCACAATGTCACGACCCCCGTAATCTCGTGTACCAGACCAACGAAGTCACGACCCCTGTGGTCTTGTGTACCGGGCCCACGAGTTCACGACCCCCGTGATCTCGTGTACCAGACCAACGAAGTCACGACCCCTGTGGTCTCGTGTACCGGACTCACGAAATCACGACCCTTGTGATCTCGTGTATACCGGACCCACGAAGTTCGTATTCAGTGTGCAAATTTGGCGGTGACGCTCCGTTCCCGAGATAGCTCGAAAATGTGGTCGAAATAAGTCAAAAAATGAGTCTAGCTCAAATTTAACAACGGATTCGAATTCGTCTCGAAAAATTGAGTGAAGAGCACCAGCGCCGACGCCGAAGCTCTCCGAAAATTCTTTTACCCCAAAAAAGACATGATATACAGGGTTAGTCAGTTTAAAACGCAGCATAGGAAAATGCCGTTCGCTGCGTGATATGACTAAACCGCCGCGGTGCGTACTCGGCGCGTTTTTTATTCTTCCAAAAGGGTAAAATAACCTCCGGGGAAAGTGTCCGATGATTTTCGAAAAATTTCATCAACAATGAAAGAAAATAATGCGATCATTTCCGAAGAATCTCAACGGAAATCTTTAGAAAAAATTTCCAATGTTTTCCAAAGAATTTCATTAAAATTCTTCGAGAAAATGTTCCGATTAGGAAATATCGGGGGGGGGGGGAGAATCCTGCGGTTTTTGAAGAATTTCATCGAAAATCTTCAGGAAAAATGTTCGGCAAAATTCTCCGATGACTTCTAAGGAATTTCATCGAAAAATGTTGGGAAAAATTCCAATAATTTCCGAAGAATCTCTGGTTTCTAAAGAATTTCTTCAAAAATCTTCGGGGGAGTTTTCCGATAATTTTTAAGAATTTCACAGGTAATATTCATGGGAAAACTCGGACGGATTTTGAAGAATTTTATCGACAATCTTCAGGTAAAATGTTCTCCGAAGAATTTCATCAAAAATCTATGAGAAAAATCTTCGGGAAAATTATCCAATGACATCTAAGGTATTTTATCGAAAATTTTTGAAAAAAAAATCGATAATTTCCGAAGAAACTTATCAGAAATCTTCAGAAAAAATTTCCAATGTTTTCCAAAAAGTATCATTAAAATTCGTTGAGAAAATTTTCCGATAATTTTTGAAAAATTTCCTAGGAAATATTCGGGGAAAAACGCCGATGATTTGTGAAGGATTTTATCAAAAATCTTCTAGAAAAATATTCGATAATGTCCGAAGAATTTCATTGTAAATCTTTGGAAAAATCTCCGATAATTTTTAAAGAATTTCATCAGAAAGTTTTAGAAAGAATTTTTATAATTTCTGCATAGTTATGCAGTTTAAAATTCCATCAGAGATTTTCCCCGGATATTTCTTGTGAAATTCTTCAAAAATTATCGGAAAACTCCCCCGAGGATTTTTAAAGAATCTCTTTGGAAAACATTGGAAATTTTTCCTGAAGATTTCCAATAAGATTCTTCGGAAATTATCGGAATGTTTTCCAACGATTTCCAATGCAACCTCGGATTTGAAGTTTTGCCGCCCTAACCTCACATAAAATTTGCCGCCTCTGAAATCTTGCATGCCTTAAGTACTTTTTTGTTGCATTAGATCCCATGCATGATTACAACAAAATAAAATGTTGAGGTCCCTAAAAATTTGCCGCTCTAAGCACGTGCTTAGTGGTCAATCCTGGGTTGTTCCAATGAAATTTCTTAGAAGTTATCGGAGAATTTTCCCGAAGATTTCTCCTGAAGATTTTCGATTAAATTCTTCGGAGAACATTTTACTTCGACGATTTTTGAAGACTTGTATCAACAATCTTCAGGTAAAATGTTCTCCAAGAAATTTCATCGAAAATCATCGGGAGGATTCTGCGATATGACTTCTGAAAAATTTCATTGGAAATTTTTGGGAAAAAATTCCGATAATTGACGCCAAAGAATCTCAACGCAAATCTTTTACGAAAATCCCGTTAGTTGCATGTTAATCGAGTTGGTACAACCTATCAGAGACACTTCTCAGTAATTTCCAATTAAATCCTTTGAAATAATTGCAGATTTTTTCTAAAGTTTCGAAAAAACTTCTAAAATCATCGGAGATGTTTTTCAACAATCATGGGAATCTTTTCGAAAATTAGCCAAGAAATTCTTTGATTAGAAAATTTCCAATGCAATATTTGGGAAATTATCAAATTTTTCCAGCAAGAAATTTTTTAAAAATCATTAAGAGATTTTCCCCGAAGTTTTGGATGAAATTTCTCGAAGATCTTCCTGAAGATTTTTCATTAAATTTTTCAAAAACTGACGGAGTTTCCCTCCCTTGCCTCCTAATATTTCCTATGAAATACTTCCAATGTTGTCGGGAAATTTTCTCGAAATAATTTTTTGTTGGAAAATATTGGAAATTTTCTCAAAAGATTCCCGATGAAATTCTGCGGGAGATTTTTTATTGAATTGTTCAAAAACTTACGGAGTCCCCCCCCCCCGAATTATTTCCTATGAAATACTTTCAAAGTTGTCGGAAGATTTTCCAGAAGTAGTTTTTTGTTGGAAAACATTGGAAATTTTCTCAAAAGATTTCCGATAAAATTCTTCGGAAGTTTTCGGATTTTTCTTTCCATTCCCAATGAACGTGCTTCGAAAATCATCCGGGATTTTTCCCGAATTTCTCTACAGATTTCGAATGAGATTCTTTGGACATTATTGGAATTTTTTCAGAAAAATTTCTCATGAAATTCCTTAAAGATCATCGAAAATTATTCCTGAAGATTTGCGATGAATCTCTTCGGAGAATATTTTTCTTGGGGGTTAGTTGTATCGAAAATTACTGGAATTTGTTTCCGAAAGCTTCCAGTGAAATTCCTTAAAAATCATTGGAAAATTTTTCCAAAGATTGTCGATGAAATTCTTCGAAAATTATCGGAGATTTTCCCCGAGGATTATTGAATAAGAAACGCATCGAATACGCGTCACTAATTCATTGTTTTAAAAAAATAAAAGACGCGCCGAGTACGCTTCACTTGTAAATTACAAGATTTTTCATGCTGCGTTTTAAACTGACTAACCCTGTATGTATAGTATGGAGACATTTTCAAAATATGAAAAATCAAAAATGTTGTACATATTAAGCATTGTTTTAACTCAATTTTTCAAGCTGACTTCGAATTCAGTGTTCAAATTTGGCGGCGACGCTCCGTTCCCAAGATAAATTTGATAATGTGGTTGAAATGGGTCAAGAATTGATTCTAGCTCAAATTTGACAACGGATTCGAATTCGTCTCGAAAAATTGAGTAATCAGCACTGTTCACTAATCTCAACACAAATTCAAAAATCAGGGT
This sequence comes from Acanthococcus lagerstroemiae, assembly GCA_031841125.1. Lineage (NCBI taxonomy): Eukaryota > Metazoa > Arthropoda > Insecta > Hemiptera > Eriococcidae > Acanthococcus > Acanthococcus lagerstroemiae. The sequence continues at coordinate 72,602,509 of CM063106.1, read as the reverse complement.
TAAATTTTGTTTGTCAGCATTTTCTCTTGCTACCTCATCAAAAAATTCTCGCAGCAATCGTACGCGAATTCTCTTTGATGTACCGACAACTCACGGATAGCGTTCGCCTGTTCGCCGAACATTCGCCCGTCAGCTGAATGCTGTTTGCCTCGCCTCGGATATAGAGATGATAAATTTCCGGAAATTTATTTTTCTTCAATGAATGAGGTATCCCATATTATTTCCAATGTTTAAAGTTATTGTAAACTCAACTATAAATTTCAAATTACGTTTCTTAATCAATTCATGAGTGCAATTTTTGAGCAATTTGTAATTGCAGTGGCGGCACTTATACCGTTCATGTTTGTTTTTAGCATTGATTTGCTGTGTTTTGATTTTGATGAAATTTTTGTATACAGCTTTGGTAGGAAATTTCATTTTTTTAAACTACACATAACTCGAAACACATGAAAATTTTGAATTTAAAAATTAAATTGAAATTTGAAAGAATTGCAAAATGATAACACTGGCATCTTATCTAAAAAAAATAGAGAACTTAGCAAAATTATTATTTGCCAGGTGTTTACAAGCATTTCCTTATTACAAATGCAAATGCTGCACTCTGGCGTAGTTTTGGTAAAAATTTATAAATTTCATAAATTTCCATGTGGAAGGTTTCCGAAAGATTTCCGCAAAAATTTCCAGAAACTTTCAGTGGAAAATTTCCTATTATCTCTACTTGGATACACGTCCACATCTGCATGAGCACGGCGTTCGGCTTGCCCCGTTCGCTTTCGCGTTCAGATGTGTACGCGGCTTTACACTTTTACGGCCGAAGAAACAGACACACGGTGCAGTGCTGTCCAGCAGATGTGGCAATGTTGTAGTAGTTTCTCGCATCGGCAGCGTGCACTGGTTGAATCCAAACTTTGGCTCGGACAGATCAGTCTCTCTTTCTCATACAGTCACAGTACCTGTCCTCGAGCTGTCTAGTGTACCTCTTTCCCTACTACAACAATATAAAACAGTACCTACATTTTGTTTCAGAAGATGAACCGTATTTGCCGGTATCGTAATTATAACGAGGGGGAAAAAACCGTAGAACTGTCAGCTCGAGTGCTGTACAGACTTCATAGAAAACTAGGTTTTTTTCTTTTACCTGATTGTCGAGTAATGTAAAATACACTTGTGCGAAAAAAGAGGAAGAAAGACGATGTCTTTCGAGCATCGCTGTTCGATCAAGGACGTTCTAGAAAAACGAAGGCGATAACCGGCCATTGAGAAATGTATTTAATTGTGTACGTCGTGCTGGAGAACTGGTGTATTAGCATCTCACTCCTACAGAAATTCGCCCACTTTTTAATGCTTGTCAGAAATTGGTAATTTATCGTCTTACGGTTTAAAAAGATTGAATTGATGCGGAACTGTGTAGGTTAATTGTAATACGAATTCCACCATACCCGCCCTCACAATTATTTTAGTGTAAAGGCCGTAGCCAATATGTTACCATATTCAGCGTGCTACACATCTGAAAACCGGATTTGAAATTTCACAGATTTGACGTTCGCTAGTACGCAAGATGAACAACATTTTCATGATCTCGTAGTCTTTCTTAAAATGTGAAGTACTTTCTCGACGTAGTCGTCCGCCTTTTCAGCCAAATTGAGAAAAATGAGTAGGGGTACCTGGTACACAGTGGCCGCAATTTTTATTGTTCTGCTCTTGCTTTAACTGACAAAATCATAAAGAGGGAAAGCTTATTTACGCAGCTGAAGGAAAAGTGAAAAGGAGGGTAGAGTATGTAGAAGGACTATATATAGTAATAATGGGGATGAAAAGATAAGAATGGAGAGGGAGGAAGATGTGGAAGAAGATGAGAGGGGAGACTCAATTTTAAGAGCTGAATTCCGTGGCGTCGCTGGAAATTTTTTAATTTTTTTTTTTTGGGGGGGGGGGTTAATTTTTTCAATAGTGGTGACCTGCATTCATCGGCGTTGGTGGATTTTTTCGGGGGAGGGGTTCAGTATGTTGTATCAAAGTGTCTAACCATAGGCGCCGACTTATGGAAAATATTGGGGGGGGGGCAGAATCGGTCGGAGCGCGGTTTTTTCTTTGATTATTTTATTGAGATGCGTCTGATGTTTCGGTATTATCGATTTTATTCTTATTCGTTTTCTCTTTTTTTTTCTTTCTCTCTATCTCTCTGTATACTAAAAAAGTAAAATCCGCCGCCACCGCCGCCTCCGGGGGAAAAAACGCACTGTGGGTTGCCTATCTAAAAATCCAAAACATTGCAGGGGCAGATCAGCTACTTTCAAGGACATAATCTGTTCTAATATAAAAGATCTCCAAGTTTTAAGACATAACCGACATAAAATGACATAATTACCGATAATCTTCAAGATCACAAGTCGCTGCAGATTGCCTACCCGGCTCCTTAATTACTCAATTTTTTCCAGGGGTAGCCTACCCTCGAGGGGGGGGGATTCATGGTTGAGAAGGGAGCTCCTGAAGGGTGAGGAGGGCCCCTGTGGGGGCGTGGGCTGTGGACGAAGATGAATGCCTTGGGTGGGGCGGGAGTAAGAGGACCTGGTGGAGAAAAAAGTCCTTGGTGAGAGAGGGGACCAGGGAGAGAAATGGCCGTGGTGCGGGAGGGGCTGGTGGCGGGGTGGGGTCTTGAGGGGAAGGGCGCTCGGGGGAGGGGTGGTCATGGTTGTGAGAGCTCCTGGGTGGATGGTCAGGGATCTTCAAGGGGGTTGGAGGGCCATAGTGAGGACAGGGGCTCTGATGGGAGATGAAGCCCAGGGGGTAGTGGTGGGTGAGGATCCTAGAGGGACAGTAAGATAAAGGCCTGGGGTGTAAGAGGTACTCATGGTAGAGGAGGGAGCTCCTAAAGGGGAGGAAAACCACGATGGTGGCGGGAACTGTAGAGGGAGGTAAAGGCCTCGAGTGGGGAGGGGGTAATGGTAAGTAAGAGGTCCTGGTGGAGGAGGAAGTCGTTGGTGAGAGAGGCGGCCGGGAAGGCGAATGAAGGCCATGGTGCGGAAGTTTCTGGTCCCGGGCAGGTAGTCTTGAAGGGAAGGGTTCTCGTGGGAGAGGTGGTCATGGTGGTGGAAGCTACTGGTTGGAGGACCAGGGAATCTTCGTGGTGGTTGAGCCAGGAGGTCGTAGTGATGGATGAAGAGGTCTTGGTGGGTGTGGTATGTGAACGAAAATGAAGGCCACAGTGGTGTGGGATGGTCGAAGGACGTGGCCCTAATGGAGGGCAGTCGTGGTGGAAGAGGGTGATCAGGGGAGACTAGGTGGAGGACTATGGCCATTGTGGGGGACGAGTTTGTGGCGCTGTTGAGGTGTGACCGTGGAGGCGGAGAGCAACCATGGTCAACGAAGGGGTCGTGGTGGAGGAGGAGGAGGCTCGTGATGACGAAAGGATAAAAGGGGGTGCATGGTGGAAGATTAAGGACCGCTGATAGTGGGAGAGCAAAAGAAGCACAAAGCAAATCTCAACTCAGGAACAAAAGTTTCAGACCAAACACTGAGGACTGTGACGGCGGGGGGGTTGGGCCGCAAAGCGGCCTCTGTTAAATTTAAACATTGCTGATGAAATTTGTTGTACTTTTTCCATTTTTGACTTGAAAATATTGAGGGGGCGTCGCCCCTCCAAAGTTTTTATTGGGAGCGAAGCCCCCCCAAAAAGTGCCTAGTCGGCGCCTATGTGTCTAACAGTCATTTAAATCATTTATTTACAGTCATGGTCATTTAAAAATTTAAGAATCAGCAAATTATATCATGAAAGAGAAAACAAAGAATTTAGAATTGGAAAATTCTATTATAATGACCAGGGCTGCAATTTTTATGCGAATGCATATTTTTATCTATGGCGTATAGGTATAAGTTTCAAAAGATCTTCACGAATCACAGAATTCTGAGTCAAATGAGCAGCACTTCATCCTGCATATTTCACATATTTTGGCATTTACCGTATATTTTGCACCAATTCTGCTAATTTTTCAATTTTTTCCCTCAAAAAAATTATTTTTTTAGTGTTGAAAATGATGTCCGACTCCAAAAAGAAAATTGTGAAGACTGTTAATGAATCAGTAGAAAAGATTTTAGTAAAATATGTTCTTTTGCATGTGAGATACCCTTTCTCTTGCCCGCATCACAGTCATCAATCATAAAGAAATTACGAATAGGTGCATTATTATCTCCTGGGTGCATCTCCTATTAAAAGAAGATTGGACTCTTAAGGAGATACTTTGCTGGATCATTTTAAAATATGATAAAAATTGTCTCAGTGTATCCAACTTCATTTTTCTTTTGGAAACGATATACCCAATACCCATATTGTATTTACATATTTACTCATATTTTACAATTTTGGCGCATATTTTCGGCGTATTATTTAGATTGAATTTAGTGCATAAAATATGCGTATATTTCGCTTTTTTTTGTGCTTAAAAATTGCAGCCCTGATAATGACGATAAATCGAAATATCAGCTTACAAGAGTCTTCGCATGTATGACATGCTCATGTGAGTCATGTGAGACGTGATCATCATGCGCGTATTAAGGTAGGTGAGCTCAATAAGACCCTAATTTAAGATCTTGGCTCTCCAGACTTTCATGTAAGTGATTTCATGTTTTTCCTTTTTTGTGTTATAGTCGTCGACTGCAATATTTAAAAATTGGCTAGTTTGAAATTTTTCTATACTGCTCCACGTTCCTCAGATCTTCTAATAAACATATACCCCTTTTTCAAAACTGGCTGGGCCTATAACCTAATAAGACCCAACCTAATACCTAATAAGCCTGACCTGAAATTCGATAAATAAAAAGTTAAGCATGGTTCAGCTAGAAATTTATGAGTAAGTTATACCTGAAATGATAATCAATTGATCTTACCAGGCTGGGCCTTATTAGGTTACATAACACTATTTTTCGTGAGTATCGCATACCTCGGTTCCAAATCGCTCAAATTTCACTTTTCTGGCGTCGATCGTTAACCAACTACTACTACAATAAGTATCCAATGTTTGATTTCTGGATAGATTCCATTTGACTAACATAATACTTCTAAATCCTCCAAGTTACACAAAAAATAGATCGGAGCAATTTTTACGTTCTTGGAAAATCATCAACCGGCATATCTCGCACCACCAGTGGACTAATATCTTGATAAAAACAATTGGACAGTGTTGCCATATCATGAAGGAACAACTTTGCTAAGAGTCAAGATCGGTACATTGGGCCTTATTGTGGATCCGGGCCTTATCGGGATCATCTATACTTTACGCATATAAAATTTGATTTTCCCCCCTGAAAATTAGTATTATAGACGAAGAATTATATTTAGCATTAGTTTATTATTTTAGCACATTTATACTGAATGGGGGGGGGAGGGGGGTGAAGGTCATTTATTTTCAGATTTTGATTTTGTTAGACACTCTGTGTATGTGTATTGCGAGTTAAGTGTATGGCACACGGTACTATTAATTGTGGTATCAAACGGCACTAATTCGTTTACAAATTTTTTATAACTGCAAGTACCTCTAAATATAATTATTGCCCTTTGAATTGGGGGGGGGGAGGTAATTTTGATCATTTCTACCGCCTAAATTTTTTTGGGGGTAGAAACTACCCGTATACCCCCCTCAGCGACCATGGCTGAATTCGACAAAGCATTGAGAGATTTAAATTCTTTCAGTCTGTAGGGGGGGGGGGGGAGAGGAAAAATTTGCCGAATATATTTTTTGAAAACTAAAAATTCGCCGATTCTTCAATCAAAACATTCCTTCATTGTAAAATCAATAAATAAATAAAACAGAAGCAAAATATGGGGCCGGGGACTAATTTTTGAGAACGTCCTTGTACCCTCAAAAAGAGTCTGCTTTTTTTCTAATTTTTTTCTTCCTCCCATCGTTCCTTTTTTTACCTTATTTTTGAAGCGCATTTTTTATAGTGAGCCACTTGAGACATTCTCCTTTCTCGGCCCTTGTGCAAACCTACGCCATCCGATGGGTTCTGAGAGCGCAGCTACCGGGGGGGGGGGCAAAATTGGCCATGAAAAATAATTTGGTTATTAGATTAGTGCATTTTCGGACCCCTCGGTGTGGGGGCGCGCAAATTTAAGTCCCGCCAAGGGTGCGGCCATACCTAGATATGGCCCTGCTTATCAAAATGTTCAACTTCCTCAAATTTTAGGCTCTAGGTCAAACAGAGAATCTAGTAAAACCAGAATAGTCATTGAAATTCTAAAATCAACGTTCGCTACCCAGATTTTCGAATTGTCTTCCAAATCTCAGCTTTGTTCCAACCTTTCACATAACGTTTGATACTCAGCTTGAAAACTTCTGCTTTTGACTAACTTATCTCTGATAGGAGTCCAGGTTACTCCATTTTCAGAAACGAAATTTGACTTCTAGTTTAGGGAGGTGAAGTAGAAATAGTTGCTCACAAATATACTTTGAAAACTAAAATTCGCTGACAAAATCTTTTAAAAAATAAAAAATTGCTGATTTTTTAATCAAAATATTTTTTAATTGAAAAAAAAAAAAAAAAAAGTAAACATACAAACATTCATAAAAAATTAAAAATTCTAATGAACTGTTTCAAAATTTGCCGACTGCCAAATTATTGGGGGGGGGGGTGTTTAAATCCCCCCTTTATTTTCGACCCTGAAGGGAGCGCTCCAGGAGTGGATGAGATATCAGCTGAATTATTACAGAACTTGAGAGAATATGTACTTGATAAAAAATTGTACAAATTAGTAGATATGTTATATTTATGATAAAGGGGAAATGCCTGACAGCCTGAGGACTTTAAAAAGTGTGCTATTTTAACCATACCAAAAAAAGCAGGAGCAGATAGGTGTGAGAATTATCGAACAATGAATTAGTCTTCTTTCGCATGTTTCACAAATATTAACTAGGATACTTAATTTACAGGAGAATGGAGAATAGAATAGATGAAGAATTAGGATACAACCAGTTTGGATGTAGAGAATAAGTAGAGATACTAGGGAACAGAGGCGAAACCTTACTTTTAGTTTGGGGAAGGGGGAAGAAGGAAAATTTGCCGACAAAATATTTTTTTGAACTAAAAATTCGGCGACAACATTATTTAAAAATTAGAAGATTTGCCGATTTTTCAATCAGAATATTTTTAATTGAAAAAAAAAACACAAAAAAAAACGAACAAACAAACAACAAACAAACGTTCTTAGAAAATAAAAAATTCAAATGAACAGTTTCAAAATTGGCCGACTGCCAAATTATTGAGTGTGTCCCCCCTCTCTTTTTTCTCACCTAAACTGGTTCCAATAAAATCAAAAAAACAAAAAAACTACAAAGTTTCAGGTCGATCGGATTAGGGGAATCCGTACCACAAGCTCCCTTTCGTTCTTATGGGAAAAACACACGGAGTTTTGACTTTTGTTCCAGACTAAATTTCCCTTCTTCGGGCCGTACAGCGCTGGTATCGACTACTCTTTTGGCACATGTAGTAAAATTTTGGAATCTAGATATAAAAATAGTCTGAATCGAAAGAAAATTCTTTGTTCGAAAAATTCGTTTCTCTTTAAATGATGTACGGCCCGAATATTCACCAGGGCCAAAGACCGTAAATTAAACAATAGAACATTTGCTATCGGATTCAGCTTGCGACATTGGAAAATAAGTTTTTTGCTTTCAACTTTTAGATTTTAATAAAATGTTCAACTTCCTCAAATTTCAGGCTCTAGGTCAAACAGAGCATCTATAGTAAAAACAGAATAGTCACTGAAATTCGAAATTCAACGTTTGCTACAGACTTTCAGATTTTCGAAATGTCTTCCACATTTCAGAGCTTTGTTTCAACCTTTTTCAGATAACTTTCGATACTCAGCTTGAAACCTTCGGCTTCTGACTAACTATTCTCTGACAGGAGTCCAGGGTACTCCATTTTCAGAAACGAAATTTGACTTTCAATTTGGGGGTGTGGAGAAAGAAAATTTGCCGAAAAATATGTTTTGAAAACTAAAAAGTTCGACGACAAAATTTTTAATAAATTAAAAGTATGCCGATTTTTAATCGACATATTTTTTAATCGAAAAAAAAACCAAAAAACAAACAAACATTCATAAAAAATGAAAAATTCAATTGAACAGTATCAAAATTTGCCGACTGCCAAATTAGCCCGGTTGTATCAATCCCCCACACCCCCTATAGTTTCGCCCGGGCTAGGAAAGCAGTGTTAGCTTTAAGATTAATTGTAGATGGGAGACTCAAAAAGGGACAGGATGGATACATGGCATTCGTTGATATTGAAAAAGCTTTTGACAATGTTAAAAGGGATAAAATGTTTGATATTCTAAAAAAAAATGTGAATAAAATTTAAAGATAGGTAAGTTATTTTAAACTTATATTAGAGGACAGAAAGTCACACTAAAAACAGGAGAGAAAGGGGAGACTAATATAGAAAAAAGGTGTATGGCAGGAGTGCTCCTTATCTCCAGTATTATTTAATCTGTACACAGAGTGGTCCATAAAAGAAATAAAATAAAAATTTGAAGCAAGTGTCACTATACATGGAGAGCGAGTAAAAATGATCAGGTTTGCAGATGATATTGTGTTATTAGCTGAAAGGAGTATTGATTTGGACGGCAGATATTCAAACTGAATGGTCTTCTTTGGGGGGGGGGGGTGAGAAAAATCACAATTATAAGTATTTAAAATGTATGAAAAAATCTTGCCCTCTCCGGTCTGCAGTTTCGCCCCCTTGAAGATTCAGTCTGGTTACGGGTCTGTATCGTCTTCTTTTTTCGGTTTGAAGTCGCAAACCATTGACGATATTTCTGCAAAGTTCCGCTTCTCTGAGTTAATTACAGCCAGAGCATTTTTTATTTTGTTTTGATTTTTTATTTAAAGCTAAGTAGACAATTTTTCTTTTTCCTTAATGATAACAAAACAACTTGAGATTTTTTTTTTAAATAATGACATGAGAATATATATGGTGTGGTGGGACGTATGGCGATGCACGCATGCCAAAGTGGCCCCTAAGAAACCACGCCCCCGGCCCCGGAAACTACTCTTTCGAGTATCGCATCAGTGGCCGGAGGGACGCTTCGAGGCCGGCCCGAGCCACCATTTCGCCGTGCCGCTTCCAGTGCGCGCGTCCTGCAAGAGCCACTGTGGGGTTCCCTACTGATCGAGGTTTGCGCTCCCCAAGCACTAGCGTGGAAACTTAAGGTCCCCCACAGCCGGAAGCATTTCCAATCTTTAGTGGCGCTAGAATGAGGGTATAGGGATACATCGTGCCTCCGCCGGCCCCTCTAAAATTATGGGACAAAGAGTGTCATTTACACTCCCCCTCTCCCCACCAAAAAAACTGAAAAGAAATCAGAAAACTAATTAGTGAATTGATGAAATGACGCCTTGCGAGCCGTGGTGTCAGAATGGGCGATGGGGTTTCCGGAGTATATTGTGACCATCTAGAAAATTAGGGGAGGAGGTATAGGGTATCATTTGTACACCCCCCCCCCGTCCAGAATAAACCAAAAGCTGTTCAGTAAGTTGATCGAGAAACCTTAACATAAGAGTTTTTTTTTGAAGATTGACGAATTCTGTGTAGCCCTACCCACTGCAAAGTAGCAAAACGGCCTCACCCAGTATGTTCTGGCATCTGTTTTGTATCCTGCCTCTAATCGGTTGAAAAAAGAATACCGTTTTATCTCAAATTTCATTTTTGGTCTTCTCGGGTGCTGAAGCTTTAAGACCCTCTTTTTCATAAATCGACATTATGGCGAGGTAAAATATTTTAGCTTAATATTATTGTACGCACTTATCTTACATAAAAAGCAACCTATTTTCTCCAAAACTTTCTCTCATAAATTTTCGATGATGGTCTATCCCTCCAACGGGAATAGTACAATCAGAAAAGTTGCATCTACAGATTGATGCGGAAATACGAGCCGTACATACATCTCTACACCACCGAACTGACAACAACGTACGACAAGTTGCATATGCGAGAAAGCATAGGGATTTCCCTACCTGCCAATATTTATGCTTACATAATACGTATGCCGGGCATGCTGCTTGGTGTCTACATTTTGTTGATCAGCGGCTGTCCGAGGCAATTCAACTTTTTTAATGGTGTATTATTTCGTTAGACGTTTCGCTATTGTCAACCCCCTACCCGGTGAACTCTCACCAATCCAGGTTGGCTATTTGTACTTATGCATATTCCCCTTTTATGTATATTCAAGTATGCACCAGGAATAACTGATAAAAATTGGAGAAATGGCCAATTTTAAGCAATTCTCTGTCCCAATTTAACACAAAATAAAAAATGAATATTTTACCGCTATTTCCGGCCGCGATCATTCAGGGCTAACAGACTCAGCACCTCTAGTGGAAGTGCATTATCAATTCATCATGGCGTAGGAACAGAATAATTTTTGCAGGGCGAAAATCTTGATTTATTTTTTACATAGTAAAAAAAAAAAAAGAAAAGAAAGTCTACTTAATTACATGGGGATGATAATCGAGGGCTTCTTCCCAGTGAAAATGCCTACGTATGCTGTTTACAAAAATGCCATTATTTCTCTCATAAGGCCACAAACGGGTATTTCGTTAATATTTCAGCTTCCGAACTATGTACAGTAATAATATTTTCAAACTGGTACAATCATAATCATTCCAAACATAAAATATAAAAATAAAATATTGGGCGTTAAGGAATGTAATATTCTTCCGAGATGACTCGTAAATTTTATTATAAGTAGCGCTTTACAATCTTTTTATAATGCAATAAAATCATAGACGCATCTTTATAAATCGCATTGTTTTATTTACGTTTCTGATGAGCTTTCAATATTCGAAACGGGTCTTTCACAAACGCAGTAAGTGCATTTTTCCACTAATGCATTAATGCGTTCCCTTAACTGACCACCAGAAAATGATAAAAATCCTACAGCAGATTTTTGTCAGTACCTACGTTAGAAATAGGAACCTATTCTCAACGTTTGGTTCTTGTCATTGTTTCATTTAGTAAAAATAATTCATTCCGGCTCCGTTCTTTCAACTACCATAGGAAAAAAACAAAAAAACTAACAACATTGGAACACTGATCCTGATCCTGCATCATGATGATGTAGATCGTTGAGTGGTTGGGGTATGGTGGTTCAGAGATTGGATTGACCACTTTCATAGATCTTTCTCAAGCCCGATGTCATCAGAAAATTTTCAGTGTTGCAGCGTGCCAGATTTTTGTATATTTACCTTCATGAGACAGCCCAGTCTACTTCTGATGGAAATTGTGATATTAATTCGCAATTGTCATTAATTTCAACTAGGTATATTAACGAGTTTTACGAATTTTCAACGTTAATTTCATACACAGAGGTAATAAATATAGAAAAAGTCAAAAATGAAAACATGATAATGCAGTATACCTAGAAGACGAAATTTCGATGCTTCAAGAGTCCTCATTTTCACCTCAATACTCAATGGCCATAAATATGTTAAAGAAAAGACATAAATCACTGAATAACAGACAAATGTATGGAAATCTTTTAAGATAGGTAATAATCATTAGAATACACCAAACAACTGCCGAGTAATAACCTTATCAGTTCCAGCAATAGTGTTTCAGAACTGTGGAATTTTGCACCTCGCCGGCATCTTACTGGGGTCTTGCTATATTTTACAGTTACCTTGACAACCTGCTCTTTCCAGCATAATATTGTTTTTTTAAACTCGTATCATTCATTGAGATTTATTAAAAATTAACTTTGAAGAACTGCTGAAGTAGGAAGTACAATGCTGGAACCTAGGAAAGTTATACTTAGAATGTATACATATACGCAGTATCAAATATTATTAACATACATACCTTTTTTTTATCCACTGACCTCTCTTTTTGTGTATGTAGGAGACCGTTCTTTGAAATTGCACATCAGGTACACACTTGAATGATGGAATATTAATTTTATTTACTAAAATTTCAAAACTACTCTGCTTAAAGTGAGAGTTTGATAATGATGCAATATGGACGCTGTTATAGCGCAAGGGAACCAACCAACATTTATAAACAAAATGGGTTATTACGTTATTAGTATCATTGGAAAGAGCGTAAAACGTAGAATTTCTTAACATATTTATTGGGATGTTAACCTCACCTAGTTAGCGCTAGTATCGTGGTATGGTGACAAAATGGCGAGAACAACTAATAAGAATTGAAAGGGGATGCCTTATGTACCTTATCACTTCGTTATTACCGGCAGGGATACCAACTTCGGAAACTCAGGTTAACATCCCAATAGTCATTAAGTATTAAGAGAACAAGCAGCAATGCTGCACGACTAGGGTCGGCAAATGCTGCAATTCCTATCGTCCGAATTCTGCTAAATATTAACGCACTCTATATTCATCAATAATAAACAGCCTACAAAACTACGAACTACGACAGAATCGCCATCCATATTACCACTTGATAACGTCTGAGTACTGAACAACTTGAAGAATAAAAAAGCGATTGCAATAGGGTCTAGCCGACCCTAAAAATGAGGACTTTTCAACCATAGACATTGCATCTTCCTTACTGCCTTATTATATTTTGATTTTTCACTTTTTCTGCACATAATAAACATGAAAATGACATTGAAGTTTCACAGAATAAATTCATTAATATAACTAAAATTGAAGACAATTGCGATGAATTAACATTAGAATTTCCATCAGAAATGGGCTGTTCAGTCCATCAAATGTAAGCATAAAGAAAAATCTGACACATGCTAACACTGAAAATCTTGTCTTGATGTGGACGCTGTTAAGCATAAGAGAACCAACCGACATTTATAAACAAAATGAGTTATTAGTATCGTTGGAAAGAGCGTAAAAAGTAGCATTTTTCAAAATTGGGCCCCTCAGAGCTGGATTAAGGCATACTGCCGCCCTGTTCCAATTCATTTTTGCCGCCCTTCCAAATGTTGAGAAAAAGGGTGCCTCTGGCCTTCTGGCGCACCTTACACGTGTGTCTCAGGTTATGAAGTTTATCCTTTTTACTATTCGGTTTGATTTCAAAATCAAAGTTTTTTGACAAATTTTGCAGCTCTCAAAATTTTGCCGCCCTGTTCAACCGAACAAGTCAAACATGCGTAAACCTGGCGCTGGGGCCCCTGATTCAAAAATGTGTACTCACGTTGAAAAAAGCTTATCAGTAAACAAAACACTATGTCATATAGTTTCTATATGGCTCTTGAACTTCAAATCACATATTCTCAACAGTAGCCTAATCTAGGATGAAATCATGCTTGTGATTTTGAGGGTATTCCTTTACAAAAAACAAACAAAAAAAAACCGTTAAATGAGCATATTTCTGATTTTTTCATAACTTTTTTGGCCATGGGAGGGGGGGGGTGTTGGACCCGGAAACCCCTCCCCGCTTAAATACGCCACTGATCTAATTCTCAAAAAACAGGTTTTGCTGGTTGGTTCCTTTATGCTTAACATCGTCCATGTCAGGATGTCACCAGGAAAAGGTGGACACTGTTAAGCAAAAACCGGCCAGGCAACATTTGTTGACAACATGTTATTAGTATCCTAAAAAAGAGCGTAAAATGTAACATTTTAAATTCCTCTCCCCCCCCCCTCTTCCCCAATACAAAAATGCGTATCCATGTAGAAAAAAAACTCATCAGTAAACGTTATGTCTGTAAACCGACATTATTCATTTGCTTTTAATATTACGTTTTCGCAAAAAAACAGATTTTGTTCGCTTGGCAGTTTTTGCTTAACGTACCCACCAATTGGATTCTAGAAAATCCAAATGCTGAAATTCGGTCAATTTGGATTCTCTTCTGTAAAATCTAGAAAGAATATTCTAAAATCCAAGATTAATCCAAAAAAATCTGTAAGAAATATTGATAAGGCACGTGACTGCTTGCTGTGGGTCGGATTGTCGGGATCGTCTGCATTCGTCGATTCCGAAGAGGAACTTACTTGCCTTCTTTTTTTTCTGATAATATATTTATCCATTGTGACAATATTATTTTTCAATCGCAGTTGCGACGTTTCTTTGCTTTGCAATCAATCATTATTTGACCGCAACCGGAAAGGAAAACTCAGAACTTAGAACACAACTAGAACTTTTCAACCTTATCAACGTGCGAACAAAAACAAGAACACCCGAAAGAAATAAATATAGGAATTTGTATTTCTGTGTATGCGAAATGCATTCCCATTTCAGAGTGGGTACTATCACTATCAGGGTGGCATCATTGTAGGAAAAAAATACTCAATTTCCCATTCGAACTGTTATACTAGGACTAATTTCTATTATTTTACCAATTTATTTAAATAAACGCAAGTGAAAATAATAATAAGTGCCACATTAATGTGGCACTTGTGCCACCAAGTACCACAAAATACTGAAGAGCCACTATAAAAGCCTCAAAACCCGCTGGTGCTTCAACCTCTTGCAATAATTATATTCTGTGTATAACAGCGAACGCGATCTGGTTAAAAACACTGCGCACTAATTTGTATATGAGTATGGAAATACCCCCCTAATAGGCACCAAGACTATTTTTCGTATTTCGCATGTAGATAGCATTACTAGCCATTTGCGCTCATTCCCATTGAAAGAACGAAATTTTTGGTGCCACAATACCGTTTAACCTTACATTTTGGTGCCTCAATGACTGAAAGTAAATCTACATATACGCAGTATCAAATATTATTAACATACATACCTTTTTTTTATCCACTGACCTCTCTTTTTGTGTATGTAGGAGACCGTTCTTTGAAATTGCACATCCGGTTCACATTTGAATGATGGAATATTAATTTTATTCACTAAAATTTCAAAACTACTCTGCTTAAAGTGAGAGTTTGATAATGATGCAATATGGACGCTGTTATAGCGCAAGGGAACCAACCAACATTTATAAACAAAATGGGTTATTAGTATCATCGGAAAGAGCGTAAAAAGTAGAATTTCTTAACATATTAATTGGGATGTTAACCTCAGTTAGCGCTAGTATCGTGGTATGGTGACAAAATGGCGAGAACAACTGATAAGAATTGAAAGGGAATGATTTTGTGAAATCATTCCCCTTATGTACCTTATCACTTCGTTATTACCGGTAGGGATACCAACTTCGGAAACTCAGGTTAACATCCCAATAATCATTAAGTAAGTATTGAGATAAAAATGAGGACTCTTCAACCATAGAAATTTCATCTTCGTTACTGCCTTATTATATTTTGATTTTTCACTTTTTCTGAACATGTTAAACATGAAAATGACATTGAAGTTTCATAGAATAAATTAATTAATATAACTAAAATTGAAGACAATTGCGAATTAACATTAGAATTTCCATCAGAAATGGGCTGTTCAGTCCATCAACTGTAAGCATAAAGAAAAATCTGACACATGCTAACACTGAAAATCGTGTCCTGATGTGGTCGCTGTTAAGCGTAAGAGAACCAACCGACATTTATAAACAACATGAGTTATTAGTATCGTTGGAAAGAGCGTAAGAAGTAGCATTTTTCAAAATTGGGCCCCTCAGAGCCGGATTAAGGCATGCTGCCGCCCTGTTCCAATTCATTTTTGCCGCCCTTCCAAATGTTGAGAAAAAGGGTGCCTCTGGCCTTCTGGCGCACCTTACACGTGTGTCTCAGGTTATGAAGTTTATCCTTTTTACTATTCGGTTCGATTTCAAAATCAAAGTTTTTTGACAAATTTTGCAGCTCTCAAAATTTTGCCGCCCTGTTCAACCGAACAAGTCAAACATGCGTAAACCCGACGCTGGCGCCCCTGATTCAAAAATGTGTACTCACGTTGAAAAAAGCTTATCAGTAAACACTATGTCATAATTATAGTTTCTATATGGCTCTTGAACTTCAAATCACATGTTCTCAACAGTAGCTTAATCTAGGATGAAATCATGCTTGTGATTTTGAGGGTATTCCTTTACAAAAAAAAACACCGTTAAATGAGCATATTTCTGATTTTTTCATAACTTTTTTGGTTCGGAAAATTAGAATAAAATTGAAGTTTGAATTCGGAGAATTAAAGGAAGGGAACGGGAACCTAATGTCTGATTTTTTTCGACATTTGGACGCTATTCAGCAAAAGGGAATCAACAGGCAAAATCCGTTTTTTGAGAACACGTGATCTGAAATTCAAGAGCCATGTAGAAACTATAAGACATAGCGTTTACTGATAAGCTTTTTTCAACGTGAGTACACATTTTTGAATTGGCGGCCCAATTTTGAAAAATTCTACTTTTTACGCTCTTTCCAATAATACTAGTAACTCATTTTGTTTCCAAATGTTGGTTGGTTTCTTTCCGCTTAACAGCGTCCAAAATTTGGCATTGCTCTTTTCGGACCGGACAAACAACAACAACAACAAAGATGCAATGCTATTTTTCTACAAAAAAGAAAATCACTCGGATTTCGATAAAAGGAGCTCATCTGAAAGGAAATTTTATTCGCTACAAGGCATGTTCTTTTCAATTTTCCGTTAAACGCATTCATTCTCGAGATATTTTGAAAAAAAACACTAAAATTGCCATAAACTGCTGCGCTGAGAACTCCCCCTTTTTGACCCCGTTTCCTTATCAGGTTATTATCAGTTTTCTTCAATCGATGCTAGCGAACCTACAATTTGCCCGGTCCCCTTACCGCCCTTGGTCGCTTGGTCTTTGACTTAGCGTTTACTGGTTCGAATTTCGAATTCAATTTTCAAGCCCTCCACTACAGACTACACAATTTCATGAAAACAGTAACTCTCTGAAATCCTAATTGCAAAATTGAAGCCGGCTTTTCATTTTCCACATTTTCACATTTTCCGACTCCATTTAGATCACCATTCATCCGTTTTCCGTGGTTTCCAATTTCTGTTTTTCTTTTAGCTGACGAGTATCTAGTGTTTTGAATTTAGTCGTCGCTCTTACTGTTTCGTTTTTACAATATACGAATCTCGGTTATCTCTCTGCATATATCTGCTTTCTTTTGGCAAATCATCTTTTCTTCCGAGAATCATTCTCAAGGTGTTACGGAAATTCGTTTCATCATTTGCGTTCGCTAGCGATCAATGATTAGCCCTCCAGAAGACGACTGAAGCACCCGAACTGAAATGGTAATGAATATTTTACGTAAATCTACGTCTAGTGGTTTTGTCCGCAAGTGTAGTAGTAGAAGTGCGTCATTTCAAATCGAACGACTGCAGACGCGATCGCTAATAAAATTAACTGGAGAAGATGTTTTCACCTATCTACAAGGCCTAATCACAAATGACGTGAATCATCTCAGTGAAGATAAGAATGCGTTATTCGCTCACTTTCTCAACAACAAGGGAAGAGTACTATTCGATACATTATTATACAAAGGTCGCGAAAACGAACTGCTACTCGAATGCGATTCCCTGGTCAGGAATGACCTCATAAAACATCTCTCCATTTATCGCTTACGAAAAAGAGTCAACATCGAACCGATGAGTGATCACGTTTGGGCGATCTTCAGCGAAATAAACTCCATTGATACTACATCACATTTCAACAATACTGAGAAATTCACCATTTGCAACGCACCAGTGTTAGATAGTGATCCGAAGTATAAATTAGTAGAATCAACATTACGAAACCAAAATATTAACGCATTCAGAGACCCTAGACTGTATGCTCTCGGCGTACGAGTTTTTGCCCCGGAGTCCAAAAATATTATAGACGCAGTTTCGGAATATGGTGTGAATGCGAGTGCATCCACTCGCTACGTGATTTTGAGATACAAACTTGGAGTATCTGAAGGTACTGCCGAACTACCTATTGGAAAGACGTTTCCTCTGGAGGCGAATTGCGATTACTTACATGGCGTTAGTTTCCACAAAGGATGTTACATCGGCCAAGAACTAACTGCTCGTACTCATCACACGGGTGTTGTGCGTAAGCGAATGATGCCATTAATTTTGTCTTCTGTTCCAGACCAAGAACTCGAACAAGATTCGATAATCGTTACAGAAGACGAGAAAATAGTGGGCAAATTACGTGGAGTACACGAGAATTACGGAATTGCATTACTGAGAATTAACGAAACCCTGGAAAATGCTTCGAAATTGAAACTGAATGGCATATCAGCCATCACATACAAACCATTCTGGTGGCCACAAAAATTGAAAGAAGATTTATCAAAAGATTCTGCATTGTAGTCAACCGGGGATCAATGTCGAGCTATCCGAACTCTTCGGATGTTACTGAATCGTTAGTACCATTGTGGATGTAGTTCTCTTGCAGGTATACGGTGTTCGTGTTATTCTAATCTCATAATTTTTTGTACAGACTATTCTGTGTCACGATCGTGATCCTCTAATGGAAGCTGCTAACCACATTGCCAAAGAATCATTTCAATGTTCGCATTGCACATTGAAAGAAAACTATCATTATTTCGGAAGAAAACCTCCTTTCAACAACCAAGTTCAATTCAAAGAGGATTGCTATGTCTTGAAAGATCCATTTACGCCTCCTAACAAGTACCAGTTCCTTATTCTAGGCGGTCACTGTTCGGTATGCTCGAATGCCGTGTGTCTGAGTCCAGAATGTAGTATTTTCTTTACCAAACGATTTTGTAATAACTGTATACGCGATAATTTAAATGAGTTTCCCGTTCAGATTCAAACCCGATTCTTGAAAAGTCAATCCTAGTTCTAGATCCTATTATTTCAGTTATATTGTGATTGGAAATTTTCGGGTCTTCACTCTTTGTTTCTAAAGAATGTTTTACCTAGTAATTATTTCTTTTGATTCAGGTTACAATCAAGTACCTACCGAAATGTATCCGCTTGAGTACGAAATAATCAGTTGTAACTTGATGAAAAAGTAAAATAAATAATGTATTACCATGTATTTTTGTGTATTATTTAATAATGTTGACGGTAGAACAATTATAGTTCCTTACACTGTTCAACAACGTGAACCGAGATCTGCGGCATTCAAGTACGTAAACTAGGTTCATATTAAGGATTCCCTGGTTTTCTTCTTCTTCGGTTTAACAGATAACTTTTCGGCCAATATTTTCTTTTTCAATTCTGTAGCATTTTGCTTCGGCTTCTACAAACATAAAAGCAAAATTAGTGCTAAATTAACAACTTTCGGACACATCATGAAATTCAGGAAGGATATGATGAGGGTCAACATTCATCTAATTAATGAAATAACCTTTTTGTGGACTTTTTCATTAGTATCAGATTTTTTAGGTTTTTTAAACTTGTTCTTGGTTGCTACAAACGATGCTGGAGCTTTCGAATTTGACTTCACCAGTTGCTTTTCCTTCTTTTTATCCATCTTTTTCTTTTTCCCGGCACTGAATAATCGAGATACTCTAATTTCTCTACCATTCAATTTCGCTTCATTTAAATTCAGCGCTAATTCAACGGAATCTGTGGACTAAATAACACTCGAATTAGTACCTGAGCGGTATTTGAACACAATATTACGAACACAAAACACGTATGCTATGCAGTCATACCTCGAAGTTGACATAACCAAAACCTTTCCCGACACCGTTTTGAGAATCTCGCACAACCCTTACTCCGACTATTTTACCACACTGTTGGAACATTCCATACAAATCATCATCTTTAATATCTGGAATCAAAAAACATCATGAAATAATGCGAACTACGAATTTTAAAACGAAGTGTCAACAAGAACTTACTGAAAGGTAGATTGCCGACAAAAACTCCTTTATTCGTATCGTGATTTTTCTCGTTGGATAAAGAAACTCGTAAACGATGATCATTGAACACTTCTCCA
Source organism: Acanthococcus lagerstroemiae (assembly GCA_031841125.1). Classification (NCBI taxonomy): domain Eukaryota; kingdom Metazoa; phylum Arthropoda; class Insecta; order Hemiptera; family Eriococcidae; genus Acanthococcus; species Acanthococcus lagerstroemiae. The sequence continues at coordinate 72,582,726 of CM063106.1, read as the reverse complement.
TTTAAACTCAACGCTTTCTGCGCATCGGCCGCAGTCTTGAATAAGGCGTACAGCATGAGAGGAGGATGATCTTCTGGTAATAGAGATTTGTTAATGGCAACTTTTTTTGGAAGCTTTGCAGCCAGTGGTTTGGCTCCTCTGAGCCATGTTTTTTCTACTTCTCCATATGTCTTTAGTAACTTCAAGACTTTCTTCTTTTTAAAACTGACGGGGAGATTTCCTATGAATACGGTTCTCGAATCACGAGAATCTTTATTTTCCGAAGGTAACAGTTCAGTTGTTGAAACTTTAGAAATATTCACGTCACTGAAAAGAACAAAATAATTAGGTATATAATATGATAATGTAAACCAACAATCTTTGAGTTAAAAGTTATTTCATAACTTGAACGAGATTTTGGATATACGTAGACAAAAGGTACAATTGAAAATGGAATATAATTTCAGTTCATGGAACAATAGATAAAATAAGAAACAAGTTACAAAATTGACTGAAATATTTCCTCTTCACACATATCACGAGTAAGATAATAAAGATTTCGTTCGTTACCTGCTATTGGTCGCTGTTTTCTCTTTCTTGGACTTTTTCGCGCCGACTGGTGGACTGTCAAGCAACGCTGTTTCTTCGAGGGACAATTTCTTCTTTCTTTTCTTGACCGGTTTCTCGCCAGCTTCGCTTCCACCTAATCCACTTTCCACCAGTCGGGGAATTTTGTGACAAAGTTGTATGCTTGTATCAGACGAACCGGCTTTACGTTTTTTACTCTTTTTCTTTTCAGTTACGCCATTCTCGACCGACGCTGGAATTAAATCCTGCTCTTCTAATAGGCTGTACACAGAATTCCTCCGTTTTTTCTCAGGGCCACTTTTGGCTGACTCATTCTTCACTAAGTTCTTTAGTTTTTCCAATTTATTCTTGATGCCATCGTTATTATTCTGATTAGGATTTAAACCAGCCTTCTTTTGTCTTTTTTTAGAATTAGGATTAAAAAACTTCTTAAGTTTCATGTTCACAGTTGACTGAAATCAGAAAAAGCAGAATTACATCAATTATAAATATCTAGACAGTGGCCAAGAAAAAGAAACTGCAACACATCGTGTTCAAAGAGGATATATCAAGATATGTAATACATATTTCCACTACAATTTCAAATAAGAAAATTCTTACTTTTGCAACAGATGAACGTCGCCGGCACACGAAATGTTAATACTCGTAGATTGAATAACCGACTCAAATCATGTTCTCATTGATAGGAATTCTATTAGAAGCCTCCGGAACAAGGTAGTCTCATAAATGTCAGTTAATGTAATAAATATAATAACTTTACAGCACAAAATTCAGTAACACGTACATCTTTTTTTTTTAATAACAAGATTTAAAGCACATTGTACAGAAAATTCAATTTCAAAATAAACTTTATGTCCTTATCACATCTTATCAAGACATCGAGCAAAGCAGTGTCACCATTTGATGAATTTCAAAGTGAAATCGTATTCTTTTCCCTTTTACATGAAATTCTTCATTACATAATTACACTCTACACAACAATATTTATTTGAGATTTTGTAAAAAAACAATGACATAAGAACATACAACATGATTCTATAGGTATTTTCAACGAGGAATATATTTAATGCCGATGTTAATTTTTGGATTAAAGTCCATTTCCTCCCGTATCTCCCATCCCAAATACGAATTTTAGTATCATCAAGATGATATCACTGATCAAATAACTATATACGACGAACGTCTACCTCCTGAGATGATTTTTTCGGGACCCACGACCCACTGCCACTGTTATCTGCTCTCGTGTGCAAGCGATATAAATATAATAATACATATTTTTGTCTATGGTTGTGTAGCTATTCGTGGACGACAAAAAGGAATAAAACGAAAACAATTCAATAAAATTTTAACTTTGAATTTATGGAAAACGAGAGGTTCTCGAGAAAAATGGTTAACGCCATCGCATTCAAAATATAGCTAAAATCAATTTCATCTCATTGTTTTTTATGCTGTTGCGTAGTGTTATTTTTCTACTTCACAGAACTTTCCATTTCTAAAGAGATGAAGGAAAAAGGTTGAGTCTTGAAGTTGTACTTCATTTCCTTTTTTCCCTCTGCCGCACTCCGCAAGGCATTCAAGAGCACAGCCAATTCGTAATATGCTAATATGCTAATGCCCCTTACATACTATGCCGTTCCGGCAGCACGGCGTAGTGTGAACTAATGCTGAAAGAAATTCGTCAAGGTTTCAGTTCTTAAATTTTGGGATGAGCGCACCAATTCTGTCATTTTATAAAACATATTCGTTGCATAATTAATTTATTTTCTGCAAAACGATACATGATACCAATTTTCCAATTTTACCGCCAAATTTGAATTCTGGTGTAGGTATGACAGCATATAATTTGAAATCTGTAACAACCATAATTTCATTACATATCCTTCCCCTATGTTCATTTTGGAAATTGTATTTAGGTTACACACGTAATACATTGCATACTCTTGAAGTGAGAAATCAGCTCATCCTCCGTCCAATTACAACTGGTAATGATAAGCAGGCCATTCGGCTTCAGAAGATCGTGAACTTTCTGAATGTAACTCAATCGTTTATCCATGGTGCTGTCTGGATTTAAACATATAGCATCGTAGGTACCCTTATCAAGCGCAAGAGCGAAACAAGGTTCAAATTCTTCGGTTAATAAATCACAAGCCTAGACATAGAATTTCAACTTGAGAAAACTGTTTCGCTCAACATGAAAAATAAAACTGGAAGTTGGGAATAGTAATTACTGAAGTATAAGAAATAATGAGATCGATTTTTCACGAACCTTAAATGTAATGATTGAGTTCATATTCTGTTTTGCAATAATAGATGATGCCAACTGCACTGCTTGTTCGGAATAATCTACTCCAAGTAAATTTTGGAACCCATCTCTCGCCTTTAACAATTGATCATGATTTAAAATATTACAGGATAGATGGCAAAATGTTAAATAAGCAATTCTCAGGAGCTTGATTAGCTTCAGTCTTTCATTAGAATATCAGCAACGTAATGCAACTGGGACACATTATTATAGGGTAGACGGTAAAACTTTCAAATTAGCATCTTTCAGGAACTTGATTGATTTCAGTCCTTCATCAGAATACCAGCAACGTAACTGGGACATATTGTCACGAGAGCTGGTTCTCCTGAGTTTAAAAATAAATTAACACTACTCAGATTTATCCATTTTTGACTTAGGTACTTACCAATTCAACCAGCATCATTCCATTTCCACAACCAAGGTCAACTACAGGCTCATTTTTCGAAATAGTGGGATTAGATCTTAACCATCTGAAAACAAACAAGTTAATATTACAAAATGATAGTCATTTACAGCTATACGTAGTGATTAGGCGAATAGTTCATCGAATATACACTTCCATTAAAAGTTACTGTTAACATTAATATCAGTCTAGATCTAGAAACAGTATTGAAATATGATCGTACTCTGTGATACGAAAAATGCTTTCCTCTCCAAACCAAACTTCACCTACGTCACCATGATCAGCAAAATTATCCAGTTCATCTTGATACACTCGATCCCAGCTACCGACAAATACATAAATCTTGGTTTAAGAGATTGACAACACAAGAAAATTCGTGTTTGTAACCAGGAGGAATGCATACCTACTATTCTTTAGTTCCTAATTCGGATGCATTCAGTTCGCTGCTCTCATCAGATTCCATGTTCTCTGAATTAGAATCAACTGTTGATCAGCTAGTCACAGTCGCTATTGAATTTTTTCAAAATTCTGCACTACAATCAGAAATATTAGCAGAAAATTACCGAATATCAATTACCATCTTGTGATTTGTAAAGAAAAAGTGAAAACCGGAAGTACGGAAAACTTTAGAATCCGATCTCACATGGAAAGTTGATAACGATAACAAAGAATAACAACTGATAATTTCATCAGTGATACAAAAAATGTAAAAACTAAACATACGTAACTTCGGTTCAAGTTTCGTCATTCGTCCTATTCGTCCACGTCTACCGTCTAGTTTCGTCCTTTCATCCCATGACAGACTATACAATGACATTCACCGCAAGCAGAAAAGGAACTTCAGGTACATGAGCGAATAGACCTTTTTCTGGTGATGTCAGGTCAGGGTAAGATTTTCATTAAAGATCAGCCTTTAGATCAGCTTTTCGATTATCAAAATCTGACAACACTGAAGAGGAAATGAACAAAAAAATAAAGTGATAACCTGATAACTGATGTTAAAACTCAGAAGAGAAGAACAGATTTTGGGATTTAATGTCCCCTAGTTTTGTCAACTATTTCACCATTCTGTTACACTCGGGGATCCTGAGTTTTTTTGCTGGAAGAGTAACTCGAAAGTTGTAATCATGACGAGTCATTATATGTTCTTACCCAGTGGTTTCCCTAGCCTGCCATTGAAGAATGGAATTGGTCGAACTGTTTGCCAGTTGAAGCGAGTCACCATCAAATTCTGCAAAAGTAGCGGTACTAGCAGCGGCGTCAGGTAGGCGTACTTGGTTTAAACTAAATAAATGCAGTAAAGTTGACTGTAAGTTAGAAATGGTCGCTAACATTCTGTGGTATGCTAGTTGCCAAATACTAGTTGCCGGTTACCGGCAAATGTATGTGTTCGCGATAAAGCGTGAACTGCCTGCCTATTTTCATCATCATAAGAGGCGTATGGACGGGAATATGGAAACCATCAATTATATGATTGGCTTGTATCACCCATCAGAAAATGCATGATGATGAATGTTATCAGATGGATGTGGTTTGAATTGTTTCTGTACCTTTAATGTTGACATTATGTATTATAGACACTGGATTGAGCAAGATATGCTCGAATTCGCGAAAAGCAATCCGGAAGTAGTTGTCTATCTGAAACCAAGGAGGCATCATGCGCCTGTAGTTATCTCGGAATATTGTAAGTTAGAAAGGAATGCAATTACCGAATAATGTACGTGAAATAATCTGTCCCTTATGTGAACTGTACCCTATACGTTCGATATTGTTATTCGTATTTTGCAACTTTGAATATTCCCGGGTGAAATTATTGTGTTAATTTCTTTTTCCAGTGAACGGAGAACGACATTACACAAACATGCATAACTTTACCAGAGATGCTGTGTCGAAATGGCTTACATTTTTTCGGACTCGCGTTGGACTTCAAACAATTCGATTCAGAAAAGTGCACCATACTTCAATTCCTTCGATCCAAGGTGTATGGCATCCATTTGTGAATAAGGATCCAGAACTAAACATAACGACATTCCCATGCGTTCGTATATTCAAATGAATTGTTTCTTAGATCATTTTCGGCTGTAATTCTCTGATTGACATTGCTGTATGCAATTTTCGATTTGCAGGCCAAATTGTCTCAGCCTGCTCATATGCCCGAGTCCGCTACCGAACGTTTACGTGCGATGTTCGAGAGACACAAAATCACTGAACAAATTGAAGAAAATCTAGGGGATCACGTGAAAATTGATGTCCAGCGATAAGGTGAGCTTGTGTTACTTGGTATCAGTGATGGGTACGATCACTTGAGAAATTAAGTCAAGTCGCTGTCAAAATTACTCGTTGAAAATTGAGCTCAGGTTAGCATCTAGACCAAGATATTGATGATTTTAACCTTGCAGTAAAGCCCTACACACGGGGGAGTATAATGGGCCGCCATTTTGGCGCACACCCTGTCCGTGGATTCCGAATCCGACCATGCGGAGCGTACCGCGTAGTCAATTCGGCATCGACGGGGGTGGTGTGAGTCAAAATGGCGGCTCATAACACTTGGGTATGTAGGGCTCTACTTGCAGTAACTCGATATAACTCATTAATTGTATTAAAACTTTTTGAGGTTAACTTGTTATAACTTTAGTTAAGACTGTGTTGAGACTCCATGAGACTATTTACATATGGAATAAAACTAGTCAAGATTTCTTACATCCGTGTTGAAACACGTTCGACTTCCTTAGACTACTTTTGACAGTATTGAGTTCTTTTAGGACACTAGCACCACTTTTTGAGACTTCTTAGGACTGTGTTGAGATTCCATAAGTATTAGGACTTATTAAAGATGAAAGTTGCTGTTGACATCAAAATGAGCCTCCATCAGCAGCTTCGTGGCTAACTACAGAGGAAGGAGACTTGTTTAAATTGCGTTAGGATTCCAGAAGACTCATGTAAACTGGGTTATAACTGCTCTAAGTATACACATTGTAGGGCATGATTTATTTAATGCAGATAACTGATGAGAAAAAGAATTGGTAATTTTTGCCAAATGTAATTTTGACAAACACTGAAAGGAAAGAATAAACTATAATTGAAGAGCTTTTTTTCAAAGTAGCAAGGAAGTTTTGAGTTTTTTCTCTGCTTCGTTGAACCATAGTTACAGTATGGTGAAGTATTTTGTTACTAAAAGATTATGGGTATGATTGTATACAATGTTGCCAACTTTACTAATGCAACAAAAGAATATCTGGCCTTTTTGGAGCTGGAGGCTTAATGAAGTAAAAAAATTGAGAACTTTTCTAGATGTGCTAGCTTAGGCCACATTAAAAAATGTTTTTCAGTTCTAGCAATCTACCACCCTCCCCCCCCCCACCCACAGAAAAAAAGTTAAAATGTTTTGTTTTTCGTTTCTAGGAAACTGTTGCATTTGAGAATCATAAACCTGAGATCATAACTGTTATCGTTAGTTCAACGTGTAAGTAGTTTACCTATTTCTGTAAGTGTGAAAACAGGTAAATATAACATTTTGTTTACATTATTATGTTGATCTTTGGCGTGTAATATTGTTCGTTTGGTTATTACAACCGAAAAACCTGAATTAGTGTGTACCATTCAATCTGTGCTGGTAGTTATGATCATTACTTGATACATGCTCATGGTTCATGTAGGAAGGTAGAATACAGCTTCGGTTTGAAACTGATTATTCTGGACTGGGGATAAGAATGGAAAATGTTAGTTTGCCTAATCTACTACAACGAACACCCAATAATTGCCTCACGAAGGGATAATAATTTATTAATACCAACACAAAACCAAAGAATGACAAGAATCTTGTTCACTGGGTTGTGGAAATCCGTAATCGCGATTTCAGCTTCTCGTAGAATAATTTTCGATGAAGCTCTTTCCATTCTGGTTTCGCTTTCGAGCGTTTTACCTGACCGTCCCTAAGAAGAAAAATTATGATTAGTGGCAGAGATTCCACGTTTTGTTTAGCTAATGCAGTACGAAATTAGCACGTACCAGGTGAGATCAATGACGTTCATTTGTTTGGCGATTTCACTTTTTACTCGGTTCGCGAACTGTACAGCCGTCTCGTCGGGCTTCCGCCTTATGGGTGGCAAATACCAAATGTCGCCGACGATGCACCAACTGGTCATCATCTCGAGAACATGTTGCAGGGCTGACTGCTTGCTACTGTTCCAGAATGCATTACCGAAACGAGAATCGTACTACAACAAATTCGTAAACGCTGAGTAATAGATGTTATACTGTAAAGATTATTGTTATATTCCTTAGTTTGTCTCCACTTTTCTCTCTTTAGTGCTTATCTTTTCATTTCTGAGAAGGATTTTCACTTTGTATCCTTCCTTCCCAGTTCTGTGCCTCAACCATTCCCTTTAAAAGCAATAATATCCCTGGATGTCTTGTATGTCCTGTCATTTTAATTCTCTTTACAAATTTATATTCCAAATTTCCCTTTCCCTTCTTATTCGCCTTAATACTTTCTCTTTCCTGATCTTAAAAGTGATCTTGAAAATTGACTGTTGTTCCTCCCCCCTTCTGATCCGTATAGGATTGCGCATTTCTGGTGAAACTTGTTAAATATGTGAGTGAAAGCTAATGGAGCTGAGGGCCAGAGAAAGAGCACAACAATACACGTTTGTTTGTGAGTTTAGTATAAAGAACGTACAAGCAGGCGAGTGAAGTCAATTTCATCAGTTTCTGTCGAATGTTGAGGTAAGCTTTGCTACTAACCAAATAGTGATCGTTGTGAAGTACTTGCACGTGATACAGCGTTAATATTTCTGTTTGACCTTGTGTACAAGTTTGTGGGGCGTGATATGGTAATGTGAAATGATGTAGAAATTACTAATGATGTGATAACAAACTTGATTAGGAGTTTGGAATTTAATCATATGAAATGGAAATAATTTTTTGATACCTCGAAACTACATAATAACGGCATTGAACTTTATGAGTTTTGGAATATTATCTGATATGAGTAGACGAGAACCATGAAATATTGGAAATTTTGAAGGATATTGAATTGCAATTGAATTGCACGTTTGTTACTTACCTTTATGGCGATGGGGTGAACCACCGAGCTTACTTCGAAAGCGCCCTTTTTGAACTGCGTCACAGCTGTATTGTTGATACAGGTGCCTTCTGGAAATATCAGAATAGGCGGATTCTCTGAGTCATTCACGTGTTCTCTGAGCCTAGAAAAGAGCTCATTATACTATCGTAGTCGAATTTGGTGTCGACTCGAGTAAATTTCAGCCCATTATCTGAACATCTTTTCAACGTATAGTGAATTTAATTGACTATTTCCAAATTTACGTGTGTTCAGTAACATTGCTGCTCTTGGGATCTCGTCGTCTGCGTGCGGGAATAAAAACGCAGAAAAAGATACCTAAAACAAACGTGCACGTGGTTTTCTTTTTCCAGAACTTGCTTGAATACTCGTCGGAATCTCGTACTGTGGCAGGTTACCTTTAAATACCATCTTAATGTAATAAGTACCTTCTCGCCACCGCCCCTCGGTCGGATATTACAGATCTATCGAACCATATGTGTGGTGAAGCTCGGCTCAAGGTCCTCTCCAAGAATCCGATGAAACCCGAATGCCTTTGCCCGGTCTATAAGAATGAAAATGAAGAAATTGTCGATAGATTGCTTTCAGTATCGAATGTAGCACATAGTCATAACTGTAAGGAAGAAATTGAGCGAATTACCAAAGAATAACTCTGGTCCACGTTCAACATGAGCACGTCAAATGGTGTCGTGTGGTTGGAAACGACGACGCCGCCTTCGGTTCGGTTTTCGACGTTGTGGAATCTCAAAACGCAACCCAACCATCGAGTTATTACATGGAAACACATCTGACTCACTGATTTGAAAATTACCTTCTTGTATTTTGAATTTGGGATGTAGCCGACTAGCGTCATACAGAGCACCAATAAGGAGAGCTAGATGAATATGAAATAGAAAGTGTAATATAGCGGGAAGCGGGAGTATTATTTAGTACAATGTATTTCGGGACTATACGGGACATAGGGGGCAACTTATTCTTCGCACGTGGTACTCAGCTTGGTTCGACTTTCTGCTCCCCTCTCAATCTTTTGAAATACCTCTACCCTCTCCGTCCACCTAAAGTATTAATTTTCCCATATGGTGCTCGAAATCTCTCATCAGATACTAGAGACTGTGAGCACCGCTGAAGTTGCCACCTATGATACCAAGGGAAGGGTGGTACAACTTTTATCTTCTTTACCTATTTCTCAGCAAAATGGTGCTGCTGAGACTCGTTCTTCCTAAAACTTGATTTGCTGCTGCGGATACAAGACTTTGCTTAGGTTCTGGGATTCTCGACTTAGTATTCCAAATATCTTATTCAGAGTTAGTGCAAGTCGAGTGCTTGTAAAAAGATCACATCAACATGATCCTTCTCTAAATTATTCTTGAAGTGAAAAGTCTCTAAGAGTTTGACATGTAAATTTTCAAAGATTGTGTATTCTCGAAACATTTATGTTGATAAGTTTGCTGATTGGGAACGTCTGAGGATATTTACGAATGTTTCTTCGATTTTGGGCCCTGAACTATGAAAACTTGGTTCCCAGTGTTTGACTTCAGGATCTGCTTTGTGACCTACTTTGAAAATTCTAACAGTAATTCTTCAGAATTGCGTTCTTTTATCATCTATTAATGGCCCAGGTAATGGGAACCTTTTGCCAAACATCCTGTGTAGCAGATTCAGAAGAGTGAGTTGGAAATTATGCATTTTTTGTTTACCGTGTAGCAACCCTGACAGAAAACAGACCTTTTCGTGATTGGTAAGGAGGAATAGACTTGCACTGAAGAAAGCTTTCAGGTCTGCTGATAAACGAAGTACAATCAGATTGGGAGAGGGTTCTTTATTAATGACTGCAAGATGAGGCAAGTGCCCCGTGTGGTCAACTGAAAGAAAAAGCCAACGGAGAAACGAATTCGTTAAAAATTTTAGGTTTCAGGAAGGGGGCAGGGGTGAGCACATTTTCTAACAGTAAAAGGAAAGTGAATTTTCTTTAACGATATGGGACCGCCGAACAAACCTCGTCTGTATTCAGCACCGGGAAAACTACCTCCTCCTTAGTAAGTTATTAGTTATAGTATTTTACTTACACTAAAGATACAGTTGAGTAGGCGAACCGGTAAGAGACCCAAGTATCTAAATAGGAACCCGATGAGCCAAAGTGATGCCTCTTGTAAGTTGTAGAACCGTAGATGCGGATTGGTTCTAGTCATTAGATTCCAGTTCTGTGTACAAAACATGAGCTTTAGTCTGATTAAAAAAAAGAGAGTACGCTGTTATCTCGGATTATGTAAGAAATGAACAGCACAGTGGTGCACCACTGTTGCCTCGTTGTTATTGGCGGATGAAAACGGGATCTTGGGAAATCAATCAATGAAATGATGGAATTTTCTTCCAGCATCCCGTTTTCGTTATTTATATGTAGTTTCGGGCACTGCATTTCCGATAGCGGTACCTAAGTTTTATTGTGTCACTATCAAATAACTGGGATGTAAAGACATCTGAAATTATTTTTCTATAGGCAACAATAAATTTATCTAAGTTACATAATGAAAGGCGTACTACGATATCATGACATTGACTGTAGTCTAAGACAGCTATTATATCATTTTGCAATGATCCACTTAAATTAGAAACGTTTTTTAAATAAGTTCCTTTTGCACCTGATATGCTGTCAAATGAATGAAAATATGAACTTGGGAATATCCGTTAGAAAATTCGATTACGCTCTGAACAGGGACATATGAAAGGACCCTAGAAAATCATTATGTGGAAAGGTTGAAAAAGTAAAGGCTTTCTTGCTGGCTTTTCTACTTGTCGATCTCGAAATCGGTTCACTTTAAAGAGTATAAAAATGTAGAAGGAATGCCACAAACTTGATCCATCTACTACTACCCAGATCTCACCTTATTATGTTTCTCTTCTCTTCAAGTATTGAAAAAGGTAAAGTTTACATTTCCATTTTTCGACCTGTCTCACAATTTCAGAAGAACCTGGACTACTGTACGGCCCGTCGTTTTCTTCACTTAGATTATTCTGGGAGGTCGATTCATGACAAAATTAATAGTTGGTACACCTATGTGAGATTACTTGTATTCGACTCTTTCCTCCTAAATGTTTTCTGCAATAAGCGGCAGGCTCTGGGTAATATTTTGCTTAAACATCTCATCCGCTAGCATACTGTGCAGTGTGCATGTTCACTTAAATTAGTAGATCGTCTACTCGGCAAATAAGTTACCTCATCGATCTCAGCAATACTTGCCTCTAATTTTTCAGCTTCAAATCTGGACGTTATTTGGTCTTCAACAATTGCTTCTATACCTGCTCTAATGTACATCGTTATGTCGGATAGTTCGTAGACGTTTCTCGAACTTTCTGAGAAATTCGGTTCCTCATCATCAAAATTATCCTAAAACAGTAGTTACATAATGCTGTTAATAGCAGTTGAGCTAGTGTAAGCTCGGCGATAAAAACGCGAATGATCCGTCTTGAAATTTGTAAACCTGTAACTTAGCTGGTTATGTAGCAGGTTTGTTTTGTTTTACTTTGTAGGTGTTAAGAAAATGTGTTTGCAGGTGCCGAATGTCCTGGTAATAATGAAGAAGGCACCTTATGAATGAAACTGCCGATGAAGACATCAGTTCAACGAAGTGTTCGAAAAATCTATTTTGGAGAAGAATTGCATCTCAACTCCAAATAAAAATCATTAAATTGGAAATTAGGCAACAATTTGTTTTAGGATCGAAAGGGTGTTTTTTACAGGTAATCTGAGAAATACCTATAGCCATTTTTATGCGACGATCTTTGCCAATATTGCTTTTCTGAGTACCCGGTTGAACTGATGGCGATAATCTCTCCATTGGTAGTGGTCGCAACTGTCTTTTTCTTCTTTCCAGGCAGTTTCACCATTCAACATTTTTTCCAAGTATCATATGTCATGTCAGCCCCTACAGAAATAGTTCGCAAACCTGTCCACTTGTTGACAAATTCAATGAGGTTTATCCACTTGATTCATACTTAATAAGTGCCAATCGATTTACACGAAATTAGTAACTAGCTCATGCGGTTACACCTTACCACTAGTTGAACGTGGAAATCGTCTCGAAACTCGGGTAACAATATGACGTCACGTTTGATAGTGGACGAGTACTTAGGAATGGCACCATTTTGTAAAATCGAAGGCGAATATAATTTACTGTCCAAATCATTAGTAGCAACAGCGTTTCTCTTGACCGGTGTGTCGTCCTCCAGTTCTTCAGTCGAATTCTTCCTTATGCGATCAGTGTACTGAAATCAAACCGATCTGGTTGAAGTTAAGGAATTCTTTTTATTAGTTTGTTTTGTGTGAGTGAGAACCAATGGCGCCTACCATGCGGTAAGTTTCCGGCAGATGCCGAGAAAGGGGGAATATGTAGATAAGTATAATATTTACGCCGACTGAAGAAAACATTGATTACATATTTGAGACATGACCGCCTTGTGGCCGAATATGCAATGAGAGTTTCAAGAAAGCTACTTATTTGATGAAACTTCGTGACCGAATTGTGGCCAAAATACGATAAGCTAGATTCTTCAGTCAACCAGGAAAATATGATTAGCTTTATGATTTTGCACTTATAGTCATGTTTCAGATGTGATCGGTGTTTTTGTCAGTTGGAAGCTTGAGAAATTGCCATATATCCTAGATGTTGTATATTGTCAACATTCTGAGTTTTCACATTTGATTTAGAAATCAAAGATGTAAGTCCCCCCTGGCGGATATTTAGGTGGTTCGTATCTTCAGCAATTTTCATGGCTGCAGTTGTTCAACTGTCGTATTATTTTGACGATTTGTAACGGTCTCTGGAAGTCTTGTAATTGCCAATACTTATGTTAGATAGCAAAGCAGCATTAGAATCTTGGAATAGCTCACAAAGAGACAAAGATCTGAAGAATTTGAGCAGAATGTCATTTTGTATAGTTTATAGGTACATGCATAAGTTACCATGAGATTTATTTATTATCATTTTCGCCGTACCGTTAATCGTTACTATTCACGGAAATTGTATTTTATGCTATAAAATAGAGAAACATAGGTACGTTCATGATGTATCTTATAGGTACATACTACATATTAATGGTTTTAGAAATCTGTTGGAACCATTTTCTTTATTCCTTATCAGTCGGCAAATAATTCATTTTTCTTCGAAATAGGGTTCCAACTTGGTACTTGTAATTATATCATTCACGTAATGTAAGTTTTCAATCTTATGTAGTGATAATACGTATCTCAGATTATGTAGGATAGGTATAGGTACCGAACTTTTCCATTTCTACATCATCGCATCAGGTACTTAAATAGGCTACAGTTTTTTCGAACTTGTAACTGGACTTATTACTCATCATAATTTCAATTGACGTTATTTTAAAACTACTGTTGCTCTTTGGTAATGATTTCATAAGCTTTGTATTTGATATTACAAAATACTTATAATATGATGTTCATTCAGCTGATACATCTAACCTAACCTTTAGGTTATACTGCTCTGCTTTTGTGCCAAACTTTCATCGAGAAATATGTAGTGTACTAGCTTATCAAACAAACAAATATCACTCTCGACATTGAATTTGTATTTTGAGAAATGGCGATGTGCTAGAGAAGTGGAAACGTGCAGTTCTGTTCAAAATGATGTACATTTTCCGTCTTTAAACCTCGTTTTCTTGTTAAAATGAATGTTATCGTACTACTGTCTTTATCTAATGCTCGAAAATAACTCTGATTTCCGATTGAAACTGATTAGTCAATATCATTGTAGCTTATTAAAGCTCTACATGTTATCAGGATGATCTCCATGTGCAAGCAGCTTATTATGAGTAGGTACTTTTTTTTCCTTTTTAAATCGCGATAAATATGGGAATGCGTATTGTGTATTATAGCAAAATGTAGACACACGTGTTCATTCTATGACAACGTTGCGAGGTATTAGTATAAAGATTTTAATTGGACGAGTATTTAACATTGTGTGCGTTGTACTCATTCACTTGAATTGTGCAAATTGTTAGAGTTTAGTTTTTGCATGAGACTTTTACAGTCATAAATAAGGTTCGCAATACAGCAGTTAAAACAAAACCAAGCGTTATCAATCACCACGTTAACACATGCAAAAAGTATTAAATAGAATATGAAATATAAAACCCATAGATACCTGATGTGAATTTGTATGAGATATTAGATCTATGTAAGTATTCGTTTTCCAAGTATCTCGAGCGAATATTTTTCTATCTAATGTTTAATTTTGTATCGTAAAATACGTAAAAACTGTTCTACTGATGAGGTCCTTCAATTCTTTGCTAGCAATTCCGATACTATATCATGTATTAGGTACGCCTGTGACTAAATCTCTAAAATATGTAACATATGTAACAGGATCCTGAGTGACAAAACACCAATAACATTTGAGACATGACCGAATCGCGGCCAAAACTGTAACAGTGAAAGTTTCAGCTAATTAGAAAGTTAATCTTATTTTATTTACTTTTCTAGTAGGCTGAAAAACCTTGCTGGTCACATTTCAGCCATAATGTAGTAACCTCAAATGTGACTGATGTTCCCGTCAGCTGAGGACCTCCAGTCAAATAAGAATAGGTATTAAATTTGATTCCTTGAATTCCGCATTTTCCAGGTATGCCGACTTTTTTCTTGAGTTTTGTTTCGTGTATGTGAGACACACTTCTGGTCTGCTACTTCTTTCCGTACCTACGGGTTATGAACTTTATGGGAACAGAGTTTGGAGGTTGGAACGTGACTTGTATGCAACATCAATGGTGCAAAAGACAGAAGTTAGATTTGGACTTTGAGCCAAGAAACACGAGTAAAGATTATTGCGAATTAGGTACTACACGTTTCATGTGTTCTAGTTTGAACCCACGAGCTAAAAATAACGTCAAAAAAGACATTAAAATTAGATACGTCAATACTATCTCTGTTGATATTTTGATACCTGTGGCAAAGTGGGGTAACTGTGCACACCTAACCTCGAATGGCTGTTCTTTGGAATTGAATGAACTGAGCAGAGAACTATTCATTGGACCTATATATCCTGCCTACTTACTTTCTTTTCCTTACTGAAAAATTTTAATGCTTTTAGCTCCTGCACTCAAAATTTACCGTTAAACAGAAGAAGTCAAATACGCACAATTCCCCATCCGCTGGGGTAATCTTGGACGTATTCTGTACTTAAACTAAAAATGCAAAAAAAAGAATTATCAAAATTTAAGTGATTCTATTCATTTTCATGAACCTGGATCAAAAACTTTGTTCTGAGATGGTGGATCTTGACCTACCTTTAGCACGAATATTCTAACTGATATCTCAGAATGTTTCATTAGGTACCTACCTATATGCGTTCACCTTGTACGGTAAAATAATGGGCATAATTACCCCAATTAGTGGTATAAACAATACCTATGTTTATCGATAATCGTGATAATTTTTCAGGATTGATATATGATAACTGCCGTGAATTATCGATTCTTGTCGATGTTATACGTCTTGGGGATTTGCAAAATGGGCATGGGCACAATTATTTCCCACCCTAAATTACCCCATTTTCCTTTGGTTATTCATGAAGGTCGATACTTTCTTCTTTTTTTTCTACACGGAGTGTTTGCGAATGTTTTGAATCTTTGAAGTTGAAGCAGAGTAAGTGCAAACATGTCCACAAAAATCGTAACTAACACAACTACCTAGTTGACCACTGAGTGTATATCTTGTGTGAACTGGATACATACAACATATTAATATCGCTAACGTGCTGTAAGGGCAAATATAAACCTTATTTAAGTAATTAAGTTATGGTTGCTCAGGTCAATATATTTTAGACTGGCTCGACTGATGAAAACACTAGTCAGTTTTGAAATTTTACCAAATATGTGCCCGAAAATGTAACAGTGTGAGTTTTCAGTCAACTAGAAAGTTACTTTTTTTTCTTTTTCTTTTTCTTTCTTTCTTTCTTTCTTTCTTTCTTAATTTACTATTCTGATTTGCTGAAGAATCTTTCTATCACATTTCGATCAGAATTCGGTCATGAATTTTTATCTACTATTCAGAATCTTCTAATTTGTATAGCACTGTGAAGGGCTAGTTTAACACCTCTCCTGGGTTGAAGAAATGTGCACTATACGCTCTTAACAGAAGGTTTTGAAAGCATTACTGGAGTATTTGTCTCCATTGTCGCATCTGACCCAAGCAACGCGCTCGCCAATGTGGTATAATTTTATCGGGAATTTTGAGGATCACGTTTCATCACTCTGATATTTTTTCCATAAGATGCTTTGTTCTCGAACAAAATACGAGAAACTGATTTTCAGGGCTTTGCATCACAACTGGGGAGACGCAAACGCCTGACAGATGGTGACTTCTTCCCCTTATTCCGTGTGCATTCTGAATATAGTTGAAAAAAAAAAATCCTTGCCAATATTATGTCCAACTTCAAAGTTAAATCTATTTTTCTCACAAAAATTATTTTAGCCGCAATTCTGTCAATTTTCGTGAAAATTACTCGTAAATCATTATTTTATTTTATTACAGCCTTGAATTAGGTAGGTACGTCCGTACTAATTCGCCCATTTTTGGGCATAGGCGTCCGTCACCCGTTTCCCCACCCCCTCTTTTGCGCTATTCTTACTCAACGAGGACACACAAATTTTGCAATTCGTCCAGCCATCTTGCAGCTGGTCTACTCTTACTCTCTTTTTGCTTTTTGTCTTATGGTACCTAATTCGTTAGTATTCTACTCCATTTCTCCCCTACCTCGATGTCCTGCAAAGCGATGAAAAATTTAATTCTTTACAAAATGGTGTAGTTTTTTTCTTTTCCTTTTTTTTGTTTGTAACATGATGAAACCAAAGTGACTGAGAGAAGTTACAAAAAATCAAACATTTTAGGACTCGTTTGAGCAGGGGAAGTGGGATATCAAATATCAAGTGTCACATCTGTAGTGTCTCTCTCAATACTGTATTAAATTACTGTAAAATAGTCAATTTTAAATCGGGAAAAGTTCTTTGTAACTGTATCTCGTAATAGTTAGGCTCCTACAGGTCTCGAGTGTTTTCATCTCAGTGGATATAGCCATTTAAAACGAATTACATACGTTTTCATCAGAACCGCTTAATCTAGAGAAGGTTAATTCAAAATACAAAAGTTGATGTTCCTATTTTAACCGGTTCAGCTTTACTACCTGTGAGACTTTGCAACAGAATAGTATTAATTTTCTTCTGGTATCGTAACTTATGCAGTAGCGTGGAAATAGGAGAGGGGGAGGATTAGACCCCCCCCCCCCAATACTATCAAAAAGAGCATTTCAGAATGCATTATAGAGCATTAATTACAGCAATAAGATGACGGGATATCTGCTACAGCGATCAATAACTCCTCCCTTCTCGAGAGACTGAAATCTTCCTACCTAATTACGGCAAAGTTGAGCAAATTTAGGAAACGTCAACTTTTTTTCCGATTCCATGATTGCAAGTACCTATAGAAAATGCATCAGATCAATGTTGTACTCGAAATTTTTTTAGCTATGAAACTAAGCATAAGGTTGAAAGCCAATAGGTCACTGATAACCTGCTAATAACTGATAACGTTCGAACGCCCCCATGCAAGATTTGTTGATTAAATCGTGAATTGTTTAAGGTTCTTAAGTGGATAAAATGATCTCCGAAATATAGAAAATAAAATAGGACTGAATGAGTTTTGAAAAAGTACTTATTTGTTAAAAATGGCGTTCGATCAGGCTTGGTGTCAGAATTTTATAGGGTGGATTTCATGATGAAGACTCTCACAGGTGATTGCGAGCAAAATTTTTTTCATTCTGAGAACTTTTTTGAAAAGAATTGCTGCATAGAAAACTATAACCAAATTCAGACATGAATTATGAGTTGACCACGTGAACATTAATTCTCTCGTCCGCATCACCCGTCTGCTTTCATATTTCGCAAGTGTGATAGATTATAGAATGAAGGAAAATTTATCAAGCGATTATGCCCTAAATGGAAAATTTTACAGATACTGTAATAAAAAAATATATGCATCATATTTAGAAATATCCCGTGAAACCCTTAGACGTTGACAGAAGCATCGAATTTGTATCAACATCATTTTTTCTAGCTCTTGTATCCAAGTACCCCAACGATATGAGAAGTATGAGAATAACTTAATTTATACGAAAATTATTTAGACTAAACCATTTGTCAAGTAGACATGTCAATGCAAATGTCAACAGTACAACTGGATCTACTTTTGTATAACTGCAATGTTGATAGTAATATGTCATACTTGTCCACTATAATGTCAACTGAAATGTTGACTATATACGAAAATTTGTCAACATCTACTGAACGCGCGCCAATTCGCTGCATATTACAGTGCGTATAGTGATGTCAATACATGCAGGTACTTGTTGACTAAAATGTCAACTGCATTTTACATCCACTGAACACTTGCTCATCACTGTGTCTATAAAAATGTATACTACAAAGTCGACAGTTAACCGAACATGAAATTTTTTTGTATGTGCATTGCGCACTGTTCATATGTGGACTAAAAATGTCCTGGATTTCAATACTGGCATTTTAGTTGACATGAATGTGTTTTACGGGATAATGCATTGAACGAGAACCAGCAAGAGATACCAATGAAACATGAGCATATGGAAATATGGGTTTTTCCCTGTATTCAGGCTGCAGTCCCTACGAATTTTTGGCTGTAAAATTTTATGTAGCTATTTTTCCGTTTCAACCCTGATATATGACTTATATTTTCTGTACTATCAATATACATATGTGCAAGGTAGGTAGTCCAGTAATACGGGTATTACATAAAAATATCAAGGGTGTTGCGCTTGCGCTGGTGGTTCTGAAAAGAAAAGGGGCAACCCTTTACAACACGGAATGACTTAAAGTAGAGTTGAAATATCTAAATGAGTAAAATGGAAATATGTTGCAATTTTTGCTATGCATGAACATTATCAGGATTTGGCCCATATTGCACGTTCTGATATCGTTACGCACATGAACTGAAATGATGCAGGTACTATTACTTCCTATAGAGGCGATTTGAGATTATATTTATCATAATTACAATCACGTCATAGTAGGGCGATGCTTGATTTGATATTGTACCTACTCAGTAGCAAATCCGCACTGTACGGAGGGACGGGGATCCTTGTATTTATTTTTTTCGATAAGGTCCCGCCAACCTATTGCAAGGTGATCGGCGGATGCCTTTCATACAGTCGTGGAATTTACTAACTTAATTATAAGTACCTACTACCTACGTAGTTTAATTGCGCCAAAAACCAGAATTTATTTACATTAATTGTAGGTTGTAAAAGTTTTGCAATCATTTTTTTTTGTTTGGTTTTTAACGAAAAAAATATGAAAAAACCCTGATTTATGCGTCACTTTGACGGTCACAGCAATCAACTGTGTCCACCCGTCTCAGCCCTTCAGCCCTTCCGAATATGAATTTCAAATAAAAATCACTGTAAAGCAATAAAGTATCTGCATCATCTTCCTTCAATTCAAAGAGGATCCAAATTACCCACATAATGGCAGTCAAAATAATTTGTTTCCTGCGCTATGAAAAACCATGAATGTCACCAAGCTCAGGTGCGCAATACAAAGTCGAATGCATTTTTTATCAGTATACCAAGTTTTATCAGCCAAATTATATGTTATCAACAACTTACTGTTTAGTACCTGAAAAAACCGCCTCATGTTGGGTGATACCATGCCGTGGTGAGGAGGCTTCAGCGTAAAAAATAAAAAGACTCTTTATGAGGTTATATATTGTTACAATCGTGACCAAAAGCACCTAGGAGAAGGCAAACTCCGACAGTTAAACCCTTTTGAAAGCAATGAAAAATTATAACAGAATCTCTTTCCAGGAAATGTACAAGCTTTTCCAAATATTAATTATTGATAATGGCGTTCCAGCAGGTGAATAATTTTTCCGGACGTAAAAAGCTCCCCATTCGAATGTCAGGGAGGGAGGTACTTGGGGGAGCATCGTCATCGGAAAGTTTTAAAAAGAAAGGCGCTATTCGGACCTAGCAGCGTGGTGGCCCGCTGATGTCGCTTTACGATTTTCCATTGAATTTCTTATCAACGTTAGGATAAAATGTACGATTTTATCCTAACGTTGATAAGAACACAAAAGAACTAGTTGTTGTTGAAAACTTTCGCCAGATGTCAGCCATTACGTTGCTAGGTCCGAATTAAAATAGGAACATCAATACCGAACCAGAACTTACAACAATAATACAAATGTATATACCTGCTAATACTCACGAGGACGAAGAAATTGAGGAAGTATATGAAGAATTAGAAAGACTTATGAAGCGCGTGAGAGGGGAAGAGAATCTTATTATTATGGGTGATTGGAATGCTAGAGTTGGTGAAGGAAAAGAAGGTAATATAGTTGGGGATTTTGGATTAGGAATGAGAAATGAAAGAGGAGAGCGTGTGAAACAGTTGTGTGCGAAGTATAACTTAGTTATAGGAACTACTCAAAATTAAAAATCATTATAGAAGAAGGTATACATGAAAGACTCCAGGTAACGAAGGTAGACATCAAACTGATTTTATTATCACAAAACGAACGTTTTAGGAATCAAATATTAGACTGTAAAACTTATCCAGGAGGCGATATCGACGGTAATCATAACTTGGTAGTAATGAAATGCAGGCTTAAACTGAAGAAACTTGATAGAAAAGAAGAGGTAAAAAGATGGAATTTGAAAAAGTGTAAAAATATTAATACCGGAGAGCATAGGTGCAAATAAGTAAGGGCTTGGGGGGTCAGCCCCCCTCCGCCTAAACTTCTAAATAGCCCTCCAAACTGAAAGATTACCAAAGAAAATGATGCAGAGAGTGGTGTTGCTTCATAATAAGGGGGCTTAAGTCCCCCCCCCCCCAGTTCTGAAACATATTTGCGCTTCTGCTGGAGGGAGATATCTAGAGGATATTGTTTTACAATTAGAGGCTGAAAAAACAAAGGAAATTAACAGTGTGGAAGAAGAGTGGGGTAAAATAAAGAAGGGAATATTAAAGTCAGCAGAAGAAAATCTAGGTAAAACTAAGAGAGAAGAAAAGAAACCACGGATGAAGGAGGAAATACTCAGAAAAATGGACGAACGAAGAAAATATAGATAAGAATGCAAACGACAGGGAAGGTAGATTAGTGCTTATCAAAAGTTATAGCATGAAATAAAGAGTGAGTGTAGAAAGGCAAAGGAGGAATGGATGAAAGAGAAAATGATAAGATAGAAGAGTTTATGAATAAAGGACAAATAGACTTGGCCTATAGGAAAGTAAAAATGGAGTATGGAGAAAAAAAGAAGAAAGCAAGTAGAATAACAAATAAGGAGGGAGAGCTTATTTACACTACTGAAGGAAAAGTGAAAAGGTGGGTAGAGTATGTAGAAGGACTATACAGTAATAATGGGGACAAAGAGACAAGAATGGAGAAGGAAGAAGATGTGGAGGAAGATTAGTGGGGAGACTCAATATTAAGAAGTGAATTTGACAAAGCATTGAGAGATTTAAAGAAAGGGAAAGCTCCAGAAGGGGATGAGATACCAGCTGAATTATTACAGAACTATATGTACCTACTTCATAAATTGTACAAATTAGTATATATTTATGATAAAGGGGAAATGCCTAAGGACTTTAAAAAGAGTGCTATTGTACGAGTAACTATACCAAAAAAAGCAGGAGCAGATACGTGTCTTTAGCGTGCGTCAAAAATATTAACTAGAATCATTTACAGGAG
Source organism: Acanthococcus lagerstroemiae (assembly GCA_031841125.1). Taxonomy (NCBI): domain Eukaryota; kingdom Metazoa; phylum Arthropoda; class Insecta; order Hemiptera; family Eriococcidae; genus Acanthococcus; species Acanthococcus lagerstroemiae. The sequence continues at coordinate 72,560,582 of CM063106.1, read as the reverse complement.
AATTGAGAATAGAATTGATGCAGAATTTGTTAGAGCGCATTCTATGCGACTCTGTACTCAATCATGCCTCCACTATTTCGATATACCTATACTTCTGTCAAATACTGAGGGCTGTTTGTACTTTAAGAACTTTCAACTCTGATGTCTCTATGATCGAAAATTACAGCGCCATTCGATGAATGTTCCTGGGTGGATTACGATACTCAAGTGAATTAGGAGATTATCAGTTTGGATTTAGAAAAAGTAGAGGTGCTAGGGAAGCAGTATTAGCTTTGAGATTAATTGTAGATGGGACGGATACATACATGGCATTCGTTGATATTGAAAACGCTTTTGACAATGTTAAATGGGATAAAATGTTTGATATTCTAAAAAAAGATAGGAGTAAAATTTAAAGAAAGACAAGTTATTTTAAACTTATATAAAGGACAGAAAGCCACATTAAGACTAGAAGGAGAAAAAGATGGAAGGCAGGGGCGCTCCTTATCTCCAGTAATATTTAATCTGTAAGTACATAGAGTGAGCCATAAAAGAAATAAAAGAAAAATTTGAAGCAGGTGTCACTATACATGAAGAGCGAGTAAAAATGCTCAGGTTTGCAGATGATTGTTTTATTAGCTGAAAGGAGTATTGATTTGGAACACATGTTAAATGGAATGGAGGAGATTTAGAATATAAAATTAAGTATGAGAATAAATAAAAATAAAATAAAAGTAATGGTACCTATGTAATCGACGTGAACATGATAGCTTACTTAAATATAAATATTGGACCGGAAAAGATTGAGGAAGTATGCGAATTTTGCGATTTAGGGAGTAAAATAACAAAAGATGGAAGGAGTAAAAGGGATATTAGTCGTAGAATAGTACAAGCCAAATTAGCATTTTATCGAAAAAGTGTAATCTTTTCAAATCAAAAGTGAATCTGGACATCAAACAATTGTTCTTGAAAGCAGTGTTGCCAGTTATCTCGGAAAGCAGGTCGCCAATGTTAAAACATAAAAATCGCCACTTTTCGCCACTGCAATTCTGCAATTTTCATTTTGTATCCACCTCAGATAAATTAAAATAAAATTAAACTTATCTGCTGTGATTTGTTGACGATCATTTTTTTGTGCTTCTTTTATTTTCATTGTACAAATATACCAGTTTTTTATGACTCTCAGCTGTATTAATGCATGTTAGCATTACAGTAAAAAGAACCCAGTTTTGTAAACATTTCCCAATACCTTGAGTGCATTTCCGTTACACTACAACCATAATCATAACAAAACCAGAGGTCTTATTATGGAAAAAGTTATCGGCGTTACCAGAGTTATCAGTGGACATATCTGAATCTCATGATAATTTAAGGTCCTTTTTCGTTGGCAGTTAATGATTTTAATTCCATAACGCCGCATAACTCCGTTCAGTAATACAGGCTCAGATTCTCATGTACGTTCTCCATGTTGATCACTGATCAGTGTTAACATTTATAAGATCTCAAATAATTTTATTGAAAATCGCAAGAATTATCAAAATTCTCCACTTTAATCGCCACTCGCCATTTTCCTCGTTCACATTGTGATTAAGCGCCACTAAAAATGCCACTCTCCTTCAATCATTTTCAGTCGTCCAGCAGGGTTCAAAAATTGCCACTTTGGCGACTTTTTTCGCCACCTGGCAACACTGCTTGAAAGCTTATGTTTGGAGTGTAGCCTTGTATGGATGTAAAACGTAGACCATAGGAAAACCAGAGAAGAGATGAAGGATCGAAGCTTTTGAGATATGGTGCTATAGGCGGATACTTAGCATCAAAAAGACGGATAAGGTAAGAAATGAGGAAGTACTCAACAGAGTAGGAGGTAAAATGGATCTATGGAATTGTCGGAAGAGAAGGAGAAATTAATTAATAAGGCATAATTTGAGACACTCAGGAATAATATCACTGCTGCTAGAAGGAAGGGTGGAGGGAAAGAATTGGGTAGGTCGGCAAAGCTTCCAATATGTTCAACAGATAATTAAGGATGTCAAATGTAGGTGTTATTACGAAATGAAAAGACTTGTACAAGGGAGAAATGGAGAGCTGCATCAAACCGGTCGTAAGACTGAAAACCTTTATCATCATCACCTGAAAGAAACTTTGCAGAGCGTTCAAAAAGAAAAACACTGAATATCTCCTCAAAATAGTATCTTGGGGACTGAAAATATTGTACACGGTTGCTGAATGGATACGTAATATTCAGTCCAGTTTCACCAGAGAGGTAACTATGAAAACGGTACCGAATTTCCAACAAAAAGTCTTCAATTGAGGTCCTATGAAAATTTTGTTATTATTACTCTTATTATTTACTTAGTTAGTTATTTGAATACCGAGAAAAGAAAGTAAACAACTTGGGCATGTGCTCACTGAAGATGAAGTTTCATTTGTTATCAGTATCCGTATTTGCGACAGTACAGATTTAGTAGATATTCCTATGTTGTCCACAAAAATTAATGTGTTGTCTACAAAAATTCCTTCGTCGTTTGCAAATCGTACCCCCTGCCACAACGGGGGGAGGGGTGGTGGTAGAGTGTTGGGACTCACACACGCATTAAGGCGAATGTTCCGGATGAGCATACTTAGTTACGATTCAGGTGTGTAATTTGTTTGAAAGTGTTTCAAGTTAATTTAATTGCGTTTATTTTCGTTATTCATGTACATTTTTCCAATTGCAGTATCAAACTGCATCATCTGTGTGTTCATTAAAAACCAGCTTATAAATCGTAACTAAGTATGCTCATCCGGAACATTAGCTCTTACACCTACAGCAATTGTACGACGACTGTTGTATCGTTCTCTGCTACCTGAACGTAAGGCAAAGTCACGCGCAGACTTACATACATATATTATACTTTCCATGAAGAAAATCCCTTAAAAAAGAATTTGAAAATGCTGAAAAAAATAACCTAAAATTGTAAGTTATTGGAAGAATGACCCAGCTACACATACTTCGCGACGCGGTTACCTACGTATGTAAATACTCGGTTAATATTCGCTTAAATGAAAGTTCATAGGTATGAAAGGTGACCAAATAATGTAACAAGTCCAGCAGATGTATGGTAAATAGCTTAGATAAGTATAATGTATTTGGGTACTAAAGTCTGCCTTGCTACTGCCGAGAATGCGTACCTACATATATATGACCTATAAATTCTAAAACCAAGTATGTATTGTATATCTAATTAATACGGGAGCAATCCTAATAATTTTATTTACAGATAGGTGCATAAATCTTAAAGGTGAAATGCAGTTACGACAAATGCAAAATAACTGAAGATTCAACCGTTTTGTGGGTTTCGCCATGTAGGTATAAGTTACTCGAGTATGAGTATCTTCGCTTCCTCCAGTTTGTTACGTTAAGTAGGAAATGTAGGTACGTATTCCAGCATTTTTGAGAGCCCAGCTTCTTCAGACAGAGACTTTTGTAGGAAGCAAACATTATACTCACTTGAAAAACATAGTTCAGCACACGTACGAGACCTTCGCTGAAGCCAAGTTTCGCGCCGAAGGCCGAGAGAATCACGATCGTGCAAAAATAAACCAAATAGCAAGCGAAATACCATTTTAAAAAGGCCAACGTAGCCCAAAACCAACGGATCATCTTAACTGCACCCACTGCACCTTGGACCACACGAGTACACTGGATGTCAAGTGGACGCTACACTGATCGCTGTTGATTCGTACGAATTGTGCGGACATGAGTTACGATACTAACGTTTCGATCTTAACTCTTCGTCTCATTCGTCTTATCGCCCTTGAAATCCATCAAATACGCCGATATTTTTGAAGTAAATTGCGCGCACCTATTAAAATGAAATTCACATAGAATAACACGAGTTCAAAGGGTGCTCAGATCAACCGGGGTCATCTTCTCGATTCAGTCATCTGCAATGGGAAGTGTGCGTCGTAATTTTTCACTCTTCGTTTACACCTCGACGCTGTTGAAAATCGGAAAAAATCTGAGGACTTATCGTTTTAGTCACCGAACTGGACAATAATTAACTGGCGACCATTTTGAAGGACTTGTCGGAATCACCTCTATGTACCTATATTGTGTAACCGCAACAGGTAATAAATATTTGCTACTTAGTAGTTAAAAATTATCGAAATCGAACGGTCGATAACGTTTACGACTTTTGGTTCTCGACGGTCCACGTTCGAATAAAAGCTCGTCGAAGTACTGCTGTGGATAACACTCGAATACAACTACCGAATGAGCTGGATTTTTTAGTTTGCTCCAGTCCTCCAGTTTTGTTTTGGTGCAACATTTTGGTTGACTTAAGAGCTGTTCATTACAGACTCAAGACCAGATTAACCCCCATGAGTTCAGTGAGTCCAGGCCCAGGAGCTCCGGGTAAATGAGGGTCATCCATGGCCAAAAATACGCATTGAACATTATATGTTCTCATCCAGTGCATACAATATGACTACATACGAGAGATGCTTTTCTGAAATCCTGTAAGTCAATCTTTTTCTCAGAGCCGGGTCCGAACCCCTAACCCATCAACGGGTTATTCTCCGGAAAATAAGAATAAGGCAAAGTGCAGTACCGGATTAACGGGCTTAGCCGCCCCTCTTTCCTTTAGGGCTGTTTCTATTGATTCATGAGAAGTGGCGTCACACGCTCCCTGTATATCCATGAATGTTATCAGGACATAATTCCAGCAAGTCATCCCTCTCTCAATTGCCGTAAAGAGCGAGTGCAGTGATAACACTACTGACCTGCCCGCCCTATATGCATGCTGGTTATTTCCAAGGTTTCTAGCATGAATGATAAGAGATTTATTGGCCTATAGGATTTCCTTGGCCTGACAAACGATTCTGCTCGTTTAGGCAAAAATATCACTCTCTCACACCTCCACGGTTTTGGAATGTACCGTAGGGCTATTGATGCCCTGAGGACCCTAATGAACGGTTACATTATGTTCTCTAGTCCTGTCGGGAGGCAGACTGGATAGATTCCATCGTTTTGTATAGCGAGAATGTGCTTACCGCTCGAGATACCCTCTCCAGTGTAACCACTTTCTTCGCCGTTCCATTTCGCTTTGCTTGCGACTGGCTCCCGGCTCTGAATGTGTTTTCTGTGATATTTGCTCTCTTAGAAGGTGCGTGTCAGTAAGGTGCCCTATCACCTCTCTCGCGGTAGTAGAAATACCACCCCTCTTCCACTTTTCTTTCTTTACCCAGAAGTTTTTGCAGACGGGCCATATTTGGTATCTTTTCTGTGGATTCGCAGAAACGTCTCCATCCCTCTGTTTTGGCTGCGGCTGGGTGAACTGCTCTTTTATATACTTTTTGGGCCCCATGATATAATTACTAGTAAGCGGCTCAACTGTCGTTTGCGATGCGTTCCGTGATCCGTTCGCTGCAAGAATGAAAATGGCGGACGAACATGCCCATACAAAGTTTATAGAGCCTCAGCATCGAGAAGCCCAAGTCGAGCAATGTGGGTCGTGGTGATTTTCTATAGTACTTTGATACTGCCCTCGCCGTCAGTTCCACCGCATTTATATCGGTCAGCCATTAGATGCTACGGGTAAGGGCCGAGATGCTGATGTTGACTCCCAGTGGCTAGGAAAAAACCACGACGGACTATGGAGCCGCCGTTTCAGTAAGGCATGACGGTGATGTTTACTGTTTTTGTTTCGGTTAAATTGCGTAAACCGTTTTTCTAAATTGTTATCCTTAATAAAATGGTAGGGGGAGGAGAGGGTTTGCCGTGTTCTTATTATTGAGGGGGTTTGTTTTGATATTTGTATTTTACTTTCAGTGGTGGCATAGATTTGCCGGAGACACGGCCTCCTTTTTCGGACATTATGATCTCCAGGTACATGGCTGATTCTTTGTGAATAATATTTTTGTTTTAGTTATCGTATTTCGTATACTTATATTTATTTTCAGCGGAGAATTTGTGCCTTAAATGGTCAGGGTATTGTTGCTGAATTGTTGATATAACGTTTTAGTAGGTCATGTCTTTTGTAGAGCCATGGACCAGGGAAGGGGGCTAAATTAAAATTTTCAAGGTATTGATTTTTTCCCATTTGTTACTTTTTGATTTTCTGTGCCATGTACGTAGAATATTTCAAAAGTAAGGTAACACTGCTTCATGCATGAAAACGGACAACACTGGCGAAATGATACTAGGGTCGTGTGTACAGTAGAGAATTTCGAAGCAGGGGTAGTATTTGAAAGAATTTGGTTCTGTAAATTGCGTATTACAAATGAATAACACTATATCAGCGAACATGTCTAAATGGACGCTGTTCAACAAACGGGAACCAACTAACATTTGTAAACAAAATGAGTTATTAGTATCGTTGGAAAGAGCGTAAAATGTAGAATTTTTCAAAATTGGGCCCCCGATTCAAAAATGTGTACTCACGTTGAAAAAAGCTTATCAGTAAACGCAGTGCCATATAGTTTCTACATGGCTGTTGAACTTCGAATCACGTGTTCTCAAAAAAGCGGATTTTGCTAGAGTTGGTTCCCTTTTGTTGAACAGCGTCCAATTTGCCTAATTGCGAAATACGTTCAGTAATTAAATTCCTCAATACAGGATAGGTGTCCGATGCCAAAATTCACAGACGATAGCGTGCAGTGCACAGAAAGGTGCATAGTGAAAACAATGTGACGTCAAAGGCGATGCGCCACGAGATGACCGACCCCGAGATTCATTCAACTCTGATTCAATTGTATACGTACCCGCTCTGCCGGTAGAAGACAAATAATGATTATCTGTTTCTAACATTCACCATGAGATGGCGCGACGCTTCTTGAACGACTGCAGGACCTACGTTAACATGAAAGACAGGATGGCTGCGCTGCTTTCTGACTTGGACGCTGTTCAGCAAAAGGGAACCAACTAGCAAAATCCGCTTTTTGAGAACACGTGATTCGAAATTCAAGAGCCATGTAGAAACTATAATATGACATAGCGTTTACTGATAAGTAGGGATGGGGTTTTTATGTCATAAAAATCGTGTTATATGCGCATAATTTATGTTTTTCGTGGTCTGAAATTTGTCAAAAAAAAAAAAATTCCTAAAAATCCGACAATATGCCAAAATATGTTCGATAAAAAGAGGGCAAGATGGGTATCAAAATTCAGGGTTTTCGAAACGATAAAAATGTAATTAGGTCACTTTGGAAGTACACTCCTCAATTGTACGCAAAAGTGTACATTTTTTCACAATCGCCATCTAGAGGAATAATTGCGAATAAAATATCACAGAAAAAAATATCGATTTTTTCCCCAGGAGCAGATTTTGGCAAAAAGTCACAATTAAAAATTTTTTTTTGTCTTTGAAAAAAGGATTTTCGAGTACCTATGTATTTTGCGAAAAATGGAAAAAAGGGTGAAATATGCCCAAAATATGTCAAAAAATGGGTAAAGACACCAAAAATATGCAAATTTATGATTTTTACGAAAAACATGTAAAAATATGCTCATACAAATTGGGCTCATTTTACTCGGAATTGTATGATTCGCGAAGATATTTTAATAAATATTCCTACCGGCAATCAACCAAAAAAAAAAAAAAAAAAAAAAAGTAAAAACATAAAAATCCCATCCCTACTGATAAGCTGTTTTCAACGTGAGCACACATTTTTGAATCGGGGGCCCAATTTAGAAAAATTCTACTGTTTACGCTCTTTCCAACAATACTCATAACTCATTTTGTTTACAAATGTTGGTTGGTTCCCTTTTGCTAAATAGCGTCCACCTTCAAGTAGGAAGTATTCAGCCATCCAGTAACCAGTGTTCGCATAATATGTAAGTTCCACCAGAAGCGCTAAACGTCAAAGAGGATAACATGATACCTACACCATAAGAACGTGTGCTCATAAGTGTTGCTCGCGGCTTTTATATTGATTTTTATGAAAAAATGCCAAGAACAAAAGTTGTAGTCGTTTTCACTTCCTATCAGATGAGCCTAATTTTGGAGATTTTTTAAATCATAATCCTCCCATGTCATGTTTTCATCCAAATCCACCGATCAGTAAACAGTATGTTGTTTTCGGTAACAGTTACCTGGAGCGACTCCTTTGCATATGTACATAGGTACGCGAATATTTTCCCAATTAAACTCCAAGCTATTTTCATTTGTTTCCTGGCCTCACAGAGCATCTCGGCGGACGATGGTTCCACAAAGACGCGGTCAACGAGTTCTTCCAAAATTTGAACCATTGAAAAACTCGTTCACTGTTTTGATAAATGTTCAAACTTGGTGGAATTATGTAGAAAAATAAAGAATTTCTACTAGTATACGACTTACTTTATTTAATCCCGCCAGTGTTGTCCGTTTTCGCGCACAAAGCAGAGGTGCCTTACTTTTGAAATATCCCACATATATGTCCATCTTACTTATTCGGTTCGATTCCTTAAAATAGGTACTATAGTTCTTTCTAGTCATGTTGTTTGTCGAACAGTGTTGCTTATTTAAGGGTGCTGGTTCATCTACAGCAGACGAGGGGGCAAGCTTTTCCACACTACATGATTTAGGTGAAGAGCTTGTTTTCGATTTCTTGGTCAAAATTACAGTCTTGGATTCGAGACATTTACAAACAACGGGTTCTCATTTATTACAAACATTTTCATCAGTTGCAATCATAAATACAAGAAAAATGAACAATTGGAAAAAATCGTTTTATAATTTAAAAGCTGCTCCAAACAAATGAAAACAAACAACGTTTTCAGTTTAAAATATTCCCAGCTGAAATGCGACGTTAATCGCATCGAAACAATTTTCACTCAATGGGGAACTCCGGACCTTGAAACATATGGTTAAAGATCCATAGTTCACACATGGGTACAATCGATCCGCCATTTTGTTTCCAAAATCAGATCGTTTTTCACAGTTTCCTGGGAAATTACTCGAGTTGTTCAACTTTTAATTAAATTTTTAATTTCTATATAAAAATTAACGCTAATTACATTTAAAAAAAAATAGGTAATTCAACTACCACAAAAATATTTAACATTTTCTAACATTTTTTAGTTTTAAATTGGTGTCTTTATAAAAATGACGAATATAAATCGTCAGATTTAATATTGTTTTCTATACGCTACTAGACCAAAAGTAGAACGCAGAATTCGAATTTTTGACCAGTTTTAAACAAGTTAGTCATTTTCGAGATAAGGTCGATTTTTAAAATAGAACTGATTATACGCAGGTCCAGTACTTAGGCGTAAAAAATTAAATGCAGGTTCGGTGCTTATGAATAAATCGTTCAATGCAGGTTCGGTACTTATGAATAAATCGTTCAATGCAGGTATAGAGTATAAGTTTCAAAAATTTCACATCAATGCATGTACAGGGTGTACAGGTTTCAAAAATTTTACTATACAAACAACAGGTGAGCATGAAGTGTGAAATGCATGTCTCTCCAAATCGCCACAAGAGATGTTTGTTTACATGTAGACAATGCGTGTCTACATTTTGGTGTGAAGAAATGTAAACAATGTGTAGAAAGTAGATAAATGTTATCAATTCAGAAAATGATTAAAAAAAACTAACACACATGTAATCAGTTAATCACAAATTCACGATAATAAATCCAAATTTAATTTCTTTTGACTTACTGAATTCACAAAATCACAATTAAGAGATTATACGTGGCTGCATTGCCACCTACGCCCTTTGTTGACATTTGTGTACACTTTACATTCATCTACACTATTCGTCTACATTACATTGGCTACATGTAGACAACTGTATTATTTGTTTATACCAACATTCCTGATTGCCACTCCCTTCCAGGGATGTTTGTTTACACGTAGACAATACTTGTTTACATTTTGGTGTAAAGAAATATAGATAATGTGTAGAAAGTAGACAGAAGTAGATAAATGTAAACAATACCGAAGATGATGATTAAAAAAAAAAAGAAGTTAATATATATGTAATCAGTTAATCACAAATTCATCCGAATTTAATTTCTTAGACTTATTGAATTCACAAGATCATAATTAAGAGATTGTAGGTAGCTTCATTGCCACCTACACTCTTTGTTGACATTTATGTACACTTTACATTCATCTACATTGGCTACATGTAGACAATTGTATTCGTCTACGCAGATTTATCGACACCAACATCCCTGCTCCTTTCTTCAACACCTTTGAGGAACTTCTGCAGTTTTGCACAATCACTTGAAGATCCCTGAAGAAGCTCCGTAGATCTCGAATTTTTTGAGAGGACAATGTCTCATGGCATTTATTTTGAAATACTTTACTGATCTGATCGACCTTGCAGTTTGCATCTCGAAGATCTATTAAAACCTATTTTTCTTCTTCAGTAAGTTCTAAGCCAGTTGTCAAGTGAGCAGCCCTGCTTATTTCGTGATTATGTTCGAGACTCTAGTAACTATAACACGAGTCTAATTTACTGGCTTGAAACAGGTGATTTTAGCTTCACAGCCAATCTGCATCTGATAGTCTATCTAGTACTTGCCATTGTATCATGATAACTAATTATAAAAAACGTTTAGGTACCATATCTGCATTGAACGTTATTCATAGGTACCGTACCTGCATATAACGCTAACCTTTTAAAACTGCTTTCTGCAAACAAAATGGCGGATTGATTATACCTACATATAACTATAGAGCTATTCCAGCTTTCCATATTGCATACTTATACATCTCTCCTCTCTCCAGTTATCAAGTTGATTAGTATATGATAACAGAACTTGATGCGTGAAATGGGCGCGATGGATACTTGAAAACGCCAACGATCAAAATTCCTTGAGAATGTTTGAATTCTTAAGCGTTGCCAAAAAGTAAACTGTTATTTCATGAAATCGATAATCATACAATAAGACCATGAGGAATGAACGAACTCACTGGTACAACCACAATATTACAATCAGGGATGTTGGTGTACTTACAAATCTGCGTAGACAAATACATTTGTCTACGTGTAGACAATGTAATGTAGATAGGTAAATGTAAAGTATACACAAATGTAAACAAATGCCAACAAAGGGCGTAGGTGGCAGTGCAGCCACCTACAATCTATTAATTGTGATTTCATGAATTCAATAAGTCAAAGAAATTAAATTTCGATTTATTATTGTGAATTCGCGATTAACTGGTTACATGTACATTCGTTTTTTTTTGTTTTTTTTTTCATAAGGAATAATTGTTTACGTTTATCTACTTTTGTCCACTTTCTACACATTGTCTACATGAATAGTGTAGATAAATGTAAAGTATACACAAAAGTAAACAAAGGGCATAGTTGGCAGTGCAGCCAACTACAATGTCTTAATTGTGATTTTGTGAATTCAATAAGTCAAAGAAATTAAGTTTGGATTTATTATCGTGAATTTGTGATTAACTGAATACATGTATATTAGCTTTCTCTCATCATTTTCGGCATTGTTTACATTTATCTACTTTTGTCTACGTTCTACACATTATCTACATTTTTTTACAACAAAATGTAGACAGATATTGTCCACAGTCATGTGAACAAACATCTCTGATTACAATACAGCGCCTTAATTACATTAAACATACGTTCTTATCATACACTACCAAATTGATAACACGAAAGGCGAATGAGAATGCAATATAGAGTACTGGAATAGACCTATAGAGCCCAAATACGGTGTTTCATTTTTACAACCATCACAGTCAAATGTAACTAATTACAGTCTACGTCCAGTTTTCATCAGACGTTCGAACATGAAACGCCTTTCATCTCCTAATTTACACTGTACAAAATTTACAAACATTACATAATATACATGCAAAAAAAAAAAAAAAAAAAAAAAATTATTGTATAAGTATGTGCTTTGAAGGAAGAGGAGGAAAAAACGAATCTCCAGCCTAAATCTAATAACTGAATTTACTGTTTTGGCCCATCTTCACTAAAACGTTGTGGTTCAAGGATTATTTAATATTAGTGATTGGACTAGATTCTCAGTCGACTGAAACGTAGCTGGTGGCGAACGAGAAAACGAACGAGCGAAGTTCAGAAATTGACGCATGGCTGCTTTCTGATTCCAAGAATACAAACTCCTGCGCAGTGGCGTGCATTTCAGGCAAGCAAGGTAAGCACTGCTTACCCAGAAAATTCCGGAGAAAATAAGTTTTCATTGACAATATCAACTTCAACTTTTAACAAATAAAAGATAATGAAACATGGGCGAAATAGCGACTATATTGACGCTTATGCTTAAGTATATAATAACGCTTCTCTTCCATACTGCACGCATGGCACGACTTACACTCCGCCTCTGTGTTAAATACCAACATAAAAACACACTAGCACCTTCAACGCGACGAAACCTGTGCGTTTGGTTGCGTTTTGGAAGCGCTTCAAGTCAGACTTGACTCGGCTTGGCTACACACAAATGTCGAAGTTGACAGTGAAACGTAATCATGTTCTTCTACTAGTCGACGCGTTATGTTTGAATGTTCTGTTTTATTGTCCACAAAACGCGTAGGTATTCGAGATCTTACTGAAAAATCGTTTTCGCGACTTACTCTTAATGAACAATTGGAAATTATTAATGGTGGGAAGCAAGAACCAGAATTACCATTTTTAAAAACTGAGCAAGAGAGGCGGTTCGAGTTTTACTAGACATTGCTCGCATATCGCAATATGAAAACATTTTGTGGTTAACCGGATGTGAAGTTGGTGGAAAATTGTTTTGCTGGCGTTTATTCAGGGATGTATCGATAAGGAGGGCAACCCCCCAGTAAGGAATTTTCACTCAGTAGTTGGGATAATTTACAATTTCAATCAGGCGGAATTGGAAAAATCCAACAAGTCAAAGATTTTTTTTGGTGTGATGTTTGGTAATTTTGAGTTGAGTGAGTTGGGAATTCACAATTTTTGCCCCCGCCCCTCCAAGAAAAAACTCGTTGGTGGTACGACCCTGTGTCTACTATTCGTCACAGAAAAGAATAAATGCATCTGGAATGACCCTACACAGGGATACGACCATTTGAATAATTTCACCAATACCGTTTCGTAGTAGCATGTTTCATACCTTCATTCTGATTTTTACTTCACCTCTACGCTTATCGCTTACCTCCTAGGAAAAATTCCCGCACGCCACTGCTCCTGCGATACTGAAACAAGTTTTCTTTGATTCGTGAACAGTCTTGTTCGTTTGGCTCGATAACTCCGTTTTCTCGTCTGCGCCCTGCACGTTCTCCTTAAATACTGCGTACAATATTCCAATTTTACAAAAGAAATAAAAAAGAGAGAGAGAAAAAGAAAGCCTTACAAATACAAGCAGTTGGCTTAGACGTTATACATTTTCATTTGAATATAATATCGTCTAAGGCAGTTGGCTGTTGGTAAAGAGTGGTCTCGTAGGCCTCACGTCACCATCGCGGCACCAGTAACCGAATACAGAGGTAAGAAGCTCGACACATTCGCGTCAGTAAAGAAAACAAATCGACCGCCTATAAAAAAATACAAACGAGTACACGCACGTGTTTCACCAAACGGGTTTCTACGCGGGAAAAATTAAGTTTACACAGCGCTAAGAAACGATCGTTGACACCTTAAAAATAGAAATTCTTACAAACGTACGGGGTACAGCGTACTGACAAGGAACAAATAAACACGTGAAAATTTTGGTAACAGAACTACCACATGGAAAACGTGATACACCTTCGCCTTTCTATTCTACAAATAACCACATACCGTATGGAGCTGGCGTAACGGTAACGTAACATATGACGTAACGCTTCATCGTTACTAGATTTTCGTTGTTCGTTACCGTAAATTACGTTACGGTAAATGCAACATCTGAAAAATGATACGAGCCGACATTGCAAACTTCGTACCGAAGAAGTCGTAGAAGTATTTAAGAATCAAAACTATTATTACAAAAGCATGATAGTGCCAGCTCTATAAGGTGTACAAAAACAAGAAAAAGAAGAAAAAAAAGGAAAAAAGAAGAAGATATTCGAAGGGAATAAACATGTTAGTCTTCTAGAAGATTATCAAGAGTACGTAGTGGCGATCACCACAATATAAAAGGCACGTACAAACGCGACAATTTAGAAATAAGTTAATTAAAAATGCTCAAATTTGGTAGGTAGGCGTTTTGTTGACGAAACCGACGAATAACGAAAGAACAAATAAATAAATTAACGAACTACGTTCTTTTGATATGCGTTATTCCACCTTTAATCTTTTACTGAATTCTTCTTGCTGCCGTTCTTTCCATTCTTTCTTCGGCTTCATTCTTTTCAATTGGCCGTCCCTGAAATTATTCGAATATTATTTCAAACTGTGTACGATGTACCTTGGTTCAAAAATGTAATTGGATCGATTTCGCTGGTCTTACGCATGCTCTTCGGGAATGATAGAATTCAACTCCTTCACTAATGAAGTCCCTTTGGTGCAACCCTACAAACAGTGCGATACGAACGTGGCAGAAATGGAAGTTGAGCTCGACAGATGACAATCCCAAATTTTGTCAGAAATAGCGATAAGCATACCGATAGTTTTTGACAAAGCTGTAGCAAAACGAAGGAGTATGGGGGAGTCACCTCTTCCTCCGCCATAAATGTAATTTCAAAGGTCGGTACTCAGCAAATTCTAGTAGCCAGTTTGCTACGTCAATTCTTCATTTTGGAACCAGCCAACTGATTTTCAAATATTGGACCAGTTAGCCGAAACCCCGGTAATCAGCAAGTTTTTAACTAACCAACCAACCAACCAACCAACCAACCAATAAATAAATAAATAATAACAAAAAAAAAACTACTTTGGAAAATTGATCAAAACCGTCAAAAAATAGGTAAAACCCACCGAAAATCGGTTCAAAGACGGCAGAAAAATCTGTCAAGAACCGCCAAGAAATCGGCTTGAAACCCGTCCAAAAATCAATTAAAACATGTCAAAAAAAATAGTTAGAAACTAGTCACAAGATTGGTTCCAAAACTACCAAAAAATTGGCTGAAAAACTGAAATGACCGCCAAAAATACCGGTTAAAGAACTGCCGAAAAATCGATTAAAACGCCCAAAAAATTGGCTAAAGAACCGCCGAAAATCGGTTAAAAACCGCCAAAAAATTGGTTAAACCTCAGCCACAAAATCGGTTAAAAAACCGCCGAAAATCAATTCAAACCCGCCAAAAAAATGGTTAAAACCCAGTCACAAAATCAGTTAACGAACGGCTGAAAAATCTGTTCGGAAACCGCCGAAAAATAAATATTAAGACCCGCTAAAAAATTGGTTAAAAATCTCCGAAAAGTGGGATAAAGCTCGCCAAAAAATTAGTTGAGGAATCGCCGGAAAATCAGTAGGAAAACCACCAAAAAATCGGTTAAAAACCACCGAAAATCGACTCAAACCCGCCAAAGAATTGGTCAAAACCCAGCCACAAAATTGGTTTAGAACCCGCAGAAAAATCGGTTAAAAAACTAACAAAGAATGTTGAAAAACCGTCGAAAAATTGATGAAGACCCGCTAAAAAATCGGTTAGAAAACCGCCGAAAAATCTGTTCGGAACCCGCCTGGTTAAAAACTACCAAAAAGTCGGTTAAAGCCCGCCAAAAAATTGGTTAAAGAACCGCCCGAAAATCGATTCGAAAACCACCGAAAAATCGGTTAAAAAACCGCCGAAAATTGATTCAAACCCGCCAAGAAATTGATTAAAACCCAGCCACAAAATCGGTTCAAAAAACGCAGAAAAATCGGTTAAAAAACTAATAAAGAATGTTGAAAAACCGTCGAAAAATTGATCAAGGCCCGCTAAAAAAATGATTAAAGCACCGCCGGAAAATCGATTCGAAAACCACCGAAAACTCGGTTAAAAACCGCCAAAAAATTGGTTAAAGCACCGCTAAGAAATCGGTTGAAAACAATCCAAAAATCGGTTGAAAATATGCCTACTTCCCACTGTAATTGGCCATCAGGCTGTTGTGGAGGGCTAATTCTCAATTTAAAAAAAAAATTGTTTTGTATGAAGTTTCTGACATGTTATTTTTATACCTAAATATAATTTTCTAGGTACAGCCATCACTAAAGTAAAATTACAATTATATTTTCTTGTCTAAATTGTTCGAAATCAGTCAGTCAGTCAGACCTGCGAGCACTACGCTCTGCTAGCGCTGCAGACAAGTCTGCAACCACGGGAGAGCATTTTCATGTCTTTGCTTCGCGGACTGCGCCGACATGAAAATGTTATCGTGTCAGTCAGTCCAGTCAGTCATTCAGTATTATTTTTATTTATTAGCTATTAAGTATTATTATTATTTTTTTATACTACTCGATCAGAAAGCCAATGTTTACGTTGGTGTTTTACGGACAACAAGAAGCGCCTATCATTCATGCATCAAGTGCTAACGAAACCTGCATGTAAAGTAAACGTCCCTCAATGTGAAGCGTTTTTACATGAAAAAATTGCTGACCAGTAATTTTGTATCGGGGAATCGAATCCGCACCCATCGTAACATTTGACTGAAATGCAGCGATCGTCTCTAACAACTCGGCCACGGAGCGAATAACGAAATAGCGACTGAACACATTTAAATATTCACAATGTAGTACAGCTGTTACGTTTTTGCTGGCCACTATCTGTGTATGTTGTTTGTGCACGTGAACAAACTGAAGACAAGACTGTGATACTGTACTTCATAGTAATTAACTGAGCCAATTAAATTTTTGAATTGATTACGCACACAAAAATCACCAAATAAATAGATTTAAAAAAAATATAGACCATGTCAGCGAAAAACATTGCTGCTTCTGAACAAATAGTATAAAAAATATCTTCCACAACAACAACCAAAAGTGAGTTTACATGACTCACTTTTGACTCTTGGTGTGTAATATACTATTGTAACGCACTTCTCGTTATGCTCCAAAGTAACGCTTTTTTCCGTTGTGTGCCAAAGTAAAAACATAAAAATGTCAAAAACTGTGGCACACACCAATCAACAGAAACTGTGAAAATAGATCCAAAAAATATTGTACAATAACAAAATCGCAGGGGTAACTAGTTAAAAATCCAAGGGAAAGGTAGGGCGAGATAACTGATAGCTGAAATCAGGGTTAGATTCTTTACATTCTTTACGCGAATGTAAAGAATTAAATATGGGGTAAACTATCCTACCTAGCTCAAATTTGAATACTAAATGAAGTCATTGGCCCACTAAGGTTCCAATTCTACGCAGAAACCTGATGTAGCGAGGATAGTTCACTACGAATTTAAATTCTTGACCATCTTATAAAGAACTATTTTCATACACAGAATCCGGCCTTGGCTGAAATGAACGAAGATGAGTGAAAACTGATTAAAATAACAAGAAAACTGTCTGGTTACCGTCAGTTCTTAAATCGGAAACTAATCTTTCTTGGGGTAACCAAATCCAAAAATTCCTTATACGCTGATAGTAGCATGGGAAAAGTCCCGCCAACAATCTTGATATTTCATTCCCCCCCCCCTTTTGACTATGTATGTTTGTGACTGGTAATTAGAAAAATAATATTTTGCAACACGATTTTTTTTTCAATTTGAAATGGAGCATGAAAAGGAGATCAGTGCGACGTTATTTTATTAGCAATATGGTATACCTACGGGAATGATGTACAGTGCTCCCTATGTAAAACTTCACAAGGAACATTTTTGCATTGTTAGTTTTTGAGATAGGTCCTACAGTTTTAAAGAAAAATAAAAGAAAACAAATTAGGTAGTTATACCCCCTTTCTACGTGCCCATCATACATTTTTGCGTCGTAATTCATCTGAAATTGAAGGAGACGACTCAGCCGAACATTTGTACTAGAATGACAATTTTGTCCATAAAGTGTACAGTTCGGTCCGTTTTCTAGCTATGCAAAACTAAAATATTCGAACAGTTAACTGATTCGCAGCAATTCTATATGCTTTTCCTAGTGCCGATTTCAAAATTATAACAGCGTGTCTACTGGGACAAAAAAAAAAAAACATGACGTCCCTAAAACTGAATTCATAATTTTTTTAAATCTCCAGACAGCGGGCAGGGAACTGAAGGAAGAACTATGCGTGACTCCAAGCTCACAGCCAGAATTATGAGGTTCCTAATGTCCGATGTAAAAAGTCAAGTCAACGAGGAGGGAAAAAAGGGAAAGCCTCGCTTGACAATTAGACTTCAATATCGGACATTTTCTTGAGTTAGCTAAAACTTAAGTGCTTAAGCTTGCGATACTACAAAAAGACAATGTCGACAGCACTGGATAACTACTGATACCAATAATGATCGACATAGTAACAACCGAGAATTCGATTTTCTCTCTCATACCAGTCACTATTGGTATAGTCTACCACTATCAACTTGTCTCACTCAGTTAGTTCGAGCACTTGAAATATCATTGGAACAAGAAACTGCTCGGGAAGTATTATGTCTGCACTAGGTGCATGCTTTTATTCAGCCGTCACATGAAGTATGGTGCTTGTTTTGCATAGTCATGGACGTACTTCAGGCTCCTGGGCAGAGGAATGTTCTCCAACAATTTCTTTCAAAAAGATACAGGCGCGTGAGAAAATTGCCAACAAACGGGTCCTGGTCATATGTATACTTACCACATGAGATCAACTAAACCACCTCGTTCGGCAATTGCTTTTTTCACTCGATTAGCAAACTGTACAGCAGTCTCATTTGGCTGCATCCTCATTGGCGGCAAATACCAGACATCACAGACGATTGCCCAGCTGGACATCATCATATAGAGGTACTGCATCATCGAATACTTGCTGCTGTTCCAAAACGCGTCTCCGAATCTCGGATCGTACTGTGGCATATATTACAAACACACAACGTTAACGATAAGTCTATAAATTGAAAAATAGAAGAACGCTACCGGATCCGTTTTTAGTTACCTACTAGAAGAAAAAGTAGGAATCAGAGCGGCTGAAACGGTCACGAAGTTGAATCTATTGTACATACATAATTATTCTTGGCCTTTATACCGATTATTAGGAACCCCATACTAGTATGTATAATCGATATTCTAGTAATGGTTTCTTTCCGTCAGCGAAACATGTTTACAGTCGACGCTCGATAATTCGAAACTCAAGGGACCAGGGGAATTATTTGAATTATCGCGATTTTCGAATTATGGGAAGTTCGAATCATAGCGAGCGGAAAAGGAAAAATTCGAACTATCAAAAGTTCGCAGGGCAATGAGGGAAAAATGTTTTACACATGTTTCGAAATTTAATGTAAATACAGCATGTATGTACAATTCAAAATTACGTCAGGCAGTGGGTATTTTCTCTAAGAATAAAAGTCAGTTAGTTTTTCTGAACCGCAGTCGGAATTTGTGTCTTATCAACAGCGTTCTCAAGAGTGACAAGCGCTGAGAAAACAGCATCATCAACTTTGCTCCTTTGTAAAAAAGCAAGAAAATGTATACACATCAGAACAAATATCCACCTACAGTACATACGAATTCATGCTCATTGCACGAACAAACAAGTTCTCATGCACACCTATCTCACTGCCAGCAAGAGGGTCGACTGACCACCCATGTACAAATTACAGAGCTGACACGAGGTTGTTGAACGAATTATCGAGCAACGTACAAATTACAGAGCTGACAAGAGGTGCGATGTACAAATTATAGAACTGACATGAGGTGCGACGTACAAATTACAGAACTGACACGAGGTTGTTGAACAAATTACCAAGCAACATACGAATTACAGAGCTGACATGAGGTGCGATGTACGAATTACAGAACTGACACGAGGTTTTTGAACGAATTACCGAGCGTTTATCGAGAAAAATTAATTCGATTTATCCAGGGGATCAAAATGCATTGATTTTGTTCGAATTATAGCGATTTTCTCAAGAGACCAGAGGTTTGGTACGAATTATTGAGCTTTGAATTATCGAGCATCGACTGTAATATTAAGTTTTACAATCATGCGTCATTTTATTGTAATCAAATCCTCGGGACTCAGCTCTTACTAAAATGATTGCTTAGTATTTATGACACGGGTATCCAAGAAATCTCCAGCGATACTCGACTATATGCCGGTTCCTTTCCCAACTATCGGATTACTGAAGCCTATTCCTGGCTCATCCGAACATATTCTGGAAATTTTGATCTCCAATTGTTGTGGTATGGGTGTTAAGTTGTAACAAACGTACATACAGACAATTTTATAAGGATGCGGATACTCACCTTAATGGCAACTGGATAAATTATGCTTCCAACTTCGAAGCTACCCTTTTTGAACTGCATTACCGAGGTATTATTTATGCACGTTCCTTCGGGGAATATTAGTATAGGAGGATTGTTCGGATCCGAAACGTGCTTTCGAATTCTGCAACACAGAATATTATTACAGCAAGGATGAAATGGGTGAGAAGTCAAGTGAATACTCTAGTCCTAGTGAGTTGATTCTCATGGCTTTCGTGTTTCAACGGACACGGCAACTGTTCTGTATTATTACCAGAAAGTTCTTATTTCTGATCACGAAGACACATTTCTGTACTCATCCTTTATCTACAATAATTTCTCGAACTGCAAACATTTGTTATATTCCTTAGACTCTCGACTAATAGGTGCTCTCCATTTTTTCCCTTCTGCGCTAATCTTTTCATTTCTGAGAAGGATTTACGCTTTGTTATCCTTCATTATCTGCTTTTCATAGCTCATTCCTTGCCTTCCTTTTCAGTTCTGTCCTTCAACCATTCACTCTAGCAGTGATAACAATATCCCATCATGTCTTATATTATAACCTATCATTTCAACTCTTCATTTCACGATATTCTCTTTTCCTTCCTATTTGCCGCAATAGGTACTTCCTCATTTCTGATCTCTTCTGTCCATCGTATTTTCAACATTCTCCGATAACACTATATTTAAAAAGCTTCTATCTTTTTTCTTTCTCGTGTTTGGATTGTCCAGGTCTTATGCTTATTAATCCAGTTCCAACAATTGTAAGTCTGAGATGGGATAAGTTCCCAAAAATAACCACAGCAAAATCGAAGAAATCGATAGATCATTACCTTTCGGCAACCGCTTCCCGATCCTTAACTTCATCCCTCTCGAACCAAATATGTGGAGACGCTCGGGCTAGAGCTCTTTGAAGGATGCCGAGGAAGCCGCCGTGCCTTTGTCCTATCTAAATAACAGTACATCTGTTAGATAATAAATATAACTTACTCGACTAAAAAACTGATTATAATTAAATATCTATGTAATTTACCAAGGCTTGGGACTCGACATCGTGAGGGTGTGCTAGTATCTCTAGGGCTGTACATATACTTTCACATTGGTACAATCGATCCGCCGTTTTGATTGCAACGTGTCAGTTCAAAAATGTCGCATCTCAAGAACTTGCATGAAAATGGAGGCTGAGTACCGCATAAAAATAATGCACATCGACTGGCAGAACAGTAATTCGAATTTTGTTATTGTTTGCAATTCGAAAATTGGCATTTCACAGAGCTTTATTAGTATTAATAATTAAAACTGATAAATAATCTTTGTCACATGAGTCGAGAGTATAATTGAAACGTAGAATCCAGAACTTCAATCAAAATTTTGAAAATTAGAAGTTCTTAAGATACGACAGATTTTTGAAATGACATGCTGTAATCAAAATAACGGATCGATTGCACCCCTGTCTGTGAAGTCCTATACAGCGTTCACTAATTGAAGGGGTCTGGCACCTCTGTGTAATCCACACTAAAAGCGTAACTATGTCCACTTCGCGACGTCTTGAGAAAGAATTCAAATGAGACCTTAGTTTTAGGTCTTCCTCTCTGTATATTTTAATGGCGTGTAGTCACGTTTTCAATCTTTATGAAAGTGAGTATATTGAGGGGAACACATTAGCACTTTGATGAAGGAATTCAGGGTCTCCACATTTCGAGGAATCAAAACACGTGAGATAAAAAAAGTAATAATGCACTTCTACTTGGTTCTTGAAGTAGTTTTTTCAAAGGCAAAGAATTCTGCACCCCCCCCCCCCAAGTGGAAGCACGAATGTGCCATCTTTAAAAGTATTGAACACGCACTTGGTGGAGCGTATGACAATGCACGTATGCCAAAGTGACTCCTCAGACACCGCACCCCAGGCCCCGAAACTACCCTCTTCAGTACCGCATCAGTAACTACAGGGACGCACTGAGGCTGGCCCGAGCCCCGGTTTCGCCTCTCCGCTCCGAACTGTCCTGCCAGGGCCACTATGGGACAACACCCTACTGACCGAGGCAACCCTTACCCAGCATTAACCTGGAATTCGGGGGCACCACAGACGGACGTGCTTCCTTCCTTCATCCCTCACCTCCTCGTCTTGGTACGTGTGGCGACGCAGGAAGGTGGGACGGCGGAGTGAGCCCTGCCGGGGGGTCCGCAGCAGCAGCAGCAGCTCTAGGATGGTACAGAAATGTTGTGTTCGGTGGCGTGGGCCGAGTATTGTCCGTCAGTTCTCTGCCTCTACTACTCTGTCTGTATCTTCTTCTTCATGATGGCTGAGACAAAGGCCGACACCCGGTTCCATTCGCTTCCACTCTTCACCATTTCCGGAACCAAGGTGGCAGATGCGAGACGGCTGATCACGCCGTCGCTATCGCTCGTGTTGCCGTCCGGGGCCTCTCCTGCTCCCAGGCCTCACACTCGAATAGGGTGTACCTCCTCGATCATAGTGCGTGCATACGGGGCTAGCACTTTGTCGGTGATTCCGAATATCTCATCAGATTTTTAATATGGCCCCGACTTGGGCACCAAGTTCGACATTTCCTCATTCCAAGGGGCCAATACGAGAGGTTTTGAGGTCGCTGGTTTCGAAAATTGCATCACTTTTTCTGAATGACCTTCTTTGAGTATTACCACTGAAATCTATCAGTACAAAAATGGCCTACATGCAGATACGGGTTCAAAAATTGAGTAACTATCGAAATAAGGGTTCCTGTGTCTCTGATTTCAAAACATTCGAATTTTCCGTCTGTTTGCAATCTGGGCCCCAAAATTGAAATTTCATCATACAAATGAGTAGAACTAGCTTGGATTAAAAAAATCAAACCATGTATCGAAATAGTTTCTCAGTCACTGATTTTCAAAATAACATCCTACATTTTCGCTCATCCCGAATTCGATAACTCCAAATTGGAAGCGTTAAAGGGACTGAAAAATTGAACCATCAAAACTCTCTTTTTATGGAGGGGGGGGGGGTTGTTGATTCCGAATTATTCAATCAAATCTGTGGTTCGATTCCGATTCTGACTAAAAACATCTAAAAGTCACAGTTCAAATGAGATTCGAATAAACATGACTTGAAAAATAGAACATAATACAGGACTGGAGGTTTCTGGGTCGTTTATTTCCAAACTGAAATTACATTTTTTATCTCGACTCCTATAATTCATTATTTTAGTTTTGTAATGAGGAATGAAGAAAACAGCTCCTTTTCTCGAGGAAAGAGGGAAAAAACCATCCCTTCTAATTCCAAGATGATAATGATTCATTTTTTGCAGAGAGGAAGAAGAAAACATTTTCGTTTTTTTGTTGAAAAAGGAACAATTTCTTTTCGTAAGGTAAAAGAAAACTGTTCATCCTTCTACTGAATAAAAAACTGTGTTGTCTCCGAGAAAGGAGAAATTTCCTTTTTCCTCGTAAAAGGAGAAGAAAATAGTCTATCCCCTTTTTTGAATGAATAACCAAATTGTTCTATTTTTAGAAGAATCAAACTTCCCTTTGAAGTATGAGAAGAAAAAACATTTCGCATTTCTAAGTGAGAACTTCCTTAGTTCATTTTTCTTTTTAGGAGAAAGATGTGCCCTTTTGTAACGGAAAGAATCTCTTTCTTCCTCAACTAAGGTACTTTCAATTTTTTTAAAAAGTTTCTTCCTTCATTATCAAAGCGAAAAACGAAAAAGCATGAACTTCTTCTCTTCTTTAGAGGGAAGTAATGAGTTTCTCTTTCATTTCTTACGTCGAAATGAAAGACCAAATCGAGACCGGATCAAAACAATAACACAGTTTTCTAAACCAAAGACCACAAAAATCACAATTTCAAACCCGTGTTTGATTTTCTTGGTCAAATAAATTTTACGGCCCATCATAAAGATAAATTTTTCCTCCCCTCGCTATTTTGAAGAGAAAATTTTTAAATTTCAGTTTCAAGTTATCGCCAAATGTGACCGGCTCGGAAGAAACAAGTCTTATGAGTAGAAAATCAATTTTCAGATTTTGACATTTTTTGGGGTACCTATTCAAACCCTCCTTAATAATCTATTGACAGAAACCGAAAATACATACTGCAAGCATCCGAAGTATGTATTTTTGGTTTCTGCCAATGATAGATCAAAAACTTCAAAATCTGAAAATTAATTTTTTAGGCATAAGGTTTGTTTCTTCCGACCCAGTCACATATGAAGAATCTAATGCTATTTTCGAAAACAGCGACCCAACGGATCTCTATTTTGAAAGTTCGCTCCATTTTATAATCCGTTAACACCATTTGTTAATCCGAGTCGATTTCGACCGTTGAAGGATAAAATTTCAATTTCGGTGCCCACACTAGGACTGGACGAAAAATGTGATAGGTTTCAAATTCAACGAGTTACAGAATTCTTTCTTCGATAGTTAGCTCAATTTTTTAATTCGAATCGATTCCCGTCGTTGAAAGGTGAAATTTCGACCAGGGATGCACCAATAGGGGAAGTAGGGAGGCAACTTAGTCCCCTGTAGGAATTTTTCACTCAACAGTTGGGAAAATTTACCCTTTCAGTTAGGAGAGTTAGAAAAATACAAGTTAGATTTTTTTTTGCGTTTGCTTTGATACTTGGGAATTGAGTTGGAAAACCCAACAAAGTCAAAAGGGTTTTCTTCTTTTGCACTGGTACTTGAGAATTTTGAGTTGAGTCAGTTGAAAAAATACAACAGTTTTTTTTTCTTTCTTTGATACTAGGGAATTCTGAGTTGAGTCAGTTGGGACTTTCACAGTTCCCCCTCCCCCTCTTTCCCCACTGGAAAAACTCTTCGGCACGTCCCTGATTTCGACTTTGGCGCCCAAATGGGAACTGCACGAAAAATGTTACACATTATCTAAATCAGCAACCCAAAATAACTTCTATCTCAATACGTAGTTCAGTTTTTAACCCACGTTTATTAAGCCCCTTGCAAGGGGAAAATGTCGAATCTGGAGCCGAAAATGGGGCTGGATCAAAAATGTCATGCAATATTCGAAATCGGCGACCCAAAAATTTTCTATTTCGATATATTTCCATTTAAGATTTCAAGTTGACGATACGTGGTAAGAGGAGTCTGTCCTAAAAGAAGCTACGTCAAAAATCAAACAAAAACGCATTTTATTATTTTAATTTTGTTTATGTTCTGAGAAAATCCCCTGATACATTGAAACGTGGAAACCCTATATATACATTATCTGCACAGGTCTGAAAGTAAGCAAGTATTCCTATACGAAAATCACAATTTTCAAAAATGTTAGCGTCAACTACGACGATGCTGTGTGACAGGAAATCTGTTCAAAAGGAAATTCAAAGTTCAGATCCTTCGCTGTCGAATCCCCATGGCAAAATAGAGCATACGTTTCTATGTAACTTCTAGAACATAATTTTCGAAACACATTACGCTAGCTGTTGAAGTGTCGATGCACTGAACATTTAAAATAATCGATTCGTTTGTTTCTATAATAGATCATACATCAAAAGCTGACGTAACATATTCGAAGATTACTGAATAATCATGCAACTAAGTAGAGTAGAATTAGTAGCCACACTAATTAGAATGTAATCTAAAAGTTTAGTACCTCGTGTCATGCAAAGTGAACATTCAGTATTCAGTATCTTCGGCGAAATAATGATGGCCACTTTCTAACATGCAGTCTCTTCAATTGTGGACCCACAATAGTCCCACTTTTTATTTGGTAGATTGCATTACCTCCTAACTGGTACATCAGAGCATCACTGAGCTAATTTACAGATGTTAACCAAGCTATCTAATCGACTGGCTCCGGAACAGTGATGTAAGGAATGTTGTGTTACATGGTACCAAGTTCTAACATTCCCAGGGTTTCTACCATTTTTAATACAGGCAGCATTCCTGCGTCGCCAAATGTACCAGGACGAGAAGGTGAAGGGGGAAGGAGTCCGGCTTCCAAATTGACGCTGGGTGAGCGTTGCCTCGGTCAGTAGGGTGTTCTATATAGTGACCCTAACAGGACAGCGTGAATCCGAAGCAAGGGGAAGCGAAATGGGGGCTCAGGCCAGCCTCAAGACATCCCACTGGTCACCGATACATACGATACTCAAGAGTAGTTTCCGAGGCCAGAGGTACGCTGCCTGGGGAGCCAATCTGGCATGAGTGCATCGCCAAACGCTCCACCAAGTGAGGGTTTCTACCAATCGGAAACTCAAAATAAAAGACTTACAGGACTTTTTTCAGTTTTTCGCAGTCTATTTTCGACAAATCGTTGGGAAAATGCATAATTTTCACACGAGTTTGAGAAAAACGGCTTCACTTTCGAAGTTCAGAAGGACTTCTTATCCAAATGGGCACGCACGGTCTGGCTGGGGGTGAGAAGATGCAAATGCATCCTCGACCTTTCGACCAATTGTGGCCGTGTGGGCCCTCTAGGATCGAAGGTTAAAAATGGAATGATCGCTGTATAATTATTACGTACCTAAACGCGGTATGTGTGATGAAAGAGCGCGCCTTTTTGTCGCAATTCACATCATCCCTAAAATTTTTTTTAATTTGTTGACCGGACCCCTTGACTTTTGCATTCCGAGAATTTAAATGCCAGGCGGTGCCTGCAAATGGGTGACTTTTGGAATTTTCAAACAGAGGGCTTTTGCGGCTGGATTCACACCTGCTGCTCCCACACCGACCAGTTACGAATGCCCAATTCTGACAGCATCCGCAACAGATTTTTCTGATATCACCCCTCAGAGTCAATTCGAACATAGCACCCGATCAATCATTTCGCCGAGATCATCGAATACGACAGTGTTCGTTGACATCGCGATGCAACTTGAGGCATTCGACGAAGGGGAAGAAAGCAAATTAAAAATAAATCGACTATTTTCGTGTAGTACGGTACACCACTTCCTAAAATGTCACGGATCGGATGTGCACTAATGGTTGTATTCAATGAAGTTTGTAAAATGCGTACCAATGAATAACAATTATCGCATGCAACGACAAGACAATCGATCGGCGATGTGTGATTCGCCACACAGATTCCAGTTTTTGGTTTGTTTTCCTCATTGTGGTAGGTAATTACCGAGGACAATGCACTCGATAATACTTGGAAACACATAATCGAAACGCGCTCGTTTAACCATTTCTTGAATTCGTTTTTGGGTACGTAACCTACCGCAGCTGTACAAATGGCAAGCCACACGACCTACGTTCGCAAACAAAACAAAAAACAAACGAAAAAGCTAGCAAATAAATACAACAATAAGCGATTATAGAAATTAAAGAATACAGCAAATTAGTGATAAGCGTTGATTCTGTATCACTGTATTTTACATTTGTGGTAATCATTATAATTGATTTACAGGGACTACAAACAGCTGACTAAAATTTGTTTGTTACAAAAAAAAAACTGTCAATTCAAGAACACAACTCGAAATGGAAACATTGGATAAGTGTCATTCATTCGAATTCTTATGTCTTCGATGATTTTCCTTTTGACATGGATATGTCTAATAGCTCGCCACGCAAAAGAGGAAAATTCCGCAGAAAATGTTTCGCAGAAACTGTTCCGCACAAAAACGTCACCATCGTGATGTAGTTGCGTACTCCTCTTTATGCGGTCATTCGTTCCCTCACGTTTGACTGGCCGACACGGAGAATGCCGAGCAAAGCCGAGAACGAACGACTGAGAAGGCACTGGAATGTGAGTACGCGCGTCAACGCAGTCCCTTGGAGTTGGATGAACCAGTGTTGGAAGAATGCAAAAATCATTGTTCTAGTTCTCATTTGTTCTTCTTTAACTGCACGGTTCTCATTCACATTCTTCCTTCTAATCTGAAAATTATCAACGTCCCCGTTCTTGTTCTCATTCCCATTCTTAATCTCATCATGTTCTTGTTCTCATTCTTATTCTGAGAACAAGAATGAGAACATGCTGTTTTTTCTCGTTCTTGTTTATTCTTCCAATAACACCGTTGCAGTACTGCAATTTGATTTTTTCATTTAAAAAATGCATACAGGAACTGCCACTTCATGCGTTTGGTGGTTAATACAATCAGCCGCATATTACAATCAAAACAGCTAGGAACGGAACAAAATAAGTCTTTTTTTCAATAATGATGCATGGAAAACGCTTCTTTGTGGGTCTATTTACCATTCCAAAAGTTTTACTTTGTAACTCCAAGTTTGATACAGGAACGTAATTTACTATTATAGAATACTGTTCAGTAAAGTAAATTACAGTCCTCTCCTGTATCAACTTACACATAACACCGCCGCGAGCTTTTATGTGCTACTCATTTCATTATGAAGCACTGCGTGGAAGAAGGGCCTTTGATCAATGAATTTCTCTTTTCTCATCAGTCAAAGGCCCTTTTCCGGCAGCGGGCTTCATTTGACTTCAAACCACAGTTTTTCAACTTTCATATCTTGCACAGCCAGGCTCAAAGTGAGTGTGCAGGACTCACTTTTGGGCCTTGGCGTGCAATATATATGTACTATTGTGAGCATTTTTTGCCCAATATTACAACCATGAGCGCCGTTTATTACATTTAGAAAAATCTAGGTTTACCAAAGGTGATTCTTCTGGTAAAGATATGTTTTTTTAACAGAATAATGATGAAAAAGAGTGTGAAGCTTGAGGCATTATGTGTTTTGAGAAGAGTTACAGAGTAGAACACATAAGAAACGAACATTTTCTCATGTGTAACAACTTACAATCCATTTTAACAATGGCTCTCTCACTGAAGCAGAGTGAACTTACTCAATTTTTCAAGTAAAAATACACAGTAGATCGTTTTCCTTCATGCACAGATGTACTCGATTTTTCATTTTGAAAGAAATTAGTCCTTTTAAAATTTCCTCAAAATTTTCCCGCTGGTTATTGCGATTTTCGGTTATTACATTCATTTTATGTCAGTTCCAACATGATTCGATAAAGTGGCGGTTACTGTCATTGGTTTTAGGCTTTCAGAATTTTACCTTCACGCCAGTTCGTTTTCATTCTCGTTATGAGAACATGCCGGTTTTCTTCTCGTTCTTGTTCTTCTTACAATACTGTGCACGACATATCCATGTAACAATATCCTTTTTCAAGATTCTTATATACCAAGACGTTAGCTCAGTGGTGTAGCCAGACTTGGTATGAAGGGGGATGGGGGTTCGTTTCACTTTTACAACATTACAGGTGTAATACTTACTATTACCAGAATAAATTTTAATTTTTTCACATTGTCGGCCGATACCAGAGGGGTCCAGACCCCCCCGTAGCACGCCCCTGGGTTAGCTTATTTAGCAAGACGCCAAGATGTTAATGACATCACTGAGGTGCCAATCACACAGAATGCTTACAGGAATACAGTTTTTTTCAATCTTTACTCATAACTGACGCCCGTAACATATTTGTCTACTATTTTTCCCGCATACAACATTCAATTGGCTACCGTTCAAAAAAAGAAAAAGCCCTCAACGGCAAAAATTCAGTTTGCCCATTACTTTCTTATGAAGTGAATTTCGGCGCGGGTGAGACGGGAAGAACTGTTGCGGCTTGCCTACCCGAATGAGCTAGCCTTTTCTAGTTATAAGAACCCTGGTCCTTTCCTGCAGTGGTCGGACTCTTTTCTTTGCAAAGGATTTCCACTAATCTTCGCGTTGAGAAACGCCCTGAAATACGAGGGTTGCCCCGAGAATAAGGTTCCCACCTCTCGCGTTCGCCTATAAATGAACGGAAATTCAATCCGGAAGAAGCATTTTATTCCTTAAATATTCTAGATTTTTCGATATACTTACCTTTCAAGTTTGAAAAATTTGTCACATCTTATAATTAAATTTTCAATACAATCCCTATAAAATTTTCTGTTCAACTTTTTGAATATTTCAGCGACTTGATTTCTAAGCCATTTGTCACTCTTGTGTTTCTCTGCAGCTAACTCTTTTCTGAGGTAAGGAAATAAAGCATAATTACTCGGTGCCAAATGGGGGCTGTAAGCCGGGTGAGTTACAAGTTTCCATTTGAACAGTTGACAAAATTTAAGCAAACTTTCTCCATGCAAAATGTCATGCAACGGTTTTTTGGGACAAGTAAGGCATTATTCTTTTGGAATTTATGTAACGTGAGGCCACCATTAATGCTGACCAGTGTTGGAAGAACGCAAAAATATATCCATTCCCATTCGTTCTTCTCTAACTGCACGGTTCTCATTCATGTTCTTTGTTCTTTTTACCTTAAAATTATCAAAGTTCCCATTCTCTTTCTTGTTCCCATTTCCATATTGTTCCCATTCCCGGTCTTGTTCCCACCTTGGTCTTATTCCCGTTCCCATTTTCCATTCTCGTTCTCATTCCCGTTCTGCGAACGAAAACGAGAACATGCTGTTTTTCTTTTCGTTCTCGTTCGTTCTTCCAATATCCGAGTTACTGCAGTTTGATTTTTTCATTAAAAAAAAAAAAAAATTATTGATGGTTTTAGGCTTTCAGAATTTTACTCTCACACCAGCTGCAAAGGTGTTGGAAGAAGGCAAAACCCATCTCGTTCCCGTTCTCCTTCCCTAACTGCATGGTTTTCGTTCATGCTCCTCGTTCTTCTTACCCTATAATTACCAACGTTCCAGTTCTCGTTCTTGTTCTCAACCTGGTCTTGTTCCCCGTTTCCTGTTCTCGTTCTGAGAACGAGAACCAAGAACATGCCGTTTTTTTCACGTTCTCGTTCGTCCTTCTAACACTGATTCTGACACTTAAACGCTCACAAATTTGCGGAAAGTATTAAAAGACCAGTGCCCTGGAAAACTTTTGAAAGAAATCTAACTTTTGCACGATAATTCACGGCTGCACACTGCGAACGTCATTGAAAATCTTATCGCAAAGTTCAAATGGATACTTGTACATCACTCGGCTTACAGCTCCGATTTGGCATCGAGTAAAAATCGAGTTGCTGAAATATTCGATAAGTTGGATGGAAATTTATAAGGATAGCACTGAAAATTAAATTATGTGATAAGACAAATGTTCAAACTTCAAAGGTAGAGTATGTATACCGAAAAAAACTAGCAATGTTCAAAGAATAAAATGCTTCTTTCAGATTAAATTTTCGTTCATTTATACGCAAACGCAAAAAAGAGGTGGGAAACCTTTCTTTTGGGGCGACCCTTGTATTCCCTGTTTTTGCTTTGGGAATAATGGAGTACACAACAGGTTTCCAAACACTGATATCACTTCTGGAAGATGAATTGCTTTGATGTTAATCACACAATTGAAGAGCCTCATTCCAAACTTTCCTTAGTTCATCCACGACTAACGCTTATATCTCAGACTACAGGTTTTCAATGCAGCATCATATGAAAATACACACTCAGGCTTCCCAAAAGTATCAAGAAATCTCAAAAAGTTATTATAACTGCATCTTGAGCGATGAAGTTTGTACTGATCTCTCACGCTTCTAATTTTTCGGACTAACGGCAGTTTAGAATGCGGCACCTCAATTACATTTTGAAGAGGCCTCGTGTATTTTCCAGAATTACAGTTCAGCTACATTTTACCTCGTACAAAGGCACCGATTCCGTTCCCATTTCCCTCTTCATTCCGCATGTGGAATGACGTCGCCTTTTCATATTCTTTCCCTCCTTCCTTCTAGTTCCTAATCTTTCTTTCGTTTTCCTCGGGTAATCCACTCGATAATGTACTTACTGTCTTTTTGGCTTCCCTTGGAGCCGTTTGGCACAAGTGGATTGAATCTTTTTCGGACACGTTTCTTTCCCCCTGTATTTTGCTGGTTATTGCTTTTTTTATTTTAAATTTTTTCTTTTATGATTGAAGAGTGTTATTTTCGTTCTGAACTGCCAGCTTTCGCGGGTCTGTGCGCTTTCCGCCCCCAGAACTTCAAAGGTTTTTATGTTCGAATTTTCGTTTTAATGTCCGCTATCCGCCATGTGATCTTATTCTTTGTTGCTTCATTTGCGGAATAAAACATGTTTTGTGATGTTGACGTAAGGTTTTTCTTATGAGGGGGGTATAGGTAATTTGCAGGAGAATGTGAGATTGTATGTTTTTCGTTTTACTTAACTTTTTCAGTCCGGAGCTTGAAACGACTTGACATGTGATTTGGGTAACCACCTTCCTCTCCCTGACAATACTACTCCTGAGAAGTCTCATGTGAGCTAATCGTGGTACATACCCAAGCTTTCTGGGCTTTTCTAGGTCGACCACTTACGCTGATATTTTGATCTGAGGACGTCTTCCGATCGTAATGTAGGAAGGTGCGACAGGAGACAAATGTCGGCATTTCTTTGTGAACACCCTGTCTCTGGATCGTTCATGAAAAAATGCCACAGTCTTATTGACATGGATATGTCTAATGGCTCACCTCGTGAACGAGAAAAATTCCACAGAAAACGCTCCACAGAAAACGTTACCATAGTGATGTAGTTGCGTATTCCTCATTACGTAGTCATTTGTTCCCTCGCGTTTTGATCGAACGACACGGATAATACCGAGCAAAGCCGAGAATGGACGACTAGAGAAGGCACTGGAATAAGGGTATGCGCGTCAACGTGGTCGCTAGCACACAATGACATATCCATGTAACAATGTCCTTCCGCGCAGCAGTCAGACTCTTTCATCAGTAATAATTCATTAGGCATTATTGATAGCTGTAGATGCCATCTAACATTGAACACTGCATCCATACAGTTGAACCTGCAATTCTCCGTTTCTTCAACGCTAGAAACGAATCTGGTTCACCGGACATTCAGACCAATGTTCGGCGAGCTTCTGCCTAAGCGGAGCCTGCGTGACACAGGAGGACGCAATCGCAGATCACAGGGCTTTGTCGTGACTATTAGGCTTAACTTGATTGGTAGGCCGCCACATATCACATTAGCCTCCTTTCATTCAAAGTACGTATATTAAGAATGTTTATCAATACCAGGCCAAGATCTTTCTGAATTTCTACGAAGATTCAAGAACGCACTCTGACACCTTTCTTATTTTCAAGAAAAACAGAACCAGAAGCTAAGATTTAAGATTAGCCTTTTACATCCAAGATGACACCGTCGATCTATAATTTAGTCCTTACTTCCAGGAAACGAACTCCGCCAAAGGACCCAACAGAAAATACAGTAACTGTACCTTTCCAAGGCTTTTCTACTGTTATATCTCACATATCCATGTCTGTCTCAGGAACGTAATACAATAGGAGGGGGATGAATGAGGATGTATCAAGGTAGCGTGATGGAAGAGAGGACGAAACGTTATCAGTCGCCAAAACATCCTCAATTCGAGAAATCAGATCAACACTTGGTAAAACTGACTTGTCGACCTCGTTACGAAGGTAGAGAATGGACAGCGTGTACAATGTAAATTAGTTTTGTTCAATTACAACTGAAATTAAGTAATCACTGGAGGAAATACTCGTACTTGTTTATCCTTTAAAAGCCTGATCTGAAGTACAGGATATTGAAAGATCATCTTGATCTTCCCATTTATGACCTTTCCCGAGCTAATGCGAACAAAAGTGTAAGGAACAACAATTTACTAACAATTTTAGTCAAACGTGACCGCAGACCCAGATCAACTAATGTCACGAGGAACCTTACAGTTTTCCTTGAAACTACTTTGAGTAGGACAGTAGATTCAACATACTGCAAGATCGGCCAAATTCCAGATTAAGAGCAGCTGACGGGCAGTACCAATCATGCAGAAAAGTTTGAGAATTTCGAACAGATAGATGTTGAAAAGTCTCTGGAGATTGATACACATACTTCAAAAGGGAAATATCTGAATTTGAAAACTATACAGATATTGGGTGAGGCGCCTTAAAGAGTATAGGCACGCAGAATTTCAATCACCCATGAATTAAAAACGCAAGTGTTCCCTCCTCTCCTTTCCTCGATTATACAAACGTTGTCACCTGGACGGAGGGTCCTCAAATTTTATCATCCAGTTGTTGAGCCACTGAACGAATTTCCCTCGTGTTTTACAGAGACGCGTTTCTTCATGCACAGGGACTCAATATAAATGCCACTCGACCTCGGTACTTTCTCTTTTTCTGAAAAAATTGTAGAATTTATGAAGAAAAGAAATCATAACAAATATTTGCTATTTTTCCTTTAACCCGGAGGAAACGATCATTTTGAAAACACCGTCTAGAACCGATTTTAATGATTATTTCTCATTAATTATCACAATTATTCTCTGTCAACAGAATGTTCTACTATTAACTGAGTCTCTTTCCAATATAACGAGAAAAAAAACTGACAACTACAAAAGTAATGATTACGTCTAGGTATATCACAACCCCTTCAGAATCACGAAGAGGCAAATATGTCTACATGTTGTCAAGATATGTTGCCTCTTTGTCCAATTGAAGGCGAATCGTTCATTTCAACACATCGAAGTATCAGGGTAATTCTCAAAAGCTGAGCATTGGAGTTCTCAGGGAACTCATTTCCATGTCCTGTCCAAAGCCGCAGCTTCTCAAGTTCTCGGAGATGCAGCTGAGATTGGGCGAATCTTTCCGAGCTAATGCTGAATAGTTTTGTAAGATGAAAGTCAAGTTTTCCATTATGATCAGGATTGCTATCCAAAATCCAACACAAAACTCTCAGGAAATCCCCCCCCCCCCAGAAACCATTAAAATAAAATAGTAGAAGATGAGAAATATTTTTAAAAATCCATAAATGAAGAGTTCATTTGAAAAACAACCATAGTCATTTTCGAAAATTCGACTTTATCGACAGATAGCGCTACATATAAGGTCTCTTTAGCTAGGCGGTCTGCTTGGCCGAGTGGATAGCGCGGAGGTTTCGGGTTCGAGCCCCCGTAGCAACTCGCTATATTTCGACCTAGGTCTGTTTTCCGGCAGAAGAGAAGAGGGCTAAGACAGCTCTGACAGCCTCCCCGACTCTGAGGTAATGCTCGAAAGGGCAGCTTCTAGGGCTCGGATTGACAGTAATATTAGAAAAGAGAGAAGGTCTCTTCAGCTAGGTGAACCGTTAACGCGAGTTTGCCGGACATATGTTGCCTTGTTCAAATGCACTATCATGCTCGAGTATAAAGGCTGTGAATACAGAGCGCTATCTGCCAAGTCCGAATTTCAAAAACAATGATCGGGTTTTTAATTAACCCTTCAAATGTTTCACTCGTCACAATTCTTAAACTCAACGCTTCCACAGCCAATACCCTGAAAAATCCGTATTTTTCTGAAGCTGTTCTTGTATTTCTTTTCAATATTTCCAGTATCGTCTAAAATTTTGAAATGATCAATGTTACCATTATTAATGAATTTGAGTGAGAAATGAACAAAAATCGCAAAAACGGAATATTAAACGATATTTCATTCAATTTCTTTGGAGGCGACTGATAAAATAGCAGAAAATCCTCAAAAAATCTTTAATTTCAAAAATCCTAAAAAATATTCTTACTTTTTCGGACACTTGAAACATCCTCAGATTTGAAGATAAATCTTGACAACCCTGATTATGATGAGAAAAGTCTGCATCCATGGAGTGGAAGTCTGACAGTAAACTTTATTAAATTTACAATGTCCCATTCTTTCATTTGTTTTTCCATGTTTACATTTAGAAAGGTTGCTCTATGGAGACGATACCACAGAATTTCAACGGGCAGGCAACATTTCTACGTTATCAATGATTAATGGTTGACCTTCAAGTTCATCGGGAGAATTTTTCAGGGACTATATTTGCGTGTTGTACTGCGAGCGTCGGTCAGGTTTTTTTTTACATCTGCCGTTACCATGGCTGTGAGTTCTGATTGAGTTATTTCAATCTCCTGATGAAGTAAGTAAGTTTTTCCTTTGTTAGTTTTAGTTTACCCTGTGAAAATATCCATACTGTAGTAATATTATACATTGAATCAAGGTATTTTAACAGTCTAAAGTTCATTTCCATGGTTTGCCTCATTGGAAGCTCGTGGGTTCATGTATTGTTGCTTTGAAATGAAGACCAAATTCGGCCATAGAATTCAGCCATAGGCAAGTAAGAAGGTAAAGATCAAATCCGTAAAAGAAAAAAAGAACAAAAACTTGCCAAAAAGTCAAAATTTTGCACCTAAAATCGTTGTTTTGAAGAATCACCTATAGATGCCAGCGGCGTCACCCACTTAAACATTCCTTAAAAAATTCAGTAGCCAGATTTTTTGTGGTGTACAGTTTTTTACAGTCTGTTTTGACTAAATTTGCGAAAGTGTTTACAAAATCAACTTTCTCAGTCTAGGCATTATACTCATGCAGACCTTTGACATTTTTGGCGACACTGGGACGTCTATTCACGAGAACACAAAATACGGCTACTGGGTTAGAATGCGGAAACAAAAATAAGCTCTACTATCTGTACGCTACAGGTAAGAGCGATAAAGCTGGGGTAACGATGACAACATCTACCAACAGCAGAAATACGCATACAAACAGTACATGAACACAGTAGAGCTCTACCAAAGAGAAGGCCGTTTCAGTGGACAGTATGACCGCATCTGCCGGTGTCGTGTGATTAGCAACACAAACTCCTCCTTTACACGGTTTCCACTGCACATTGTGCGTATTTATGACGGCCGAAATACATAAGGCGAATACTCGAAAGGTAACCAATGACGCTAATTCGCCCACAGTCCTTTTGAGTTCGCCGTCCGGCCACACACTCAAGCAGAAAGTCCAGGTGACAGCCCACGAAACCTGGAAAGTAGCACATCTATATCCCGTTTGTCTTTATTTTCGTGTCGAAGGGTACGAAGGAGAAACGCTGGGGCAGTCACACGGGGGCACTTTGTGCGCACTGCGTACTCGAACATGAAACAACGCTTATCGACGACAGGGCGCAGATGACTACACGACTTACTCCGAAGAAGCAGATGAGAATCCGTAGAGGCAGCAGAAATGCGTATCGAATCCAAAATCCGATGACCCAGATGATGGTTATCCTCCAGTTGATATACTCGTAATTTCTGTTTGTTCTGGTAAGCAGATTCCACGACTGAAATCAGAAATAATATTGCGCTCGTTATTCGTAGCAGATATTAATATACTGATCGAGTGATCGAAGATCTTATTGTTATTAATGCTGGAGGGAATGGCTGAGGGAAAGAACTAGAAAGAAAGGCAAAGAAAGAGCTACGAAGAGCAGATCATGGAGGATACAAAGTGTGAATCCGCCTCAGAAATGAAAAGATTAGCACAGGAGAGAGAAAAGTGGAGAGACAACCTACTAGTCGAGAGACTAAGGAAAACACCATCATTGAAAAAGAATTTTCTGACGTGGACAACCGTACTGAATGAACTCAAATCCGTGGGCACCTGGGCGGCCGAGCACCATCTCCCACTTGATCACAGCCAATCACCAAACCCACGGAATTATTACACTTTTCTACCGCGGTAATAATTCAAGTCTAGAGTTATTTGCCGCGAGTCGCTGATTCTAAGAATATTGGGTCGACGATATGTCATCAGCGGCTATTCTTTTCCAGCTTTTGTGTTCAATTACAGATTCTTATCTGAGAAACTAATAACCTCGCGGAGAACGTAAGATTTGAAATGCCCTCGAAAGCACAAGTAATGGTTTTTCATCTACTGTAAAAATAAAATACAGCAAAAAAGAAAAAAGCAGTTCACTGCCAACATTGCAGTGGAACAAGTTTTGTAAATTGTAATCACGATCACCTTGCTCGGGTATCAGTTTCGGAGCAAGAAAATAACCATGTGTAAAATTCGTAAAGTTATACTTTTAGTGATCGAGAATTCGAACGAGATTGACATCTTGAAACAATAAAAAAATAAAAACAAACAAGAAATCGTATCACAGTCAAGTCTTCTGAAACTATCGAAACGTACTAATTCCTCCGGATAGAGCGGACACCGACAGAAACCATAGAACTAAATAATTTGCAACAAAATCGGCAGTACAGAGAGTGCCATTAAGATAAATAACACTCCATCTGTCGCTGTCTCTAGTGGCAGACAAATGGCAAGGCTAAAACAAGGCGAAATTTGATCGCAGGTCTACAATAGCAGACCACTAATTTTTTCCCGAGTCCAACGCCCATACAAGCCTATTAGCCTCGGGAAGAGCCAACATTTTTCTATTTTATTTTATTTTAGAGCCTTGACCCAAATTGGAGCAATGTTTAAACGTAGTTAATTTATATTAAATTGAACCGTTAGGTAAGTGAAAACGTTCACTCCCCAGCTCCACCTTCGGTCGCCCATTGCTGGGCATAAGCCTCTGTCACTTGCTTCCATTTTGCCCGGTCTCTAACCATCCTGGACCAGTTCATGCCGAAGCTTTGGACCAGTTCGTCCTACCATCTTGTGGACGATCTCCCTCTTCTCCTCCTCTCTTCATGTGGCACCCATGTCATAATTTAACTTAATTTTAGAGGTGAATCTCTGAATACATGTCCGGCATATTTGAGTTTCAGGCTTTTGGCAGCAACCCAGACTTCCTTTCCGTTGGTATTAGCCAGAATGGTTTGTATTTTGACCTAATCTTTTAGTCTAATTTGAAAAACGCTCCTCAACATAGAATTGTGTTACTCTGATTTTTTGGATCTGCTTTTTCGTGGTGGCCAATGTTTAGGCCCCGCAGGTCAGGACACAAATGCCCGTGCTCTCAAGGATGCGATTTTTGTTTTTATGTTCATATTA
This sequence comes from Acanthococcus lagerstroemiae, assembly GCA_031841125.1. Lineage (NCBI taxonomy): Eukaryota > Metazoa > Arthropoda > Insecta > Hemiptera > Eriococcidae > Acanthococcus > Acanthococcus lagerstroemiae. The sequence goes on along the minus strand of CM063106.1, from coordinate 72,521,774 downwards.
CTTTTTAGGATTTTTTTGTCGTGACCAGAACACTTTCCAAACATTGGCCCTACGGATTTTGAGTTCTTTGGGGCCATTCATTAATTACGTAAGGACGATTTTGGCCATTTTGAGCCTCCCTATCCCCATGTAAGAAAACATAAGGTCAATTGAGCTCCCCTCCCCTTCTTACGTAAGATTTTTTCATGAATTTTCCTAAAAGAAAACCAGTCACTATGGAAATTTTTGAAGTGGTCCGTTGAGTTTCCACTATAGACAGGTTCCACTGTACGTCTATCCACTCATCTTTAGTGGCTGCATGCAAAAAAAGTGTCGCCTGAATGGTGGCTACGTTAAAACTTACGTAAGAATGGGTTTTACAACCCCCCTCCCGCCCACAAGTAAGGTCGTGTAGAGATTTTTATCCCCTCTCCCCCTCAGTGCCCTAACGTAATTAATGAACGACCGCTTTCTCGGTTTTGTCGGTAAAAGCTAGGGCGAACCGAAAACGATGGGGGATGATTTCATGATGCGAACATTCTCTTTACCTCCGCCCAAATTCAAGAAAGAGAAACTAACTCAGATTCGAGAAATGCTTGAGTGGGATTGAAGGAGGCGTGTCCAACTTTTAGACTCTGGGAAAAACTGTACGAGTGGAAGCTGGATCTGAGAAGGTAAGAAAATTCTTACAAGTCGAGGACTTACCAAAAAGGTGAAATCAATTCGATTCGAGTGTTACTTGAGTGAGAACTAGGGCGAGAGTAAAAGGACTACCAGTTTGGGGAAGACAAGAAAATTGTAGAGGGGAGGATTTCACGAGTTGAACACCGAATCCGAGTGAGTTCTAATCCTTTTAGGTAAAGGATCACCTTCCTAACCCCAGATCCTGATTTTACTCTCAGTTTTTCCACAAGTCCGACCTTCTCAAATTTCACTTAATTATTTCTCGAATATTTAGTTTCATTCTTTAAAATTTGGAAACGGGCAAGGAAAATGGTCGCATCACCAAATCCTCCTTCACAATTTTCTGCTCTTCCCGACACTTCTTCAGTCGTCGTATCCGATGCCGGACATTGACGGTCGCGGTTTTAATACGCGACTCTCCAGGGCGGGATGCTGCAGTAGCTGCGGCACCTCTAGGATGGTACAGAGTTATTGTGTCGAGTGTGGGCCGAGCTTTCTTTGTCGGTCCTCTACTTCAACCATTCGGACTGGGCAAACAACAACAACAACAACAACAATACCACCAGAACTAAATTCAACTGATAAGCAAACGGTGGTGGTTACTTTGACTCCCATAAGAAAAACACAAGGAGCAAAGATCATCATGTTACTATCTGAGGATAAGAAATTTCTTAGAAACCAAAGGTATACATTTTTAATCCAGAAGGCTTTCAGCATTTGCTAATAAACTTCTGGTTACAAACAAATTTCTTATTCACAGATAGCAACATAATGATCTTTGCTCCGTGTGTTTTTCTTATGGGAGTCAAAACATTTGTCGGCCAAAAGTTGGGTACTTTTGCTAACAGTAACCAAGAACAGTAACTCACTGTGCGACGTCAAATTACCGTTTGCTTATCAGAAAATACCTATTCGACGCTAGCGCTTCTAATTTGCACAGTCCCAATTCGGTCTCCATTTCTTCCTCATGATGGTTGAGACAAAGACCACTCTCGGTTCAATCTGTTTCTACTCTTTAGCATTTCCGGAACCAAGGTGTCCGGCGCGCGACAGTCGATTACGGCGTCATCGGTGTCGTTGTTGGTGCCGGGGTCGAACATTCTTACCATCCCGCGCCTCACACTCAAACAGGGTTCTCCGCTTTCGATCACAGTGCGTGCACACGAAGGCTTAGCGCTATCGCCATCCGATGTAACTGCGGAATCACCCGTAGTCGTTCCGGACTTGGGTCGGGTAGAAGTTCAATTCCCCATGGGATCTGCCTTCCCTCTGGCTACCAAAGTTAAAATTTATGTAGTCAAAAATTAAACTCAAATTTCAGTGTTCAAATTTATAAACTTTTACTCTTCTGTAATGAAGATAGGTTATAAGTATCTGTGTAAGTTGTTACATTTTCATTATACTGCTCATTGCATACTTTTCTTCTTTTAATCTGAATTGGAATTTGCTATTTTTTCAACTCTGGAGACTTGTAGTCCCTTGAATTTTCAGAATAGGCCATTTATGTTGGCCTTATTTTTCCTTATTTTTCTGTTTTTTCCCCAACAGCCTGAGTTGAGAAAAATGATTAATATTTTTTTCAATACTATCTTATTTACCTATTCTTTTTATTTTTTCAAAGTAGATGATAACATATTGAAAGCGAAAAAGCAACGGTAACGTAATCACGTTTTTGTTTCTTTTGACGAGAACAACATATAACCAGTTTTCTTCTCCCCCAGCTAAACTGGGGCACTCTGTATATGAAGGTCTCTATCTTATTTCAATGTCTACTATTCGCATCAAGACGCAAAGGAGTCGCTCTTAGCGGATTACGTGGAACTAGGACGAGAAGGTGATCCCGAACTGATAACCATAAGACTCAATGTAACTTTGAAACGGGTTTCCTAATGGTAGAAAAAGTTTTTCAACTCGTGCAATGGCTTAAATTGAAGCTCAGACTTCCTAGTTACCGAGTATCAAAGAAGAATTTCATAAAAAATTCTGTTTCTAACGAAAATGCCCGATTTTATTCTTATGGAAGTTTTGCACAGGGTTGACCACGTAACTACCACGTGACCATCACCTTCTCGTCCATCACACTAGCGCTTCTTGCGGAGTGTCCTGATGCGAATAGTCCGTTCCAAATAAGAATGCCGAAAACAATTCAGGCGTTTCACACTTCGCTGCGTATCTATGCACGTCTAAAAACATTTTTACGTTACCAATCGTTGCGAAAATAATTTCAGATTTATGGAACATAATGCCATCAATGACTAAATTTTGATAATTTTGTCAGATTTCCTTCAACTTTGGAGAATATCTATGCTCCGGTTTGTAGTATTGTGTGAATAACTAACTACCTTTTCTTTTCCCCACATGCCACCGTACTCGCAACTGTTTTCGGCATTCGTATTTGGAACGGACTATAGGGAGTTGAGGACTACACGTTTGTTGATAACATCAAATGTATAATATCTTCATCTACAGACGTTAAGAGAACTTGGATAAGTAAAATCACATGGGACTTTGATTTTCGTGTCACATAAACAGGGTTAGCCTTCACTTCTTCTCTGTCCTGTTACAGTCGGAAAAAGCCAATAGGATTCCCTGTCTGAAATCTAAGAAACTGGTGTAGTAGATCTGTTGGGCAGAAAAATAAACAGACATGCCAAGGAATAGAGTGTAAGTTGGCCATCAGCTTTATAAGCTGACAGACTAGCACCCGGAGGCAGAAAAGCTGAAGGAAGACGTGGAGTAGAAGCAAGCAATCGAGCCGACTGACAGAGACAGGTGTGGTTCCTCTGCCTTGAGAGAAAAACGAAGTAGAGAGCTAGAAGATCCAAGATCCATCATTCAAGTCGACTGAGGAATAAACCGTTAGCTACCCATCTGTCTAAGAAGCAAACCGACTGGCAGTCGGGTGGTCAGAAAAGCTGAAAGAAAGACGTAGGCACGCAGGAGGTAGTTGAGCCAACTGTCCGAAACAGATAGTGCTTTTCGCTTGAGGTAAACATAGCCGATAGCCGGAAGCCATAATGTCTCCCGTTTTCTTATATGGAGTGTACCTTTGTGTTGAGCAGGCCTGTCAACCCTCTCTTCCTCTCCCACGGGAAAAAACTTCAGGATTCGAGACAAGCCAACAGGCAGACTGTATTTCGAACAGAAAATGAGGCGCGAATAAGGAGCCGACACGAATCAAGTGGGTGTCGGTCAAGTGGTGAAGCTTTCTGGCCAGATCGAATGAAATTACCATTTCATGTGGGAAAACATTTCTGTAACGCTTCGAAATTCGTGTCGTTGATTCCATCTAGCACAGATAAACCCTTTTACTTATTTCTTTTTGTAGTCGTGCAAATATGATACGCGATTATTCTTTAACCCACTTCGCTGTCTGCTCGGATGTTAACGTTTGAATGGTCTGGTTCTGGCTGAACGCAAATAATCGTCGAGAAGCGATTAAGATAAATCAATAAAACGTCGAAGCGTATCGGTTAATTGAGTCGCACTGACGTGTCAAAGAATTCATCGCCATTCTTAGCAGACATCCAACGGAGCTTTATGTAATATTGGATAGATTCTACGCGCTATTCTTTCCGACACTCCACTCATAGCTGGCGCATAACTGACTGGTGAACTGCGAACACGGAAGAGATTATGTTGAGATCGAGCAACCGTTTTTACAGCAGGGAAACGGGTATCATTTGGCTGATAAAAGAAGTCATCGAACTTGCATCAAGCTCTCCTATATTAAACTATCTTCTTTGTCTCGCTGACTTTTCCCGTGCCACCGAATGAGAAATTTCTTTGACTTTGCTGCTTTTAACACTTCATTTTTCTTCTTCTTCACACTATTTCTGATGTGCGACTCTCCTGGACAGCATAGTCTCATAGTTTGCCGTTACTTTCCCCACGGTTTTGTTGCGTCAGTTTTCCTTTTCTGTGCTGAAGAGTGTGCAGCCGCAGTTCGCTTACTAGCTACGTGTTTCACAACGTCGAGGCTGTCCACGACATGCGCGCACACAGTATCAGTATTTCTGATCTAGTGGTAACAAGCCCCGCGATTGTAATGCCTTGTTCATGTGAACTAGTGGGGATTACGGGACGTGGTATGCCTCCACCTCGATTGATACTGCAGTCGCTGTGTTCGCTACAATGTTAGCGAGGGTATTTGAATATCACTGGCTTTCCGGCGTTGGTGGAACTCGAACCCGAGACGCAAAGATTGCGATGCAGGAACTTCACCACTTGGTCGGGCAGCAGGGTGTCTACTAAAACAGAATAACCCCACTTCTCGCCATGTTCTTGCCTTTTTTCGGTCCGACTGTAGGAGCGCTACTTTCTATGTCGAAAAGAAAAAACAAAGAACAAGGGACTGAACAGTTGGTGCGAGTTTTTATTAAAGATAATTTCCCCTTCGTTAAGTTGAAAAAAGCTTATCAGGAAACGCTATGTCATATAGTTTCTACGGAGCTCTTGAACTTTGAATCACGTGTTTTCGAAAAACAGATTTTTATAGTTCTTTAAGTCGTTTAATTCAGGTGCCGTGGCATTTCCGAAAATCTTAATACTCGTATTATTCTTCCTGCGCTACAGACAAAGGGCGAATTCTCATTGAAATGAAGTTTATAATTTGAATAAGCATAGCCATCACGAATGCTATCAAGACATATTAACGAGCAAGCAGTTTCAAGCAGCTACAAGAAGACTTCATCCCTCAAAACCTCAAACAGAATATCAAAACTACCAAAATACGTGACTATGTTTAGGAAACATGATCCATATGCCATTGTTCCTTTGAAAATATACTGATAAGGGCGAGAGTACTGCAGAAATAGATACGTTACAGGAATCGCAACGAACATGTTTCATTTGATCTACACTTAAGCTGGAATCGTAAAACGTAGTGTCGTAGAATTTGTATAGCAGAATCCGAAACGTAATATTTAAAAACGCACACAAATTACAAAATGGTCACCTAAAATGCTGGAAATTAGGAAAACGATAAACCTCAGCGTCGTAGAAAGTGGATCAACTTATTATGTAGAACGTACATAGAAGTAGAACCGCAGTACGATTAAGATCAATAAGCTATTTGGAAGAAGAGGTGGGGGGCGGGACGAAGAAAAAAAGTTATTGTCAGAGACTCGTTGCCGACCCTAACAAAATCAAAATTGTTATTGCTTATAATTTTTTTATTTTTTTTATTATTTTTTTTCAACTAATTAATTTTTCGAGAATAAAGCGTCACTGAACTGAACTGTGACTCAGATCAACACATCTGAAATGACACGCCACTGAACTTGAACGAATGAGAAGAGAAGAGAGAAAAAGCGAATGCAATAAGCTCTGCTACTCGTAGTCGACCCTAAAAATGGAAAAGGTAAAGAAAGTGTGAAAATTTTCAATTCTTTCTAGCCGTCCAAGATAAAATTTTGCCATTTTCTTGCTTTTCTGGTTTTCCTTGCCCAGCAGACATCCTGCACAGTGACGAACACTCCGTTAGCTACCAAATTTCAACACTCTACGCGCAATTTCAAGTGCAATTTCATTATACAAACAGAATTCTATCCAGAATGGCTATGGATATAGCATCACGTACGAAAATTGAACCGAAACTATAATAGCTATTTGTTGCTCACCTTGAATATTGGAGGGAACACCGAAGTCAAAATTCACTTGCTCAAATTTCGTGATCTGATTTTTCAAACTGTATTACTCCTTTAGTATTGAGGGTAACCAACTAATAATTTTGCATTACACATTGCCTACTAGAGTGAATGGTCAACATTTTTTTCGAAATTTCTAACGCGACCTGGGTAAAAAGTTGTCTTTGGTGGAAATAAAAATGTTAGAAATTATTTTAATTTGTAAATTTTTCCTAAGGGATTTGTCCTTGAAGTTACGTACCCTAGGGCTCGAAATTGAATGTTACGCAGCGCCTTAAAAATGTCAGTCATGCAAATTTTTATATAACCTGTTAGTAGTACTCATCGCGAACTTTAAATTAGTTCATACAGCGCTAAAGCACTTACAATACTTTTCTGCTTTACAGCGCCTTCAGTATGGCAGATAGGCAAAATTCACATATAACCTTAACAGTAGCAATGATTGAGATGTACAAAATGAGTTATGAACAAATTTTGTCTATCTGCAATATCGAAGGCGCTAAAGCACTTATAATATGTTGTTGCCTTACATCACCTTCAATTTCACTGATAGGCAAAATTAGTACATGATTAATTTAAAGTTCGTGCAAGTTTGGTTCATCCACATATTGTAGACGGTAGATCATTGGATAAAAGTACTGGTAAAAATCAAAACTTTGAAAGAAAAGCAGTATGGGTTAAGATTATTCTTAATGACAAAATATTGATGAGAGCTTCACTTTTGGACTAAATGGAACTAAATAAGACCAATGTCGGAAAAAATGTTTGTAAAAAAGCTTTCACTCATATACAGGCCATACAAAAAATTCGTATAATATAATATTCGCTCGCTCCCTTTGGCGGAATTATAATGTTGTGTCCTATCGTTATCTCTCGCTTTCCTACAAAAGATGAAGAATTTCATACGATACATTCTGCTTCCTAAGTTAGACCTTAAAAAAGTTAAGTTAGGCGCCGTATTTGATAAACTCAACTATACAACAAACTATATGACACAGTATTTTTGCATCAATTCAACGATCAAACAAAAGAATTTATGTATTTTTGCTTCGGGGATACGTCCACCAATCTGTCTGTGTTTTCCCCTTTTCACCTCCCATGCCATACCCAATCAGTGGAAAGGCAGATTCGATTGGTCAGTAAGGCATCAGGGCGAAGAAAGACGTAATGGATTATTTATAGATTATGCTACTTTAAAAAATAGGAAAAATCTCCCAGAATTCGAGTAAAACATTTTTTTTTTCGGATAGTTTGACTTTTTTTTTTTTGAATTTAAAATAAAACTTGTTTAATTTTACTGATGCTCATATGTTATATTTCTTCACCCCATACTTCTTTGTTTTTTCGAAGTTCTGATTTTTATCAGTACTTTTATTCAATGATCTACCGTTTTCAATATGCAAGAAGGACCAAATTTGCACATTACCTTCTTACTAAAGCTCTGGATAGGAGAGTATGATCGTCCGCCATTTTGAATCCAACCGCGCCTATCGATGCCGAATTGACAACTCGGTACGCTCCGCATAGTCAGATTCGGCAACCACGGGCACGGTTGAAGTCAAAATGGCGGACACGATCGTACTCACGCGAAGTATACAGAGCTCTAGTTATACTAATTAGGAGTAACAGAAAGGGTCATATTCAAATTTTATCTATCTGTAAAATTGAACGCGCTAAAGCACTTACAATACTTTGTATCGCTCTATAACGCCTTCAATATTGCAGATATGCAAAATTTGTATGTAACTTATTTTGTACATCTCAATCATTACTACTGTTAAGGTTATATGTGAATTTTACCTATGTGCCACACTGAAGGCGCTACAGAGCAACAGAGTACGATTGTAAGGGCTTTAGCGCCTTCAATTTCACAGATAGGCAAAATTCTTATATAAACTAGTTTAAAGTTTACGATGAATACTATTAAAAAGGTAATGTAAAAATTTTGCATAACCTACATTTTCAAAGCTCTGCCTACAGTACATAACTTCCAAGGACGAATCCCTTTGGAAAAATTTACAAACTTTTTTTTTCCACCGAAGGCAACTTTTTAACGAGGTCACGCTCAAAAATTCGAAAAAATTTTTTAGCTTATGTATGACGATCCACCACCCTATTGCTACCTTTGGAAAATTTTCTAAATTTAAATTTGCAATAGAATTCTCTGTGAAAATTTGCTATTTTTCAAACGTTGGAGACTTGTAGCCCCTTCAATTTCAAAAACAGGTCATGTACGTACATGCCGCATTCGTTCCTCTCGATTAGTACTATAATTATTTGTTCCTTATTTCCCCACTTAAACTAAAACACGCTGCATGTACATTGTACAAGGTGTTTCAACAAGAGACTTCGCCGAGTAATGTCTCGACAACTCGGCTTGGAAACACTCGCCTTTCTCCAGAAATTTAAGGGGTGAATTTCAGGTTCTTGCAGAACAGCGTGAAGGGCTCACACGTGTTGTCACGTGATTGCACATTTACATTAGAGCATGTTCAAACATGGCGATTTAAAAACTGTGTTTCAGAGTAGTATTTGCAGCTACAGTAACACAGTCAAGCCAAACATCTTGACATCATGGTCTGCTGAAGCCCACCCAGACTGGTTCCTCTTAGAAACGTTCATCCAAATGGGGTATTTTTAGGGAAGTTTTGTTTTCACCTTAGAACCGGGTGTACACTGATTCTGTTTTTGCTTGCTACAGAGAAAACATTTTATTGTTTTGAAGATCCTCCTCCCCTTGAGCCAGAGTCTCAAATAGAGACATGATCAGTATTTATATCGTTAAGGTAGAAAGTGAATTTTATGCACTGTAACTTGATTATTCATTATGTGGTTTCCTCAGCCTGATGATCAGAGAGGCCGACAATTTCTTCCATGATGCATTTAGCAGCTACCAATTACTGGACCTTAATGACAGTAAGGCTGTGAGATTATGGACAAATTTATCATTAGTTTCCGCCTCGAAAGATATCTCATTATGATAACAAAATTTTTTCGGCATTTGCAACAATCAATACGTTATCTAATGATGCGAACATACTGCTTATCGTGCCAATTAAGAGAACACTTTAATTGGCACGATAAGCAGCAGCACACTTATATTCTTCTACACAGAACAGAGGGATTTATAGTGCAGCGGAAACACGAGACACAGTTTTTGTGAGGGTCCTACAGCAAGTTCCTTTAATTTTCAGAGAGAAGTAACAGGTTTCAATTACGAGTGTCAAAGTATTTTTGTATCTATCAGTAATGATTACTCGGAGCAACTGACGTTGAAAAATATTCAAGTCACTAAAAGGCAAATATGTGACGATTTGAAATAGATTCTATGTCACGCTGCCCTTTATTGACGTAATCTGTGATCAGTTTCATAGATAACAAAAATTTGAGAACAGAATAAACGTAAGAAACAATTATACATGTACTGTCACTAATTATCTACGTTTTGACACTTTTGCCCGGTAAGTTTGTCGAAACTTTGATGATAATTATAAAGTTTAATAATGAGCAGAGAGAGGGACACGTTTGATTGTTTTTTTTACTGAAAATCAAATACATTTCACATAAAGATGATGATGTACCAAGTCTAGTTCTTCCATTTTCTCTACAATTTACATTTTTAGATAAGGTTTCTTTTTTCCCCCATTTTATTATAAGGGCTCTTAATATTATCATCATTTAGAAAACTAGAAATAGTAAACTGGAGCGCACATCACTGTATTCTTTCAAAATTCAAGCAATATCAGCACGCCATGTGTGTATGTGTGTGTATGGGGGGAGTAGGCCAAGATCCTATGTTTGACTCACTGATAAGAGTCGACAGTTACGGATAAAAATATTCCTTCCTTGTCCAGAGGTTTCTTGGTAATTGAATTCATTATTTATATCATTTCATCTTTAAATTAGATTGCAAGACTTCTGTGTTACCTCAAGAACGTAATTTACGAGAGAAAGGTTAGCACTTCTAAAGATGTAGACCCAGTAGCCCGTTTTCCTTCTAATTTACAACCTGTCTGAAATTTTGATCTCGCTCGGCCAGTTTTTTTCAATTTATACTTGAACTGTCTTCATGCGCACGCTTCGAGATCAAACGTATGTAGAGCACGTTTGGCCTTTCGACCCATAAGAGTCCTAAATTTTCAGGCTTAGCGTTTCCTCGACTTATTGCCTGACCTAAAATCCAAGAAATTGCTCAACCTTACTTGACTGGAACCTCTTCGTAAAATGCTTGACTTTAATCAGGAGACACTTGTCGTAAATTCACTTCATCAATGTGAAATCAATCAGGAAAGTACTTCGTCGTAAATTCAATTTATGAAGAAAGTGCCACTTTAATGCTTAGGTATGAGGTATGGAACACACTAAGCCCAGTGTTACTACGCGAGTGAGTTAAACCATCATTTCAATTCAGTCCGTAGAAAGTTCTACGAATAAATGCTTACAGATTCACCTTGATCAATACAGTCTAAATCGAACTAAAATACAAACATGAGAGCGCATAAATTTGCATAATGTACCATTCAGAGATTACTTCTGTTTTTAAACGAAGAACATCATTATTCGTACTTCCATCCGTCTCATGAAACTGCCGACTGTATAAGAGAAAAGAAGGTAAACCAAGTCAAATACTTCCGATCAGTGAGTCAAGTCTGAATCATGACAAGTAGTACCATACAGGTACAAAGCCCCGAACACGTAAGCACTTTCCAACGTACATATAAAATGAGAAAACACCAGCGTGAAATATTTACAAATACAAAAGCGTCTTGAGGAAGCGGGCATCCTGTAGATACGATGTAAGGTGCGGTATGTGTTCGAGAGAATACGACAGGGAAATTAACTTTTTGAATCTCAGATACGAAGCGACCTCTCACGGCTCTGATAAAGCTTTTCAAGCCAGCGTCCCAGAGGAGATCAGCAGCGACAGTCATGAATCTAAGATAGCCGATTATAATTTAAAATAGAACATCAATTTCAAAGGATGACACTCAATTCGAATACTAATTTCGTTTACTAAAACTCAAAACCGACGAAAATCGAAGCATTTCAAAACGGCTTTCAAAAGAAAATTACTAGATCGGCTAATTCAAGTTTAAACTATAAACTCAAAAAGATTACAACACAGAAACCGCAGCAAAACCAGGTTGAGACAGTTTTTGGACAGAAAGGTAACACACGTGAACACAGTTTCAAAATAGAAAGGAAGCAAACTACAGACAGAGAAGTCATTTTTAAACAGATTGGACATATTTCGAATTTGGCAACTCACTCACAGCCAAGGTTTCAGTTGTGGTAGATCTATAACCTAGAAATCGGGCATTTACTGAGAAAACTTCGATCTGAATTGGTCCAAAAGAGGTTTATGAAAGATCGAGAACTGGGTAAAACGGACAGCCCCTTTTCGAGGCGCGGGTTCTTCTATGAAAACACCGGTCAGAACTTTCGATTTAGATTTGCCACTGTTTCCAGGTTACTGAAACTCTATTTTAGTTTGCGTTGACCTCCTAAAGCTAGGGGCAGATTAAGGCTTCTGAGACTTTTGCGTCCAGTGAGTATACAGGGCCCCTGTTTATGCTCGGACTACTAAACACTTTTTCACTCGCTGCACTAGCAATTCCCAGGCTCGTCTGAGAACTCAGTAATTCCAGACTCGTCTGAGAACTCAGTAATTCCAGAAATTTGAAAATACATTACATTACGACTTGAAATATACACATTCTATACAAGAAAGAAGGGGAAAAAAATAATAATAATAAAGAAGCTCCCGTAGGTACCGCTCACAATTAAAAACGAACAGGTATCCGAAGGCGGAATCAAAACCGGGGTCATTCCAAGATGGCTCCCACTTTTTAACATATTTGACATTAGGTCCGACTCGAGCAAAAATTCTCAAAATTGGCTCTAGTTCTGGTAAGTAATTTTTATCGGGTTTCGGCTCCAGCTACGGTAAAAAATTCTTGAATGGTTCCGGTTCCAATCATTTTCAAGGGGAGGAGTGTGTGCAGAATGCCCATGAAAGAGAGGAGAGGGAAAGGGGAGGTTAAAGAGCCGAAGCCCCAGTCGGAACCGACTTCGGTTTCAGTAAAATTCTAAAACTGGCTTCGGCTCCAGCAGTGTCTCTCAACACCTACACTGGTGTTCGCAGCTTGTACGTAATTTTGACTTTTCTCACGAGCTGAGAATAATATGTTGTAACTCCTGTGAGGGGGAGGGGGTGAAAATGAAAAATAACTCTTGTGTTGCATCCCTCACCTTCACACAATCGTCATATGTCACTATTTTTCTCTAATTACAGGGCTGCAGCTTTGGTTACAGCAAACAATTTTTTGGGGTTTAGGTTCTCCTGGAAGATAGTCGGTTTCGGGGCTCCGACTCATAGCTTTCGGTCCCTGGTAATAAGTTACAGGTATCACTATAATATCATATGGGATTAACGTAATCAAAAAATTATCAATGAATTAGTGTCAATATTTTTTTTTAAATTTTCGATTCTATGGCGTTCAATAAAAGTGAAAATCAAGTGTACACCGAGGGAAGAAGCCACCATCTCACAGGCCCGCAGCCATCCTCTTACATCATAGGAAAAGGCGACTAGTAATGTGGGAAAGGGGGTATGCAGATTTATGTTAATGGAGCGTTTTCTTTATTTTCACTTACTCTGCTTTCAAAATTCTCCAAAATTAGTGTTTTTTCAGACACACAAGACACAACTGCGCACAATTTTGCTTGGGGCAAACGGAGTTACTAAAGAAAGTAATCCCCCCACACCACTAAAAATAAATAATTCAAATATTAAATACTTAATAATTTTGAAGATTCTTGATCTCATTTTGAATTTTGACATTTAGTCGCTATGTAGCCGAGTGGTCAACATGCCCGCTTCGCAATTCTTGGATTCGAATGCCACCAATGCCCAGAAAAAGCTAGTGATATTAGAATATCCCCCGCTAACACCCTAACGAACACAGCGACTACAGTATCAATCGAGGTGGAAACATACCACGTCCTTTAATCCTCGACAGTTCACATGAACAAGGCATTACAATCGCAGGGCGTGTTACCACCAGATCAAAAAGATAGATACTGTCGTGTGCATGTCGTGGCCAGTTTACTCAACGTCGTGAAAACGCGGGCTAGTGCAGCGAACTGCGGCTACACACTCTTTGGCACGGAGAAGGAAAACTCTGACGCAACAAAACCATGGGGAAAGCAATGGCAAACTACTCCGACTAACCTGCTACGAAGGTCGCGGGTGAGGAACCGCGATCCCATGTCCGGCAACGTGCACGGCACTACGGACTGTGTATGATATTTGATGAAAAAGTATTCAATATTTTCGAAGACTTAGGGCTTCTATTTTCCCGGGGTTTTAAGTTTTTCTTTTTCTAATTCACTCTCAACCCGAGCCCTGGAATCCGCCCTTTCGAGCATTACTTCAGAGACGTCGGGGAGGCTGTTAGGGCTTCTTAGCCCTCTTCCATTCTGGCCGAAAAACCGGCCTAGGTCGAAATCTGGCGAGTTGCTACGTAGGCTCGAACCTTTAAGTATAAATCTCCTGGAGGGATTGAAACCATGTTTCCTATGCTGGACCTGTAGAGCGCGCATTTCTGTCATGCAGATGCCCCCGGTGCTAATGGAAGCTAATGGCAATCAGTTTGTTTACAACGGGGCATTCGCATGGCAGAAACGCGCGCGTCACACGGCATAGAGCGCTCTACAGTTCCACGCACGTATAATGTAAATAATTCGATTTCTATCTCTCCAGGAGATTTATACTCAAAGGCTCGAACCCGGGATCTCCGGATTCTGAGACCAACGCGCTATCCACTCAGCCAATCAGACCCCGGGGTTTTAGGCTTGAACCGCAGGTTAATACTAGCCTGCCTTAAACTATACACAGCACCAATTAAAAACAAAGTAACAGCTCACAAGAATCAAGGATCAAGTTCACTGCACCAAACTCAACCTTAGTTGGCAATATATTTCGTTCAAAATTTGCAAACCTTAATTTTATACCTGCAGGGGGTTGCCACATTTCCAGGCCATATTCGCATACGCAGTCGACTAACTGGGGAAATTTTTATGAGTACAGATATTTTTATAACTTCATTTTTTCTCCTATTGGGATGAACAAGGCAGACTCAATAGATTTCGGATTAACAAATTGGAACCCCGCTATTCCTCTCCACCCCGCAAAAATGGTTTTGCAAAGCCCGTGACTGTAAGGCAGCTGTTCCAACCCTGCCGAATTATTAAAGTGGTACAATTTTGGGTAAAGTACGTTTACGGGATCTACAACACTCTCTGCGAACGATAAAAACATTCGCACAGGACCGTTCGAGGACAAGTAATTAGTAATTACTCTAATTCACCACTAGATAACATGCTCAGACTTTATAATGAAATCCATCTTTGAAGTTTCTGCCTCACTAGGCCATTGCCTAGGTTTCTTAGTTTCTCCCGTCTTCTACGCCTGATGTCGATGTGTCCCGAACTCTGGCCTCTCCCCCTCAATGGGCTACCTCATTTCTTCATGGGGTGCCCATTTCCTCTCCTCCTTCCTCCGGACACCGCCGCTCCACGTCACTTCTTATATCCTTTTTTTGTGATTTTTATGTGTTTTTGTTTTTCTCTCCATTTAGTATATTTTCTTTTTCTCTCATTATTTCATTATAGCCCTGAAGTACCTGGGGCTGTGGTTCGACAGGAAGTTGCAGTTCCGAGAGCACTTTCGACGGACAGCTGAGAAGGCGGATCGAGTAGCCGGAAAGCAGTCCCGTCTGATGTCGAACCTAGGGGTACCGAGGGACAAGAGAGAGATGTACGTCAACGTCATCATATCGGTCTTCCTATACGGGGCGCCAGTATCTGCCGACGCAATCAAGATCCCCTACAGAAGAGCAGAGATGGAGAAGTTCCAGTGAAAAACCGCGATGAGGGGTGTTAGTGCGTACTGCACTGTTTCTTCCGAGGCAGTAAGCGTATTAGCGTGTATACCGCTGAACACAAGGTCAGCGAAATAGCTGAGGTATACGGCGCGAAGAAGGGAACGAAGACGACACGGGAAGCACTTTGGGTCAAGCGAGACATCCAGCAGTCCACGCTTTGTAAGTGGAAAGACGCGCTCGCCTATTCGACCACGGGCGAATGGACCCGAGCACTGATACGCGACCTCGATGTATGGGCAGGAAGATCTCATGGACAGCTGAACTTTCACCTGACCCAAGTCCTGAGTAGCCACGGGTGCTTCGGCATGTACCTACATCGGATGGTGATAGCACCGAGCCCCGTGCGCACGCACTGTGATCGAGAGGCGAAGAACACACCCTGGCACATCCTGTTTGAGTGTGAGGTCTGGGAGCACGAGAGGCGCGGAACGGCAAGAGCGATCAATCCCGGCGGCGGAAACACGAGCGACAGCGACGGCGTAATCAGCCGTCTCGCGCCGGACACCTTGGTTCCGGAAATGGTGAAGAGCGGAAACGGATGCAACCGGATGTCGGCCTTTGTCTCGACCATCATGAAAAAGAAGATGTAGTTAGAGTGATCGAGGCAGAGGGCCGACGGAAAAAACAACTCTGTACCATTCTAGAAGAGCTGCTGCAGCTGCTGCGGACCACCCGGCAGGGCTCACCCGCCATCACCACCTTCCTGCGTCACCACACGTACAAAGACGAGGAAGTGAAGGGTGAGTGAAGAGGAAGCGCATCCGGCTGTGGTACATCCAAAATCCAGGTTAGTGCTTGGTGAGCGGTAACGTCGGTCAGTAGGGGGTACCATGGTGGCCCTTGCAGAACAGCGCGCATCGGAAGCGGAACGTCGAAATGGGGGCTCGGGCCGGCCTCAAAGGGCACCTCTGGCCATTGATGCGTTACTCGAAAGGGTAGTTTCCGGGGCCGAGGGCGTGGTGTCTCAAGGTCCACTTTGGCAAGCGTGCATCGCCATACGTCCCACCAGACATTATTTCATTATACACATAAAATATTCTAGTGTACAGGGAGCCCTATTCAATGGAATTTCTGCTGTGGGCCTACCTCCATCCATAAATAAGATAAAACTAAAAAATGAAACTTCCTCAACGTTGCCTTACTTCGTGTTCTCACTATTCGTGTCGGATGAGCCCCCACCATCCATCATCTGCACTGCTTTCGAACATATTAAATGTCTTCGCCCAGCTACTGATGTCGAGAAATCAATTATAGAAGCCATACTGGTCACATTCCTCTTTTCAAGAAAACAGTACAAGCAATATGAATTACTACCTACAGTAAATTCGGAAACCACTAATAATCTCAACCCACGCATTGCGGGTAGCACTCCCATTATGCTAATTTCCAATCAAATCCCTCTTTAATAGTAGCCAATTCTGTACAGCCGTGTTGCAAAATCACTCGCGGAAACATTCCAAACATAAGAAACATGTTATAATGGAGTTCCTTGTTTCTACGCATTCCACTTCCCGTCATCAGAATGCAAAAACATTATACTCGTAGAACATCGATTTGAAATTGTATAATATTACCAAGCAAAAAACGTGGCGACTAGTTGAGCCAGGACGCTCATGAATCAGCAGCGTGGCCCTGAAAACGTAGTCATTAACTTTCAACGCGTGGTCATTTGTAAACAGAAAAAAAATTTGAGGGCTACAAAGATCGTATTCGTCGGATGTTTCCTACTTCGACGAACAGAGATTTGAGTGAAATCAGAATTCGAAGACGTGACACCGAATAGGTTCTTCTCAAGTGTCCGAGAAGAATCCGGGGGGAAAACTTTCAAAAGTTTTGATCTGGCCAATCTATACGAACATTGTGGGATCGAGAATGTTCTACGAATGAAATTCATCCTCAGAAGGGGCGGGTTCATAATTTTCAGGCAAAGGCCCGATACCAGTTATAACCCCCTCGTGTGCTAAAACTGAAAAGCCGACTTTTAGGGTCGGCGTAGCCGAGCCTATTGCAATCACTTTTCTTCTTTTCTTCTCACGTTCAGAGTCACAGTTCAGTTCAGTAGGTCGTCATTTCAGATGCGTGTTTTTCAGCAGTGTTCATTGATTGGAATTACAGTTCAGTTCAGTCGTTCAGTGGCGCCTTATTTTTGAGGAAACGATTAGTTGAAAATATTAGAACTATTTATAAGTAACAATTTCGATTTTCTTAGGATCGGAAACAAGCCTCCTGCAATCACTTTTTTTTATTCTCCTTCAGTAGTGCTGAGTGATCTGGATCTTCATTACTGTGCGATAGTGCGGGTGTGTTCAATGCGTTCAATGTATAGAACCAAGGAGATGAAATTAGAGTGCGATTAATTACGTTTTATTAATAATTATTATTTTGAATTACTCTATAGAAGAAACTAACTGGATTTAGAAGAGGTAAGTGTGTTATTTGTTAAATGTATGAAATGGGTTCTCAGTTCAATTAGTAAAGAATTTCTTTGAATTGAACCAAGTACAACTTTCTGTGGTACTCTTATCAGTAGATTTTCCAAGGAATAATGCGAATGCGATGTGAATTATGTCTCATAAATACGTACCTATGCTAACGATGCAGCATGATATAAGCATCCTGGCATCGTCATTTATTTTTTATCGCCTTATAGGATTGTTCAGTGCAATCTGGATAACTCGCAGGATGATACATTCTTCACTTTATCGTTTCTTATCTTCGATGTATGAAACTTAATTGTTCTACGATGCGTAGGATGCCACTTACTTGTTCTTACGATGCCCATTACAGAAGATTATGATTACCAAGATACATTTTCCGATCATTCTATATCAGTGCCGAGTTCCCAAGTTATAAGGATAATGTACTTATAATGTTCTGAAAACTGTATTGGGATTTAAACTTAAGAGTTTCAAGTGTTGGCAGCCCTGCATATGTGTGCGTGATTACGTATGATTTACCGTAAGCGTGTAGCAAACTTCAACTATCATTCAGTCGATTAGAAATTCACTTTCAAAGAAAATTTGTCCTAAATTCAACTGCATTATCACCAAAAAAATAAATTATAATCAGTTGTACTAACTTGCAGAATAATTTTTACTCGGTTTTTTCCCCTACTGAAGATAGCAGTGTTTCTATTTGAAATTTACACATGATCACTCATTCATTCTTCACCCGCTAACAGCCGCGCAGGTAATTTTGCAGCGCACTCTGGTGCAAGTTTAAGTCCTAATACCCGTTTCGTTAACGATAGTCTATTGATAATAATCTCGCAATCTGGGTTATACCTGTTCAAATTGTAAACTGTATTAGAATAGAAATAAAATTTTTCATTTGAATCAAAATGAAATTCTCCTTTGATCTTCAGCGGATGAAGAATTACAATTTCCTCCTAAGATGCCACCTGAATTGGTCGAACTAAATTTACATGTAGATTGTAGAAGATTAGAAGAACGTTTTCTAGCACCGCAATGTGGTTTCGTTCAAAGGTTCAAATTTGAGAGCCATTTGTCATTAGTTCTAGGCAGTTCCTTCAGAGAAAGTACCTTTGATCTTGAATGTTTTTCTTTGTTGCGCGACTGCAGTCTGCAGCTACCCAGTTTGAAGCTTTGAATTGTGAGTAGTAAGCACAGTCGACCCTCTTCGAGTAGCGTAGCTACTTTCTTGTCTTCTTTTCTTCTCATGTTCAGAGTCACAGTTCAGTTCAGTAGCGCGTCATTTCAGATGCGTGTTTTTCGGCAGTGTTCATTGATTGGAATTACAGTTCAGTTCAGTAGCGCTTTATTGTCGAGAAAACAATAAATTAGTTGAAAATATTAAAACTAATTATAAGTAACAATTTCGATTTTATTAGAGTCGGAAACAAGCTTCCTGCAATTACTTTTTTTTCTCGTTTTTCCCCCCTGCGTCAGTAGTGCTCAGTGATCTTGATCTTCGATATGATAATGCGAGTGAGTGTGTTCATCCTTTCAATGTATAGAACCAAGAGCCATAAGAGTGCGATTAATTACGTTTTATTAATTATTATTTTGAATTACTCTACAGAAGAAATTATGTACTTGGATTTAGAAGAGGTAAGTGTGTTATTTGTTAAATGTATGAAATGGGTTCTCAGTTCAATTAGTAAAGAATTTCTTTGAATTGAACCAAGTACAACTTTCTGTGGTACTCTTATCAGTAGATTTTCCGAGGAATAATGCGAATGCGATGTGAATTATGTCTCATAAATACGTATGCTAAAAGTATGGTATTCTGTTTCAGGTTTTGGTATCAGGATATGTAACTGTAATCAGATAGTAGTAGAAGAACAATGCAGCGCGACATCAGCATCCTAGCATCGTCATTTATTTTTTATCGCCTTATGGGATTGTTCAGTGCAATAGGATGATGCATTCTTTACTTTATCGTTTTTTATCTTCGACATATGCAACGTAATTGTTGTACGATGCGTAGGATGTCACTTACTCGTTCTTACAATGCCGATTACAGAAGATTATGATTACCGAGATACATTTTCCGATTATTCTACATCAGTGTTGAGTTCCCAAGTTATAAGGATAGTGTACTTACAATGTTTTGAAAACTGTACACCGTTTCGTTAACGATAGTACATGGGTAATACTCTCGCTTATGCCTGTTCAAATTTATTGTAAACTGTATTAGAATCGAAATAAAATTTTTCATTTCAATCGTAATGAAATTCTTTTGTCTTCAGCAGATGAAGACGATTTCCTAAGATGCCACCTGAATTGGTGCAATTAAATTTACATGTAGATTGTAGAAGATTAGAAGAACGTTTTCTAGCACTATGAGGCGGTTTCGTTCAAAGGTTCAAATTTGAGAATCATTTGTCATTGTTTCTAGTTCTAGGCAGTTCATTCAGAGAAAATAGCTCTGACCTTGAATGTTGATCTTTGTTGCGCGACTGCAGTCTGCAGCTTCGCAGTTTGAAGCTTTGAGTTGTGAGTACTGAGTAGTAAGCACAGCCGACCCTCTTTGAGTAGCGTAGCTGCTTGTTACTATTCAAATCTTTCAAATTAACAACGGTTTCGGATAGATCCGACCCTGAATAGTCACACGAATACGAGGATACGAAATAAAAAAAAAAAAAAAAAAAAAAAACACAATAAAAATCACGTAGATTTTCTCGAGGAATTCCTAAGCAACACGAAAGAATTCAGCATTACAAATATCGTACGACGAAAAACTACTGACGACCTCTTATCGATTCATGAATGGAAGGTGTCTGCCCGTCTGTCCGCACTGGCATTCTCGACGCTATGTACCCGATGTTCGAAAGCACTTATTCATGAGACAAACACGACGAAGAAGATTCCGTCTGACGTCACACTGACAATGCCGTTACCTCACTACACTGCGGAAGACGGGAGAGGAACGTACAACAACTTGACAATCCCAAGGATACAATAATTCGACAATATAATATTGTAGGTGAAGGTGAGCTACTCCCGACGATCAATTGCTTCTAATTATTACGATACCGACGAGGTAACGAGAAACCCAAGTTGCTAAAATCGAGAATTAGCACCTCGATGGAAACAACATACCAGTTTTAGCTTTCTTTTCAACCACTGATGAGCACGAAACAGAAGATAGTCTGGTGGGACGTATGTTGATGCACGCATGCCAAATGGACCCTGAGGCACCGCGACGCCCCGGAAATTACCCTTTCGAGTAACGCATCAGTGGCCGGGGGGACGCCGGCACGAACCCCCATTTTGCCGTGCCGCTTCCGGTGCGCGCGTCCGGCCAGAGCCACCGATGCATTAGTAAGCGAATTGCAGCTGCACACTCTTCGGCACAGAGAAGGAAAAACTGCAATGCAACGAAACCGTGAGGAAAGCAACGGCAAACTACCCCGACCAACCTGTCCAGGAGCGTCGCGGGTCAGAAACCGCGACCGCCAACGTCCGGCATCAGATACGGCGCCTGAAGAAGGAGCTGAAAGTTTGGGACGAACTAAACGCTATTCATGATTCTTCAAAACTCGAGTGAGACTTCATAAATCCTTCAAAACTCTGGCAGACATGATTTTGACTCTTTAATACATTCCAAATTCGACAATTTCAAGCCGAACTGAGACCTTTCAATGAGTTACCAGACCTATTCAAGACTTTTTTGAGACATATGAAGGCTCATTCAGAAGGGCCTTAAGACTCTTTCGTACTCTACACGGATTTTACATTGTCTTAAAACTCTTTTAAGACTCTTGTAAATACATCAAAGTAAGTTCTAAAATACTTTGACTCTTCCGGCCTTGTCTGAGGCTTATTTTCGGCTTAGTTGACACTTTTTGAGATTTCTCAAATCGCTTATTCAGCAACACTCTTTCAGACTTCTTTAAATCTGTGAGACTCAGATTTCTTCAGGATTCTATAGGACCTACGACACGCTAAGACACTTCCGAGGCTTTTTCGGTCGGGTTTAAGACTCGTTTGGCTTTGTTGAACCGCTTGAGATTCTTTCGGATAGATTCAAGATATTTTTGACTTTTTCGAGCTTTTCCAGACGTGCTTTAAGCCCTCAAGATACTTTTATAGTTTCCTCAAACCAATTTTAGATTCATTAAAAGCCCAAACAAATCTTCAAGATTCACGAACAGATCTAAAAAAAAAATCTCAGCAAGTCTTGAAGATAAAGTTTTAAATAAGCACGCTGGCACAGGAGGCTGACGTAAGTCTTTGTCCTCCTATTTGTTGGCGTTTTGGATGAACAAAAAAATGTTGTGCACTGCTCGTTAAGACATGTTCCTCCGATTCGCTAGTTAGCAACTTACCCGTCTTATTTTTCATCAAAGTAATTTGTGAGCCTGCGCTGGGAGAATGGTCTGTGAGTGTCTGAAATATGTCTGGATGGTCTAAAACATTTTTGGAAGAGTTTTATGAAAATGCTTGAAAGATCTAAGAAAGCCTAGAAAATTTTTTAGTAAGTCTTAGAGAAGTCTTGAAAAGTTTGGAGTATTTCAAACAAATCGAAAAAAGTCGCAAACAAGTCTGGAAAATAGTTACTGCGACTGGAAATATCTTGAAAATAATTTTCAATCAGTATCGAGGACTCCTGAAGTTTCTTACATAACCTTTGACGAGTCTAGAACATGTCTGGTATGTCTCAGGGTCCTAATAAATGCAGAATAGTGCTGAACAAATCATTAAGTCTTAAACAGTCTAGAAACGCATTCAGGAGCCTTTACCAGGTTCGGAATACTCTTGAACGAGTGTGAAAGAATGTTAAGAAGTCTGAAACAAATGATTTAAAAAGTCTTCCAGAATATAGTCAGAAGAATCTTCGAGAGTATAAAGCCTACCTAAATGAGTTAAAAGAGCCCAGAAGTTTCTAATAACACTCAAATTGACTTAAACTTTTAGTTCCAAGGGGAAATCCTGAATTTTGACATATTTTTAGCAAGCGTTATTTTCACGTCGAAATGCAACACGCGTGCATCATCAAAATACAAAAAAAAATAAATCTCAAAATTGAAGAATCGTAATATATTTGTTGCGAAAAAATATTTTTACGAATCTTTTTACGTTTTTCGGGTAGATGAAAAACCTTACTACCTTCCTAGTACTATTTCTCTCTACAGTACTCATGTCACTGATGGGCCTCATTTTTAATTGATGGCTCTCCACCTGAGTATGCCGAACCAGTAAGGTGATAGTATTCGATGAGAGTACCCCCCCCCCCCAAAAAAAAAACAACACAAAAAAACAAAACCGTACAACAATTTGTACATGCATGGCTTACACTCAAAACTGAAGAAGATACAAGTCCTTAAATTATAAAACAGCAAACGTTCATTGCTCGTTTGATTACTAATTCCAATTCAGGATTTTTTTTTCAGTGAATTTTTTAAAGTACACACATCAATTTTGGTAGCCCCTTCAATTTTCAAGATAGGTGACAGATGGTAATGATAATTCTTGTTTCAGTTTTAGGATACTGTCAACTGTTACTATTCAAAACAGGTCGCAAAGAACTTATCACGGCCAAAATTAAGAAAATTTCATAAAATCTTTCAACATTCTTTCATTTTTTGGGTGTGCTAATTCACTTTTTTTCTTCTGTAGTCCAGAGCGCTTTCGGCTGTTACGCCATCATCAAAGGAGTACCCTAAATGAGACTTGTCTCTTGTGTGCAGAAAATTCACAACCAGAATCGAAGAACATGAAAAATCACAGAAGCTAAATGACGACAAATCACTGTCTGGAAAACACTGCAATGACCTGGGACATAACAATGACAAATTGACAGAAATGTACAAAATCCTACACACAGAAAACAACACAAGAAAAAGAAAATTAAAAGAACAACTAGAAATTAAAGGCAAAAACAAAACAAAACAACCTAATGAACACAATAACTAATTTCCAAAGCGAGAACTTATTCCAGCTAGTAACATAAAACCCACGGATTGGACAGACTGCGCAACACAGACAACTAATAGGAGTACACAACTAATAACACTCACTGATTGGACAGACTGTATACTCACAGACAACCAATAGGAGCACACGATTAAACATGTTCACCATATGGTACTACTCTCGACTATGACTACAGGAACACAAGAGACAAGTCTGATTTAGGGTACTCCACTGATGGCATAACAGCCGAAAGCGCTCTGGACTACAGAAGAAGAAAATGTGAATTGGCACAACCTACGAATGGAATATTACCAAGTTCACTCACACTTCGAAATGGACACTAATTTCAACATTCTACATTTTTACCCAGTAAAATGTCATTCTTTATCAAAGATGGCCATGAATCGAGGCTTCTTTGGAAAGAAAACAGAAACTGTCTTCACTGCCTACTGCTTATTTCGGAAATTGAGGAAGCTAAAAAAACTGAAAGCACTTCAACAACTTCCAAATTTTATTATTATAATTTTAAAACTGGTAGAGCCCCTTCGATGTTAAAGGTAGGTATTTAATGTCGACAAATTTCTGTTATCTCTTCCATATACTACCCATTAGGTATGTCCATACTATTTGACATTCAAAGATACATTTACCTATTCAGATAAATAGGTATTTAATAGCACATTTAAATAGTATTTGATGGTACCTATTTATATTAACCATTTACATACGTTTTTCAAATAGTTTTTTCTTCGCAATCATTATGACTAACCATCAACAACATAATAACATTCATCCATTAATAATATTAGAAGTGAAAAAAAGAACAAATACATTATGAAACCTCGATTTCGTAGATCATTAACTTTATATGATTCTCATCCAAAGATGCAGAAAAAACTATTTGAATGAAATCCTATTTAAATAAGTCTTGAAAACGAGAATTACGTGAAATGCCTATTTAAATGGGTTGCTTGTTCACCTATGTATTTAAAATACATATTCAAATAGATTCATATGTAAACCTATCTACCTATATGTATGTATTCGTATTTACATTTAATTAGGTGTTCAACACACCTATCTGAGCATCGGTGGTGCCCACAGATTACCTTCGAGAGAGGGGAGCTGAATTACATTGAGTTTTTAGATTCGCAATGAAAGTTCGCTATTTTCAAACTTTGACGACTTGCTGCCCTTTTAGTTTCGAGTATCGACTATACTCGTACAGCCGGTTCGTTCCTTTCGCTAAGTACTATCACCTACTATCGGTCTGAACCTCTGAACCCCCAACGATTACGCATACTAAGCTGAAACATCTGTAAATTATTTCGAGCAGTTCTACAAGGAATAACGATGAACAGGTATCAACAGATAATCACTGTTAAGTCAATGACAGGAGGAGGAGATGGAGGAAAGGTGACACTGACCTTTTGTTATTGTGACGTTTACCTTAATCTTCTTCAGAATCGAGTCGAAAATCTAAAAAAATATTCGAAATCAGTCCCAACTCTACCAGTTGGTTCGATTTTCTCCCATTTGAAATGCCAGAGCTGGTATTAGATTCGACCCCCTTTCATAAAGAAAACTGTTTCCTCCACAGAGAAGCCACCTGAAATCCTGTTCCGGGCCTATCGGGCCCCGTGCTCGAAAATAAAGAGGATTTTGTGAAGTATTGGGTAAGTACGCACTATGGCTAATAACCGAAGTATCATGTTGCTCTTTCACCAGTTTGCAGTATCATGCATATCATACACCTTCACTCTAAAATTCAGTTAGAAAGAACCACGTTAGAATCGTACCTTCAATTCTTGGGCTTCAAAACGAGAGGTAACTTGATCTTCTATAATGGCTTCCACGCCGGTTTTGATATAATCGAGGACGTCGGCGAGTTCGTATTCCCGTTTCGCATTGTCCTCCGCCGTCTGCTTCTCCGCAATGGTCTCCACCTGCTAGAAAACACAATAAATCATTTATCATAACAGTAATATTGTGAATTATTCGTAGATTTACAAATCGTCGTACATATTCTAGAATGAACTCGAATACGTTGAAAATGTTGCACACAAAATTACTCATTGAGTCGTCATTTATCGTACCAGCGAATCACTTTCGTAACTATGAGTCACTTCAAACCTTCATCAAAATTTCGTTTTACATTGACGCTGACCGAAAGGGGCTACGATCTGTACAAGCTAGCGAATAAAAATGAAGGTCATTCGATCTCATTCGTCACCAATGTCGACGACTGGTTCGCAGTAAATGATTTTTCTGTTTCTGGCTCGATGAAAAGTCAGAAGTCATGCGGTGACTTCCAAATTTCAGTATACGAAACCCACATGAGCTACTATTCACGGATTAAAATACATTATTCTCAACATATTATTTGAATTAGTAACCAAACAAATCACTTTTCTTTAGTAAACGAACTTGAAACTTGATTTTCAAACTTGATAAAACAGACACTCAGTTTATGTGAAGTGCATTAAGTACCGACCAGAACATGAATAGTTTGGTTAATCGACTCAAAACAGCAATTCATATTTTTGAAGATGACTTTGCTCGACATGTTTGAAGTCCTTCTACATTAAGTTGGTAATTCTCTGAAAAGTGCAACAGTTTAAACTTTTAATTTTTTCCAAAAAAAATTGAGCAATTTGAATTTTTTTTTCATTGGAATCACCATTGTACTTGTCCTTGAATTGAAAGGTGGCATTGAGCTGTGGTCATACTGAAGGGGGGAGGAGGGGCAACGTTTTGAAGATTCATTGACCACGTTGATGGAATTTCCATCAACGTGGCTGATAATACTGGCCACGTTGATGGAACTTCTTTATCCGTGGCCAACATTATTTGGCCACGTTGATGGAATTTCCTTATCCGTGGCCAACCTTTCGATGGAATTTCTTTCACTGCGGTCAATCATTATGAAAAGTTTCCTGCAGAAGAATAATGATGACTTCTTCAATGAGAATACATAAAAGTAAGTTCATGTATATAACGATTGTATTATTTGTATTTCTATTTAAACTATGAAATAATAAGGCACTTTACTTATAATAATGAGAAATTTTTCTTATAATCTACAGTAACTGTCATCACGAAATTTGGTACAGCTTATGTGACTTGACCATCCCCTCGGTACTGATGCGATGCCCGAAAGGGTAGTTTCCGGTGCCGGGGGTGCGGTGTCTCAGGGGCCACTTTGGCATGCGTGCATCGCCATACGTCCCACAACACCAAGGCATTTTACTTATAATGTAAGGATAGTAACTTTAACAATTTGGCCCCGTTTTCATATAAACTAGAAATAATAGAAGAAGAAAAAATCAGTAACTTCGATTACAAAATTTGGCACAATTTCTAAAAACTAAATAATATATGTCAATGTTTAATCTAAATTGAGGAACTTCAAATTACTTACACCTAAATTAGAGTCCTGTTTAAGAATTTAATGTTTTGGAGTGGATATCAAACTTGAGCGCTCGTTGAGATGAGACAGGAGGACTAAGTATTTAAAAATAAAAATAATATTTGCGAGTCTCAAATGAGAATTCTTAGGAATTATTCTTTCAACGTGGCTAACTCTTTCTTTTCCTCATCCGTGGTCATTCGGATGATATAGCCATCCTTCAGCGTATGAGCGACACAATCAATCACCTATCAAAACCATGTCCGATGTTAGAAATTCAAAATAACTAAAAAATTCCGAATGACCACGGATGAGGAAAAGAAAGAGTTAGCCACGTTGAAAGAATAATTCCTAAGAATTCTCATTTGAAACTCGCAAATATAATTTTTATTTTTAGATCGCCTATATATTTCTTTTATACTTACATTTAACAGTTTTCTTTCGCATTTTCAGGTTGACAGCGAAAATTGCCGGAAAGAACTGATAAGCCACGGTGATAGATATGCAGAACTGTAAATGCGCTCATTTTCACAGATAATTAGTTGTGGACAAGTTAACTCAACTCCGACGTTGAATTCGATCATGGCTCGAAGTTCTCGACACAGATTTCAAGCTAAGCAGCTAGTTTCGAACATTAGATATGGAATCAGGGTGGCCATGCGTAAGAACGAAAAAATGACCACGGAAATGGAATTTACACCAGCCATAAACCTTCTTGGCTTTTGAGGCGACCTTTAAATGTACTAAAGGCCGCTCAAATGCATGTCAACGTGTAGAGTGATGGGTTGAGAAGAACTTTGGCCTTTAATTTCAAAAAAATACTCGTTCTGCATAGGGTGAAAAAATAAATAATGATTTCAAGAAATGCTAGCCTCGTCCACGTTGATGGAAGTTTTTGCTCTTTGAGCTCATTTTCCGCAAAAGGGGGGAGGGGTATGGGGTTCTACACAATTGCGTCGAGCAGAAAAAATCATAAACATACCAATCTATTATTTTTAATTTTCTGAAAAGAGTATAATGCTGAGAAAATAGCTGACACGCAAACTATCGCACTTTTCTGAGAATTACCCATGTACGCGTAGAAAACTACCCCGTGAATTTTCTGGAAGAAACTGTCTGATTCAGAAACTGAAAACCGGCCACTAAATCGAGTTCCGCGACCAAGAAACCCTATAAAAAACTATACGATTAATTGATATCCACCCCCTTCGATAACCCACTAGGGAATCAGACAGAAAAATTAACACAAAATCGAATTCAGAGACCTGAAACGCCGATAAATTGATTCGTACCTCGAATTTTAATCTCTGAACAGCTTTTGAAGCCTCCCTCCAGAGCAATCAAGATACTGGTATCTGTACTGTATTATGAGAAATTTTTGATACTTAATTCTTCTCCGGTACCTCATTCTTCAGAGTCTGATCTTCGTTGAAAAGGAAGCTAACAACCTTCTTTTCAAAAACCGAAGACATAATTGTATTCCATAAAATCTAGACCCCGCACTTTTGCTAGGTTCCCTTTAATAAAAACATTTCAATGACATACGGAACTCAAAGATGGGACAACTGTACAGTGTTAGCTGACTTTTTCGATTTTAAGCCCCTCACTTTTACATGTACAGCATCATGTATTCAATATTCAAACTCGGGTCAAGTGGCAGTCAGAAACGGACTCCACGACCTCCAGTATTCAAGAAATTATATAAATACTATTTTTTGTGAAACCTGGATCTTCGATTTTCAAGAAGTGCCCAAATTATAAACTTGAGATGTTAAAAGTGATATCAAAGCATTCAACCTTTCTGATCTTGAAACCCCAATAAACGGTAACTTGATTTTAGTTTTTAAACAAATGTAAAATAGAAAATTCACTATTCACGTTCTCAGGGAGTCCTATCGAATCCAAAAACAAATATGTGAGATCAGAGGGCCGGGGCTGAAAGAATGGGAAAATTCTCAACAATGGGAAGGTATGGTGGCTTTAGAGAAGGCAGTACAATTTTGCACATTTTTTGAAATTTAAAAAACAGCTCAAACTCAAAAGTTACAATCTGACACCAAACGGAAGTAGGCGATTTTTTGACCCGATCGGAGGTGATCCTGAGCTTTCCCTAGGTACTTCTTTTTTCTGATGCAAAACTACATGGAGTTCTGAAATTTTTCACAAAATATTTTTTTTTCTCTGCTCCTAACCGATCCCCTTGCCCGTTATAGATAGCTCTTCTAACGTTCTTCAAGAATAGAATGTGTTACGCTTAAAGGTAAGGTCAATGACTAAACCGGAGGGTCCCCACAAAGAAAGGTTCAAATAACAGTCGCAGCATTTTTTTTCGACGTACTCTATTCACAGGTGTTCGTACTGGCTGAATTCAATTTTGGGAGTGAGTTCTGGGCCCGACAACCAAGGAGGAAATCAGTACTGAAATTAACTTATTTTTTGACACGACACCTGATTCGTAGGTTCTCGTACTTGCTGACTTCAATTTTAGGAGTGATTTTTGGAACCTACCACCAATGTGACTCCAGCGGAAAGTCAATTATAAAGCTGACTCAATTTTTTGACACGGCACTTTATTTAAATATTTTCGTACTCACTGAATCCGATTTTGGAAGTAATATTTGTATTAGGGCACAGTTTCGCTTTAAATTTATTACATTTTTGGGCATTCTGTACTAAGCCAAGAACGCATCAGAATGAAAACGTTCTCAGCACTGTAATGGTAATGCTGCAAGGACGTCTACCAGTTTTGAAAAATACTCGGAGAAAATCTTTTGGAAAAACCTAACCCTGTGTTCATCCTATCCCCCACCAACAAATCTGATTATTCAGCTTCTATGCTTCTTCGTAATTTTTCATGAACACTGTAAACCCCCACTCACTCAACAATCCAACCCCCGACCAGAAACGTTCGTGGCATCTACCAGAAACTTACCCAATGACGGGCGCCACTGTAGTGCTGTTCATTCCGAATAAAAGTCATCAACTGCAGGACTAAAGGCCAAAAACCGTGTACTTACATCAATTTCAATTTTTTTGGGGGATTTCTACTCGGGAGAGGGGCTGAAATTTGGTAGGTGAAGTAAATGAAAATGACTACCTCAAGATCTCATTTCTGTCGACTACGGGATTCCCCCAAGTTACACATTCCCAATAACACGTCATGACTTTTTAAGCATCAAGAAGGAGGGAGTAATGTAAGGGAGGTAATTTGACCTCAAGGGTTACAAATCCGTCAAATTCGAGGATTCCTCAAGCTCAAAACCTACGGTTTTAAATGAGTGTAGAAGTGTGTTAAAGGGTTTCAGAGTGTCTGAAAGCCTTCGTCAGACCTGAAATATACGTATTCGTTAACGAGTCTGGAAGTGGCAGAGAATATTAAACATGTCTTGAATAGCTTAGGAGAAAAACAAGACACATCCGGAAGAATCTTGGTGAGTCTAAAACATATCTTTCAGAATATTCGAGAAGTCTTAAAGAGTCGAAAAAGTCTTGAAGATTTAATCATGCTTGGAAGAATCTAAATCTAAATACTCTTACTTCGTAACGAAATTTCTCAAGCTTTGTTCGCATATACATAGGGCATCTTCCAGAAACTGAGAATATTTTGTTACCAGCAAATTTTGACCTAACTTTAGATTATTTCAATTTTTTTTTAGGAGGGGGATTATTTTGGATTACACGATAACATCAGCAACAAATTCCACTAATCCGATTTGTCAAACAGGACGATTACCATATTTTTATTGGAAAAAGCATAGGAAGGTGTCCATCGTCGTGGATGTTACTATCTACCATCTTGTCTCAATAACTTATATTTTTTTAAAATTCATTTGGTTTCAAGTTGTTTTTTTCGAATAAAGTAGTATTAGGTATTATTCAGAAAGATTGGAAGTAAATTCGAGTTCGTTAAGAGCAAACTACAGAACGATATTACACGCACTGTTACTAACACACACAGCCTACAGTTCTTATCAATAGTAGGATAAACTGCTATACCGTAGATACCGTTTACATTTTGGTACATTAAATGAGATTATTTGTGTATTACTTAATTTGTTTTAAAAACACTTGTCCTAACTGAAGAACATTCGACTTTATGCGAAACATGAGCGAGTTCAATAAAATGCAGTAAAATTACGCTTCTATGTTCATCCTAAGGGTTTCCTTATCGATCTGCCGAGTTCGAATGTTAAGAAGTTCAATTTGCTGTCAATGGCTTCATATTTCCAGAACAGATGGCATAAAATTATGTTACCAGGGTTTGCAGTCCATTGTCGGGGTCAATCTTTGACTGATGAAAAGATACGTGACTCATATATTTTTCAAACACAACAAATGGCAATACTGATACAGTTTTGATCCCTAAACACGATCCAGGGGCCAGATAAATTCCATTGTAAAGGAAATTTTTGAAGCTATTTTGTCTTACAGAAATCATTCCACCTTCTGTGGGCCCGAGAACATCCTACCTACTATTTTACTAGGCTCTTCTAGATATGTTCACGCCTTCTCCGTTTTATAACACTTCAGTGGCTTTTCATAAGAATTCGCGGTCATAAATCTTCAATGGCACCTTCAATAAAAATTCGTCGGTTGAACGAATTTTCATGTGAAAATTACTTTGAAACGTCATTTACCTGCTCGGAGTGTCCATTTTTCGTTGTGTTATTGTTGAGAATTGGTTCGGGCTCCTCTGGTAGTAGAATGAAATCCTCTCTGGTAATAACAGTCGAATGATTATTAACGTAACCGTTGGCTACTTGCGCGGCGACGCCATTTTTGCCACAAATTACACCATTCTGATTGGCTACGATCGGTTTTCGAATTTCGTCCACACGATAATTAGCTTCGTCCGCTTCATCTTCGTCCTCGCTTTCGGAATTACGACGACGTAAATTTTTTTCGATACTTTCTCGGCCGTACTGCAACAAGAAACGAGCGAAAAAAGCTCAGTACAACAACCAAATACAGGTGATTATCATCAAATCCTAATGTTTTATACTTAATTTATTATAAGTACTCTGGTCAAGCTTAACATTTTTTTTACACAGAATCATTAATATAGATCTGCGGGATTTTCGGATTTTGTGCAAGAGAAGTGTTCAGTCTAGACCGGAGCGATGGCATTCGAAATCAAAACGAGAGTTTACAGAAAAATCGGTTTCTTGAACGGAGTGCTAAACATAAACTGTAATCAAACTAAACGAATGTCCTACCTGGCGAGACAAAGTATAGTGAATCATGAGAATAATAATGAAAAGATCACATACCGGAAGTACAGGAATGTAGGAGACAAAAGATGTTCGTTAGACGCTCGCATCATGCTACGCAGAAAGTAGCCAGGCTGGACGATTTATACGAAAATATACATTTGAGAGGAGCGGGTCACCACAGACATATACGGATAACAAGAATCACCTCATATTGAACTAGCAGGAGTCTAAAGTTTCAGAAATTAAAACGCCACGACGATGGACCTCACTGAAAGGTGCGTGTACCCCAAATTCCTTAAATGAATCTTCGAAAAAAGGCTGTATTTCCAAGCGGAACCTAGTCGAACTGTCAACACATCATACTTTTTCTCACTTCGAAAAATGTACTGGAGTCCGTATTCTGATTGAGGTACTTAAGAGAAGGCCAAGGGGAGTGTAGAAAATGAAAAAAGGCGAGAAAAACATAAGTTTCAACTCTTGGGTTCGGGAGGTTCCTTAGATCATTCCTAATGTAGGTCAACTCTTGAGTTAGAAAGTGCGACAGTGGTGCGGTGGGGGGGGGGGGTGAACAATCATAAAATACAACGTAGGTTACGAACACGAAAACTTTACAATCACATTATTAAAATCTGAAATCATTTTGACGTCATTCCAAGGGCTGGTTCACTGACAAGGGGAGAAGCTACAATAAGAAAATCAAAAATCATGATACCCCGTAAATGAAGGAACCGGATCTCTTACATATGTATGGTACAGTCCTACATTCTGAACAGTAAAGTGGATAGTCTGAAAAATCTAGTACTGATTTGCCTCTAAGGAATATTGCAGTCAGCGACTGGGTAACATGGGTCCGTCTCATGCAGATGTACCTAAGAGTCATCACTAAGGCTGTTCTAGAGGACTGTGATAACGAAGCTGATGCTATGCCTTGTATTTTATAGTAGACTAGCCGACCCGTTTTGCGGCTCATCTAGACTGTAGGCTGAAGCAAGTTGGCTAAAGTGAGTTAGATAGAGGAATATTGGTATCTAGCTCTGTAACGCAGTACATGTAAGTTAGTACTAATCAAAACGAATTATTTGGAGCTCAAGTTCTCTCACATTTGGTTTCTAGGCTTAAGACTGGCTACGTACAATATTATTTTACGCAGGTATCCCTTGTTGTAACCGCAGGTAATAGATACCTCCTTAATGTCAGGTAGATACATGTTTCTTTGAAATGGGTAGGTAAAAACTTATGCACCGAACTAGAAGTTTGATAGTAATAATGCATGAACTTATGACAATAAACGATATTTTTAGTTATAGTTATTTCATATTTTGATACATGAAACACATGACACATTTTTGTGTACAGACAAACAATAATAATTGGTTTCTATCCAGTGTGTGCGCTGGTTGCTAGGAGGTCTTGTGCTCACAGTTACTGAAACCTGCGGAAGTTCACAATAGAAAATAGTTTTTACCCGGATTGCATTAACTGAAAGGATCTGATTCATTTGCAATTCATCGATTGATGTTTGCGTTATTCAGATGAACATTTTGGTATTTTCAAAAATTCAGTCGGATAATTAGAAGAAACGTTGAAGATATTTTCCAAAAATTGAAATTTTAAGGCTTTTGGAGACGATACGAGGCTGAAAATGGGCTGTACAGCACATAAATGAGTACGACATAAAATCCAAGTATATTGTGATCAGATATAAATGTAATAATAAGGTACTTCAAGCTCGTTTTGAAAATTTCAGATTTTTAACCCCTAATAATTTCTGAAGGAATACCATCACAGCCATCAAATTTTAACATAACACAAAGAAGTTCAATACGGAAAAAGAGTTGAACATGAGAGTGGCGCGCAGCTGGAACAAATTCTGGTCTCTTAAGCATATTCTAGAAGGCCTATTCACAGACAACCTAAAAACTCAGATTTTCAACAGCTGTGTACTACCAACCCTAACTTACGATTCCCAAACTTGAACTCTTACAAAAAGACAAGAAAATAGAACAAAAACAATTAAAAATAATATGGAGAAATCCATTCTTGGTTTAAAAATAAGGGACAAGATATCCTGAACCCTTTCGCTCCCTTTTCTTTTTCAATTTGAATTATTTTTTTATTGGAAATTGTTAAGTAGATTCTCTATAATACGAATCCGGTGTCGGAGAATTTTTCACTCCCCTTTGGGCCTCCAGTTGACCTGGAACAGCATATGTCCCACTTGAGAGTCAAAAAAATTATTTCCGAAACAACCATGCCATCTGCCGAGACATGGGTGAGCTAAGATATGCTTCTGTAGGTACTCTACCGTGGGATACAACTAGTACGGTTTTCAACGTATGGTGTGGTGGGACGTATGGCGATGCATGCACGCCAAAGTGGCCCCTGAGACACCGCACATTTGACCCAGTAGAATTTTTCATAAACGATGGGACAACGGTGTCCCGTTGGAAGCGAAACGGTTTGAACCTGGGATAGCGTATGTCCCACCGGTAGAGTACTGAGAGACAAAAAGATTGTTTCCGAAACAACCACGTCATCTACCGAGACGTGAGTGAGCTAAGATATGCTTCTGTAGGTACTCTACCGGTGGGACAAACTGTGTCCCATTGGGAGCAAAAGGGTTAAAGCAAGTCAAGACAAAATTATCTCGTAACTTCGATGCACTTAGTGTGATAAGAAGGAAAAAATGGAACTGGGCTGGCCATATCGCTAGAATGAGCCCCCAGAGGTAGACGCATAAACTCACTTTTTGGCTACAGGGGATAAAGAAGGAAAGATAAACAACATAATATAGCGGAATCTTAAATGGCATTTCAAGTAAAGTTGCGGCATACCTGGTGATGTGAATCTAACTTGACCACAGAAGCTCGCCTATTGCTCAACACTTCTAAAATGACTGGATGATTGATTGACTCAACACTTCATTCGCCTGCGAGTACCACACTCCTTGTATCAGCCTGTATTCCCTTGCGAGCATCACGTTCCTTGTACCAGCCTGCGAGCACTACGCTCTGCTAGTGCATCATCTTGCAGACGAGTCTGCAACCACGGGAGAGCATTTTCATGTCTGCTTCGCGGACTGCGCCGACATGAGAATGTCGTCGTCCGCTACGCTTCGCAGAGCACGTTGCGCTCCATATTTTTTGGCGCGCTCATTTTTTGGACGCTATGTTCGCTGGACAATAATATTCTCATGTCGGCGCAGTCCGCGAAGCAGACATGAAAATGCTCTCCCGTGGTCGCAGACTCGTCTGTAAGATGATATACTAGCAGAGCGTAGTGCTCGCAGGCTGGTACAAGGAACGTGATGCACGCAAGGGAATACAGGCTTGATACAAGGAGTGTGGTATTCGCAGGCAAATGAAGTGTTGAGTCAGTCAGTCAGTTTCCGTTGTGCGCCAAAGTAAAGACATGAAAATGTCAAAATGAATTTTCATGGAAATGATAATTCCTTTTCGTTTCTCCTCAAATGTAACGTTGTCCCAGTTTGTGTTATATCCATGGCTGGAATGTGCCAAAGGAAAGACAAGAAAATGTCAAAATAAATTTCCACGGAAATGATTAACGCGTAAAAGTAACGTTTCTCGGGTTTGTATGCCAAAGTAAAGACAGGAAAATGTCTAAAAATTCGGTGGAGAGACGACACTGTCAAATTCTTGAAAAAACCCCGTTACCACTGAGTGACGTGGGAGAAAAAAGAGTGGTTCACATTAAGGGAGGCCTTCGCCCAAAAGCAGGGCTGAGAGCGCCGGGAGTTCGATTATTGAATCGTTTTGTTATTAGGATTAAGTATGATGCAAACTTAATGTCGAATGCGATTCAAACGACATTACGCCTGTTGTTATCTCGATAAAACGCTTTTTGAATTCGATTAGATTGGAAGAAGTT
Source organism: Acanthococcus lagerstroemiae (assembly GCA_031841125.1). NCBI lineage: Eukaryota > Metazoa > Arthropoda > Insecta > Hemiptera > Eriococcidae > Acanthococcus > Acanthococcus lagerstroemiae. The sequence goes on along the minus strand of CM063106.1, from coordinate 72,485,624 downwards.
CAATATAAAACATTTCCAAACAGTCCAAGTCGAAAGAAAACTAGGGGATCAAAGGAGGGAGAATTTTGTGGCCTCTCCGAATAGAGGTACAGAAATTTCTTACACCTGAAACCTTCCCAGAGTTCATACGAACACATCCAGGAAGTACGAACCCCCAACCTTGAACAAACAAACACACCCACAGGCAAAACACTTTTATATACGAGTAACGCGTATATTAGAGATTAGAGATAATTATGCATCCATTATTTTGTTCGCATAGTCACTCATTTATGTTTTGTTCAAGTTCTTGAAGAAATTAGGCTGCGAAGATAAGTTTTCCCTCTATCGATCCCACAGATATCTTCTTCTTCTAGTGCCTTGCACTCCTAAGTGCGTCGGCGATCATCCGTCCCCCGACTCCATCTTATCCATCAGTTCACCGGCCTCCGCTAGTCTAAAGATGGTCTCCGCATCGCCGATTCCACACCACTGCCGTATGTTCCTTAGCCATGAGAACTGCTTCCGTCCGATTCCTCTCCTTCCATCTATCTTTCCGGTTATCATTAGAATACAGTTAAAATGACATCATAAACATGAAAAGCCTGTATTTCACTTCTATATTTATATACTTTGCTATGTTTCTGATATAGACTTCAGCCTTCGCAGTACCACAGTTTTCAATTTAGAGTGAAACTGACATCGATCGGCTAAATTGAGTGACTTTTAAACCCCCAAGCTGATGCATATTTTTCACTTTTCTCCTAATTTTAGCCTTTCCTTGATTCTGCTAGCTATGAGGTCTAGTTGGCTGAGTGGATAGCGCGCGGGACTCGGAATCCGGAGATGCCGGGTTCAAGCCCACGTAGCAACTCGCTACATTTCGACCTAGGCCGACTTTTCGGCAAGGTGAGAAGCGGGCTAAGATAGCCCTAACAGCCTCCCCGACGTTTCTGGAGTAATGCTCGAAAAGGCGGATTCCAGGGCTCGGGTTGAGAGTAAATTAGAAAAGAGATTCTGCTAGCTAACATGATCGAGGTTTGCATAATTTGTCACTGCACAAAAAAAAACACCATCATCATTTTTTGTACTGAGTTTTCCATTTCAGTTTTAGTTTTTAATTTTTGTACATTATTTGTCTTGAGTTCTGACTTTCTTACAGTAGTATATTTTGATCCATATCAATCATTTTCCCACTACTTTCTAGTATTTCGTATCCCACTGTTCTGCATTTTGATTCTTGTTTCTAATTTCAATAAATAACGACCTGTTAGTTTCAAATATCAACTAGTTCTCTCATTTTTTAAAATCCTTCATTGATGTTCTCGAGCCTATCTGGTATTCGGTTTTGAAAGAATAATGAATGAGTTGTAATTCTAAGCTTGTCTATAGTTATTTGTCAGTTGTCACTTTCCAGTTATCAATGTTTAAGTGATTTTGACACTGAAACTACTAGTCGCAAATATTGAACAGGTCAAATTTCAAATCAACTTTTTAAACCAATCAGCAATCGTAACACTTTAGAAAGAAAATGCTTGATGATATTCTCCTTAGCATATATTCTCGAGCACTTGCTGAGAATAACCAGCAAAAAGGGCTGTGCTACAGCATTTGCCAAACCTAATAACGAGGCTTTTCAGGGGACGAGTAATTTTGTTACATCGCCCCCCCCCTACTTCCACTCTAATTTACATAAACCGAGTTTGAACGATTCACTCTCGCTCCATTTGCAGAAAATTCCGCGCAGCCATCGAATATTTCTGACATCCCAATTTTACTGTCGTATTTGGCTCACCGGTAGTTACTTTCGTTTTTTCCCCCTGACGTAATATACCTGCCTGCATTCTGATGTAGGTAATTCCGGAGCGTGCGGAATTCACGTAAGCTTGAAAATTAGCTCGAACGGTCCAGCTCGTTTTCCAGCTCACGAAATACTCTTCTAGATTATTCTGTCATACATGAAAACACTGCGCGAAGAATAGTTCAACGCGTGCCATGTTCTCGTTATGTAACATCGTTAAGACAACGTTATCGCGAAATAAAACTTTTTCATCTTTCTCTAATCTTATCGCAATCTTTCTCGAGACATCATTCTCATAAACAGAATGTTCAAAAATATGAACAGGCGCGAACATGTACCCCGAAGTCTGATGGGCAGTACGCACTAATCTCTTGGAACCATTCTGTATGTGACTGCCAGAAAGGAAAGCCATTAATTTTAATGAAACAATATTCATGCAAGTCTCGTCTATCGCACTTATTGCTAAAAGTAAAGGGATAAAGGTCATAATAACTTCTGGTGTACCGTACAGTTGTTTTCCGTTTCGTATAGACTGCAAATTCATTAATTTTATACTGGTGATCAGTAGCGTAGCCAGCCTAATGTTCGAGGGAGAGGAGGCTGGTCAAGACCAAATGGGGAGGGGTGTTAGAGAGGTGCTAAGGTTAAAAACACATTATTTGATGAAGTCGCAAGGGAGGGTCCACGTCTGGACTCCCCTCTGGCTACGCCACTATTAGTGACTGTCACCAAATATTGATATTTTTGTCCCCACCTAACCATCTCATGAACTACAAAATAATGCTGAATAATAATTTTTTCATAGTTATTTAGTTTAGGCACCTGAAAGGAGAACCGCGTCACCATACTATGGACACCGGGACACTGCGGTATAAAAGGGAACATGATCGCTGGCAGGCTAGCGAAGGAGGGCATAAAAAAGAAGATGGCAACAGCCAGCCAGGCCGTGTCTTCCTGCAGCGTACAGCGTCATAAAATCCAAAGTAAAGGCTTGGATAAGTAAGCAGACGGAAATGCACTAGCGGATGGCCAGTAGCATGAAAGTCAGCAGAACACTGATAGGGGACGCCCCCAGTAAGTATGCCAAGTACCTGTCAGGGGTTGACAGGAAACATGCAAGGCTCATGGTCGGACTACCAACTGTTCATGGGACCACAAAACACATGTGGTATAAAACAGGAGTGGTGGAAAGCGGCTCCTGTAGGTACGGTGGAGAAGAGGAAGAAACCTCATCCATATCATATGTCAATGCCCAGCAATAGACGGGACAAGACGCGGGGCATTGGGACTAGAGTGTCCAGCACCTAGTGAAGTCAAAGGGATGGAGCTCAGTAAAATTCTCACTTTGGCTATAAAAGTGAGGCTACTGAGCTGATCCTTAACAGAAACTTGAGGAATAGTGCAATGGACTACGAAGTCTGGACACTCGGTGCATACAGCGCCATCTCACACAAAAATGCAAAAACGTAAACATAGGCACCTGAAAACCAAAAAGGAAGATTTGACCCCTGAATCCGTTTTTCTTATCTGTCTGCCCCTAGCTAGAAATTTGAAGCCTCCGACGGGAAAACCTTCTTCTTCTTCAAACACCATCTCCGCGTCGAAGGTTGGTGATCCACAATGCAACGCGAACTCTTGAGATGGCCGACCGGAAGAGCTCCACTGACGAACAATTGAACCAGCGCCGCAAGTCTTTCATCCACGAGTTCTGTCTTCTACCAATGGAACGTTTCCCGCTATCTTTCCTTTCATCAGCAGTCTCAGAAGTGCATATCTCCCGCCCCTTAAGATGTGACCAAGATAGTGCAACTTTCTTTCCTTAATTGAGCGTAGTACTTCCGTCTTTTTCTTCATTCACGGGAAAACCAGGGGTCAAAAATTGCATTAAATGCAATATTCTTATCATTTCTCAGGTTTTCTAGGCCTTAGAGAATCCACTTCTGACATTGATTTTTAGCTACTCTGAAAATTGAGGGGAACTGTAAATAAGTAGACATTTACAGGTTTAAGGTCCGTAGATATCAGATTGTGGGTGTTGTACGTTGCTCAATTCTTGTAAGGCTGTACGATGATTTTCGCCAGTTCGCAGTGGATTTCACGAATACTCTAGCCTCACTCTAACAGCACAGAATATCAAGAGAAGCAAATTTTGCTAGCAAAAAGTGGAGGGTGTAGGTTACTTTTTAGTAGGCTATGTAAGATTCACTTGCACTCAGCTCATTTACGTTATTTTTGAATTCCAGCATATTACAAGGGATGTCATTCAATCGACCGACAAGATTGAATGTACGAACGATGGGGGGCGGGGGAATTCAACGACTGAAAAATTAGTTCACGTTAAAAAGAAGTAACGAACTGTAGAAGAAATGGATGCCCGATAAAATATTTCTATTTGAGTAGGAAAAAATGTTAACTCAATTACAAAATAAGTTGAACAATGAAAAATATTAAGTAGCGATACACACTGAACGTCGACATAACTGAAATTGATTCCTAGATGCCTATGAATTGGTGGAATTAACTCATTTCCGGAAACACTCAAGAGATTTGAGGAGAGCCAATGGAAACGGGCACTTGGAAAAATAGTAAATTAATTAATGGCGGACCTAAGGGTGGTAACGTGGTAAGGGATCTTTAGAGTCGAGGGGGTCCAGTCCAGAAAAGTGAAAATACCTCGGATCAGGGTCATACTAGCGAGAGGAGGTGGGCGAGGAAAATTGGGTTATCATTCTGGGGACGAGCAGGAAGAGGTGCAGGACATTTTGATGGAGCCAAATCTTTTCTTATCCTACACCAGCTACAAGAAGGTAAAATCGACTCGGGTGAAAAACGCTCGAGTAAGACTTGAGGAGAGCTGTTGGTAAAAGACATCTGGGGTAAAACTGAAAAACTGAATAGCGAACCTACAATTTGCTAAGGATCTTTAGAGTCAAAAAGAGTCCAAAAACTAATATTTATCTACGAATGCCATCCTACTATGGAAGGAACACAGACCTACTTTGCCAACATAAATCTGCAAACTCTAACTCAAACCTAGCCAAGTTATACAACACAACAGTACAGAAAAATCTAAGGGTCTGGTTGGCCGAGTGGATAGCGCGCTGGTCTCGGAATCCGGAGGTCCCAGGTTCGAACTCACGTACCAATTCGCTACATTTCGACCTAGGCCGGTTTTTCGGCAAGAAAAGAAGAGGGTTAAGACAGCCCTAACAGCCTCCCCGACGTCTCTGAGATAATGCTCGAAAGGGCGGATTCCAGGGCTCGGGTTGAGAGCAAAATGGGAAAAGAGAGTACAGAAAAATCTATCCACTGGCTTATTCTTTATGAGTAGGAAAGAATTCATCTATCAATCAAGAAGACACTTCCATAGTAGCAATGAAAAAACAGGATTTCCAACAAATTTGAAAATCAAAAATATTGGACTTTTATTAGACTTTCATTAGACTGTTTTCGGGCTTTTTATATGCGCAAAAATTGAGTATGCAAGACACATAGTAACTGAAATTGAGTTTTCGACAACACTACATTATTATTATTATTATTCCTCAGTTTTCAATTTTTATTGAACCTACATTAGAATTATTAAACTTTCATTGGACTTATTGGCCAGGTAGACACCCAGTAAAAGTAATAACTGTAATACGGAAATAGCGGTAATAACTATCATATATCGATAATAGTAAAAACAATAGTAAAAGTCAGTTTCCTGGTATCTTGGGCATCACATATTGCGGTGGATCCCTTGTTCATCAGCTGCGAGACATCGGTTGCTCTTTACCTGCCAGCTAGCTCTTACACCTCTCCTTCCCTTCTCCTCCCTCCTCTTCCCCCCTTCTGGATTAAATTAAATTAATAAGTATACTTCATATTACGTATCGGCGTCTTAATATTGCGGAACGTATACTTTATATTTTTGTATTTCTCGTGATGTAAGTGCCCTCGTCCCCGGACCTTCGGGCGCTTCTTGCGGGTGCACATAAATGAATCGATGACAGTTGGGCGTATGACGGTGCGCGCACGCCAAATTGCCCCACCCCATCACGGAATCACCCCGATTAGGCCTGCGTCAGGATAGAGGGGAAGGGGGGACATAAATAAATAACTGATCAGGATCCGGATCATACATGTGTGAGGATACGAGCGAGAAAAAATGGGCTAATTGTCTGAGGAAAAGTAGAAAAGCATAAGTGTCCTTTGATAGTGATAATGTTTTCTTTATCCCATAATAAATAAATACAGCCCTGAAATAGATGTTTCGGTCCACCCATTGGGACATAGGCCTCCTTGATCAATTATTTTGATACAAGGGTTATAGTCTAATTTCCCTTGGTGACAAGCCATTACTGGGGAATGGTTATGAAAGAGTTTTCCTTCTCTATAAGGGGCATGCAACCTGCATGGCACACCAGAATAGTCAGGTGTTAGTAGTCTATCGGTGTGGCTAACCCAATTGTAGTCTTTTTGAATTCCGGTGGAACAATGAAATTGAACTCTACCTCTTGCTGAAGTTGGTGTGGCTTGGTCGGATTTTAAAGTGTTTCATACTCGTATATTCTTGTATTCTGTTATTTTCTTATCATGTTTTTAATCTTCACAATTCGCTTTCCGTACTGGGATTCGAACCCGCGTTCCGTGGTTTAGGAGGCAGCGTTCGAATCCGCTCGGCCACCAAGCCACTTTATCCCATACCGGCTGCAAAAGGATAAAACAACCGTGGGTCTGGAAAAAAAGTTGAGAGAGACTTAAGGAGGACCCCTGAAAGAGGGCAGCTCGGAAAACAAGTGTAATAGATTTTTCAATCGTTGAATTCATTTAAAGTTAATGTTATATCATTGCAGAAAAACACGCAATGTGTAACGTTAATTGGCACATGTCCTATCATTCACACACTCGATTTTATCGTTATCTTCCTACCGCTGATTGACTTTATTCCAATGTACAATTAAAGTTTCTCCTATTACAAGGATTGAGCAGACAGCCAAACAAACAATTTGATAGCCACACATCTTAAATATGTAAATATCTTTCTATTTTCAGTCCCTCGCGTCAGCCCATTTCGTTCAAATGTCATGATAGCAGAAAAATCAATGTCAGAAATGAATATCTGTAAAATGATATTCATCTCGGAAGAGTAAATTTTTCCTCATTTCTGTCCCTTGCTACCACTCTAGTTTCCTCAATTTTCATGGGAGTTGACATAAGGTTTACACGTAGGGCTTGAAAGGGATATTTTGAGCCTCTCTATGATGTTTCTAGGGTACGTGCATTTTGATTAAGAATCTGTTGCGAACAATTTTTATGGGACATGCCACAGGTCTCGAAATATTAAACACCTCGATCGAGAGGAGGGGTAGTGAAACAAATTAGCACGAGAAGTGACGGTGAGATTTTTAGTACGATAATTAAGGTACCTCCTGATCCCTCGGGATCACTCAACAATAGATCAGATGTTTACCTTAACCAGACTACGGAAAAAAGCGAATGAGTATAAATTGACAGTATATTTATTTTCTCTTCATAGACTTTCAAAAAGTTTTATTGACACTGTCGATCATTGCTATTTGTGAAATGCATTTACGAAACGAGGAATTCACGCAAAATTAATCAGATTGGTCAAAGATTTGTACAAGAACTCCAAGGCATATGTAAAGATAGATAGAGAAGGACCAAAGTTTAGAATAAAAATAGTGGTAAGGCAAGGAGGCTCGCTCTCGCTCAATCTATTCAACTGCGTCCCTGAAGAAATATGAGTGCAGAATGGGAAGGGAATGGACTGAAAATAGATGACGAATGGATAAATAACCTGAGATTTGCAAATTATGTGGTAGTGATAGCAAAAGTTATCAAGGAAGTAGTAGAGTTAGGAGAGGAACTAAAGCAAGAAAGCGAAATAACGGGCCTACAAATAAATAGTAGCAAGTAAAAAATTGTATCGAACGGGGGAAAAAGAAGAAATTAAGATAAGAGGAGAGGAAATGGAATAAAATAACGAAATCGAATACCTACGTCAAATTACATCTTCTGGCAACAGAAAAGAGAAGAAATTGGATAGACGGATGGAGAAAGGTTGGAAGAATTTTCGGAGTCTAAAATCGATGTACAAAAGTAAATTAACCCTTAATCTGAAAATAAGAATATGGAAAAGTTAGGGCCGTACCGACGGGGGGGGGGTGGTCCTTATTGGTCCCCTCCCCAAAAAAACACGAAAAAACAATGGGTTGAGACGGAGAGGAGGGCGGATCTGTGACTGAGCCCCCTTACTTAAATCCTGGGTACGGCCTTGGCGAAAGTTATACACATCCAGTGTTCACGCAGAGTGCTCAGTTTCATCTTTTTCCTAAAATGAAATTCCCTGACTTTTCGCTGCTTTTTCCTCAACTTTCCCCGACACGCTTCAGAGCGATCCAAAAGGTGGCTAAATGATGTTACAGGGCGTGCGAAAGAATGTGCGCAATATTCAAACTTTTGCTACTAACGAAGAATAAAAACATGAGAAATAAAACTAAGATACAAGAATGAAAAAAACTTAATTAATTTGCTTCATTTCGGCTTCAACTGCTTCAAAGAATAACACATGAAAGTACACTTTTGGAACTTCTCTTAATCTGCATTGTGCTTTTTCCAGAAATATTTCCTAAAATCTCTGACTTTCCCAGAATTTTCCAGCGCCACTTAAGCGTGGGCACTGAAGATGAATAATATTAGAAAGCTGCAAACGACCCAAAGAACAATAAAAAGGACTACTCTTGGAATTCAGAAGAGAGATACAGTTAGGAACGAGATACGAAAGATATACATATAGGATATACGACGAAAAAATTGAAATGGAAATATTCCGGCCATGTAGCAAGACAAAAGGGGGTGGGAGAAATTGAACAAAAAAGCGGAAGTTTGGGTACCGTATGAAGCAAAACGATTAAAAGGCATGCCGTTGACGTGCAGGAGAGATGAAATCAGGAAAGAAGTGGGTCCACTATGAAAAAGGGTAGCCGCTAGTAAAGTCGAATGCAGAAAGTGCGGAGAGGCATATGTTCAGAAATGGGTCAAGGAATGGAGGGAGCCCCCATCCCGTTACATTAGAATCAGTTAAATGTAAATATAATATTCCAAATAAATGATAATAATAATAATAATGAAGGTATAACAGCCTAGCGAATAAAACGATAACAGCATCAACAGGATGTCTACACAATTTTGAAAATCAAAATACTTGACTTTTAATTGACCTATAAACCGGGACGTACGGGCAACTACCCCCCCCCCTGTCCGTAGGGATTTTTCACTCAGCAGTAGGGAAAATTTACCATTTCAGTCAGGCGGAGTTGGGAAAATCCAACAAGTCAAAACAGTTTTTTTTCTATTTTTTTTACTGGCTTTGACACTCGGCAATTGAGTTGAGAAGTTGGGAAAATCTAAGTCAAAGGGTCTTTTTTTTACATTGATTATTTGGGAATTCGGAGTTGAGTCAGCATCAGTTGAAAAAATCCAATAAGTCAGAAAAGAATTTTTTCTTTGTTTTAATATTTGGGAATTTTGAGTTGAGTCATCAGTTGGAAAAATCCAATAAGTCAGTCAAAAGTAAGTTTTTTTTTGCTTGCTTGCTTTAACACTTGGGAACTGAGTTGAGAAGTTGGAAAAATCCAATAAGTCAAAAGTTTTTTTTTTTTGGTATTGATATTCGGGAATTTTGAGTTGAGTCATCAGCTGAAAAAATCCAATTTGCTTTGATACTTGAAAATTTTTAGTTGAGTCAGTTGGGTCTTTCACAATTATTGCCCCCCCCCCTCCCGACCCAGGATAAACTCTCCAGTACGTCCCTGCCTATAAATTTAACTTTATACAGGACTGCAAAAAGGCGCGCCTAATGCAGGAACATGCAAGCAGTTCAGCAAATCGTAAAACTGCAAAATTAGTCTGATATGCTATACGGCCAAATTGCAATTAATGAGCTTACTTCCAAAGTGACCTAACTGCAAAATTTTAGTTTTGAGACGAACAAAC